>CM062805.1:802800626-803486499 GCA_031772625.1 Pinus tabuliformis | reverse complement strand
TCCAGTTGTTCATGTATCTCTATTAAGGGGGAACTTATCCCATCAATAAGGGAGCTATCCCATCCTAGAGGGGATGACCCATTGATAGTGGACCTGAATAACTCTTTACAGCACTATAAATAAAGGCATTGAGCCAGAAGGAAGAGGTTGGAGCTATACATTTCTTTTGGTAAATTGCTGCAGGATTTAGGTCTTCCATTAGAGCCTTTGTGAGGAGAGATTGTCTTCACTTGATTCTACTTGGGAGAGGGTGAGCTTTGTCAAAGTAGAGGAAAACCCTTGATGGACCCTGGGAGGAACTTGCACAACACCAAGGCCAGGTTGTAAGAGTTTCTTTGTTTCGTTATTAATACAAACTGGTTTATTTTTCTCAATAGCTTGTGTTAATGAGTTATTTCATGTGTTCCTTGGTCTGCATGTTGAATATATGTTTTATTATATGAAATGCAAGTGCTTGGTAATTGTTTGATTGTTTGTGGTTGCAGGAATTGACTTGAAGGAGGAGCTCATCCGGATCGTCAAGAACGGACTTCAACAACAGCGTTTTGGAATAAGGTAAGCCTAAACACTTGTAGTTTTCATGTTGTAAAAGGTGTATTTAGAGAAAGATCACTCCATTTTGTCTTGTTTGTCATTAGAATGTCTTAGACTTCTAGGAAGGTCAGTCGTGTCCGCACCCTTGACAGATTCCGTGTGACAAATTGGCGACTCCGCTGGGGAATCCATTAATGAGAGAGTCTTTTCCTTTATATGAACTTTGCTTTGAGAAAATCATTTTTATTTTCTGGTTTTTGACTGTGAGAATTAGTATTTGGGTGGCTTAGCTGTAGATTTAGTTAGATTTAGTTTTTCTTCCTTTTTCCAGAAGGACGCAGTCTCTGTGTGCTGCACAGTGCGTCCTTGGACGCGCTGTTGTCGACTGCACAGAGCGGGGCGCACCTGTGACAACGGGCTGCCTGCGTCTTCCTGTAAAAGTTAAGAAAATTCCATTTTTGCTTTAAATTGCTTTTAGATTTTGTTTTTCCTTAGTGTTTTCTGCCCAGATCCTTTAGTACCCTGTCAAGAATTCTCACCTGAACTAGTTTTGTGAGCTTTGAGTGTTTTAGTGGTTTTCAACGAAGTTTAGACCTAGGGTTTGATTTTTGGAAAGGCTTTGTAGTGACTTTGATAGTAGAAAGTTGTCCAGCCTTAGATCTCTCTGGTTAGTCAACCTTCTTAGAAGTCGAGCCTGTCGTAAAGTCTCCTTGTGTGAGCAACTTGCATTTGAGTTGTTTTGGGTCAAATTTCGAATTGCTTGTTTATAAAGTATTGATTTCCATTTTCAAAAAGAACAAAAAGATTAGAGTTTTGTTTTGGCTAGTTTTTGATTCTGCAATAAGCTAGTCCTTGATTTGATTGTGATCAAGTAAAACACCTTAGAAATAATCATTGTTAGTTTTGGCCTCGTTAAGATTGCTTAGAGTAAATTTGCTTTTAGTTTGCTTATGAGTGCATTTTCATAGATTTTAAGAGTTGTTAAGATTGATTTTTGGTTATATTAGATTTTTTGCTTTATTAAAAGAAAAATACAAAAACATCTTCTTAAAAAGTCTTGTTTCAAGTAGCTTTTTGTTTTCAAAAGAAGAAAAGAGTTTTTTCGTGCATGTAAAGAGAAGTTATGTTTTTATGCTTGGAAAAGAAAAACGAATTGTTTCTTTGATTGTCTTCAATTAAGAAGTTGCTTTTATAAAGATTGCATTCTCTCAACTTTTTAGTTAAGCAATTCATCGAAAAAGTAAAGTAGTGGATAAATCATTTAGGTGCATTTTGTAGTGGTTTCGAGTCGAGTCAACACACCACTAGTTTCACTTCCATCACCTTTTGACTTAAGAAACAACCTTAAAAGTAACGCTTAAATTAAAATCAATCTAGTAATCTTTATTTTTCTAGGGCTCTGAAGCACCAACATAGCTTAGGCTAGGGTCTTGGAGTAGGTGAGTACTTAACTCTCCAAGACTACAAAACCAAACAGATAGTCTATCTTGAGTAGAACAAATCCAATTGTTTCAGTTACATTCTGGGAAAGCTCCTCTTAAAGGAGAAACACGAGCTCGTGTCCGAACCAGTGAGGGGATCATTCCTCCCTCGTTGGGAACGACGCCAGGCAGTACGTATTACAAACGGTAAACCTCGGATTAACCATTGTCGAGGAGCCAGGGGTCACTTATCGGTAAACCTTGGATTGTTGTCAAGGAGCCGGTAAGGGGATTGGAGCTTGCTACTCTGCCCTTGCGTGCTGTCGGAGTTTAGACTGTTCCCCCAGGTGTAATTGTTGTGATTGGTAACCTTAGTGGCCATAATATCTAGGATTCTACCCAAGGTGACGGTGGAGGGAAGGTCCCACTGTACCTGGAGCAGACGTCGGTTATACTCACTTGGATTTTCTGGGGGGTTCGCTTCACTTCGAGACGGTTAAAGTGGAGGAACTTGGTCCAGTCTATTCATTAAGCAGGTTGCCGGGGTAACTGTTCCACCCACTATTTCTGTACTGAATCCTGCGAGGTTGGGCCTAATCACCAACTAGCGCTTTTGGTCCGGAAGACTACTGTTTGTGTGTGGTTTGACGCTCTAGATTATTTAGGCGTGTGCTTCAAATTTGATTGGTTCTTTAGAAGACTTTAGGTGGTTTGATTTGAAATTTTTTACTTTGTTTTCGTGTGTTGTAGTTAAAATCTTTAATTGTGGCGGAATTACCGAGAAGGTCCCGTAGACTTTGCGGGCCAGTCTCCTGAAGTTGTTTCCGTGGCCGAATTGTTGAGAAGATCCCGTGAACTTAGGGTTCACCTCCTGAGACGACCCCAGTAATTTAGAGGGTTTAAAGGTCCTTGTAACTCCTAGTGGCAGTAGAGTAGGTTCACCTGAAGAAGGAGAATCTTCTTTGGTAGTCCATCCAGATTACCAAAGATTAGAAACAGGTTACAATCCCGAAGCTGTTACAGTTTCCGAGCTTGCTGGTAGTTTTTCATCTGCCAGTGAAACAGGCGAAGAACCTGAAATTTCAGAACCTGTTACTCCAACTCCTAGTGTTCCTGATTCACCAAGAATAGAAAGAATTATCACCGAAAATCTTCCTGTTGGATTAATTGCTATAGAAGAACTTGTTCCAGAGGAAGAAATAGGCGTTTCTGATTCTGAAGATCTAATTACCCTTGATCTAAGGGAGCGTGAATCCATCTTTTACAGTCCTCCTAGAAGTGAATCTTGGTACCTTGCATTAACCAATTTTTTAGACAACTCAGTAGGTTTTTCTACACCTCGTACTCCGGTTCCACCTAGAGGAATTCATTCTCCTGTAAATATGTCTGGTCAGTCATCTGTGTTTTCACAAAGTCCTGAATCATTTTTACATGGCGGTCCTTCTGTTCCTACTGGGTATCAATCACTTTCTGGTACCTTTGCGGGAGCATCTCCTCAACCCTGTTGATCATGGGTTATTAGTTGGAAACAGTGGTAATGTACCATTGAGTATAGGTGAAGTTTATATGATGTCAGGTTCAACTCCCATTAACCAACCTCAAGGTGGCCAATTACCGCCTGGGGGGCAACCTTCGTTAATGCCTGGGGGCAACCTCAAGGTACTTCATTCGTGACTGGGGGCAACCTCAAGGGTATCAACCCCAAGGGTATCAACCCCAGCCTCAATATGTACCCCAAAGTCAACCTCAGTATCAGTATCAACCTCAAGGATGGCAACCTCAAGGATGGCAACCCCAAGGGTATCAACCCCAAGGGTATCAACCTCAAGGATACCAACCTCAAGGTCAAGGTCAACCCCAGTATTCGTATTTACCTCAAGGTTATCAACCTACGGGTCAATACCCTGGTCAAGGTTATCAACCACCTCAAGGGCAATCATATGGGACTACACCTTACAGTTATCAACCCTATCCTCAATACGGCTATGGATCTCAGTATCCTCAACCTGTTACGAGTCAATACCCTGGAATGTTAACATGGGATCCGTCACAGGGTCAACAGATGTCGCAACCAAGTATACAGTCGGTACCTCAAGCAGGACAACCTGCAGTTCCTGGTCCACCCCAGCAACCGCAACCTGTCCAGTCAAGTGTTCAGACCCCTGTAACTTCTGTAGTTACTCAGCCGCCAATTGCACCTAGTACTCCACCTCACACGGCTGCAGCAACTACCGCTTCATCTACCATGCTTATTCTGGAGTATCGGCAGCTCCGGTTTCTACTGTCCCTGTAACCACTCCTCAGACATCTGTACCGTTGTCTGGACCCACGGTTCAAACCACAGTCCAGATGCCTGCAGGCCAACCTGGTACAAGTACGGTTGTTACTACTCAACCTCAATTTGTTCAACCTCCGTACCAGGGACAGTATCAACCTGGGCAAGCTGCCCAACAACCGGTTTACCAGTATCAACCGTATCCTGGGTACACTTATCAACCACCTCAGCAACCCCAGTACGGTCCGGTTAATCCTGGTTTTCCAGGAGGATATAATATCCCAAATGCGACTCCTGTTCCTAGTTATCCTGGATATCCTCCTCCTGGGGCTGGTATTGTGACTCAGAGTTTTAGAGATCCTAACCGGCAGTTACCGTTTATTGCGACTTTAGATTTACCCGACTTGACGCGCCTAACGAACGATCCAATTCAATATCTTCCGTTCTGGCCGCCAATGCCAAATAAGTTGCCCAGCGATATACCCAAGTTCGAAGGTAAGTCTGGAGAGGATCCGTCTAATCACGTGATGACTTACCACCTCTGGTGTGCATCAAATTCCATCTCAGATGATTCCATCCGCTTACGTCTTTTCCAGCGTACACTCATTGGTCTCGCAGCCAAGTGGTACATTGAGTTACCACGGGCCTCTTTTTACAACTTTAGCCAGTTAGCTACCTCGTTCTTAACTCATTTTCAGTTACCAGTCAGATACGATAATGGTACAGAATTATTAACTTCGCTAAAACAATCGACATCCACGTACATTTCTGATCACATCCATGAGTGGAGACGTCGAAGAAGATTAGTGAAAGTTTTTATCCCGGACCAAATCTTAGCTGAATGGTTTGTCAAATCATTATTACCAAGAATTACTGAAGATGTAGCTAAGGCCGGAGTAGTTACTGAGGAGCAAGTCATTGCTCAGGCACAATACCTTGACTTAGTTTACACTCAGTCGGGTACGTTACACGAGAAAATTCCGGATCTTCCAAAGTCAAACCAAATCGCTGCTGCTCCTTCGGGATCTCATGCCGCTGATGGTATGATCGGTATCGTGACTACGAAGAGTAAGAAGAAGTCTTCCAAGACCTCCAATACTCCAATTATCACTTTGCCTGATTCTCCGACAGGAGAGTCTTCTCCTCCTGAACTTACCGCCGACATTCACGCTGTAGAGTCATCTACGGCCAAATCCAAAAACGGTGGAAAGAAGAAAGGAAAGAAGAAGGCTAAAGCAGACAAGGCTCCAAAGGAGAAAACGGAAAAGTCGGAAACCAATGACGAAAAGCGCAAACCTCGATATCCTTGTCTTATTTGTGAAGAAGATCATTTTACGAGAGACTGCCCTCATCGGGCCGAGGTAGTGAAAATAGTCAAAGGTTCTCCCACTCCTGCTGTGTTAAAAAATCCATTTCCAGAGCAGGAGAATAAGATGATAGGTTCTTCTTCGAATGCCAGTGAAGAACCCATTTTGATGATGTCTCATGTCAGGATTGCGACTCGATCGCAAGATTATGGTAGTAAGGCTCCTGTTGATGGTAAAGAAGCAGAATCTTCTCACTCTAACCCATCAACCTCAGCTCCTGGTTCCGATCCACTACAGATCGAAAAACCTAACCCAGACTTAGTGATTAAGCCGCCCGCCAAGGGTGTACTTCGAAGGTCTGCTTTCAATCCACATGCGAGAGCAGCCCAGAATTACAACATTGTTGAAGACTTAGCTGTTTCACCTTCAGCAATGTCGGCACTCGAAGTGCTGCAATCATGTCCAGCGCAACGAAAATTGCTTTTGTCGGCTATTGGAGCTGTCGATGTTCAGGACCCGAACCTAATGATCTTTGATCTAGAAAGTAGTACACCGCGTCTCCCCCATCAAATGGCTTTCCAAATTCCAGTGATAGTCAAAAACAGGCCTATTCATCGGACTGTGATTGATGAGGGAGCTTCTACGTGTATTATGTCGATTCAATGTTGGAGATCGCTTGGTTCTCCTTCGTTGAACCAATCCCCCACCATCCTTAAGGCCTTTGATGGCCGTGGGTTCCGTCCGTTTGGTATTCTACAAGAATTGCCTATAGGGGTCGAAGGTAAAACCGTTAGTCTGGATGTGGAAGTGGTTGATGCCCCTCTAGACTACAACCTTCTTTTGGGTCGAAGTTGGTCATATGCTATGACAGCGGTCGTTTCATCGGTCTTCAGAGTCATTAAGTTTCCACATAACGGTAAGATCGTGACTATTGATCAGCTGACATACTTTTCATCCGACCCAACCTCTTTAGAAACTATCCAGCATGTTGGTAAAACGACAATCCCTTATAGGGACATTGGTGTAGGTTTAGTTAAGGATTCCGGTTTACTGGGAACTTTTCCTCTCCCCTCCACTCAATGCAGACCCTTCGTTCGCAACAATTCATATGATCACGTCAGAAAACATTATTTATGATGATCCTTGGTATGTTCCCTCTGACTCTGAGCTAGACTCACTCGGTGATGTTATGCCGTTGAGTCCGTATGAGATTGCTTATGAAGCTCTTATGTCTTTTACCGACTTTCATTCAACCGACCAAATGAATGTGGTCAGTGAAGAGTCACTTTTCACCTCACCCTTAGAACGGATAACGTTTCCCGAAGAAGTGTCATCTGACGAACAACTTCGCGAAATCCTAAGTGTAGATGATCTACAGATCTTCGTTTTTACCTAAGGATGATGCATTTGAAAATGATTTTTCATCTATCTTTACCGCTGAATATGTCAAAGACGCTCAGGATCCAACGAAACATTCTGATTCAGAGCTGAATTTAGGGAATATTTCTCGTACTATTCCCATTGATATTTCAGTGAAGCCCGGAATCGAGGAGAACATTCATATAGGTGCCGCATGTACTGAAGAAGAAATCCAAACTTACAAGGCCCTATTCCAAGAATTCCGCGACGTGTTTGCCTGGTCTTACGAGGAAATGCCGGGAATTGATCCTGCCATTGTTGTTCATGAAATCAAAACCTACCCGGATGCTAAACCCATTCGGCAACGGTTGCGTCAGATTCACCCTCGAAAAGCGCTGCGATTAAAGCAGAAGTCGAAAAGCTGTTGAAAGCAGGTTTCATTTATCCGATCCCGTTAACGGATTGGGTATCGAATATTGTTCCCGTCAATAAAAAACAAGGAACAATAAGAATCTGTATCGACTATAGGGATATCAATCGAGCTTGTCCAAAAGACAACTATCCTACGCCTTATATCGATCAAATTATTGATGATTGTGCCGGAAGTGAGATGTTTTCCTTCATGGATGGTTTCTCTCCTATAATCAAATCAATATTCTACCTGCCGATCAACCAAAAACGGCATTCATTTGTCCATGGGGGACATTTGCTTATTGCAAATTACCTTTTGGGCTTAAGAATGCCGGCGCTACTTTTCAACGGGCCATGTCTTATGCATTTCATGACATCAAGCACATTGTGCAACCCTATCTCGATGATTTGCCTGCTCATTCTTTACACCGAGCTGATCACCTTGTCCACCTACGAGCAATCTTTATGAGGTGTAGGCATTATCGAATTCGGTTGAATCCCCACAAGTGTGTTTTCTGTATAGAAACAGGTCGATTGCTGGGATTTGTTGTTTCAAAACCGGCATTCGCGTCGATCCCTCGAAAGTCGAGGCTATCATCCAATTGCCTCCTCCTTCGAGTTTGCGCCAACTCCAAAGTTTGCAAGGGAAAGCGAACTTTTTACGCCGATTCATCCCTAACTACGCCGAGGTCACTAAAGGTTTTACACGGTTGTTGAAACAGAACGTACAATTCTTTTGGGACGAGATTGCTCAACAATCTTTTGATGCACTAAAACACGCGTTGACCCATGCACCGTTATTGCATCCTCCCAACTACAACCAGGACTACTTCTTATACCTCGCAGCTTCGCATTCCACCATTGGAATGGTGTTAGTTCAAGAAGATGAATTCAAGGCAGAGCATGTGATATATTACCTTAGCAGAACCTTAAATCCAACTGAGTTAAAATATTCGCATGTGGAGAAATTGGCCCTGGCAGCCGTTCAAGCTGTCCAGCGTTTTCGTCACTACATTCTTCTCCGCAAAACTACTGTTATTTCGGATTGCAACCCTATGATTTATATCTTGACAAAACAACTGCTAGGGGGCAAGTACTCTAAATGGATCGTCATCCTGCAAGAGTTCGACTTGGAGTTTGAGAAGTCCAAGTCTAAGAAATCTTTAGTCTTTCGCGGAATTGATGTGTGATTTCCCGAGTGCTGACACAGAGACTGTGGCAGAGGAGTCCATTGCGGACGAATCTTTGTTTCTTATTAGCACTGTAGATCCGTGGTATGGGGATATAATCATCTATCTCCAAACCCAAACCTTTCGGCCTGAAGCTTCCAAGGAAAACCGTCGAAAAATTCGGTTTCAATCCCAGCAATACAGAATTATTGGAGATACACTTTATCGCCTGGGGGCAGACTTAGTTTTTCGACGTTGTTTAACTCACGATGAGGCTGAGAGAGTTTTGAATGATTGTCACTCTGGAGCATGTGGCGGTCATATGTCTGGGTATGCCACAGCTCAGAAGGTGTTGCGCGCTGGCTATTTCTGGCCGTCTATGTTTAAAGATTGTATCCTTGCCGTCAGAAAATGCCACAACTGTCAAGTGTTTGATCGCAAGATGCGCGCTCCACCTGCTCCTCTCCACCCTATAATTGCCGCTGGTCCATTCGCCAAATGGGGCATTGACTTTATTACTTGTAACCCTCACTCGGCCGGGGGGCATGCGTATATCATCCTTGCGGTTGATTATTTTACTAAGTGGGCCGAGGCGATGCCTACATTCGACGCAAGCGGCAAGACAGCTGCACTTTTCGTATTCAATCATATCATAACTAGGTTTGGTGTCCCACAAGCAATCATTACGGACCATGGAAGCCATTTTCGAAATGTCATGATGACTGAGCTTACAAGCCAGCTTGGTTTGCGCCACGATAGCTCTACACCTTATTATCCGCAAGCCAACGGTTTGGTTGAGTCAATCAACAAAGTTCTAGTCGTCATGATTCGACGGATCATTGGTATCCATCGAACGAATTGGCATAACATGTTATTTTCGGCGCTATGGGCATATCGAACTTCAGTGAAAAATTCAACAGGTTTCACCCCTTTTCAGCTAGTTTATGGCTTAGAAGCTGTGTTACCTATTGAGTGCGAAATCCCATCACTTCAAATGGCTGTCGAATTACTTCCAGCTACTTCCGAAGAGGAGAAACGGTTGTTATACTTGGCTAAATTAGATGAGACTCGACGTGACGCTACTTTAGCTATCGAGACTCACGCAAAACGAATGAAAGCTCAGTACGATAAAAATGTAACCCCTCGAAGTTTTTCGGAAGGAGACCTAGTACTATTATATGATCAAGCTAACGATAAGCTAGGTGCTGGAAAATTCGTTCCCATGTGGCATGGGCCCTACATTGTAAAGCGAAAGCTAGCAAAAGGGGCTTATGAGTTAGTTGATTTTGATGGGGACTCTTTGGGTAAACCCAGAAATGGACTTTACCTAAAGAGGTATTATGCTTAAAATGATGGGTATGGAGAAATTTTTAGATAGGTTAGATTTTCTTTCTAGCTAGCAAGTGTGTTAGTTTAGTCAGTGTGCTTAGCTTAGCAAGTGTGTTTTTTCGTCATTATTCTGGCTTATTTTGGTTTTACTCTTGATATTGTAGATGTCGACGCCTCTCCAAACATACATTGGATTTGCTGATGGTGCTTGTCGTAATACACGGAATATCTCTTCCGCAGCTTGGGTTATCTATTCGCCCTCTGACGAGTTAGTTTCTATGCATGGGGTAAGCCTCGGTCAAACAACGAATAACATTGCAGAATACAGTGCAGTGGTTGAATTATTATCCGAATCTATTTCATTTGGAATTCGACGTTTGATAGTGAGGTTAGATTCTGAACTTGTTGTATTACAGCTTAATAGAGTTTATGCCATTAGAAATCCTGTGTTATTAAGGTTGTTTTTGAGAGTGCGTCTCTTGGAACGTGAATTTGATTACATTGAATATCAACATATTCCAAGGTCTTTGAATACATTAGCAGATGCAATTGCTTCTCGAGTGTTGGACAGACATTTATAATAATCATGCAAGTAAATTTAAAAACATTTCATCATACATGTTAAACAAGATAAGCCGGTAATAGTGATATATAGATATAGATAGAAGTGTGTCCAAAAATATATACATCGTCTTCGATCATAGGTTTAACACACCTTATGATCGGCAAAATGATAGTACAAAAAGTCAAAAATGTCACATGTGACTACAAAAGTGACTAGTCAATCACTGGTGGTGCTCTCTGTACGACACCACTGCGCGGGCTACCTTACGCAAAAATCTCCTAAACGGTCCAGGGACCGCGACTACGAAGCGCTGAAGCCTGATAGGAATGTCGTCCATAGTAGTCTCAGGTATATCTGCCGTGAGACGCTCTAGATCATGCTCCAACTCAGCTAGTACGTCCGCAGCCGCGTCCTGTGGGGCCGGTGCCGGTGCAGCTGGATGTCGTCTGTCGTAAGGCCGGAGATTGGCTGGACGCTGTGGTCCAACATCTGCATTTTTAAAATTTTACTGTTACTTTGAGACGATATATATGAAAAATAAAAATACATAATTAGAAAACTTGTGAAAATGAAAGTACCTCTGTCATCCCATTGTTCTCCCTGTGGAAGAACCATGTCCGGATCACCTCTGAAATCCATTCCGGCATATGGAAAGTCTTGTATCACAAAAAGCTGGCCCTCTAGCCAGTCGAAGTAACTGTCCGAGAATCGAACCACTGCAGCACCCTCGTCAGGATGCCGGGCCATCACCGCAACCCATCGAACAAGCTTTGGCTCCCGAGGACCCAAGTCATCAACAGTGAGTTGCTGAGGGATCAGCATAGGAACTCTCTCCAAGGCAAAGCTCACGACTATAGGCCCATATCCAAAAGTTTTTAGTCGTCCGTTCTTTGCCTTGGTCAGTTGGCTCTTCATATGAGCCGACACAGCTTCACACCAGTTGAAAATGGTGCCTTGGTAACAGTCAATTGCCATCCGCATTTGGGATCCGGAAGCAATGTGTAAAGCGGCCGCGCCGCAAATTCTGGTAACCGTGAACGCTATGACTTTGAGTTCCGGCAGAGTGATGTGTTTTATCTCTATGCCTTTTGAATGGTGAGCCCCAGGTGTGCACCAATTCTCGCGGAGACTATCAAGGGATTGGCCACCCGGCCTAGTCCCCGCAAGACTGAGTTGCTCTCCTCTGTTTGGCAAGCCAGTGAGAAAGTATACATCCGAGGGCTCTATCTCGAGCTGGTGCCCTCCTATGTAAAAGCATTGTTCTTGTACGTTCCATCGCTCAACCAGCCATTCCAAGAATCTTACCTGGCCCCTCATGCCCGGTATGGTCCAATATTTGTATAATCCGCATGCTCTTAGGGCATCCAGGGAAGGTTGATGATTTATCGCAGCTTCATCTTCCTCTACATGCTCTCTTTCTCTCCAGTCTAACATGATTAATGCCCTGCATATCAAAAATAGCAATTAGAAATTAATTTGGGAATTTTTGGTGGTTTTTTGAGAGAGTTGGGGTTTTGAAATGCGCGTTTCTCGGAGGACGCACCCCGGCTTTGTAGCACAGGGCGCCCGGACGCAGCTGGCCTGAAGGCGGGCTGCGTCTTCCGACCATTTTCCCGTATGAGAAAAAGTCGGGGGACGCAGGTCACCCGAAGGGCACCTGCGTCCGCCGAGAAGCGCATTCCAAAACCAAAACCCCCCCAAAAAATGAAACTAAAACCTAAAAATTGATTCTAAACGGATAGAAATGCAGAGTAGGATGTGTAAAATACCTGGATGAGACGGCGTTCGATTCCAACGGTCAGATTTTCCGCAGCGACCACGGGAAGTTTCTTGTCAAAAGCTCCTTTTTCAACCTCAACAGTGAAACGGTAAAAATGACATGGTAAAAGGTCTTTTTATAGGTTTTTTGGATGAATTAGTTCATTTTTTACCATGAAAAGATGTTTTTGAATGTATTTTTGCCTATTTTAAACAGGTATGAGTAATGTGTCGTTTTTGTGCAGGACAAAGGGATTTCGAGGGAAATTGTAATTTTTCACAAACAAAATTTCAGAGTCATCTTTTAAGCCCTTTTCTGACTCCTAAAACATGAAAAGATCGCCGAGTGTTTCTTTTTCACTCGTTAAAACGGAATTAAAAGACGATCCCCTTTTAGCTCTTTTCTGACCGCAAAATCAGGAAAAGATTGCCGGGTTTTTGTCGTTTCGAACTCGATAAGGAAATAAAACGACGTGTCCTTGATCGCTTTTTACTTTTCAGGTTAACGACACTATTATGAAAGTACTCCTTGGTCGCAAGATCAAGCGGTTCCCCCAGGTATTATTTTATACTTTTTCGGGCTTGAGGGACACAAATATACGAAAAAGTTCAACGTGGAGTCTCCTTTAGTTTTTTCAGACTCTCTAAAATTGAAAAACGCCGAGTTTCTCCTATACTGGGCTCGTTAAACTTTTACAGTAGAGGACCTGTTCAATTACAAACAGGAACGAACCACTCCTTCCTAGGGTTCGAATTTAAACTAGGTTGGACTCGTCCGAAGGATGAGCTTATAATCAAGCATATGTTATCCTCCTCAAGCTTGTTAAAAATAAAGAGGTACTTGCCAGAAATGGTGGGGGAAAAGAGAGAAGAATGAACCTGTTTGTTACCTTTTGTCTCAAAAGAAACTTTATTACCACTCTTGAACACGACACTTTTCATTCACCTGGGTTGGGAAATCTTTTACCTCACAGTTGATCAAATCACTTTGAAAGTCTTTAACCGGGTTCCGGGGATTAACTTTGAGTTATTCGTCACCAATCCATCTGTCGTGTCGTTATGTGTTCAAGAGGTCTGCAAGCAAAACTTTCATCTGCAAAATACTTGTCATCCATTTGACCATCCCTGAGTCAGTCCTTACAGCAACATTTCTTCAACTTGAACAATGATTTCGTGTTGCGGGCTTGCCTGCAACGGGTCGCTTTCTATCGACATCGACACATTATCTAGAAAGATGACTTAGGAATCGACAGTACCTTGAAGTCTGCATGCATCAATGGCAGGTTTCTCGCCTTTGACGTCAGTTTACATCATTGACTTTCGATCAGAGGATTCCGTGAAGTGTTCGACATCAAAACATCTATTCACATTTCACGGGTTGTGCTTGGTACTTTGAGAACCATTGACATTACTGGTGGTTTCTCTCACGCTTGTTAACAGTTTACATCATTGACTGGTAATCAAGTGGTTTCTACCATGTTCGACATCGAATCATTTAATCACATGGCTAGAATCGTACCAATTCGGGAAGTAGAAGTGAAGACCCTGGATCTAGTTTCTACCATCCAGGCTACGAGGAGTTTTGTATTCATTGTCTATGTAGACTTATCATAAACAGATGGCTGCGTCCATACTGTATCTACAAAAGTCTATAAAAATGATGTACTGCAAGATCATTCCTGTATCAGAATAGTTAGTCCATTAGTTAAAGTTTTGAATCTGAGTATGGGAATGCCTACCTCAGTGATGATATAATCTTATCCATGTATTTTGTGTTGAAAATTGCAGGTTCCAACCAGGCCATCCACAAGGCAATCCTTGAAATGATAAAGCGCTTCACCCTTCCTAGAATTACAAAACCCTATTCTATTCCAGGCTTCGCACTTTAGGGGGCAATCTGTTACACTAAAAAATGTCACCTTGACTACTTACAGTTAGTATGGCTCAAATCAACAGTCATGCTACCCTCTTAGGCAAGTCTCATGCCTCTGTTATCCATCTCAAACTCAAAGAAGAGAGAAAGTCTTGTAAAAACTATGTTTATCTCTGGGGTCGCAGGTTCTCTCTAGCCTTACCTGCGGGGACGCTGACCATGTTCACAAAATCTGCGTCCATGGACGCTCTGTATGTTAAGGGACAGGTGCGTCCCTCTGTAAAAGGCAAAATTCGCGAGTTTTATCTTGAAAAAGTTACTTGTGGTTACTTCTAGAACATTCTAGAGGTCGGTTTGATGAAATGGATGCGCCTCCAGTTGGTTCATGTATCTCTATTAAGGGGGAGCTTATCCCATCAATAAGGGAGCTATCCCACCCATAGAGGGGGATGATCCCATTGATAGTGGACCTGAATAACCTCTTTACAGCACTATAAATAAAGGCATTGAGCCAGAAGGAGAAGAGGTTGGAGCTATACATTTTCTTTGGGTAAATGCTGTAGGATTTAGGTCTTCCATTAGAGCCTTTGTGAGGAGAGATTGTCTTCACTTGATTCTACTTGGGAGAGGGTGAGCTTTGTCAAAGTAGAGGAAAACCCTTGATGGACCCTGGGAGGAACTTGCACAACACCAAGGCCAGGTTGTAAGAGTTTCTTTGTTTCGTTATTAATACAAACTGGTTTATTTTTCTCAATAGCTTGTGTTAATGAGTTATTTCATGTGTTCCTTGGTCTGCATGTTGAATATATGTTTTATTATATGAAATGCAAGTGCTTGGTAATTGTTTGATTGTTTGTGGTTGCAGGAATTGACTTGAAGGAGGAGCTCATCCGGATCGTCAAGAACGGACTTCAACAACAGCGTTTTGGAATAAGGTAAGCCTAAACACTTGTAGTTTTCATGTTGTAAAAGGTGTATTTAGAGAAAGATCACTCCATTTTGTCTTGTTTGTCATTAGAATGTCTTAGACTTCTAGGAAGGTCAGTCGTGTCCGCACCCTTGACAGATTCCGTGTGACAATACTCTTGTGTAATTTATGTTTTGTGCATTTGTATGGTCAATTTACATATGATCCTAAGTTGTTTATGATAATAGATCCATGTTCTCGTATAGTGTTATGCTACTTTGATTCTACAGGTACTCTATGAAGCTGGGTATACAAGGAAGCTAGTAGCAAAGGACTATCAGAAGAGATAGGAATCGAAACAAGGAACCAAGCACAAGACAGAGGTTGGTCTCTTGTATTCTTCTCTCATCTATCTTTCATAAAGGAAAACGAAAGTAGTTTTACTTTGTTTGTTTCTAAGGTAGCTACCTGCCTTAGTGGGATTAACAGTTCTGCATAGACACTTTTCCCTGTAACAAAATGGCGACTCCGCTGGGGAGCGACTAGGTTGTTTGTTTATCTACATTTGTTTACTTTATAAACTTACAGACGAAGCCTGAAGTTGAGCCAGGTAGCCTTCGAACTGCATTTGCTATGCAAATTCAAAGTAGATAAATGTCGCTTTAGTCAATCTCCGAGTTTTGTTTATGAATTAAGAAACTGATTTAAAAACTCTCTAATTGCCCTCATGGTGTCTCTAGTAACCTCCTTAGATCTACCCCTGTGATTGATTTACTGATTACCACTTGCTCGGCCAAAATCCCTTAACTGAACTGCAAATTGTGACCCAGAACCCAAGCAAAGTCTCGTTTCTGGTCCAGTGGACTGTTTGTTCTGTGAATCTCAAATTCAACGCACTTCGCGAGTGTAGTAGGTGCGCTGCATTTCAAATTCACTGTGTTGCAGGTGTGCTGATCAGACTAGGCATTGTTCCTAAATTTTGGTTTATGTGTTCACTCTTTTCAGATCTATTCAATAATTTTATTGCCTGTAGTCAGTACACCTCTGTTTGAAACCCCTTTCCTTGCTGTTATTCCGCCTCCATTATGCAAAGAACTGTAAATGTTTTTGTGTATTTGTTGAGTCATTTTCAGTTCTCCTTTGCAAAAAGTAATGTAATTGTATTGTCGTTTCTTGATTTGAAAGTGTCGCAAGTGTTGTTTTCAGTCATAGAAGAGAGTCTGATTGCTCTTGATAATCGATTACCCTGTTACTATTGTATTTGATCTAAATTAGTAGGTTTTCTAGTGTCGAAAGCAAGTTTTCATTTCCAAATCACAAAGTGTTGTCATTATCTTCATTTTGATTTTGAAAAGAAAATTGATAGTAATTGTCGCTTTGAAAAATAATTCAGATTTGCACATTAGCTTTCTTTTATCATTCACATATTAAGAAGGCTAAAAACAAATACATGCACATGCATTTTCATTTAGACTGTTTGATTGGTTTGATTTAGGATAGTGCATAAAGTGTGTGCTCTTTGCTCTTTGTTGAAAGAATACTACCTCTCTTTCCTTAGTAGCTAGGATTTTCATTGCACAAAGAAGATAAAAAGACTGTTTGTCATCTTAGATTGCATTTTAGGAATTGTACATCTACATCAAACGATGAACCTGAAAGGAAAATTTCTTAAGAAAGATCAACTATAAAATAAATTTAATGAATCTAACAACGCTTTGGAACCCAACGCACAACATCTAGAAGTCTAGGCTAGAGACGTATTCCGGCTTCGTAAAGCCTGGTAACTGTTGTTCTCACTGTTGGTTGGGTGATTCCTCCACTCTGAGACGATAAGTGCTAGTACGGACTTGTGCTCCCACATACCGTCGAGTATATTTTGGGAGACCATAATAGGCTTAATCGTTTATCCATAGGAAGCCATGTCTGCCACCCTATCGATCACAATGCACTGAACACAACATTCGGGAAGATTGACTGTCGTACCGTAAAAATTATTCTGCAGTTTTGCGATTTGTTTGGTAATCCCTCTACCTAGATTTCCAGAGCAGTCCCTTTTGTTCCTTTTCAGACTCCTTAATGGAAAAGGTCCATCTGAGCACTTGTCACTTCAAGCTCATTAAAAATCGAAGGCGACTAGAGTCATCTTTTGTTTTTTCTCGACTCTTTAAAATTGAAAAAACAAGTTGTGTCAAAGCGTCTAAAATTTATTTTAAATGAACAATCATCACCTTTCCTACATTGGTCTTAGGTTGAGAAAATGGAGTCCACCAACAAAGGAGTTCCCCTTGGAGGAAATCCTAGTCCCTTCTCCTCTTGGGGAGATGTTAGTGCACCCCATATGGCCACATTGTCACTTCCAGGATTGACAATCGGCTTGCTCGTATGGCTTTTCTCAACCTCCGTCATTCAGAACACCGCAATTCCTGAACAATCGAGTCAGCAACTAGACAATTCCAGAGTTACCCCCCAACCCTCTACTTCGTCTAATTCTTCCTCTCCTCCTTCCTCTTCACTTGATGAGGTTGGTAAAGCCAAAAATCAAGTACCTGAGAAGGAGAAGGAAAAGAAGAAGAAAGAGAAGAAGAAGGAGCCAAAGGCGAAAAGGGGCAACCAAGCATCGTCTAGTGAAAATCCACACACTGCACCGACCAGGCCTAAATCGCCATGTGTCACTTGCAAAGGAGACCACTATCATAGAGATTGTCCCTGCATCCATTGGATCTTAAGGGACTGGTCTCCTCGTTCACAAAACCTGGTGTCGTCAACCTCTGATGATCATGTTGAAAGCACACCATCGACTAGTGAAAGTGAAGCCCCTAGAAAAAAAGGAAAGTACAAATTTCCTTGTAAATTGTGTGAAGGCAATCACGCCGTCCACCATTGTCCCTTCTTAGACAAGGCTAAAAGAGTTTTGGATGATCATCCGGTTTCACCGTTACAACTTCCTCCTGGATATAAGAAACTCTTGTCGAGTCCGTCACTAGTTGAAAATCCGGCTGACTCGCCCAGGTGGTCGGCCGAAGCATCTATCATTGAAGATAAACCATCTGAACCCATACCAGATGAAAGTAAAAAGGTCGAGGCGGTAGTTGACCCGGTCTTGCCTTAAGAGGTTCCATCTTTAGATGATACAGTTACCGAAGAGAACAAGGATGACACTGTCCAAATTCTTTTCGTAAACATAGATTCCGATGAACATGGGGGCAATTTACCCATTCCTTTACCGCAGGAAGGAAGTTCGTCAGAGTCATACCTGGCCATCTATTTGGTCCCACCTCCAAGCAACCTAGTTGTTTCCTTCGACTGGAATCAGCTAGGCAGACCCCGTTTACTGGCTAGTGTACCATTCCGAATCATTGCTCAAGTATATAGAATGGTTATAGCCAGTACCATCATAGATGAAGGGGCTTCTGTGAGTATCCTTTCCTTGACTGCTTGGAAAGCACTTGGTTCACCATCGCTTTTGCCTGAGATGAGAAATATAACAGGCTTTGACAAAGGAACCAGTCGACCGTTAGGGATCCTTCCCAATGTGCCCATAACATTGAGAGGGAGTAGTCCAAGGACCCATGGATTATAATCTACTCCTTGGACGAGACTATATTTATTGCATGGGAGCCATTGTCTCATCACTCTTTAGAGTAATGTGTTTTCTGCACGAAGGAAGAGTGGTCAAGCTCGTAGACCAGCTTTCATTCCCCGGTTCACGCATAGCAAATAGTCATATACCATCCCTGAATGGTCTTTTCACGCAAGGAATGTCTCATCAATCTCCAGTCTGTCCACCTGATGAGCGCGAGTAATTCGGGGGCATGACTGAAACCCAGGGGGCATGCACCCTGGTCTGCTTCGGCAGGAAAAATTCAGGTATAGGATAGGTTTCCGTGAGAGATATATGACTAGTCTGACACTCCCGTCCATAATTGGAAAACGGGGTTGGAATGGAATAATATTCCCTTGTCAAAGTTATGTGGGTGGAGGCATCTGCACCACTCGCCTTTGTCTATTTCGGTAGGCATCGCCGAAGAAGTGCTTCATTTGTGGTGCAGATAAAACAATCTTTGGTAACCTGAAAGAGGTAAACCTTTCCCGATAATACAAATGTTTTGTCGGTAGATTGAAAGGTGACCATGAAACTCTATTTTATACCTGGGGGCATGCAAACCTTTTGGCGTGCAAGCGAAGAGAGACCATTTATTTTTTAAATTTGTAGGTCCTCTAACCCTTTAAACTTGTAGGATTGGTCGTTTCCTAACTTGCATAAAGAAAGGATGTGGGGAAAAGATTTGAAAAATTGCCGTTTTTATATATGAGACATCCTTATAATACGATTGGATTAATCGAGCAATTTTAACGTGGACTTCATGCTCGTTAAAAAATAAACATAAGAAATGAGCAAATGTTTCCCCCAACGTTTAAGCTCATTTAAAAATGAACCAATTTCCGGTAAATAACCATCGTGAATGTAGTACTTCAGCCTTTAAAGCCTTGGTCATGTTCTCATCATCACCTCCACTCTGTATTGGCTGATCATTCACCTCCATTTGATTGTTTACCCCTTTTGAGGAACAACTGTGAAGAGTGATCATGTTAGCCATCCTTATAACACTGCCATGATTGGGAAATTCCAAACCTTACCTGGAATCAGCTGCTACCCAAATTTATCACTCATTCCTCAAAGACGAGTCTCCTTTAATCTCTTTTCAACTGACTCGTAAAATATGAAAAGATTGCCGAACTATTGGCTTCTCCAACTCGTTAAAGGGACCAGAAGTGTTATCCCTCCTTTATAGTTTAATCTTTTTGGACCTGAGGGATTATTACACAAAAGGATCGAGCGCTTGTTTTGTTCGGCTTGTTAAAAGTATCGAAAATTCATCGCTTCTGTATTGTTTTATACTTTTTCGAACTTAAGGGATTAGATGACAAAAAAGGATTTTTGGAGTTTCCTTTACGTCCCTTTTTCAGACTCTCTAAAATTGAAAAGGACCAAGTTATCTTTGTCGTTAAACTCGTTAAAACCTAATAGCGACAAACTTGTCCATAGCATACAAGAACGAGTTTCACTATTGTTAGGCTCGTTAAAACATAGCGACGGGTTTGCTCGAAGGGAAAATTATAGAACAAGCATATGTTATCCTCCTCAAGCTTGAAAAAAATAAATAGGTACTAGTCAGCAATGACTGGGTAAAAATTGGGAAGAAAACTTGAAGAAACTTTGTTGGTAGCAAGTCACTCTTGAACATGACACTTTCACACCGCATCCAAGTCGGGTTGGGTTGTTTCATTCACCGGTCACATCACCATGGTCACATCACACCATCCACATTTGGGGTTAACGCTACGAATCCATCATGTCAGTGTCGCTGATATGTTCAAGAGGAGTCACTCAGAGAATTCACCTGTGTCTCACCCGCTGCAATACATTTCATTCTTTCATGACCACCACCCTGAACCTTATATCACTAGACCGTTTTCACCTCCATTAAAATCATTTGCTCCGTTCCGTGTCATTGATGTGGGATTCATTAAGGCCCTCCTATGATAGATCGCTTCTTGTCGACATCAGCTCATTATCCAAGAAGTCGATCTAGGAACACCCATTTCAGTACTTTGAAGCTTGCATACCTCAATGGCAAGTTTCTCACTTCCGGTGACAGGTTTACATCAATGGCCTTCAACTGAAAGATTTGATGTGGTGTTTGAAGCCAAGTCCTTTATTCACACCACGTAAATTGTACTACAGTACCTTGAGGATCATTATCATTATCGATGATTCCTCTCACGCCTGTTAACAACTTACATCATTAGCTAGTAATCAGGCGATGTCTTTCCATGTTCGACTCCAGAACATCTCTCACATGGATCGACTTGTAATTTGAGTGAAGATCGAATGAGATTGAAGACCCCGGATCTAGTTTCATCCATCCGGGCTGCGATATATATTAAGGAAAATAAAGACATCAAATGTAAATCATTGCTGCACAGATAATCATCCAATATATGGGATGATGGCTCCTCCAGAACCATCAGTCTACACTCAGACGATTGTCTGTCCTATGTACATGAAAATGAATTTATAAAGCTGAGCATGGGAATGCCCGCCTCAACTAGATCATGAAAATATTATGAAGATAATGTATTGTATTGGATCTTATTATAGGTCTCCTTCCAGCTTGAAAGAACTTCAGATCCTCATGATAAAGCATTTCACCCGACATTAAAATATATATATATATATATATATATATATATATATATATATATATATATATATATATATATATATTAACGACCTCATGCTTTAGGGGGCAACTGTTATAGACATTTTTGGGCACTAAAACCCCAAACATTGAATGTCCATAAACCAAGGGCTCCTAAGTCCCTAAAAGTGTTTTTCCAACCCCTAAAGGAACAAGGTCAACTGATTACAGCTTCTCCCAAAAGTTCTCCATGAAAAACTACTTAGAATTGGTCAAAACGGGATCATTTCACCTGCTCCATAGGCAAAGTGCGTTTCATCTCACCTAAATACACTCAGTGGGTGCATTGCATTTCAAAAAGCCCTTCTATGGGGTGTGATGGGCGAGAAGAGACAAATTGCAGTGTCAATCCGCGAGGTGGAGAAGCATGGGATCTTCCAAAAACTTCTCCTGTGACACTTGCCTCTCTAAATTTGACCAAGGATGAGTAAGAGATCATCAATCTCCAAGTGGAAGCAAGAACTATCAGAGGGAAGACACTAATCAAATCACAAGCTGAGTCATCTCCCTTACATAAATCTATATATGGATCCCTCATCCCAGAGATCCAAAGGCTGGAATTTTGCATCTTGTAAGGAATTGCTGTTGGTTTCTTGAGGAAACATCATAGTGTCGGGTGATATAAGCTTTGCATGAGGTGAAGAAGGGCTTACTTGCTGAGAGGATGATGCTGGGTCAGAACAACTGGTTGTAACTCTCTTGGCTCTTTCTTGATTATCAATAAAGTTATTCAAGTTTTCCTCCATACTCTTGTGTAATTTATGTTTTGTGCATTTGTATGGTCAATTTACATCTGATCCTAAGTTGTTTATGATAATAGATCCATGTTCTCATATAGTGTTATGCTGCTTTGATTCTACAGGTGCTATGTGAAGTTGGGTATATAAGGAAGCTAGTAGCAAAGGACTATCAGAAGAGAGAGGAATCGAAACAAGGAACCAACCACAAGACAGAGGTTAGTCTTTTGTATTCTTCTCTCATCTATCTTTCATAAAGGAAAATGAAAGTAGTTTTACTTTGTTTGTTTCTAAGGTAGCTACCCGCCTTAGTGGGATTAGCAGTTCTGCATAGACACTTTTCCCTGTAACAAGTACAAATTGTTTCTTACTCATCCAACTGACTGGACTTCCAAATAGGTTAAACGCATACTCAGTTGTAGATCTTCTCTAATCTAGATCTCTAGCCTAGTCCACATCAACAAAGCCACAGATATCCAAAACTCTGTCCATTCCTGGTCTTCCTTGGTAGCACGAACCATAATCACTAGTGCCACGCAAATACCTAAAAATCCGCTTCACTGCTGTCCAATGCTCCTTCCCTGGTTTTGAAATAAACCTGCTCAATACTCTCACTGCATGTGCAATGTCTGGTCTAGTACATACCATCGCATACGTGAGGCTACCGACTGCACTTGCATACGGAACACGGGACATATCGTCTTCCTCTTCTTATGTCTTGGGACATTGTTTAGGAGATAACTTTACACCTACAGGAATAGGAACCTTCACTGGTTTACTATCCTACATATTAAACCTCTGCAATATTGTCTCGACATACTTCCTCTGGTTTAACCAGAGCATCTTGTTTGCCCAATCTCTTTTAATTTCCATGCCCAAAATATAGTTTGCAGCACCAAGATCTTTCATGTCAAATTTGGAGGAAAATTGGTTCTTCAAATCCTGGATAATTTCTTTGTCATTTCAAACCAGCAACATATCATCCACATACAAGACTAGATAAATAACACGGTCACAAATTAATTTAAAATACACACAGTGATCTGCTTTGCTTCTGGTGAAGCCAAGTCCCCATATAAATGTATCAAATTTATGATACCAAATCCTTGGTGATTGTTTTAACCCATACAAAGACTTCTTTAACTTGCATACCAATTCTTTCTTACCCTTCACCGCAAAGTCTTCAGGTTGCTTCATGTAGATCTCCTATTCCAGATCCCCATGAAGAAATGATGTCTTCACATCCATCTGTTCTACCTAAAAATCAAAAGCAACAACAACAAATAAAAGTAATCTAATAGAAGCTACCTTGGCAACAGGAGAAAAAATATCACCAAAATCAATTCTCGGCACCTGGGAATAACCTTTTGCTACCAACTGAGCTTTGTATTTATCCATGTTTCCTTCTGCATTTGTTTTCTTCTTGAACACCCATTTGCTGCCAATGGGTTTCCTTCTAGCCGTCAACTCCACCAGATCCGAAGCCTCATTTTTGTGCAAAGATGCCATTTCATAAAAAATGGCCTCTTTCTAGAGTTTTCCATCCTTTGAATCTACTAATTCCTTCACATTTTTGGGATCATCATCAGTAATAGATAAAGCAAAATTTGAATAGAAAGTAGATGGACTATACCTTTCTGGTTGCCTTCTTTCTTAAACTAATCTTCTCACACCCAAAGTTTGTGGCTCTTCATCTTTTGATTCCTCCTATGTTGTAGAGTCTGATTCTTCCTCCTTTAGCTCAAACTCTATCTTCTCAGGTTCCTTTGGTTGGACTTCATGTTTAATAACATCTTTCACCTCTCTAAACACCACATCTCAGCTATACACAACCTTCCTTGTTACTGGGTTCCAAAGCTTATAACCCTTTACACCTTCCTTATACCCAATAAAGATGCAATTTTCAGATTTACTATCCAACTTGGTTTGTTTCTCCTTTCGAACATGTACATATGCATCACATCCAAATACCCTCAGATGTGAAAGAGAGGGTTTATTACCAGTCCATACCTTTTGTGGAGTCTTATCCTCCAATGCTGATGATAGTGATCTATTGACCAGGTAACATGTTGTCTCCACCGCCTCTACCCAGAGTTCCTATCCTAACCCAGCACCACTGAGCATGCTTCTTGCCCTTTCGTCAACATCTTGTTCATTCTTTCCACAGCTCCATTTTGTTGAGGTGTATATGGAGTAGTCTTCTACTGTGTTATACCACACTTCTTACATAATTTTTCAAATTTCTTACTACAAAAATCTCCACCATTATCTGTCCTCAACACCTTTATCTTCTTCTTTGTCTGGTTTTCCACCAAAGCCTTAAATTCTTTAAACCTGTCAAGGACTTCATATTTCTTCTTAAGGAAATATATCCATGTATTCCTTGAGAATTCATCTAGAAATGATACATAATACACAGACTTACCTAGTGATGGAACCTTCACAGGTCCAAACACATCACTGTGCACAAGATCTAATATTTGTTTCTCCCTCTTGCCACGAGAGGGGAAACTCACCCGATTCTGTTTCCCATATACACAATTTTCACAGAAATCAAAATCCAGAGAGCTATTACTCATACCTTCTACCATACCTTTACAATGAAGAATTCAAAGGACCTTCTCTCCAATATTTCCAAGCCTTTGATGCCACAGCATGGTCTTCTCTCCAGAGACCACTAGGTTTTCTGCTCCACTTTCAGGAACCACATAAATGTTTCACCCATTAACAACAGTGCTACCTTGCAGCTTGTATAGAGTTCCAATCCAAACTACCCACATCAATACCAGTGCTCCCCAAACCATCTTGTAGGTATCCTTCTCAAACACTGTTTTTACACATGCATCATCCAACTTTCTTACAAAAATTAGATTTTTTGCCAATGTAGGAATATGTAGAACACCCAGAAGTGTTCTAACCCTTCCACCTTGCAACTTCAACTTTACTTTTCCATGACCAATTATTCTAGCCTTCCTATCATCCCCTAAGAGGACATCACCACCATCTATTTCTCATACTCGTAGAACCACTCTCTATGGAGAGTGAAGTGAAAGGATGCAACTGAGTCAATCAACCATGCCTCGTGATCTACATGTGTACTTGAGGAAGCCAAGTACACATCTCCACCTTCATCTGAGGTGGTTTTCACCTCTGCAGAAGGAGCATCATCAGATCCCTTTCCTTTGTCAAGAGATTTAGATTCACAGCCCCTTTTGTAGTGCCCTTCCTTTCTGCATTTCCAACACACCACCTTTATAGGTTTTCCTAGAGATTTAGATCTCCTTCTAGATTTAGATCTCCCATTCAATGACTTTTTTTTTTTGATAATAATTATTTTATTATTATTATTATTATTATTATTATTTTCTCTATTTTGGGACCGTCCTCGTATAGACAAGGCATCACCATTTTGGATCTCCATATTTTTCCGTCTCATCTCCTCTGTCAGCAAGGATGAAACTATTTCATCAAACTGCAAGGTAGTTGCATTGCTACCTATTGCAATAACTAGACTATGGTAGAGAACACAACAAACTAATGCACTTGTCTTCATCTGAAATTTTGATATCAACAGACTATAACTGACTTACTACAGTATTAAATGCATTCAGATGCTCTATCACCGAGTCTCCATCTTTCATCCTCAGGTTATACAACCTTTTCCGTAGGAACAGTTTATTCACCAAAGACTTAGATTGGTACAAAGTCCCTAACTTGTCCCACAAAACCTTCGCCGTAGCTTCCCCTGATACATTCAAAAATACTAAATCTGAGACACACAATGGTATTGTTCTCTTTGCCTTCCAATCCAACTTCTTCCATTCTTTATCAGACACTCGCATTGGTTTAGTACCAGGATCTACTGTGATCCACTAATCTTTATCCACCAACATATCCTCCATCTTGAGTTTCCACAAGTCAAAACTCTGACCATTAAATTTCTCGATCTCTATCTTTCCACTACTCACCATCTTCTTTCACCACCATAATTGATCCCGCAGGTCTCCCACTGAATGGGGTCTACTATAGGCCCGAGCGAAAACCCTTAGCAACAAAGGCGTCCACTTGAAGCCAAAACAACTCTGATACCAAATGTCGGTTTTAACCCCATATAGAAATTAACTATATACGAATTCTAAAAAAAAAAAAAAAACAATGTGAGAGCATAACACATAAAACACATATACATAGATATTTTCACCTGGATCCCAAAACCATGACTACCAACTTGATTTTTTGTCATGTTCCTTTCAATGTTGCAATACATATTTATACATGCCGAAGCATCCAATACCATGGACCAAAAACCATCGTGTCCAAAACCATGGAATGAAAACCATCACGGCCAAAACCATGGAACGAAAACCATCGCGTCCAAAACCATGTGCGAAAATCATGCACAAAACCATTGGTAGGTTCGCCAAACTTAATATAGGGTCCAATTTTTTTTTTCGTGGGGCGCTACCGTGGACCCCAAAGGGGGCTACCCACCCCCCTCAAAACCCACGGACAGGGGGGGGCTGCCGCCCCCTCTATGACCCCCCTGCTGCGCAATCAGTGCAACAAAGTGGGGGCTCCACCCCCCCTCTAACCCCTCGGTTCACTACATGGGCTAGTCGTGGAAAGAATAACACAACCCAACACAAGGGCTTCCAAAGGTCAAACCACCTATTGTAGCGGCTACAACCACCCTCTAAAATTTTCCTTAGCTTCATTTTGGAGTCTCCCTACCAACCATCCTTAGTAGCATGTCTTGCACTGTCCAAGTACATATGCTTCAGTTGAGTTTCAGTGGCTTACCAGCTTGTGCTTGTGAACTTGTTTTCCTCCCACTCACAGGCTGACACTCTGGGATTTAGTCAATTTTTGGTTGTGATGCTCACCTAGGAAATTGCGCAATTATAGAGGGGAACTAGCATTCCCTTTGGAAATTGCACAATCCATTTGGGCTACTTATTGGGCTCCATAAATGTTTAATCCATTCAGCCATTCTTCTCTCTAAAAATTGCGCAACGTAGCCCAACATTGGGCTTCATCTAAAAAATTATGCAATTCTAACTGACAGCCAGGGCTTTAGTCCAGAAATTGCGCAATGCATGAGGGACAACCAGACTTGCTCAGCCTAAAAATTGTGCAAATGTCATTCCCAGGCTTATAGATTGTTGTATGTGCTCCTAGGTTGATGGTCACCTCCAGGACTCAGCAATATTTATTTGCATGCATAGGCTTCCTTTTCCCAAAAAAGAAAAAAGAAAAACAATAAAAAGCATCCCTAGATTTTAGGGATCCATTTTTAGCAGTTAGAGGTTACATGCAACAGTTGTTTTAGAAACCTCCTGCAAAGTGTAACTTTTTCCTAGATTTGTGGAATGCGTATCATAAGCCTTGATCTTATAAAAAATTATTTATTTGATGCTTTAGAGCTCATTCATCACATTGAACTTGGAGTTCTGACATCCCACATCAAATCTAGGAGAATTCAACACATTCAGCTTAACTTTTACCGGGTAAGTCTGCTTTTCGTGTCTTTTTCTACTTTCCTATCACTTTTTGTATTTCAGTTTCTATGAGTGTTGATTTCTTGGTTTTGTTGAACTCTTGCTGTTGTTTTGATGCATGTTTGCTTGTAGAAGTATTGTTTTAGTTTTTCATTTCATCTCACTGTTGTCGCATGCATGGCACTGTTTCTGCACTGATAGTCGCCATTACGGTGACTCGATTCACACACGTGCTTGGTTTTCCTTTTTCTTAATCCTACACTCACTATCTGCATGCTTGATCATTCATTCTTGTTTGCACTCAGCTTCGCCATGCATTCATAGTTTTCATGTTTTCAATGACTTGTCGACGGGTCTAGACTACCTTGGCCTGAACCTTGCCTTGCCCGATTGGAAATGCACATTTCTGAGAGTGAAGGCTCTTCCTTCCTTCCACAAATTGCATAAATTAGGCCAAACACTGGCCTCCAGACATTCTCTACACAATTCTGAGTGGCAGCACCTTGCTAGCCCTAAAAATTGCATAAGTGCAGTTGCTAGTTTGTCGTTCTTGCTGACTGAATTTGCCCATTATGCAGTTTCAGTCCTCAACAGGTCAGCCTGGACTATGAATTCTGTAGTTCCAATAGTGAGTTAGCCTCTTGACAGTCTGGACTATGCCTTGCATAGTTTTGGTAGTTAGTCTCCCAGCCTCCCGATGAAAATTACACAATCTTCCCAATTAGTCACCCGGGTATGTTGTATGCTTTCCTCAAGTTGTTTTGGTTTTCAGCTGATAGATTGATTTCCATGAGTGTTTCTATTCATCCACGTATCATAGGTGTTCATCCATCTCTCAGTGGTATAGGTACAATGGCCTCCAAGAGAGCAGGGTCAAAGGACACTGTTAAGAGTGCAACTGGAGATGTAGTTGAATAAGTGTCGATGAGCTTGCCTATCTATGAAGACAACAAGATGTTCATAGAAAAGGATATCAAGATGAAATGGAAGGACATCAATGACACTTTCTAAGGCAAATTTAAGGAAAATATGGAAGACCACAAGGTATATGTCAACATTCACAAGTCTGGCTTGTACTAGATTGCATGTAGGTATCCTACATTTCCATGCATTGACATGATCCACTAGTTTATATCACATAATGATCCAGAGAAAATGGTGTTGAGTAGTTTTAGTGGAACACAACTTTCTACCTTCAGGGTGAAGGAATTTCAGGAGATGTATCACTTGCCACAACTAGTGATTATGAGGAAAAAACCCTTCAGCATAGCCAACAATAGTGAAAACTCAAGAGATATATTGAAGAGATGGGTCAAAGAACCATCAAAGTTCAGGACAACACCTAACCAGCTTTATAAGATAAAGATATTGCAAAATACATATCATCTCTTGGTCATATTTGCATGTTTCGTATGTGGCCAAGAGAGCACAAAATCATTCCTGTAGAGTTGGGTGATTGCGTTGGATCATTTGGCAAAAGAAGGAAGACCTTGCAACTGGTCCAACATGTTGGCTCTTAGGTTGAAGGAATAGGTAATAGAAGTTTGACATCTTCCTAAGGGTCAACAAGCAAAGATATGCATGTCGGCTTGCATACTAGATGCAGTCTGTGCCCATTAGTAGTTCCCAGGCTTGGGTTGGGCATGGACACTTTCGAAAACCTTTGTACACACTTATTGTAAGTTGTTCTCTGAATGTAGCTTCCGCGGAGTTATCATATAGTTATCAGACCACTTCGTCACCCTGGTGTATAGGATGATATTTGAGCAGGATCCACCTTGCATGTCATAGGAAACAATGGAGGCATTGATCGACATAGTAGATTGGTATGCCTCACCCCTTGGAACCTTCATACGGATGTACAACTCAAAGAAGGCTCCACATGTTTTGCCAAAGTTTTCCATGGATAAGATCGTCATGCAAGACATTTCATATCACATCTCAACAGGGTTGTTAGTGAGACTTCATAGGAAGAATAAGGTACCTTGGCCCAATCTTCCTTTGCGGATCAGGTTGTATGATATACAGAATCTCAAGAATGTGAAGTCGAGACATAGGAGTTCAAGAGATTTAATAACCTGCATTTCTGAGTGAAGGACCACTGTACGAGAGTGAAACATCCTTGGATCCATGTGGCATGACATTGGCCTGAAGAAGACCCATGTAGATATTATTATCACTTCTCAAGGCTCAATGAACCGGTCAGCATAACCGTAGAGTGGTTAGAAAAGCAGAAGGAAGTAGCATATTAGAGAGCAACAACATCAGCAGCAGCAAAGCGCAATAGACC
Source organism: Pinus tabuliformis (assembly GCA_031772625.1). Lineage (NCBI taxonomy): Eukaryota > Viridiplantae > Streptophyta > Pinopsida > Pinales > Pinaceae > Pinus > Pinus tabuliformis. Next base: position 803,456,803 of record CM062805.1, on the reverse strand, counting down.
TGTGCGCGACAAAGGCAAGAGAAAGGTTGTTGATAGCATAGAGGCAGAGAAAAGATGCAAGTTTAAATTGATCCACATGTGTTGAAAGAATATTTGGATATTAACTGAAGGATCGCGCAAAGCCAAAGAGAGAAACAAAGAATGGAGGAAACAAAAAAGGAGTTGTAGGAGTTTAAGCGGAAACCGAGGGAAAAATAGGAGTTGCACAAAAGAGAGAAGGAAGCACAACAAGGATAGGAACAATAGGAGGTGAAACATGCATAGATTGATGAAACTACGCCCATATAGGTTATAGACTCATCCGAGCAGCTGGCACAAAGCAAACATGGTGAGCAGTCATAGGAGCAGGACCTTGCTCAAGAGATTGAGAATATGCTAGATCAGATGGACACGGATATGGTTCAGACAGATTTAGATCAAGTTATTGACCTCATGCCTCAGAAAGAAGAGGTCACGCCACTGGTTTCACTAAATCTAGAATCAGAGCAAGTCCCAAGTGATCGAGGAGACATAGAGATCCTTGAAGAAAATCTAGAAGTAGATATGCATAACATGTCTTTCGACAAGTCACAACACAAAGTTGTGCAGTCATGCATAGTGCCTACTCCGGATGTCCATGTATCTCCTGTTTAGTTTGAAGAATGAGTGATCGTATCCAATGTGCACAAGCATCCAACAACATTGGTTGATGCTATCAAAGTATATGCCGAAGCTAGCAGATCAAGTGTTAGATTCTTGACAACTGAGAATGAGTACATGGCTAAGGAGTTACAATCAGCCAAGCAGGGAGAAGAACAAGTTACAAAATTTGCTAGGGCAGAGTTGAGGAGAGAAATACTAAGTGAAGTATCACCTCTCGAGATAGTTATGCGAAAGCTGTATTTGAGATTCGTCACCATGCATAAGACAATTGTCCATCTCAATGGTTGGCAGTAACGCTATGCTAGGAGAGGACACATCTTGTTAGATCTGCACACTGTTGTCGATCACATGCAAACATGGACAATGAGGTATAAAGCAGCCCCATTGTACTTACCAAATATGATGAAGCCAAAGGTAGTAGAGTTGAAGCCACGCATCCGAAGTCAGATCCAGAACTATGAGGAGTTCCTGCAGCTCATCACCAGTTTGTAGGCTTCTCATGCACAGGTGTTCAGGAGCATGGATGTCATTGTGTGCATGCATGTGATCCTATCCATTTACACACTCACCGAGGCTAGGTCATAGAACGAAGTCCGAAGGGAGCTGGACATGTACTTTGATGAGTTGATGTGCGTAGCCACCAACACATATTTGGAGATCAATGCAGACACTATGCATCAATATATTTCTGATCCAACTACACTGAAGACTATGATGCACATGTTATCATATGAGGTGGACAGAGGTTCCAAATCAGTGTACCCAGATGCCATGGAGGCAAGAGTTCCCTTTCAGAAGGATGTCACCATAGAGCACGTGGACACCATAATAGACTATCAATCTTGGCATCCATTCCCCACTGTCGATCGTGAGGATGTCGAAGAGTTGGTCTTCCCACAGTTGTCCAAGTCTTAGTGATGCCTTGCATGGCTTTCTCAAGCCTATTTTTGTCTCACATGGGTACATGTGTAGATTGTAATGTAAACATGTTGTAACAGTGAAAGACCAAGTGTTGATAGTAGAATGTAACAATCATGTAGTAGTTGAAGAGTCATGAGGGTAGGTGAAGAATCACAAAGGGGAATGTCAAGGGTCACCCCACCCTTTTCTATTTATAGAACCTCATAACTCATTGTACAGGATTTTGGGAGCCAATCTTCCTATAGGTGTTACTTAGAGAAATATTGGAGTGTATTGTAACGAGCCTTGGCTTCTCTATAGTGCAGAGCTAGTACATCTCTTTGGAGGAGCAGGTGGCAGTGATTGTAACATTCCTTTATCGGGACTAGTGGTTGGTCATGGTTGTATGTATGATTGGATCTTTCACTCTTTTAATATAACAGAGCCAACAAATTTCACACATATGTTGATATTTTAGTTCATCTATCATGGTTACTCTAATGATATATGTAGATGTTATTTACGCATGTCTGTATGGACTATTCTGTAAATGTGATCTGAATTGGATCCATGAAAATTATCAGAGTTCTATGACTGTTTCAAATCATGATAGACTTCAAAATCTTGTAAAAAATGAGCTATCATAAATAACCTATAAATAATGGTAATTTGCAACCAGCATGGAGCAATGAGGACCTTCGGTCAAAGCGCACTAATGATTGGTCCATGGGGAATGTGCATGGTGAAAAATGGTAGTTAGGAAGCTCAGATTAGAAAACAGAGGCTGTTTCTAATCACGCTTTCGCTGGGAAAAACCCATCGAGAAGGAAAAGCCCCGAGCAATCGGTCACAATGGAAGCTAGAGAATCATGGAAAAAGTGTTGAAAAGACAAGCAGGTCCCGTGCTCCAAAACCGACTGAATATCGGAGGCATTTCAAGTAGTAAGCGGGATTAGTTGATGACCCAGTGATTCCATATGTTGAATGACATGTGTCCAGTGGATGAGAGAGAAAACCGCTCTCATCGCAGGCTAACGTTCTTGAAAGTCACCCGTGCGATAAGAGCCATAACCGTGGGATCTGGAGGCCCCAAATCTAACGGCGGAGATTGCCCCATATGGGAGACCAGATTTGGCAGGAGAAATAATCCACGACACATAAGGGTTTGAAGTTTGATTTGACCGCTAAGCTGGCAGATGAATCATTTCATATAGTAACTGAAATAACGAACCGTTTGAGGAAGAGCTGGCGCTCAGTTCGTGAGAGGACAAGTGGACACCTCCCTGTGAAACGTTACACAATGGCGATGACACAAAAGTCCAAGTGGACAGAGGTAGGCGATCCGAAGAGACGGAAGAGGAAGCGAACAGTCAAGGGATGGATTGGCTTTAAGCCATGAACAAACAGAGAACAGAAGAAGGAGACAATGAGACAGAGAAAATAGAACATAGAGGAAGCGAGAAGCAGAGAACAGAGGAAGTCGAGCTGACCTGCGAAGTTAAGGGAGTATCGAGTAGACAGAACCAAGCTTGAGAGGTTCAAGCAATCCCTAAGAGGATATCTGTCGGGAGCTGAGTACCAAATTGGACTCATCCCGTTAAGACCGGTTGAGGTCGAGACTTGGTAAGGGGGAGTCTGTGCACTCTAGTGGCTTGGGGAATCCAAGAACCACCCTACTAAGCATCATCTATTCCAGGAGACTCAAATTGAGCTCCTCATTGTAAAAACTCTGCTTAAAGACACAATAAAGAAAGGCCACCACTGAAAGCTGGACCAAGAGACGTAGCCCAGGAGGATTGGGTGAACTCCTTATTAAATTGTTGTGTTTTGCATTTGCTTGCTGTGTTTCTCTGACTATTTTCCAGTGTCTATGCATTTTGCAGTCTTATTGATCCATTGCCTAAGATAACATAGACACCCACCAGCACATGAGTCTGTAATACCTACATTAATTAATAAACTGAGATCATGAAAAAGTGATTTTCAGATCAAGTGGTATCAGAGCTCTAGGCTATTAAGGTTAGACAAGCTTGTGTTGGATTTAGTTGTTGAATGCTAACTAGATCAAAGCTAAAATTAGGAGAAGGAGAGTTGGTCGAAACTAATCCTGAAATTGGGAGAGTCTATCCTCAGAAGACAATGTCAGAGGAAGGTTCTGTGGGGCCAAACCCTCAATTCATAGATTGTTTCCTAGCCATAAGGTCCATGGTAGAGGAAATGTATAAGGATTTTAGAAAACATAAAGATGAAGATTCATCAGGCTCCAAACAAGAAAAGAGAAGAAGAGTCTCTCCTCCATGACCACTCAAAAGGCAAAGGGAAAGAAGAAAGTTTTCTCACACCTCCTAATAGCCCTGAACATAAAAAGAAGACATCTTTGATTAAACTAGATGTTAAATTTTATTTACCAATATATGATGGAGAGTTGAATGTAGAAAAGTTGGACAATTGGATCAGACAAATTGATGTTTATTGCAGAGTGCAGAGTATTGACTTAGACAAGAGCAAGATTCAGCTGGCTAGCCTATGCCTTGGAGGCACTGTCTTGGTTTGGTGGGAAGGCAGGACCCAAGCTGACATGAAGAGACATGGTAAGACAATTTCTGTCTGGAGTGAATTTGTTTCTACAATAAAAAAGAAGTTCTATCCATTGGCGTACATGCAGCAAGCCATGATGAGATGGCAAACTCTTCGACAATTGAAAGGGCAAAGTGTACAAGGTTACACCCAAGAATTTAGGAAGAGAGCATTGATTCTAGGGATCTCATTAGACTCACCTGAGACTCTGTTGAAGTACATCGGTGGTCTACACAGCTTCATGAGGCATACTATCCTCATGTTTAATCCCACTAGTATAGATGAGGTATTTGTACAAGCTACTCATTTAGAAGCTAGAGGAAAAAATGGAAACCCAGAAGTTGGGGGATCATCCCAACCCATTGCAAGCAAGAATAAGGAGAAAAGAAAATAGAAATGGAAAGCAAGGAAGGCCAACACTGCATAGAAAATCAAGGCTTCATGCACTCACTGTAAGAAGGATGGGCATGATGATGAGCACTGTTGGATTCTGCATCCAGAGCTAAGACCTAAGAAGTTCGGGGGAAAGAAGAAGAAGACTGTTGCAGCTATTTAGAAAGATTTGGTGTCAGACTCAGGAGATGAAACAACCATTGCAACCACAGGTATAAAAGGTAAGAATTCTGAAGCATCTACTAGTAATTCTGCACAATCTACTATTGATGAAGAAAATAAGAGAAAAAGACATGAGCTTTTCAATATTCAAGTTATTTCCAAACATCAAAAGATTGATACTTTGTTTGATAGTGGCTCACAGGTAAATTTAATTTTTGAAGAAATTGTAAAGAAATTGGGATTACCGACTACACCTCACAAGAAACCATACCCATTAGAATGGTTAAATGATTAAGCACAACTACAAGTGACTAGAAAATGCAAACTCAAGTTTTCTTTTGGGTCAACATTTGTAGATGAGGTTGAGTTAGACATAATTCCTTTGGATACATGTGGAATCGTTTTAGGAAGTCCTTACTTGTATGACAGAAAAGATATTTTCTATAGAGATGAGAACACGTATCTACTCGTTAAAGATGGAATCAAATACTTTGTAAGAGATCATAAGCTCAAAAATAATTACACCCTCATAAACTCGGGGCAAATGAAAAAGATGATAAATTCATGCAAACAATTCTTACTGATGGTTGTAAAGGAAAATAACCCTGATAAAACCAATGTATTTGAGGGTTGTAATGCTAAACAACAAGCTGATTTAGAAAAGGTTGTTTCAGAGTATGATATCTTGTTTCAAGAACCTAAAGGTCTGCCACCCAAAAAGGAAATAGTGCATGAAATTAATTTGCAGCAAGATGCTCCATTTCCTAACATTGGGATGTACAGGTTGTCCACTTTAGGGAATGCAGAAATCAAGAAGCAGGTGTAGGAGTTGCTCGAGAATGGGTTCATTAGACCTAGAACATCACCATGTGGGTCATCAATCGTTTTGGTGAGAAAGAAAGATGGCTCGTGGAGAATGTGCATTGATTACCGAGAATTGAATAAGATAACAATAAAAAATCATTATCCCCTTCCTCGCATAGATGATCTATTAGATCAATTGAAGGAAGCTGTTTATTTTCCAAGCTAGACTTGCATAGTGGATATCATCAGGTCAGAGTTGCAGAACAAGATGCATGGAAGACTGCTTTCAAAATAATGCAGGGATTGTATGAGTGGTTGGTTATGCTTTTTGGCTTAACTAATGATCCTGCTACTTTCATGACGTTAATGAATGATGTAATCAGAACTTTTCTTGATGATTTTGTTATTGTATATTTGGATGACATTATGATATTTAGCAAAACATGGGAAGAACGTTTAAAGCATGTTAAGAAAATGCTGGATGTTTTGAAAAGAGAAAAACTTTATGTTAAACTCTCAAAATGTGAATTTGGCAAAAATCTTTGAATTATTTGGGACATATAGTAGGGGGTGGTGAATTGAAGATAGATCCCTCTAAGGTGGCAGTCATTGTAAACTAGCCTAAACCCAAATCTGCTACAGAAGTTAGGAGCTTCTTAGTAGAAACACAATATTGGAGAAAGTTCATTTCTAACATTTCCTCAATTGCATCTCCCTTACATGCTTTAACAAGATTGAACAAGGTGTTTCAGTGGCAAGGCAAACAGAAGAAAGCCTTCGACACCTTGAAAGAAAAGATTAGTACAACACCAGTACTAGCACTGCCTGATCTTCAAAGACCCTTTGAGATCCAAACAGATGCCAGTGACTATGCCATGGGAGCAGTGTTGATACAACACAGTAAAACCATATGTTATCATTATGAGACATTTAATTCTGTATTAGTTAACTATCCTACATATGATAAAGAATTGTATGCATTAGTACAGAGTGTGAAAAAGTGGAAACATTACTTAATGTGCAAAGAAACAATTATACATACTGATCATCAACCACTTGAACATATACACTCCCAAACTAAGTTGCAGCAATCAAGAAACTATAGATGGATGGGTTTTCTACAACAGTTTCACTTAGTTATTAGATATAAAAATGGCATACAAAATAAAGTCACAGATATGTTATCTAGACCCATTATAAATGCATCTACTATACTTAAGCATAATTCTGTGTTACATGAGATCTACATTGAACAATATGCTCAAGATATAGATTTCAAAGATGTATATGCAACTTTGAGTCAAGGCAAATGAATAGAAGAATTGGATTATCATGTAAAGGACCGACTCTTATATCATTGTGGTAACTTATGCATTCCACAAACTGAAAGAGTAAAGATAATTCGAGAAGCACACACTTCTCTAATATTAGGTCACTTTGGGGTAAGTAAAATAGTTGCACAGCTACAAAGATTTTGTTATTGGCCAAAAATGAACGAGACAATTTCTAGATATGTAAGAGGGTGTACTATGTGTGCTAAAAGCAAGCCCAACAATAGAAAACTAGACATGTACACTCCATTACCAGTTCCTTCTCATCCTTGGGAAAGTGTTTCCATGGATTTTGTTGGAGGACTGCCTAAATCTAGGAAAGGTCATGATTATCTGTATGTTGTTGTTGATAGGTTTAGCAAAATGTGTATTTTTATGCCTTGTAATAAATAGATTATAGCTAAACAAACTACAAAACTGTTCTTTCAACATGTATGGTTTCATTTTGGATTACCCACTTCCATTGTATTTGATCAAGACACCTGATTTGCGGGAAAGTTTTGGTCGAGTCTGTGGGAACTGATGGACACCAAATTGAAGAAGAGCACAACTTTTCATCTACAAACTGATGGCCAAACAGAAGTAGTCAACTGGACAGTGATCCAGTTGCTTAGGGGATATTGCAGCAAGCATCCTAAGCTTTGGGATGAACATTTGTGTTATGTGCAGCATGCTTACAACCGAGCAAAACATTCTTCTACATAGAGATCTCCTTTTGAGACCTGTTTTGCTTTGACACCAAGGTCTCCTTTGGATTTTGTCTTTGGTAAGGACACAACAGTTGAGGGACACAACGATGTGGATAGGGAAACTAGGTTCATTGAACAAATTGAAGAGATCCACCAGGCAGTACAACAATAGCAGGAAAAGAGCCAGGCCAAATATAAGGCAAGGCAAGATAAGCATTGGATGGAGCATAGTTTCCAAGTTGGTGATCAAGTCTGGCTGTATATCAGCAAGGACAGAATGCAAGGTGAAAGTAAAAAGCTAAAGCCTATCAGGTATGGACCTTTCAAGATACTTGAGAAAATTGGTGAGAATGCTTTTTGCCTTTATCTACCAGCTTACATGCACATCTACTCAGTCGTAAATGCAGATAGCTTGAGACTATTTGAACCTTCGTCAATTGAAGATCCTGAAGAGTAGAGTCAATTTCCTTCTATTGACAACCTGTTACCTGAATATCTTAATGAATTGCAGGAAGAAACAGTTCTGGATAGGAAGGTAAGAACGATGATCAGGGGAGATGTTGAGTACCTTAGAGTTGGGCTCAAGGGTTCAAAGTCGAGCAGTGAAAAATGGATGGAGATTGGACAAGTGAGACAATTGTACCCTCACTTAGTCGATGCTTGAAAACCAAATTTTGGTGGTCCAAAATCTTTTTCAGTGGGAAGGCCATGATCCAAATTGGATCCATGAAAATTATCAGAGTTATATGATTGTTTCAAGTCATGACAGACTTCAAAATCTTGTAAACAACAAGCTATTAGAAATAACCTCTGAATAATGGTAATTTGCAGCTAGCATGGAGCAACAAGGACCTTCAGTCAAAGCACACTGATCGTTGGCCCATGGGAACTCTGCATGGCACAAAAATGGCAGTTAGGAAGCTTAGATAAGAAAATAGAGGTTGTTTTTGATGCACGATTCGCTGGGCAAAACCCCTTGAGAAGGAAATGCCCCGAGCGCTCGGTCACAAGGGAAGCCAGAGAACTGTGGAAAAAGCGTTGAATTATAGGCATGTCCTATGCTTCAAAACCGACAGAATATCAGAGGCATTTCAGGTGGTAAGCAGGTTTGGCCGATGACCCAACGATTCCATACATTGAATGCCGCATGTCTGGCGGATGACAGAGAAAACCGCTCTCATCGAAGGCTAACGTTTGAGCAAGTCACCCGCGCGATAAGAGCAATAACTATGGGATCTAGAGGCCCCAGATCTAACGACGGAGATTGCACCCGATGGGAGATCGGATTTGGCAGGAGAAATAAGCCACGACGCATAAGGGTTTGAAGTCCGATTTGACCGTTGAGCTGGCAGATGAATCATTTCACAAAGTAACCGAAGTAATGAACTATTTCAGGAAGAGCTGGCGTTCAGTTTGTGAGAGGACAAGTGGCCACCTCCCTGTGAAATGTTACACAGTGGCGATGATGCAGAAGCAGGGAACTCCAAGCAGACAGAGGCAGGTGATCTGAAGAGACGGAAGAGGAAGCGAACAGTTAAGAGACAGATTGGCTTTAAGCCATGAACAGACAAAGAATAGAAGAAGGAGACAGTGAGACAGAGAAAACATAATAGAGAGGAAGCGAGAAGCAGAGAACAGAGGAAGTCGAGCTATCCTGCAGAGTTAAGGCAGTATCGAGCAGACAGAACCAGGCTTGAGAGGTTCAAGCAATTCCTGAGAGGATATCTGTCGAGAGCTGAGTACCAAATTGGGCTCATCCCATTAAGACCAGTTGAGGTCGAGACTTGGTAAGGGGGAGTCTGTTCACTCTAGCGGCTTGGGGAATCCAAGAACCACCCTACTAAGCATCATCTATTCTAGGAGACTCAAATTGAGCTCCTCATTGTAAAAAATATGCTTAAAGACACAATAAAGAAAGGCCACTATTGAAAGCTGGACCAGGAGATGTAGCCCAAGAGGATTGGGTGAACTCCTGATTAAATTGTTGTGTTTTGCATTTTCTTGTTGTGTTTCTCTTACTGTTTTCTAGTGTCTGTATATTTTGCAATCTTATCAATCTATTGCCTAAGATAACATAGACACCCACCAGCACATGAGTCCGTAATACCTACATTAATCAATAAACTGAGATCATGCACAAGTGATTTTCAGATCAATATGTTTGTATGAATCTTATCGAAATTTTTTGTTGGTATTACCATCACTTTGGATTGTCAGCTATCCTTCTTTCCAGCTTGTGATTTCTTGCTCCTCGCGTGTTCCCCTTCAAGCTGCGTGCCATGACAGGTTTCTAAGGGGTGCACTCATCCCCTCATTCTGGGTGTTAGAGCCTTTCACGTACCTTCCATGTCTTGTTGCAAAGATCACACCCTTGCTACCAACACGGACATCTTACTTACCTCTACACGAAACCGCGATTAAGGTGATATCGTACTACCCTACTACTGGGACTCCTACACCAAACAGTCTGTTATCACTGACAAAATTTCAATGCCAAATGTCTCACATTTGTTTGATGGTAAAGCACATAAATCCTTTTTAGCAGTTTCGCAGCGCAACATGTTTAGGTGGTTTCGTAGCGCATAATTCATATTTTGCATTGGCTGCGCTACGAAATTGGGGAAATACACCAAAAGTGGGAAGAACGGGCTCTTGCCACCGTTTCTTGTTTATAATTTGAAAAATGTCTTGAAGAACAGAAAGATATCCTAAGGAGCTTGTTCTTACTGTTGACATAGAGCATTTAAATCTGTTTGCTGGCCTTGCTGATGGTGTTGAGTGTTTGGTACAAGTTCAGTCAATATTATCAGAGGATGCTAAAATTGGTTACAATTATGTGCAATAAAGGATGTGCCCCCATGTTGTCTGATCAATCTGAAGGTAATGAGTTCCTATGTAGAGAAGTGCATTCTGAAAATTCTGAATCTCTTCTTTGTCTACTTATGAATGATTTTCTATCCCTTGCATTGGATCCGTTTTATGGGATTGAAAGGGACTGTCCATCAAAGGTATCTCATTTCTTCTTAAAGTTCAGATCTCTGGTTTATCAGAAAAGTCTGACTTCAATTTCATCTTTGGAGGCATCTAAAAATGTTGAATCATTACACAAGGTCAGAGATATTCAGGAAACTAAGAACATAAATGCTAGACGGGAGTTTGATCTCTTTTCATCCTTGCCAGAGTCAAATGATCCTAATGTCAAGGATCACTTAGCTGATGAAAATGGCAATTCAGAACCAAATGAAGTTACTCCCTTAACACATTCCAAGGTAAAGAAACTCAAGACAGTCAGATTTTGGCAATAAGCTGTGATTTTTGAAATTACACAGCAGTTTCGCAGCGCGCTGCGAAACCCCTGTAGCAGCCTGTTTCAGCAGAAAAAACTCTGTTTTCTGCGTTTCCTAGCACATTTCCAGAAGGGATTCTGAGCAGCTGAAAACTTAATTTTGAAAAATGAAAGAGGCTTTTATTCCTAACATACCAAAATAAAAAAACCTCTTTCATTTTCTTCAAATTCGTTCTGAGGTAGGAGGCATTTATGGTTAAACTTGCGCTACGAAACCGCAGAAAGTCAAGCTTTGTCTACTGGTTTTAGCAGTGTTTTTCAAAATCAGTTTCTGGTCACATGAAAGGCTATTTTGAAATTCTGAAGGAGGTTTATCTTCATAAACTCTCCTACTACAATAACCTATCTCAATTTCTTCATAAGTGTTTTCAGTTGGGAGATACTAAGCTTTCATTGAGACCCTACTTTCAGAAAACGGATTTTTTCCTGTTTGCCACGCGTTTTTCAAGGACAGTTTCTGGACAGCTGGAAATTGTTTTTCAAAAACCAGGAGATGTTTTTGTTTTGGACAACATGGGCTACAAAAACCTCCTTCAGTTTCGTAAAATGTGTCATGGATGAAGATATAAAGGCTCTTCAATTTTCAAGGATTTAAACCTAAAAACAGGGAAACATGTTCCCTAATTTCTAGGGTTTCTCATCAGCAGTTGGGTGACCACGTGGGAGGCTTCATCAAATTCGACCTCATGGAGTGTTAGGTGTCAAAGAATGCTTTAAATGTTTAGATAAGTTTGTTTTAATCATAATAAGGAGTTACACTCCTAGTTGTATTAGGTCTCTAGGACTCCTAGTTAGCTGTCCTTTGCATTTAATAGTTAGTTTTGAGTGTCATTAGGTGTCAGGTCAGGAGGAATTCGAATTCCCCTCATGCTGGAGGAAGGAATCTACATGAACTCTATATATGGGAGGAGAACTGATGTACAAGGGGTTGGATGTTTTTGAAGAAACAGAGTTTATATTGGCTTATGTAAAGACTTGTTACAGTGATATAAAAGACTACTTTTTCTTCTCAGGATTCATACTTTGTTCAGATGCTCAAGATGTATGTGGCTTTGTTTTATCCTTTATGTTTTACAGCTTTATAGATACACAATCACTCTGAATTCACCTAGCTGCTCAGACTTCCTGTGTGTATTTATGAGTTGAGGTTCATTTGAGAAATGTTTTGAGTGTTTAAACATTACATGCCCTGACTTCCATGAATGAGTAGTTTTATGGTTTACTGAAATGGTGTTTGACTCCATGAGCCCAATGGAAGAAATCTTATGTTGTCTGTCCAACCAGCATGTTTATTAAGTTTTCATTTCAAGAGTTAGCCCTCTTAGTGTTAATCATAATCAATAGTTTGTTTGAGAGAGCCCTCTCAGGCTAGGGAGGCTAATCCTTAGTCAAGAGTCTGGTCTGAAATAGTTACATAGAGTCTAACTGATTAGCAGCCATCAGTACATGATTTTGTGATAACATTTTGGTGCGTCTGCCGGGAGCCTGAAGTCTATTCATTCCCGAAATTTGGAGGCTGAACTTCTGAAGGTAGTAGGAGCTCAGACATCTTTTTGAGGCTGCAAAACTACCTTGTCGACTCCACACAGCAAATAACAAATTAGAAGGTGACTCCACTGCTAGAAGATCAGTAGCTTGATGAAGTTACAAGATGAGTTCCACTGCAAGAATGAATGCCAGGTATGCTCCTATGAATTAGTCTCATATCCCTGGTTTTCCAAATCCTATGCCAAAGGTTGATTGGTTAGATGATCTTCCAATATTCAAAGATGAAAAGAAGGACAATGCTGCTCTTCATTTGGTTAGGTTTCATATGCATGTACGCAGTCTTAAGGTTCATTTCCCTGAGGATTGTCTCATGAGGATGTTTATGGCCACTTTAGAAGGAAAAGCATGGTCTTGGTATAAAAGTTTGGAAAATGGTTCATTATCTTCTCTTGCTGATTTCCATGATGTGTTCCATGACATGTATAAAGAGTGTCATCCTTCCTTATTGTTGCTCAAAGATTGTTGTAAACATTCTTTAAGTCTTATTCAGTACTTGGAGGATTGTTATGATGATGATGAGTTTATGGATGAAGAAATTTTAGAGGCTCTTCATAACAATGCATTTCAGCACCAAGAAGAAAGTACAACATCTCATGAAATGCAGCATGAAGATCAGCAGGGGTTTACTTATGAAAACCATGTTCAATCCTCTGATATTGATGTAGAGATGCAGCAGACTTGTCAGTCTTTGGATCATTATCAAAATGAACATGATTACAAACACCAAGAAGAAATGTTGGAAGAAATTTTTTATGACCCTCAGGCAGAGGAAAAGATTGTTCATTTTTGTAATTTCTTGCAGCAGCTTACACCAAAGAATGATGATAATAATGAGGAAAATTCCATTGTTTGTGGGCATCATGCAGAAAGGCAGTTGGATAGCACATCAAAGGAATTTTGTGTGGCTAAGGATCAGTTGTCTAAAGAGATAGAATGTTATGATGATTATCAAACTAACCATGTGTTTTTTGACCCTATAGCTGACTACATGGAAAAGATTTACTGTTCAGGCTTCCAATTATATGTTCATCTTGAAGAACAGTTGCACCTAATGCTTCCTTGGTTATTTCAGTATCTTGTTTATTTATGCTTCAAGCACAGTAAGGAGATCCAAGTTTCAGATCAGATTGATGATTGGCTTCATTGGAAGTTTCATGTTCCTTGAGCTACAAGATGAGCTTGCAGCTGATAGGGTAGGTAGGAAAATGCTAATAAGCTCAAGGTTGACTGAGCATTTTTTTTTTTCCAGTAATGGTAGATTTCTTTTTCCTACAGTGATCATCAAGCTTAAGCCCGAGGTTAAGGCCCAAGAAACTTAAAGGAGATGTTTTTCAAATAAATTTTTGTTTATCATAAAAGGATAAGGCACTGGAACTGCAGGTTCTTAGTGTACCACAAGGGCACACTATCCCAAGTGGAGCCACTGTTATCACTGACAAAATTTCAATGCCAAATGTCTCACATTTGTTTGATGGTAAAGCACATAAATCCTTTTTAGCAGTTTCGCAGCGCAACATGTTTAGGTGGTTTCGTAGCGCATAATTCATATTTTGCATTGGCTGCGCTACGAAATTGGGGAAATACACCAAAAGTGGGAAGAACGGGCTCTTGCCACCGTTTCTTGTTTATAATTTGCAAAATGTCTTGAAGAACAGAAAGATATCCTAAGGAGCTTGTTCTTACTGTTGACATAGAGCATTTAAATCTGTTTGCTGGCCTTGCTGATGGTGTTGAGTGTTTGGTACAAGTTCAGTCAATATTATCAGAGGATGCTAAAATTGGTTACAATTATGTGCAATAAAGGATGTGCCCCCATGTTGTATGATCAATATGAAGGTAATGAGTTCCTATGTAGAGAAGTGCATTCTGAAAATTCTGAATCTCTTCTTTTTCTACTTATGAATGATTTTCTATCCCTTGCATTGGATCCGTTTTATGGGATTGAAAGGGACTGTCCATCAAAGGTATCTCATTTCTTCTTAAAGTTCAGATCTTTGGTTTATCAGAAAAGTCTGACTTCAATTTCATCTTTGGAGGCATCTAAAAATGTTGAATCATTACACAAGGTCAGAGATATTTAGGAAACTAAGAACATAAATGCTAGACGGGAGTTTGATCTCTTTTCATCCTTGCCAGAGTCAAATGATCCTAATGTCAAGGATCACTTAGCCGATGAAAATGGAAATTCAGAACCAAATGAAGTTACTCCCTTAACACATTCCAAGGTAAAGAAACTCAATACAGTCGGATTTTGGCAATAAGCTGTGATTTTTGAAATTACACAGCAGTTTCGCAGCGCGCTGCGAAACCCCTGTAGCAACCTGTTTCAGCAGAAAAAACTTTGTTTTCTGCGTTTACTAGCAAATTTCCAGAAGGGATTCTGAGCAGCTGAAAACTTAATTTTGAAAATTGAAAGAGGATTTTATTCCTAACATACCCGAATACAAAAACCTCTTTCAGTTTCTTCAAATTCGTTCTGAGGTGGGAGGAATTTATGGTTAAACGTGCGCTACGAAACCGCAGAAAGTCAAGCTTTGTCTACTGGTTTTAGCAGTGTTTTTCAAAATCAGTTTCTGGTCACATGAAAGTCTATTTTGGAATTCTGAAGGAGTTTTATCTTCATAAAATCTCCTACTACAATAACCTATCTCAATTTCTTCATAAGTGTTTTCAGTTGGGAGATACTAAGCTTTCATTGAGACCCTACTTTCAGAAAACGGATTTTTTCCTGTTTGCCACATGTTTTTCAAGGACAGTTTCTGGACAGCTGGAAAAATGTTTTCAAAAACCAGGAGAGGTTTTTGTTCTGGACAACATGGGCTACAAAAACCTCCTTCAGTTTCGTAAAATGTGTCATGGATGAAGAGATAAAGGCTTTGAAATTTTCAAGGATTTAAACCTAAAAACAGGGAAACATGTTCCCTAATTTCTAGGGTTTCTCATCAGCAGTTGGGTGACCACGTGGGAGGCTTCATCAAATTCGACCTCATGGAGTGTTAGGTGTCAAAGAATGCTTTAAATGTTTAGATAAGTTTGTTGTAATCATAATAAGGAGTTACACTCCTAGTTGTATTAGGTCTCTAGGACTCCTAGTTAGCTGTCCTTTGCATTTAATAGTTAGTTTTGAGTGTCATTAGGTGTCAGGTCAGGAGGAATTCGAATTCCCCTCATGCTGGAGGAAGGAATCTACATGAACTCTATATATGGGAGGAGAACTGATGTACAAGGAGTTGGATGTTTTTGAAGAAACAGAGTTTATATTGGCTTATGTAAAGACTTGTTACAGTGATATAAAAGACTACTTTTTCTTCTCAGGATTCATACTTTGTTCAGATGCTCAAGATGTATGTTGCTTTGTTTTATCCTTTATGTTTTACAGCTTTATAGATACACAATCACTCTGAATTCACCTAGCTGCTCAGACTTCCTGTGTGTATTTATGAGTTGAGGTTCATTTGAGAAATGTTTTGAGTGTTTAAACATTACATACCCTAACTTCCATGAATGAGTAGTTTTATGGTTTACTGAAATGGTGTTTGACTCCATGAGCCCAATGGAAGAAATCTTATGTTGTCTGTCCAACCAGCATGTTTATTAAGTTTTCATTTCAAGAGTTAGCCCTCTTAGTGTTAATCATAATCAATAGTTTGTTTGAGAGAGCCCTCTCAGGCTAGGAGGCTAATCCTTAGTCAAGAGTCTGGTCTGAAATAGTTACATAGAGTCTAACTGATTAGCAGCCATCAGTACATGATTTTGTGATAACACAGTCTAAGGTATAGTTGGGACTTCTTATTGGGAAGATCCCCTGACGTGTTGGTGGGTCTAGCACTATCAACATTTCTGGTGCTAGAAGGAGGGCTAGATGACAAGCTGAGTCCTCACATCCTAT
Organism: Pinus tabuliformis; assembly: GCA_031772625.1. NCBI lineage: Eukaryota > Viridiplantae > Streptophyta > Pinopsida > Pinales > Pinaceae > Pinus > Pinus tabuliformis. Next base: position 803,440,522 of record CM062805.1, on the reverse strand, counting down.
TTTGAATATTCACACATCCGTCATGGATATCGTTATAGTCCTCCCTCCATGATGTCTATCTAAGCCTCAATCCATCAACATCACGAGGAGTTTTTTGATCTCTTGTCGGAATTTACGTACGATGGTGAAGGAAAGTTGGCCTAGCATGAGTACTTACACGAATTCCTTGCATTCTTGGAGGCTGCAGATGAGTTTGATGAAGTCTAGGTCAGCTTGCTACTTTCACACACACTTTGCAAACCCCTAGAATGATGGTCCCGCAACTTGCCTCACGATTGCATGCACTCACTTAAGTAGTTCTGTGATCTAATTGAATCTACTTTCCATCATTTTGATCTTGAACCTCTTGACAAAAAACTATTAAAAAAATAGAAGAATCTGCATGAATCGCTTCTGGACTTTTGGTAGCACTTTTGTGTACTTTAGTTTGAAGCTTCGAAAAATGAGATGAAATTCCCATATCTTTGGGATAGATTTGAATATTGCCTTCACAAACAATTATATCCCAAAATGAAGTTAAAGTTCAAACCCAGCTCAACATACTTTGGTGATGGAGCTGCACAATCATAGGTGGATGTAGTTGTTGTTAGAAGCGATTATTCGCCTTCCCCTCATCAAATAGCTCCACCACTGTGGAATGATGTGGGAGAACATGCACACGTGTCTATTCAACTGTCACATCCTCCCATCATCATTACTCTCAATTTTTGCACAGAATTGGTTGGGAAGCCCATGGGTTGTCACATGCATTTATTACCTCAGCCTTTGTATTTGCATTATGTTGATCCTTCGGATTGTACTGTCTTGTGTTCTTTCATTCTGGACTCTACACCTGTTGTGAATGAGGACCAAACCATCGACGGAGTTAGTGTTTCACAACCAACCAGTGTTGTCATTTATGATAAGTATGACGGGGAACCTGAACATCAACCTGTGACGACGGATGATCTCTATCTATCTGCGCCTCCTCCGCTTTTTCCTGACATCTTTGGTGATTCTGCCATCTCCGATTTCCCTTGTGTAAATCCATCCATGGATGCATCTGCTACTGATCATTCACAGGACACATCTGATGTTAGCCCATCATTCGACAACAGAGAAGAAAAATTATTCATTGAAAATCCACTTGATTTTTCATTTTCTTTTTTCTGGAAATGCAAAGGGTGAACATTCTTGCTTCTCATCTACCCCTCTGTTTGATTTATCTGATTATGAGGATGCCAATGAACTTATTGATTTTTCTTATTTTAGATGTCGTGATCCATTTACTCTTGTATTCAATCACAATGATGATTATATCACTGTTGATATTTCGAAGCCACTTGTTTATGATGACCTATCTGTCGATGAAGTTGAGATCCCGCAGGCTGTCAAGGAACTTCAGCCTGAGATGATGGTTATGTTAGACCCTTGCTGTCCTAAGGTTAGCTTCAATTATGATAAGGAAATTGTTGAAACACCCAAGGCTCCTCACCACTCATCTATATGCATTGAAGATCAATCCAATGCACATATTTTGCTTCTTCTACTCGAACTACATGATCCCATCGCTCATGCATTGGAGGAATCTTACATAGTAGACACACTTGCGTGATGTAAGTTTTCTATATTTCTCACTTTTGGTTGCATGTCACAGTCAAGAGAATGAATATGCTTAACATCTGCATATAGTTTAGCACAAAACGTGGAAAGTCCACAGAGTGCATGTCATGCGCTTTCACTTTTTTCTTTTATGTGGACACATTTAAACTCGGAGTGTGTTTGTCTTCATTGTTACATATTTTATGTTTGTTGGTTCGCCTGACAGTTCTCTTCATGAAACATGCCTTCACCAACATGGGTCAACCCATGTGCTGGTAGATGCATTGGAAATATCACTTCACATTTTCAGACCCATGCATTGTTTTCTTAGGAGTAGGAGAAGTGTTTGATTTTGTCTGGTTTCCTTGCATGCATGCTTGCTTTCTTGCCTGTTTGTTTGTTTTCCTGCCTACTTGCTTCACTTACTTTCTTTTCTTTTGCATTTACTTCTGCTCTATTCTATGTTGTTTTGTTTACTTGTTTATGCTCGTAGGTTAGTTTCATATGAAACCGTGCGTGACTCTTGAAACAAGCATGGTAAAGTAGAAAAGAACTTGTACAATTATCAATACTTGGTTATTTGTTGCCATGTCTCTTTATGTAGAACTTGTTGTCTTTAGTTAATGATACACCAATGGAAAATACATTCTCTTTGAAGTGAAGCTTGATGAAAACACAACACTTGTGTGCGAACTAGCACCACCTTCTCTAGTCAATTGTTTTTGGGTTAATCATTGTAAGATTAGTCAAGTAGAGTAAGGTGAGGGGGAAAACCTTAATAAGTATGTCAGAGGTATATAAAAAATACTTCTCTGAAGGAACAACCTCTTCTGCCTTTGAAATAAATAAGTGTTATGCACAGTTCTTGGAAAATGAAAATGAAAAAAAAATGAAAATGTGAAATTTTTTGAAAAATTAATAAGGCGAAAGAAGAGAAAGGATTCCTGCATAGAAAGGTGATGCAAGTAACTCTTCCAGGGTACCAAACAGGCTCGCTGGCAGTGAAACTATGCTTGTGTTCCTCCGTGACTCTGTTGGGGTACTATCCAAGCTTGCCGGCAATGAAGCAACACCAGAGATGAAACTTAAACTCTGACAGTCATATTTCTTATGTACTAATATACCCCTCATCCCCATCAAAACAACTATGTTGACTTGGCTTGGAATGTGTGTTGACCAATCAAGAGCATGGAAGGTGCTACACCTTTCAATAAAGCTAGTGTGGAAACCAAGATGATCTAAGAATAGAACAATAATTCGAAAGGAGATAGACTTGATTTTCACAGAACAAGGTCCATTCAGAGAGCTAGAGTTCTACCAGTGTGTCACCAAGTGTTGTAGCAGCTACAACCACCCTCCAAAATTTTTCCTTAGCTTTGTTTTGGAGCCTCCCTACACACCACCCTTAGCAGCATGTCTTGCATTGTCCAAGTACATATGGTTTAGTTTAGTTTCAATGGCTTTCCATCCTGTGCTTGTCAACTTGTTTTCCTACCACCTGTAGGCTGACACTCCAGGACTTAGTCATTTTCTGGTTATGATGCTCACCTAGAAAATTGTGCAATTCTCGAGTGTGATGAAGTAAAATTATAAGTGTAGACATAAACAATTCCTCTAGCCCAATAACAGGTCTAGCCACTAACAAGACATTCAATGGAAGATTTTCTTAGGTTAGAACCAATTAAGAGGGCGTACCTCTGTTGGGCATGGGATCCCCTGTAGCACATTTTTGGGGCTCAAAGCCCAAGTTTTGGTCAAGTATATTGTAAGCCTCCGCGAATTGCGGGCGCAGAGCACGAATTCTAGGATGAGTCATAGGTCTGTCCACCCTAAAGTATTGTAATTTAATGTAAAGTTGCGCCAGCCTACCCATGGTCGATGGACCATGGGAATGTATAAATAGAGTGAGGCTCTAAGTGTAAAGAGAGGTGAAGAATAGATAGAATAGCGAAGGCATGGTTTGAGCTTAGAGTTGGATCTGAAGTGTACTGGGTCGTAGTAGTAGTAAGAGGCTATGCAACTAAGTGCACATAGGCCTAGTAGAGTCCGCAGCTGAGTGCGCAGACCCCTGCAGCTGAGTGCGTGGGGCGGATCGAGTCTGTAATTGGGATTAAAAGCTAATAAAAAGAAGTTTACTCTGTGCATCTCTTCTTGAACCAGTATTTTGTGGTTATGCATTACTTTTACTCTATCTATTTACTGCGCGCAATTGGATAAGTACTTGTATGAATGCTTATATATGAACATAATCTAAGTAATCATCTAACACTGCATAATTAAGGAAGACTTGGGTAAATAACACGGGTTGCGCTGCAGCTAGAACTGCGCAAAGACAGTATCGTGGTTTTATAGACATTTTTGGGCACTACAACCCCAAGCATGAAATGTCCATAAACCAAGGGCTCCTAAGTCCCTAAAAGTGTTGTTCTAACCCCTTACTGAACAAGGTCAACTGATTACAGCTTCTCCCAGAAGTTCTCCATGAAAAACTGCTCAGAACTGGTCAAAACAAGATCATTTCAGCTCCTCCATAGGCAAAGTGTGTTGCATCTCACCTAAATACACTGTGTGGGTGCGTTGCATTTCAAAAAGCCCTTCTATGGGGTACGATGGGTGAGAAGTGACAAATGGCAGTGTCATTCCGCGAGGTGGAGAAGCATGGAAACTTCCAGAAACTTCTCCTGTGACACTTGCCTCTCTGAATTCGACCAAGGATGAGTAAGAGATCATTAATCTCCAAGTGGAAGCAAGAACTATCAGAGGGAAGACACTAATCAAATCACAAGCTGACTCACACCTCTGCAAATATCTATATATAGATCTCTCATCCCAGAGATCCACGAGGTTAGAGGCTGGAATTTTGCATATTGTAAGGAATTGCTGTTGGTTTCTTGACACAACATCAGATTGTTGGGTGATCTATGCTTTGTATGAGGTGAAGAGGGGCTTCCTTGCTGAGGGGATGATGCTGGGTCAGAACAACTGGTTGTAACTCCCTTGGTTTTTTCTTGTTTATCAATAAAAGCTATTCAAGTTTTCCTCCATACTCTTGTGTCATTTATGTTTTCTGCATTTGTATGGTCAATTGACATCTGATCCTATATTGTTTATGATTATAGATCCATGTTCATGTATAGTGCTATGCTACTGTGATCTTATAGGTACTCTGTGAAGCTGGGCATGCAAGGGAACAAGTAGCAAAAGACTATCAAGAGAGAGAGGAATCGAACTAGGAGATTAGCGCAAGAAAGAGGTTGGTCTTCTTTGTTCTTCTTTCATCTATACTTCATAAAGGAAAAACGAAAGTAGCTTTACTTTGTTTGTTTCTAAGGTAGCTATCACACCTTAGTGGGATAAGCAGTTCTGTGTAGCCACTTTTCCCTGTAACAAAATGGCAACTCCACTGGGGATGAATTAGTTTGTTTGTTTATCTTCCTTGTTGTCTATTTTATAAACTTACAGACGGAGCCTGAAGTCGAGCCAGGTAGCTTTCGAACTGCATTTTCTATGCAAAGTAGATAAATGTTGCTTCAGTCAATCTCCGGGATTTGTTTATAAATTAAACAACTGATTTACAAACTCTCTGATTGCCCTTTGTGATAGCTCTTAGATCCTCCTTAGATCTACCCCTGATTGTTGCATTACTGATTACCATTTGCTCGGCCAAAACCCATGAACTGAACTACAAATTGTGACTCGAAACCCAAGAAAAGTCTCGTCTCTGGCCCAGCGCAGGTACTGTTCTGTGAATCTGAAATTCAGCGCACTTCCCGAGTGTAGTAGGTGTGCTGCATTTCAAATTCCTTGTGTTACAGGTGCGCTGGTCAGACTAGGCATTGTTCAATTTTGGTTTCTGTGATTCATTCTTTCCAGTTCTATTAATAAATTTTGCTTCTTGTGATCAGTATATCTCTGTTTGAAACCCCTTTTCCTTGCTGTTATTCCACCTCCTTTGTACAAAAGAACTGTAAATGTTTTTGTGTATTTGTTGAGTCATTTTCAGTTCTCCTTTGCAAAAGTAACGTAATCATACTGTCGTCCTTTGATTTGAAAATGTCGCAAGTGTCGTTTTCAGTCATAGGAAATAGTTTAATTGCTGTAGATAGTTGATTATCCTGTTACTACTGTATTTGGTCTGAATTTGTAATTTTTCTAGTGTCGAAAGCAAGTATTCATTTCTAAATCGTAAAGTGTTGTGATTGTCTCCATTTTTTGATTTCGAAAAGAAACTTGTTGGTAATTGTCGCTTGAGAATTAATTCATATTCGTGCATCAGCTTTCTTTTCTCCATTCACATACTAAGAAAGCCGAAAACAAATACATGCATGTGCATTTGCATTTAGACTGTTTGATTGGTTTGATTTAGGAAAGTGCATTTAGAGTGTGCTCTTTGCTCTTTGTGAAAGAATATTGTCTCTCTTTCCTTAGTAGCTAGGATTTTCATTGCACAAAGAAGATAAAAGATTGTTTATCATTGTAGATTGCATTTTAGGAATTACACATCTACATCTCGTGGTGAACCTGAAAGGCAAACTTCATAAACAAGATCAACTATAAAATAAATTCAATGAATCTAACAACGCTTTGGAAGCTAATGCACAACATTTAGAAGTCTAGGCTAGAGATGTATTCCGGTGTCGTAAAGCCTGGTGACTGTTGTTCTCACTGATGGTTGGGTGATTCCTCCACTTTGAGACAATAAGTGCCCGTACGGACTTGTGCTCCCACGTACCATCGAGTATATTTTGGGAGACCACAATAGGCTTAATCCTTTATCCATAGGAAGCCGTGTCTACCGCCCTATCGATCGCAATGCACTGAACACAACATTCATGAAGATTGACTGCCGTACTGTAAAAATTATTCTACAGTTTTGCGATTGGTTTGGTAATCCCTCTACCTAGATTTCTAGAGCAGTCCCTTTCGTTCCTTTTCAGACTCCTTAACGGAAAAGGTCCATCTGAGCACTTGTCACTCCAGGATCATTAAAAATCGAAGGCGACTAGAGTCATCTTTTGTTTTTTCTCGACTCTTAGAAATTGAAAAAACAAGTTGTGTCAAAGCGTCTAAAATTCATCTAATTCAGAGACATACTTCCCCTTTATTTTTAGCTGATCGAGTAATCCGCAATCGTGGAAGAAAGTCAATTGAAACCCCGTTGTTCGAGGAGGCTTACGAGTCAACCGTCTTTGTCTCCGGAATCAAAGCTAGTGCAGACAAAGCAAACTCGTTTAACCGGTTCCAAATCTCCTGTTAAATTTAGAACAAGTGTTCCAACAACATCAGAGATTCCGGTTACTCCAAACATTTCTAGTATCCTTGCCTTTACAGAAGAAGTTCAACAGCCATAGAAGGACAGTGGTACTGATCCTAGTCTGAGGGTAAACACTTGTATCATTGAGCGAGTTCCATCTACAATCGGTTCGGAGAGTGTTGCTCCCCAAACATCTGTCGCTGCAGATTCCATACCTTCTTCGGCACCAGAAATATTCTACGGACCTGACGGTCTGCCCCTTCCACCTGGTCTGATTGCTATAGAAGAGATTGTGGAATATCCTCCATCTAGTACTCCATCGCAATTTGGAGTCGGGATCACTCTGTATCCTTCTTCATCAGAAGTTAGTCTATCGTCAGTGGAAGCTCCTGTAGAAACGCTAGGTAATCTTTTGGATAGACTAGAAATGTCTGAACAACTGTCAACATCTAGGACTGTGTCGTCTGACACAGCGACGGCAGAACTCCCTGCTATCACTCCAAAAATGGTCACCGGTATACCATCTGTCCCAACTAGATCTCAATCGCTAGAAGGAGCCCACTCAGGGGCCATTTCGACGGTATGGTCTGTTCCTGTTTGTTCATCCGGAATAATATCCGGAAAATCTTATGTTGGGTCTCAAAAAATTGATCCATTTGGAGGTCAATTTGGGTAGTCCGGCCCTCAAGGGAAAACCATTCCCTTAAGTACCGGATTACCACCGTATGGGGGGCAGTATGCCCTTTCATTATCCCCTCTGGGAGGACATCCATGCGAGAGTTCACAACAAAATTCGGGTTATGCTGGAATTACTTCAAGTGGTTGGCTACTGATACTACCTCAACAACCAAGAGTTATATATTCGATGCAACAATGCTTACCTATGTCAAGTATACCAACTACGCCAGCTATTGTGACGGTGTCACAAGTTCAAGTGCTGCATGTTTTATGCCAACCTCAGGTTTGTCAGGTTGTAATGCAACAACCCCTTGACCCTGCAACTCAACCACAATCGCCGACTGGTGGAATGACACAGGTTCAAACGGGTATAATTACCCCTCATCTTGGTCAAACAGTTAGTATCGGGCAACAGCACATGGCTTCACAACCATGGCTATTGCAATACCAACAACTGAAGTTCCAACAAGTATACCAAGGTTCTGAACAACAAATATTTGCGAATAGTGGGCAACCGTATATTCAAAACGGTCAAAATCAACCATTTTACAATGGTCATGCCCACCAACCTTACCAAAGTTACCAGCATCAAATGCATTATGTTGGTATGAAAAGACCAATTGCTCAGGCAATCCCATCTTATCCTACGTATGCTTCACCTAACCTGAATCAACAGTTACCCTTCGTGGCAATTTTAGAGTTACCTGATTTAAATCGGTTAACAGACGATCCAATCGCTTACACCCCTTGGTGGCCAGCGATTCCACATAAACTTCCATCAGATATTCCTAAATTTAATGGAAATCCGGGTGAAGATCCATCGAATCATGTGATGACCTTTCATCTGTGGTGTTGATCAAACACCCTAAATGATGATTCGATTAGGCTTCGCCTTTTTCAGAGGACGTTAACTAGTCCGGCAACAAAATGGTATATCGAATTGCCTAGAGCTTCATTCGACAACTTCAGTACCCTAGCCACAACCTTTTTAACCCATTTTCAGTTACCGATAAGGTACGAAACAGGAACATAACTTCTTACCAATTTCAAGCAAATAACGACCACTCACATATCCGATCATATACATGAGTGGCGACGCCGTCGTAGAATGGTGAAATGTATGTTCCCGTTGAACTCTTAGCTGAATGTTTTATCAAGTCATTATTGCCTTCCATCATGGAAGATGTGGCAAAAGGGGGAGTCATCACCGAAGAGCAGGTTATCACTCATGCACAATATTTGGACTTGATTTACACTCAGTCTGACACGCTCTACGATAAAATAGCTGACGCTCCTAGACCGGAATTCTCAGTTCCTCCTCCTCCTAAATCAAACAATGACTCTCATGCCGGCGATGGTGTGATTGGTGCAACAGACACGAAATCTACAAAGGCTACATCTAAAAAGGCCCGTAAGATTTCCGGTCAAAATGCAAAAGAGGAACTTCTTGCCTCAAAAGTAAATGCCATATCGACAGATAAAGGCAAAGAAACCAAGCAACCAGGGGGCAAGAAGAAAGGCAAAGGGAAGAAGAATAAACAGGAAGAATCATCACCTGAAAAATCTTCTGCAAACCCTCCTGGAAATAGGAAACCAAAAAATCCATGCTTTATATGCGATGAGGATCATTGGACCGCAAATTGTCCACACAAAGCTGAGCTTAAAAATTCTTCAAGAATTCAAAAGCCTCGGCAGTATTAACTGATCCGTTTCCAAATCCAGGGACAAATCTGGTTGACAGTGGAATTGCTTCCCCGTCTCAAGTGCTAATGTTGTCGGTTTCCAAACAGTAAAATGATGCTTTGATATCGACAAGAAATAAAGATTATGGGAATCCACAGCAGTCAAACAACAAGGATAAAGATCAACCTAGTAGTTCGACAACAACTTCGATAGAAGTTGCGCCACCCATCATTCCCAAGTTGACCTTAAAACCGCCAAAGGGAGTAGTACACAAGTCGACATTTAATCCCCACGCTAGAGCGGCACAACATTATAATATAGTGGAAGATTTGGCCCAATCGCCATCCGCTATGTCGACCCTTGAGGTACTACAAAATTGCCCATCCCAAAAGCAGGCTTTATTATCAGCCATTGGTGGGATAGACCCAAAGGATTCCAATCTTGTATCCTTCTATCATAAAGGATACGATCCTCAATTACCGGCTCAACTAGCTTTCCTCATTCAAGTGAAAGCCCTCAACAAAACTGTTCATCGAACAATTATTGATGAGGGGGCATCTACATGTATTATGTCGATGAGTTGCTGGAAAACTTTAGGATCTCCAACCTTGTCGTGATCTTCGAAGACATTAAAATCATTTGACGGACGAACATATACCCCATATGGTATTCTAAGTAACTTGAAGGTTGAACTAGGAGGGAAAACAGTAGAAATAGATGTTGAGGTAATCAACAGAAATCTCGATTACAACATCCTACTGGGAAGACCATGGATATACGCCATGGCTGCTATTGTGTCAACCTATTTTAGGAAGATTGCATTTCCATTTCAAGGAGGGATTACAATCGTCGATCAACAAAACTTCCTCCCCAATGGTTCTCAAGTTACGGGAAGCATTCCAATGATCCATGGAAGCCCCCATTCGCTTCAAAATATCGGAGTAGGCCTACTAAAAGATCCTATATTAATGGGAACTTTCGCCCTTCCACCTCCAATCAATTTGGTGGAAGTAGCGTCGGTAGGAACCTGCAATATGATATCTTCTAAAAAGATCTCAGAAAACGATATCGATATGGATCATGCGCAGGTTTTGCCTCCAAGCCCAACATAAATATTGTAGCAATCAATGTTCCTAGCATGGGATGCAAACCCGAATCAACACTCATTGAGTGTTTGGATAGATAGGTCTAAGGAATATGGCACCTCTTCATATCCTTGGTCACATGTACATTCTACAGACGAAGGAATCATTCAATCAATGATGATAGGAGAGGCACCATGGGAAGATTACCACCATCGCTCCCATCTTCCAGATTACCACGAAGATTATTCCAACAACCTTAATCATCCATCAGTTTTTGATTTTCTATCAAATACTGTAAATACGGTGGATTTAGAGGATGGTTCTTATCTTGTGTCGACCTCATTAAGAAATGAAAGGAGTCATGAGGATAGTTCTTTTACTATGTCAAACTCATTAAAAAATGAAACAAATCCCCTTTCCAAATCTCAAAGGTAAACCTTCATTCCAATCACCGAGTTGAATGCAATGAAGCTTGGGAGGCATGCACCTCGATTTGCGTTATTATGCTAGGGGCATGCAAACTTACCACGAGCAGTGTTACTGCAGGGTTCAAGCTCGTTAAAAAATAAACCCGCCACGAGCAGTGTCACTGCAGGGTTCAAGCTCATTAAAAAATAAACCTGCATCGAGTAGTTTTAGCACATAGTTCAAGCTCGTTAAAAAATAAACATAAGTCATGAGCAAATGTTTCTCCCTGCATTTAAGCTCACTAAGAAATGAACTATTTCCCAGTAAATAACCATCGTGAATGTAGTACTTCAGCCTTTAAAGCCTTGGTCGTGTTCTGATCATCACCTCCACTCTGTATTGGCCGATCATTAACCTCCATTTGATTGTTTACCCCTTTTGAGGAACAGCTGCGAAGAGTGATCCCGCTAGCCATCCTTGTAACCTACCATGATTGGAAAATTCCAAAACTTACTTAGAATCAGCTGCTACCCAATTTTATCACTCATTCCTCAAAGACGAGTCTCCTTTAAGCTCTTTTCAACTGACTCGTAAAATATGAAAAGATTGTCGAGCCATTGGCCTCTCCAGCTCATTAAAGGGACCGGAACTGCTATCCCTCCTTTAAATTTTAATCTTTTTGGACCTAAGGGATTATTACACAAAACGATAGAGCGCTTGTTTTGTTCGGCTCGTTAAAAGTATCGAAAATTCATCCCTTCTGTATTTTTTTATACTTTTTCGGAATTAAGGGATTAGATGACGAAAAAGGAATTTTGGAGTTTCCTTTACGTCCCTTTTCAGACTCTCTAAAATTGAAAAGGACTGAGTTATCTTTGTCGTTAAACTCATTAAAACCTAATAGCGACAAACTTGTCCATAGCAGACAAGAACGAGTTTCACTATCGCTAGGCTCGTTAAAGCATAGCGATGGGTTTGCCCGAAGGGAAAATTATAGAACAAGCATACGTTATCCTCCTCAAGCTTGAAAAAAATAAAGAGGTACTGGTCAGCAATGACTGGGGAAAAATTGGGAAGAAAACTTGAAGAAACTTTGTTGGTAGCAAGTCGCTCTTGAACATGACACTTTCACTCCGCATCCAAGTCAGGCTGGGTTGTTTCATTCACCGGTCACATCGCCATGGTCCCATCACACCATCCACATTTGGGGTTAATGCTACCAATCCATCACGTCAGTGTTGCCGATATGTTCAATAGAAGTCATTCAGAGAATTCACCTGTGTCTCACCCGCTACAATACATTTACGCTCCATTCTTTCATGACCACCACCCTGAACCTTATATCACCAGATCGTTTTCACCTCCATTAAAATCATTTGCTCCATTCCATGTCATTGATGTGGGATTCATTAAGGCCCTCCTATGACGGATTGCTTCTTGTCGACATCAGCTCATTATCCAAGAAGTCGATCTAGGAACACCCAGTTTAATACTTTGAATCTTGCATGCCTCAATGGCAAGTTTCTCACTTCCGGCGACAGGTTTACATCAATGGCCTTCGACCAAAAGATTTTGCATGGTGTTCGATGCCAAGTCCTTTATTCGTACCACGTGAATTGTACTGCAGTACCTTGAGGGTCATTATCATTATCGGTGATTCCTCTCGCACCTGTTAACAGCTTACATCATTGGCTAGTAATCAGGCGATGTCTTTCCATGTTCGACTCTAGAACATCTCTCACATGGATAGACTTGTACTTCGCGTGAAGATCGAACGAGATTGAAGACCCCAAATCTAGTTTCATCCATCCGGGCTGTGATATATATTCAAGGAAATAAAGACATCAAATGTACATCATTGCTGCACAGATAATCATCCAATCAAAGGGATGATGACTCTACTAGAATCATCAGTCTACACTCAGACGATTGTCTGTCATATGTACATGAAAATGAATTTATAAAGCTGAGCATGGGAATGCCAGCCTCAGCTAGATCATGAAAATATTATGAAGATAATGTATTGTATTGTATCTTATTACAGGTCTCCTCACAACTTGAAAGAACTTCGGATCCTCATAATATAGCATTTCACATGACATCAAAAGATTAATGACCTCATGCTTTAGGGGGCAACTGTTATAGACATTTTTGGGCACTACAACCCCAAGCATGAAATTTCCATAAACCAAGGGCTCCTAAGTCCCTAAAAGTGTTGTTCTGACCCCTAAAGGAACAAGGTCAACTGATTACAGCTTCTCCTAGAAGTTCTCCATGAAACACTGCTCAGAACTGGTCAAAACAGGATCATTTCAGCTGCTCCATAGGCAAAGTGTGTTGCATCTAACCTAAATACACTATGTGGGTGCGTTGCATTTCAAAAATCCCTTCTATGGGGTGCGATGGGCAAGAAGTGACAAATGGCAGTGTCATTCCGCGAGGTGGAGAAGCATGGAAACTTCTAGAAACTTCTCCTGTGACACTTGCCTCTCTGAATTCAACCAAGGATGAGTAAGAGATCATCAATCTCCAAGTGGAAGCAAGAACTATCAGAGGGAAGACACTAATCAAATCACAAGCTGACTCACACCTCTGCAAATATCTATATATAGATCTCTCATCCCAGAGATCCAGGAGGTTAGAGGCTGGAATTTTGCATATTGTAAGGAATTGTTGTTGGTTTCTTGACACAACATTAGATTGTTGGGTGATATAAGCTTTGTATGAGGTGAAGAGGGGCTTCCTTGCTGAGGGGATGATGCTGGGTCAGAACAACTGGTTGTAACTCCCTTGGTTTTTTCTTGTTTATCAATAAAAGCTATTCAAGTTTTCCTCCATACTCTTGTGTCATTTATGTTTTCTGCATTTGTATGGTCAATTTACATCTGATCCTAGATTGTTTATGATTATAGATCCATGTTCTTGTATAGTTCTATGCTACTGTGATCTTACAGGTACTCTGTGAAGCTGGGCATGCAAGGGAACAAGTAGCGAAAGACTATCAAGAGAGAGAGGAATCGAACTAGGAGATTAGCGCAAGACAGAGGTTGGTCTTCTTTGTTCTTCTCTCATCTATACTTCATAAAGGAAAAATGAAAGTAGCTTTACTTTATTTTTTTCTAAGGTAGCTATCACACCTTAGTGGGATAAGCAGTTATGTGTAGACAGCTTTCCCTGTAACACATGGGGCGCGGGGTACCCACTGGTGCGCATAACACAATGAGTACGAAGGTTGGACCACATACCAATCACCTCATATTAGACATCCCCAGGGTGCGAAAACCTGGTTCCAGCATCCTCCCATACTACTTCAGGTGAGACCTCAGTCTGCACTCCGCGGACTATTGCCAAAAGGGCCAATAGTACTGGGATTTGCTTGGATAAATCACTTCTGAACCTAGGTCAGGCTCCACTAAGCCAACAAATGGTTCCATTACCGGGACTGGAATCTGCATAAGGGATGTCTGATGTCGTGCCACTGGAACCCAACAAAGAATGAAATTGAAGAGTGGTTGGACAAGAAGATTCACAAGTTCACAACACAAGAAAACAGAACTCCGTAAGTATCTAAGGAAAAGTGGTTGGATCACTACGTGTATATGAAAATCCACGATATTTTCTTTACATCCTTTCCTTCTAAGTTGTATGAGTGGATCGCGAAGTTAGCTGATGGCCAAGGAAGGTGTAGGCTCAACAAACCAATAGTGTGGACTCTAGAATTAGTGCGCAGACTAGAATCATCTAAGGATAATATTGCGCGAGTTGTGGACCATTGGCTCGACCGCATAATAGGGAGATTTATCATTGTGTTTGTGGTAGAGATGACCGTGAGCTACAAAGAGGCCGAACGATGCTTTCTCAAAGGACGGTGAGGTAAGTATATTAAATCTTTGAATACTTGGATTAAGATGCTATTGTGTGAAAAAAGGGTCATGCGAATACATTAATGTTTGTGACTACCCGAAGCAGAAAGATATACAAAAGTAGCGAAGAATTAGAAAACAGTCCCTTAATTTCACCCTCGTGAGAGTGAGGAAGAGTTCACTAAGGTTTCTCTAAGAAGTGTAGTAGTTTGATAAGGCAACAGATTCTACAGTTACCACCTCCACCCACACCGCCACCTGCTTCACCTCCCTCACTTCCATCTCCACCCACTCCACCTCCACCACCTCCATAGTTTAGTATGGCGAGCACGATCAAACTATTAGTATTCAGAGGAGTAGGGAATGAAGATCCGGACCAATTCTGGTTCGTGGTAAGAGCAGTATCGACAGCCCAAGGTGTCACGGATGACAATATTAATAAGGCTACATTGGTGAGCGCACTACAGGATCGCGCATTAACATGGTATATCAAACACTCTAATGACCACCCAAATGCTGGGATATCAGAGATCCAGGCTGCACTGAACAGGGAATTTAGCAGGCCAAAGTTAGAAACACACTAAATCATCAAGTTTAAAGAAATCACGTTGCTCCCGGGTGAGACTTTGTGGGATCTAGATCAAAGGCTGAAGAGTATGATCGCGAAGCCAATATGAAGTTGACAGATGGACATCATCATGCATGGTTTGTAGCATCTCTGATACCGCACTTGAGGACAATGTTGTTACAACAAAAACTTTCCACCCAGGCCGAAGCGTTGGAAATGGCAATGAGATTACATGAGACCCCAATACAAGACCCTGGGTTGGGAGTTCAAAAAATCCACGTACAACTACAAAATATGTGTTTGGAAATGCAAAGTTTAAAGAAGGATAGGGCACCGTGGCCAGAGGCACGTGAGGAAGTATGGTGCATAAAATGCAAAGGCCAGGGCCATGACAAGGATCATTGTCCAGTGTTCGCGAACTACTTGGCAGGAGGAGGGCCAATGCCATTGAGACTGGAGGCATAGGCAGGGCCGAGCGCAACACCTGCTTTATGGTGAACAATCTATCAGATAGGATGGAAACACACGATGGATAATTTCCTTTGTTGCAAAAGTATACACAGACACCCGATCAATTGTTTTGTAATTTCTGTAGGTCGGTAGGCCACGATGAGTGCACTTGCCACAGTTACGAGCTAATGATGGATCGGACCCCTACCTATAGGAGGCAAACTGAAACGCGGGCCCTCGACCCAGATGCGGGGATAGCGCGAGCTGGATTTCAAGGGCAAGGTTGAGGATGAGGTGGAATTGGACCAAGAAGGAGCCACAAACAATTAATTTGTTACAATTGCAGAGGACCAGAGCACTATACCCGCGATTGTACCAACCCAACGAGGATATATTGTCCATATTGTGATCAGTTTGATCATGAAACAATAGATTGTCCTACGTTGATCACAAAGATGCACGAAAAATGGGTATTCCAACCTCCCCCGACTCAGAATATACAAATGATGAGGTCTGATCCGTGCGAGGAGGACCCGAATGTAAACATGATGCTCAAAAGTGGTATAGCCATGGGAGAGGATATGGGGAAGCAGCCAGAGGAAAGTTGTGGGTTCGCAAGGCTCTTGCAAAGGAACCCAAGTTTTACTAAGAATGTGCAAAGGAAACATTCATGGAAGCTAAGAAGAGCTTCATGGAGGCCTCCACTTCAGGCAGTAAGGATCTACCAGAGCCAGGAATGGATCCTTCAATACTCACTACCTTTCTGGAGACATGCATGAAACTGCTGCGGGATAGAAAGGTAGTTAAGGGACTACAGGAGCTGATCACCAGCTGTGGAGGGTTAGGAGAACTGTGCGTAGTCTGGAAATTTGGGAAGCATGCATTGCGCACTGGAAGGGAAATGAGGTTAGCTGCACAGTTTGGTGAGTATGAAATGGATCAGGTAATCCTAGATTTGGGTTCGGATGCAAATGTATTACCAAAGAAAACATGGGAACGCATGGGCAGGCCTGTTTTACAATGGTCCTGTATTCAGTTATGAATGGCGAACCAGTAGAATATTTTTCCCATGGGGAGGTTGCAAGGGGTGACAGTTGATATTGAAGGTGCGAGCACGTAGGCAGATTCTAAAGTGATAGATATTGTCGATGACATAAGTCCCTATCCCACGTTGTTAAGAATAGATTGGGCCACCGATATGAATGGATTCATCAACCTGAAGAAGCGCAAAATGATCTTCGAGAAAAAGTCACTACATGTAGTAGTCCCACTGGACCCAGCCAAAGGAGCGCACTACACTGAACCAGTGTGCGATGATGATAGCGGTGATGATCTTGATTGTATTTACAAGATGACTATGTGAGACCGGGATTGGGTGAATCCAATTGCATATGGGAGAATCTCGTGGGAGCGTGAAAGCTCCTGCACTTTGGATTCAGATGAAGAAGTAGAGTGATGGCAGAATCGGTTGCACGAAGTGACAACACTGAATTACAACGTGATGGTTAGATCACTGCGTTGCGTGACAATGGAGGCAAGAGAGCTACCAAAATATGATGGGTTGACAGCGATGGATGAATTCCTGAGCAAATTTGAAAGTGCAATACCTGAAAAACAGTGATTCGATGTGTGGAAGTAGGCACTGCGCGCAACACCCACGTGATGGCGGGGTACACATCAAGGAAATTTTGAGGATTGGTGCAGATGTAGAAGGATGATGCGCCTACAGTTTGGGAAACAAAAACTATGATTAGAAGACAAATATGGTGGACGAGATGAGCACGCACCTTGCGAAATGGACCAAGGTCTATGAGGAAGAACCACAACCTGAATGGGTACACTTATTCTACCATACCTTGGATGTCATACCCAAGAACTGGTATACTAAGACAGAACTCCGACATGGCACGGGCGAATGGGATGTCTAGCACGAGGAATTTTTGTTAACATTCACATTTGAAGACCGGTGGTCGGATATTGTTGACAATGCACTGCAAGCAATAAAAGCCGCCATCTTCAAAATACCACAGGAACCACTAGAAATGCTTCAACTAGTATGGGAAACCCAGTTAATCGGTTCCCTAGAATGTTATAATGTGTAGGTGAAGGAGGATGATGAAGACCCCTGAAATATTAATATTTCTGAAACCAAAGGTTGTTGTGAGGTTCGAGGACCATCAATTAAGGATCTCGACATCATTAATCCATTAAAAACAAAGTAGGTAAACATTGGCACAGAAGCGGAGCCGAAGTACGTGACGCTTGGGGACTATTGGGACGATGCTATAGTAGATAAGGTCGCGAAGTTACTCCACAAATACCAAGACTTGTTCTCGACCAAAATCACGGACTTAAAAGGGATCATTGGTGACTTAGTGATGATGAAGATCACTCTGAAACTAGACACGAAGCTATTTAAGCAGTGAACTTACTACTTGAATCCAAAGTATAAAGAAAAGGTCCGCGACGAATTAGACAAAATGCTCATAGCCAGAATT
This sequence comes from Pinus tabuliformis, assembly GCA_031772625.1. Lineage (NCBI taxonomy): Eukaryota > Viridiplantae > Streptophyta > Pinopsida > Pinales > Pinaceae > Pinus > Pinus tabuliformis. The sequence goes on along the minus strand of CM062805.1, from coordinate 803,422,454 downwards.
ATTGAACTAGTAGAAGAATCTGACTGGGTGAGTCCTATGGTAGTGCATAAGAGAAAATAGAAAGGTGAAATAAGAATATGTGTGGACCTCAAGAAGCTTAACAATGCCTGTGTTCACGATCCATCCCAACACCTTTCACAGATGAAGTATTGGAGAATGTTAGTGGTCAGGAAGCTTACTCATTCACGGATGGCTTCTTAGGGTACCATCAGATCAAGATTATCACCGGAAGATAGGAGAAAAACAACCTTCGCAACAGAAGGGGGCTTCTTTCAATACATTGTTATACCCTTTGGACTGAAGAACGCACCAATGATATTTTTGCACATAGTGGTGGCCGCGTTCAAAGAATACATCCACAAGTTCTTGGAGGTCTATCTGGATGATTGGACTATCTTTGGATTAGTTAAACACCATGTAGCAAGCTTACAGTTGATGTTGGATACTTTCCGCCAACACCAGATTGTGCTGAACCTTCCTCATTCCCTTTGGAAACCTGCTGGGCCATGTAGTCTGCAAACAAGGCCTGATGGTGGACCTTGTGAAGATTGTTGTTATTATGAATCTGGAAGCACCACAAAGTGTCAAACAACTACGCGCTACTTTGGGGTACACTGGTTACTATAGGAAGTTTATCAAGAGCTATGCCCAAATAATAGCACCGATGGAAAAACTATTGAATAAGGATGTTACATATTGTTGGAATGATGATTGCATGAAAAGTTTGGATGTCCTCAAGGAGAAATTGGCATCCACTCCCATCCTGGTCTTCCCAAAATGGGACGTGGAATTTAATGTACATGTTGATGCATCATGTATTACGCTGGGAGCCGTACTCATGGAGGAAGGTGCGAAAGTTGTGGATCACCCGATCGTGTTCACGAGTCGATGACTATCTAAAGCCGAAAAGAACTACTCTACTACTGAGCATGAAGGGCTGGCAATGGTGTACGTGCTCCAAAAATACCGACACTATTTACTTGGCGGGCACTTCTAGATGTATAGTGATCATTCCATGTTGAAATACCTGGTGAACAAGCTTGTGTTTGGGGGGTGCATATGCAGATGGATTTTACTATTTCAAGAATATGACTTTGAGATCACGGTAAAGTCAGGACGCCTAAATGCAGGACCAGATCACTTGTCATGACTTGAGACAGGCGAGGAGACAACAAATTTGGAAGAGGGACTATCGAATGCACAGCTCTTCACAGTGTGCATCGTAGATGGCCATTTCAAAGATATAATCCATTTTTTAACCACATGGACTGCACCAAAGGAATACTCAGTCCAACAGAATAAGGAATTGGTGGTGCGTGTGGCAGACTTTTCTGTCATTGCGGGGCACCTCTACAAAATGGGAAACATTGAGATATTACGAAGATATGTACCTAAATTTGAACGAGGTTAGATTCTCGTGGAAGCACATGGGTGTGCTGGAGGAGGAAACTATGCAGGACACGCGATTGCACAGAAGATTCTTCACACTGGGTTATGGTGGTCAATCCTACACCAAGAGTCAAATGCACACTGTTGGGCCTGCGACAATTGTCAAAGGACTAGAAAACCATCACGAAGGTATGAGATGCCACTAAATCCGCAACTGACACTACACTCGTTTGAAAAATTGGAATCGACTTTGTGGGACCAATCAAACCTTCGGGAAAGATGAGTGTGCGCTACATCATCACCGTGATGGAGTACTTAACACGATGTGCGGAAGCACAACTAGTTAAGGACTGCACAACCACTACAGCTGTGAAGTTTTTGTTCGACAATGTGTTGACATGATTTGGTTTCCCAAGAATCTTAATGAGTGACCGCGGAATGCACTTCCTGAATGAAACCATCAGCACGCTCACAGAGGAGTTCTAGGTGTATCATCAGCAAATCACACCGTACCACCCGCAAACTAATGGGACAATAGAGGCATTCAAAAAAATACTGGAGACTGTGAAGACCAAAGTACATAACATAGTGAAACGACTAGGATCTGCGCATACCTTCCGTATTATGGGTGTACAAAACCACGTGCAAAAAATTGACCAGTAAGACACCTTTCTGGCTAGTCTATGGCGCGTCAGCTATCATGCCGATGGAATACATTGTACCTAGTCTGCGAATAACAGCACTTACAGGCATGTCAGACTGCGAAGCCTTGGAAGAGAGGCTTGCGTAATTAGAAGAACTCGAGGAAGAATGATTTATGGCGGGATTTCAATAGCAGGTACCAAAACAGTGTGAAAAGGCCTCGCACAATCGTCATATCAAGTTGCGCACCGTTAAGGTCAACGACTTAGTACTGCTGTATGAGAGTAAATTTGACAAATTCCCAGGAAATATTAGAATGCACTAGCTGGGACCGTATGTGGTTAAGGAGGTTACAGATGGAGGCACTATCCAGTTAGGTAAACTCAACAGCGAACCCTTCCCCAGCAAGGTAAATGGTAGTCACTTGAAGCTCTATATGGGTGGGCTAACTATCTGACTAACCGATCGTGGCACAGTATTCGCAACCTGAGGGGCCGGACTAGGGCGCGGGACTATAAACATACACAACACATGTTAGTACAGCTATAAGGTAATAATTCAGCCATGGCGGGCTAAGAAGATCGAATTCCACAGGTTCAACCCACAACAGCTCGTAGTAGTAGTAAGAGGCTCTGCAGCTGAGTGTGTAGAGGCCTAGTAGAGTTTGTAGCTGAGTGCACAGGGTGGATCGAGTTTGTAATTGGGATTGAAAGCTAATAAAGAGAAGTTTACTTTGTGCATCTATTCTTGAATCAATATTTTGTGGTTACACATTACTTTTACTCAGTTTATTTACTGCGTGCAATTGGATAAGTACTTGTATGACTTCTTATATATGAACATAATCTAAGTAATCATGTAACAGTGCATAATTAAGGAAGACTTGGGTAAATAACACGGGTCACGTTGTGGCTAAAACTGCGCGAAGACAGTATCGCAGGGCGTTGGGTACCCGCTAGTGTGCGTAGCACAGTAAGTACGAAGGTTGCACTGCATACCACTGACCTCATATCAAACATCCCCAGGGTGCAGAAACTTGGTTCCAACACCCTCCATACTACTTCGTGTGAGACCTTAGTCCGCGCTCTGTGGACTGTTGCTGAAAGAGACAGTAGTACCAAGATTTGCTTGGCTAAATCACTTCTGAACTTGGGTCAGGCCCCACTAAGCCAACAACCTCTTAGTATGCTTATCCCATTTGGTGATGGCCTTGCTTTCTCGCTCCAGCTATCAACCGTTTCCTTCTTCGAACACCTGAAACAAGTAAACAACAACAAACAACAACCGTGATAATAGACAAATTGTAATTAAACCTACCTAACAAGTCAAGAAACATTAATCCATAAACATGTGAGATGACACATTATGTAGGAAATCAATCGATATTGGCATATATATTAAATAAAGAAGAGATTACAACCATTGTCTTGACGTTGTTGTTCTCCTCCGAAAAAACTAGGTTCCTAAACACTTCTGTTAGCATTCCATGATGGCCTAAACAATGATAGTTTGACTGCTCTTCCCTTTAGGCTTCACACTAAACCAAGTTCACACTTCTCCCTCACACACAACTAGAGAGCCACAACTATGAATAGCTTATTGTTTACTCCAAACTTAATTAGCACTAGCACACCAACATTAACACTAGCACTAGCTTGTGCTTGGGAAAAATGGAGGTTTATATAACATGAATGGATGGGAGATGGTTCCTCTTCTCATGGGAGAAGGTCTTATCTCTTGAAGTAGTTCCATCCTTATAGGGGAAAGGAGCCCAAACTGACATCCTCAACTCCATCCGGCTCAACCATTTACCAGAATTTTGTTACGAAGCTTCTAGAGCTGGAAGCTTTGACTCCTTATTTAAAAAACTTTCCAAAAGAGGATCGACAGGAATGAAACAAAGCTCAGTCACTCTAGTTGGTGCTAGAGAGAGTGTTAATCCCTACATATCGGCATGAGGAGGAAAACAATCATTAGCATCGGCCTTGTAAACTAGGAAAAATAGAAGGTTTTTGGGAAATGATGCAAAAGGGAATTGTTCTGCTCATGAAGAGGGACACAATGGGAGTTTTTTCATGAAGGGAAAGCATGTAGGATTTACTGTAGAGGTCCTCCAGGATCATGGAATGGGGAGTACAGGGACAACGAAAAAATGTTGTGTAACATATGCCCCCTAAATGGGAAGGCCAAACTAGAGTGAGGGATGAAATGCTTTATGGATCAGTGCGGGGAACCAGTGTCTGTTGCCGAAAAACCTGCAAGCAAGTACAAATACATATACATAACTGAAAACTTTGTCAAATGACACATGAATCATGGTATGGATGTAGCCATCCATAGAATGATCATGTAAATGGATCCAGTCATGGGCGCAACCATCCGATAAAGATGATCATACCAAAACCAAGTTATGGTCGCAACCATCCAATAATGAGAAGGATCACATATGATAACTCATGGTATGGTCACGACCATCCATCTAAGAGAGACATGTATATCAACATAATCATGTCACATTGCCTTTTAACCTGGACTTTTGTAATCTGAGCCCAGGGTCTTGTGCTCCAACATGACCCGATCAAAGTAAAAGTTCTAACATGTGAATAGATGTATTGACATCGAACATGCTACAAAATCACTTGATTACCAGCCGATGATGTAAACTATTAACAAGCACAAGAGAAACCACCAATAATGATAATGGTCCTCAAGGTAATATAAGCACAATTCATGGAATGTAAATAAGGGAAATGTAGTCGAACACCCTTGAAATCACTTGATAAAAAGCCAATGATGCGAACTTGTCGTTAAGTGTGAATATCTTTCCATTAAGGCATGCAAGCTCTAAGGTACTGGAAGGGAGTCTTTCAGTCAACTTCCTAGATAATGAGCTGAATTCGACAGGAAGTGACCATGTTGAAGGAGGGTTATAATGTATCCCACATCATCGACACAAGACAAAGGGATGCAAAATAATTTTGGATGATACAAAGAATCATGGGTAAGTGTAATTGTAGAAGGACAACTCTTGAACATATCGATGACACGAATAGAATTTTGGCAGCTTTTGGATCCATAGGATTGGTAACCATGATGACATGGCAAAGATCAAATTAAAAGAAAAAATGAACAGCCCAACCCAGGAAGTTCAACGATAAAAAGGAAGATATCCCATCCCAACACGAAGCATAAAGTGTCATGTTCAAGAGTGAGCTGCCGACACAACTGATTAGATTTCTAAACTTTCCCCCACCATTCCTGGTAGGTACCCCAATTATTTTTTAATTGCAAGCTTGAAGGGGATATAATACGCTTTCACTATAATTTCATCCTTCAGACGAATGCGACCTAGTAAATTTAATGAGCCCTAGGAAGTAGAAGCTCATGTTCGTCATGGTGACGAATCCGATGTCGTTTAATATTTTAACGAGTTCGAAAAAGGTGTAACTTGGTATCTTTTTCATGTTTAGAGAGTTTGAAAAGACGCGGAAAAGAAAACTCCACATGGTCCCTTTTCGTATGTTTGTGTCTCTCGAGCCCAGAAAGGTAGAAAACGATACTTGAGAGAACCGCTTGACCATTTCAGTCAAGGAGTACCTTTTTTGTAAATAGTGCATCCTAGCCTGAAAAAGGAGTAAACGTATATTGGGTGCACAACATTTCACATCTGTTAACGAGTTCAAAATGACAAGGGCTGAACTATCTTTTCATGTTTAAAGGGTCGAAAAAGAGCTTGAGAGAAGACCCCCCATTTTATTCTCTTTTATGAATCAAAAGGGAAAAATATCGAAAATCTTTTCATTTGAGTTTTATGAGTCGAGAAAAGAGTTGAAACGTGACTTGACATCATCGTCGAATATCCATCGCCTATTGCTGTGCAAAAGGGTAAAGTGAATTATCCAATTCTTGAGGAAAAATAGGTCAAAATACTTTAAAAACCCTAATATTTCATGAAAACTGAATAAAAGGAGGGAAAAGTAAATATTTTTTACCATTTACCATTTTTACTTGCTGTGAAAATATTTTCACCCACTTTTGCCCTAATTTTTCTGAAGCAGATTGCGGGAGATCCGAGAAGTCATTCGCTAAACCACTAGCTGTAGATAAGATCAAAGGCCCTAAGCTCCATTTCCATACTGTTTATTTGTATTTTCATCCATTTTTTGGATTTCTAAGGGAGGTTTTGGAAAAAAAAAAAAAATCCCCTCGTCGGCGCGAGTTCTGGGCACACAATTACGCCAGTCGAAGGTAATTAAAACGCCTAACTGCGTTGTTGGTGCAACTATTTTTAAAACAGGGGCCCCAGCGCCGTGAACAAGGAAAAAATAATTTTCCTCTCAAAAACATCGTTTGAATCCAAATTTTACTTGCCAAAAATGATTATTGACTTGAATACATGGTTTTTGCAGGAAAGAATTGTCGAAAATGGTAGACTGGAAAGAACATGAGCACGAAGATGTGGACAATCAGGTAATGAATGATCCAAATTGCCTGAACGGTTTAAGGAACTATGGGATCCTCAATTTTTTTTCTCACACTAGGGATGTGGGATCAAAATGAGCTACTTCGATACTTGATTATTATCTGGGACAAAAATGGGGAAATATTGATCATTAGTGACCAGGAGTTGGAGTTAGAAACTTTAGACATATATTTCATCACAGGACTATCTCGGAGAGGAGAACCAGTTAACCTATATGGGTCACGATCGATTGGGGCAAGAATATCCATGCTACTTGCCAAACATTTCCCTAAAGCCCTCAGATTCAAGAATGACAAGCTTGAGATTGCCACTGTGTGAGATCTGACACTGAGAGTGCTACTGTTGACTATCAACAGAGTGGCGGGGTCCCAAGCAGTGCACAAGACTAACAAGTTGAAATTTCTATATGTTGTCAATTGTACAACACCGATGATCTTCAATTACACGGAAGCCATGAAGACCAACATAAAACACCAGCTGACAAAAGCTAAGGCCGGGAATCTGAAGCAATTTTGCTTTGGATCTGTACTAGTGACCTTTTTATTGGAATGGGTACCGTTGTTCTAGTACCAACTGACTGAGGTAGATCCATCGATGCCACAAGACCCACAAATGACCTGTTGGAGTCCTCTAATGCCTAGTATCACTGGGGGCCAGCATATGTCCTACAGGCCCGCCTTCTTTTCATGGTTACGATGACAGTTGATCATAGTGGAGGACTGCCCATACAACGGTACTGATTTCCGTGTAGATGTGGACATGCCGGTGCCAGATGGGAAGGATTTTGATGACGAAGGTAAGAAATAAAATTTTAATTTTGTGATTTTTTAATTGTTTTTGATATATATGTGTTTATAACATATTGTTTTATCAATGCAGATGTTGGACAAGAGCATCCTGCTAGGATGTCCCTGATAGCCAGGCACGTCGCTCACCAATTTGATGTCGCTCCTTATTAGGAGGGGAGTGACAACGAGGAGGAGATCGCGAGGAACCTTGAGGGGTTGACTCGTGGTATCCTAGAGTATGCCTGGGTGGGAGACATCCCGTGCCAGTACCAGAGGCATACGGTGGGAGTATCGGACCAGATCCACCGATTGTTGACTCGTGTTGCACGAGCAGTTTCATGCTACCATGATCACCATGTTGATTAGTTCCTAGGTCCAGCATTTTACATTTTTGAGGCCTGCGTGCCACAGATATATGAGGCCTGTGAGCCACCGATGTTATTTGAACACACATATTATTTTTTGGGGTTTTGATGTATCAAACATTATCACCATATATATATATATATATATATATATATATGTATGTATGTATGTATATGTATGATGTATTTTCTTCCTTACTATGTACAAATGATTTTTTTTGGCTTTTCACATGTTTCATAAATGTCTATCCAACACCTAATTAACTAATGCATCTGTCAATGTATTCATGCGTCTAGGAATATGATGATATGTAATGTAATCAAAATGCCTTTCCAGTAGACGAATATGTAGAGACATTCTCAATATCTGAGGATTTCTGACAGAATATTTCCCATTGAGTTGAAGGACCATAAGCTATGAATCCAGGTTGACAACCAACTCCTGAATGTCAAGAGAAATGGATTTTGACAACAGTTCGGTGACTGCACTGTATTCAGAAATATTATTAGTTGTGTGACCTAAAAAAATGTCTTGAAGATCAATCAACTCACCATGAGGGTCATAAATGGCCCACGTCGTGGAGGATAGATTTCGGGTACTACGGAAAGCATCATCAGTGAAACTGACGTGAGGAGTCACAAACATCTGCAAAGCATGGAAAACATAGTAAGCAGGAAAGCTATTTGAAAATTAACACACCAAACCACATTGCACAAAAATGAATGACACACTAATGTACACAAATAACCATGCAAGATGACCTAAGCATAATACTTTTTGAGAAAGTCCATGCTCGGACTCGAGTAATCCATCAACATATATGAACACCGGAGTTTTACTGTTGTCATGACGAGTAAGCATCGAATCAACCAAATAATAGAGTATAACTCATATAAGGCATTGCCCGCATGCCCCTTGGGTGAGGGTGGGTTACAAGGTAGATGACAACCCCATTGAAATAATGGGAAAGTAGTAAAAACTCGGGGAGGGAGAAAAATCCTGAATCCATGAAGGGATAAAGGTGCCCTCAGTTGAAAGATATGGATAATGGCAAGTGAAACTAACATGTTAATAGGCAACGGAGAAGAGAACTACTCAAGTCATGTAGACATGATCGCCGGGCTAGGCAAGAATGAGGAGCGATGATGAGTATTGTTCTAAGTTGGTTCCTCCAAAGACATTACTTCTACGATACTCTCATCAACAAGAAAAATATTGGCTAAGGGATTAGGAGATTTCGAAGCACCAAGACACAAGGATTCAAAATATGTATCAAGAAAAGTCCATGAAACAAGAAAATTAGAGGATACGGAACTTCAGCCGAAACAATTTCCACGTAATTGATTTCGGTAGGACTAAGTGGCATAACCCTGCCCTAGAAGGTATGACCCAAGGATCAAATTTGACCGAGATCATGTTGACAGAGGCAACATGAGGATGTGGGAGCGAAAAAATTCCCATCAAGGTAGAATCTTTAAAAGGACCTACCCCCACACTCTCATAAGGAGCACATGTGTACTTGACATAGGAACATTGCCATCCAAGGAGGAAGAGGGAAAGAACGACAGTTGGTCAACTGTGATGATCTTCCCTTGATGGGGAAAAAGAATCACACGGAATAGGGAGGCTACAACATGCATGACATGGGTCCAGCTCTGTTCGAGTAGAAGATTATAAATGTGATTAACGTCAACAATCTCTACCTTGATGTGTATTGTCTTGCCCTCCAAAGTAATGGCAAGGTTGGGTAAGACACTGAAGGGTCGTGAATCGCACCCGTCGAAAGCTTCCAAAGTGTTAGGGGATTGGCTCAAAGTAGGGGAACAAATTGCCTTCCAACAATCGACCAACATGATGCACATAGAAGAACCTTCATCAATGACAGTCCTATGAATGGTTTTCTCATTGATGATTACCTGAATGAGAAATGAAATCTAATGAGGTAGGCATGGAATGTGGTTCTCTAGATCAAAACATATCAAATTAGAATTGATAGGATCAATACCCCCAATAGCTGACAGCAAGGATTTACACTAAGATAGACAACTTTGGAGTACCTCGAGAGCCGACATAGATGATGGCACCTAAGCCAAATCCTCAACAATATTATAGTGCTGAGTGGCTCGAGTGTTGGGATTATACGAAGATTTCCTTAGCACACCTCAAGAAGGTGGTCGAATTTCGGAATCAGGTTTAGGATGCTCAATATCAAGAGGGCTAGAACTCGGAGTAGAAGAAGAAGGGGTGGCCTCTTTCTCTTTCCTAGATGTCGGAGTAGGAGTTTGATAGTATTTTGATCTAGTAGCCACATTAATTGGTGTATTCATCATGAACACTTGAGATCCTGAGGAAGCGGACGATTGAGGTTGATCTACCATTTGAGTCCACTGAGACAGAAATGGCTCTTTCAGGATAGTTGGGTTCCCTTTGAGAAAACGACTAACTTTGTACCATCGGGGACAATCCTTGGTATAGTGATCCTCCTCGAAAATGAGGCACGGATACTTAGGATTCCTTTATGAAGAGTCACCGACAGATGACTTAGGAGGACCCTGTTTTGGGGCATTAGCTTTACCCTTGCCTTTGCCTTTCTTCTTAGCTTTCGAGGATTTTTTTGTTGTGGTAGAATGAACAACGTGGACCTTTGAGGTTTTACCAGGGCTAGGTGGATTCTGGGAGGGACTATTGGAAGTAGTGTTCGAGACCAACTTATGTTTGGAAGAAGAGTTGGTAGGGGTTTGGGACACTAAACCAATTACTCCATCAACATGAAGTATCTTGTGACTTTGATGCCGTGGGATTGGATGATGGTCGTAAAGCATCGGTTAATAACTCATACAAAGTGCCCGACCGAGAATAAATGAGATCTAAGTACTGGGCACTAGCGATGGCTTGTTCTTCGGTAATGCATCTGCCCTTAGCTATATCGAGAGTAATTGGAGCGATGAATGTCTTGGTAAACCTTTCGCTGAGAAACTGATCATCAATCTCAAATTTGATCAGGCAATGTCTACATCTCCATTCATGGATGTGATCAGAGATGTGTGTCGCAATATCTTACTTAAGCGACGTGAGCAAATACGTGCCAGTTTCATAATGAACCAACAACTGGGAATGCGTGAGAAAGGCCATGGCTAAAGAGTTGAAGTCATGGTAAGTACTTCGAGGAAGCGCGATGTACCACTTGGCTGTAGCACCTGTGAGGGTTCGTTGGAAAAGACGGAGACAAATAGAATCATCAACATAGGAATTTGAAGAGCACCAAAGGTGATATGTCATTGCATGGGCTTGAGGATCTTCTTTTTCCTTCTTATCAAACTTAGGGCAATCACTCGGGAACTTGGATAGAATCAAAGGCCAGTATGTTGAATGAAGAATTGGATCATTCGTGAGTTGAGACACATATGGAAGCTCTAGTGTGGCCAAGAATGACAATTGAGTATTAAAAGGCATTGGAGGTTGATAAGCGGGTCCAATCAGAGGAGCCCATCCTTGTTGGTAAGGATTTTTGCCCCATAGTGGAGGGTTTTCACCATATGGCATTTAATTCTACCCCCACTATAGGTTACCTTGGCTGTAGGGAGGATTTTGACCTTCAACAACTTGGAACTGTCTGGTCATAGGTTGCTGATAAGAAACATATGGGTTAAGAGGCTATTGATCCTGTTGACCTTGGACATATGGATATTGCACCTATTGTCCTTGAACATATAGATTTTGAACCTGTTTCCCATGAACAAGAGGATTTTGGACTTGCTATCCTTGGACAAAAGGATTGTACACTTGTTGCCCTTGGATGTAGGGATTTTGTAACTACTGCCCTTGGACAAAAGGATTCTCGGCCTGTTTCCCTAGGACATTAGGATTTTCGGCCTACTGTTGCAGGACTTGACCCTGGCCTTGTCCTTGCAATGGTTGACCCTGTTGATAGGTATGTAAGGGTTGTTGCTACCTAGGTTGGCTCTGTTATTGCAAGGTTTTACCTTACGGCTGCAAAGGTTTTCCTTGCGACTGTAGAGGTTATCCCTGTGAAGACATGGGCTAGGATGTTTTCAGAGCATACTGCATCTGCTGTTGCATGGTTTGTTGCATTTGTTGTGAGGGTTGCCCCTGTGGTTGTTGCAGTGGTCCTTGCTACGGTATCATCTGCCCTTGCTATTGCATGGACGACCGTTGCTACAACAAAGGTTGCCCTTGCTACTGCAGAGGTTGTTCTTACTATTGCAAGGGTACTTGAATAGTTCCTAGAAATTTATAAACTAAATTTGGCCATATCCACCCTGAAAAGTGGATGGGCTAGGCTGAACGTACTGCCCAAACTGAAGGACGTAAGGTGGATTGACTATTCCTTGAGAACCATATGGAACATAAGGAATTTGGTATTGAACCTGAGCCTCATAAGGCTGCTGATACTGGAAATTGTTTGACCCGGATGGACCAATGAGATTTTGAACCTGTTGGTACTGGACATTGCTCGATCCAGAAGGACCAACAGGGTTTTGGATAACACCAGAAGAAGGCTGGTGTAGCCCAACCACATGAGCTTATGAACTACTCACATTGGTGGTTCCTGACATCATTCAAACACGCAGATTCTGCCCCCTAGGTGGTGGCACAACTTGTCCACTTATTGGAGGGATCGAAGAATTGCCAGTAAAATTTTTCGAGACCGTCGGTTGATTTGGATGGTTGACTAGGATGAACGAGACAAGAGGTTCAGAAAGGTGGGCTACACCAGGACTGAGGTAATGACCTGTTGGGAGGTCAGGTTCAAAATAAATGGGCCTATAGTAAGCATGGCACCAAATGCACAAACAGGGTTGTGATAAAGTGATGAGGCACTAGGTGTACCTGAGACCAATTGTGCTAAAGTCACATAGTTAGGCGAAAAATCCCGATACACACTGATGGGAATGATCCCCATATGGGGGAAACCTTCAAGAGAAAATTGATGTTCTTCCTCTTCGATAGTGTGTGGAGTAGAAACTTCTGATTGCTCCAGAGATGTAATTGGAGCATCACCCTCGAGTTCCATAGTTGGGAACAAAGGATGATGAACGACCAAAGATATACGAGGGCATAATTCCAAAGGAACACCCGGCTGATCATACGGACTGTACGAACACTAAGGCGATATAAAAATAGGGTCGAACAAAGTATTTGAAGGATATATAACCAGTCCAAGCTGATGGTCAGTAGTTGGCGAACTCTAAGGAGTCTGGATGAGATTGTCCAAGATTCTGGGCCAATATCAATAGGTGACCTAGTATCTAAAGTAGGCAGAGGACGAGATGACAAAGGTTGAATGCTCATAACGATTCTGAGTTCAACACCTTAGTCCTAGAGTGACTATTGTAATTCAGGAAAATGCTCCTCAAATAATCATTTAGATGGAGGAGAGGAAGAGGAACTAGGTGAACCAGATGGTTCAACCATGATGACCATGTCTTGGTTAACAGGAAAATAGAGATAAATTTCAAGGCTTTAAAATGCACTTTAGGGAAAAATCACGATTTGGTCTAGAAAATACTAACTGGATGTTACAAGATCGTGGGCAATCAATTTTTTAATATGCATAAATAAAATGGTGCTCTTTCATGTTTTAAGAGTCGAGAAATAAGGAAAGATGACTTTATCACTTTTGATTGGAAACGAGCTCGAAAGGACAAGAGCTCGAATGATATTTTAAGTTTAATGAGTCAAAAAGATCAAATGACTACTATGGATGATCTAGGTAAAAAGGATTACCAGGCAATCTTGGAATGCAGAATACCTCTCAGAAAATCGAGAAGTACGGCAAGAAATCTCCCCGAATGTTGTGTTCGGTATATCACGTTTGTAAGGCTACAGACTCAACTTCATATGGATAAAGGATTGCATCCTAGACGGGTCTCTTGTTATATACTCAATAGTATGGGGAGCACAAATCCATACTATTGCTGTCTAGTGATGAAGCTAATGACAATTGCTAGGTTTAAAGACACCAGAACACGTCTCTAGCCTAGACCTTCTAGATGTGATCGTTATGTTTCAAGTGCACCTTAGGTTAATTGAGTTCATTTTAAAGTTTATCTTGAATTATGTCTCATTTTTTTGGCCTTAGCGTCGTGACTCAAAAATACCTAAATGCAGCTAAATGAAAAAATACGCTTTCAATTCGATGAATTGTCTATACTAGAGAGGGTAGAAAACACAATCAAATGCAAACAACTAAGCAACCGAAAGCAAAATGATTTTTCACTACACTTTTTGAGAAAATAAACTAATGAAAAATGAATTCCAATTCCTAATTTCCTACCAAGTACACTTGAATAGTCCTTTCAAAACCAAAGAGAATTCTTTTTCTTTTCAAATGCCAATGCAATCCTAGTCTTTAATGATGCTAACTAGCGTAACATATTGATGCAACAAACTGGAATTTTTTACTTTTCATGAAATGAAAAAATGAATTTCTCATAAAACACTTCAATGAAAACATTTCGAGACAATCAATTCTCAAGCAAATGAAAAACACGAAAAGAGAATCTATTTCAAACTAATGACGCAATGACTTTACCAAAAACAAGAAAACCACTGTGATCTATCCCGAAAAAGAGACATTTAGACAAGCAAACAAAAATTTTCAAACTTTTGTAATGGAGGTCAAAGCTGTATAAGGATCATAAACGAAATTCAAGGAGTAAATGTATCAACAACTTGATTCGCCGAGTTCACAATCAGCCGAATGGATGACAATATAGATGCCCTAGTGCCACTAACCATCCAATGACCCAAGAAATCAAGCGAAAATATGGAAAATAAACAAGCAAAAAAACCAAATGAAAAGAAGCTTTCTAGTTAGGGAGAAGACGGTCTAAACAAATTAGAGGGTAAAAGTCACGAGAGCAAAACACACTAGCCAATATCTGGGGTGAGCCCTAATCTTCACTTACAAGCATCAACACAATTGCCTAACTAACAACAAGTTCCAGAAGGGGGTTGGCATGACTATTTCTCAGCATATCACGCTAATCGGTGTGATTGTTAGCGAATTAAGCGCGCTGAGCAAGGATGCAAACAAAAAAAAAATTCAAAAGTTGGGACCAGACTTACTACTATGAATTTCAAACCCAGAGTAGTAAGCAAAGGAAAGTAGACAAAACTAAAGGGAAATGGCGAAACTAGAAAAGTTCATAAAAAACCATGAAATTCTAAGAAAACAAACAGACGGATTGGGTCCCCAGTAGAGTCGCCAATTTGTGGTGAAGTAAAATTATAAGTGCGAAGATAAAAAATTCCTCCAGCTCGATAGTGGGTCTAGCCACTAACAAGACATTCTATGGAATATTTCCTTAGGCTAGAACCAATTAAGAGGGCCTACCTCTTAGTACGCTTATCCCGTTTGGTGATGGCCTTGCTTTCTTGCTCCAACTATTGCCCGTTTCCTTCTTCGAACACCTAAAACAAGTAAACAACAGAAAACAAAAACCATGATAATAGAAAAATTGTAATTCAACCTACCTAAAAAGTCAAGAAACATTAAGCCATAAACATGTGAGATGAAACATTATGTATGAAGTTGCATATATATTTTATCAATAAGAGATTACAACCATTGTCTTGATGTTGTTGTTCTCCTCCGACAAAGCCAGCTTCCCACACACTTTTGTTAGCATTCAACGATGGCCTAAATAATGATAGTTTTAAGTATCTTCCCTTTAGGCTTCACACTAAACCAAATTCACACTTCTCCCTCACACACAGCTAGAGAGCTACAACTATGAATATATTTTTGTTTACTCCAAACTTAATTAGAACTAGCACACCAACATTAACACTAGCACTAACTTGTGCTTGGGAAAAATGGAGATTTATATGGCATGAATGGATGGGAGATGGTTCCTCTTCTCATGGGAGAAGGTCTTATCTCTTGAGGTAGTTCCATCCTTATAGGGGAAAGGATCTCAAACTGACATCCTAGACTCCATCTGGCTCAACCATTTACCAGACTTCCATTACGAAGCTTCTAGAGATGGAAGCTTCAACTCCTTATTTAAAAAACTTTCCAAAAGAAGATTGGTGCGACTGAAACAAAGCTCAGTTGCTTTTGTTAGTGATAGGGGAAATGTTGATCCCTGCATATCAGTTTTTTTATCACTCCTCCAGATCTCCAAGTCTAAGGAAGAGTCTAGCTGAGGTAACCACAGATCAATCTTTTAGCTTGGTAGCTAGCCCTACCAAGACGGAGAGGGCTCTCTCTAAAGGATTACAGCCAAGAAGGCTAGATGGATTAGGGTTTTAGGCTAGATATGATGTACAAAGTTTGTTTAATTTGATTTTGGTGGGATTGTTGGAAGAGGATTAGGTCAAAGAGGCTAGGTCAGGGAAAATAAGGGTATGATTGCAGACATATGATGGAGCAGGGTAGATAGACACTCAAACACTTTAAGGTTATGATGTGAGATGGATAAGACTGGTGAGATGCTATAAAGAGAAAGACATGCATGTATTCTTTCTAAACTAATGAAATTGGACAAACTATGTAGATTTACCCAAAACAGAGCATATAAAATGTATTCTTCTTATCAACTTGAAAATCAACATATCATAGAAGTGAACTGTAATATGGGAGTACAAAACATTCAAAAATATGTAACATAATAAAAAACTATTTCAAATTCCATACCACAGGTATTCCACCAAAATAGCTGCAACTCATTCATTAATTTCTGCCAAATACTGATTACACTAATGTCTCTGATCAATAGCCAAACATCCAACTGGTTCCAACCTATGAAATGACTAAGAAAATACATAATATAGGCCTCAAACCAACTCATCCTAGCCTCAGGGGTCGAATCCATGAGAGGAGGAGTAGTTGCAAGAAAGGCTAAATTGATAGCTAGAGTATAGGGTGGTCAAAGTGACTCATCCCTAACTTAAGCAAATTGATTCATTGCATGCCATGTAGGCCATTTAACTAACGTATTTACCCTAGATAATAATAAAAAACATAATAATTATATCATCTTGATCAATTACATTAGTAAAACATCAATTCTGCTTAGGTGAAAAAGAGTTTAGAGTGAAACAGTGAAAAATGTAGAAGGCTGTCAAACGAGCCCTTGAACTCGAACACACCCTTTTAGTGTCAAACGTGCCCTTCAACTTCACGGTTGCTTTTGGATGCCTTCCCAGTGTCCATATTTTCTCCAAGATATCTCGTTTGAAAGCCCTTCGAGTCTACCTTCCATATATGACTTAGTTTTCCATTTCGAGGTCATTTTCCCTATCAAAATTATAATCTCCGAAGAATGGTAAACACGCAATGGCCAGGCCAAAAAAGAGGAAGAAAGGTGGGTTTTTGATGGTTTTTGACCCTATTGGCTGACCAATTTTCCTCCAAATGCTTAGAAAATTCACAGGGTGCATGTCCTCATTACTCGGAATCCAAAATAGTTGACCATTTTCTCATTAGATGCTCTAAAAGGAGTGTAGAGTCCAAAGTGTTGCGCGTTTGACCGTTTGGTGAAAAAGAGTTTAGAGTTTAGAGTGAAAAATGTAGAAGGCTGTCAAACGAGCCCTTGAACTTTCGAACACACCCTTTTAGTGTCAAACGTGCCCTTCAACTTCAGGGTTGCTTTTGGATGCCTTCCCAGTGTCCATATTTTCTCCAAGATGTCTCGTTTGAAAGCCCTTCGAGTCTACCTTCCATATATGACTTAGTTTTCGATTTCGAGGTCATTTTCCCTATCAAAATTCCAATCTCCGAAGAATGGTAAACGCGTAATGGCCAGGCCAAAAAAGAGGAAGAAAGGTGGGTTTTTGATGGTTTTTGACCCTATTGGCTGACCAATTTTCCTCCAAATTCTTAGAAACTTCACAGGGTGCATGTCCTCATTACTCGGAATCCAAAATAGTTGACCATTTTCTCATTAGATGCTCCAAAAAGGAGTGTAGAGTCCAAAGTTTTGCGCGTTTGACCGTTTCACTATGCTAAAAATACTTCAAAAAACACAGAAAATCATAACTTGCCAAATTTGTTAAAAAATGTTCAAAATTGGTGGGCTGATATCTGGTCATATGTTTGAGACACTGAGTGATTCCTAGACAAGAATATCTAGCCTCTTTTACTCCTCTTTCTTGGTCAAGGCTTCAATTTTTGCATGAGCTCTTTTGAGCTTGGTTCTTGCAATTTTGTTTCTCATGGCATAGTACTTTGCCATCCTTCTCTGAATCTCAACATCCCTATTGGCCTTATCTAAGAGGCTCTCAAGATGACCATTTACTCTCTCAAGCCACTATTCCCAGTTCTCATTTACCATTTTGGAAAATTGCTCATTCAAGGTGAGCTCATTGACTAGTTCTGCCTCCTTTTGCCTTTCTAGCTCCAAGGCTCTCTTTAGGCCTCTAGTCCTTGGCCTTCTTCTCGGTACCTGCTCATCAAGATGTTCACCATACTATCCATATGCCTCATTAAGTAAGGCCTTAGCTATTTCAACCTCTCTCTTTTCTTTTTTGAGCTGAATCTCCATAAGCTCATGTTTGACCTCAAACTGTCTGTTCTCCTGCTCATAATAGGAAATAATGTATTTGGCCCTTTGTAAGTTTACCTGGATCTCTCCTATCAACGAATTATTCTCCTTGATGACAATATCTATGCTTTGACTGTCATCATGCCCATCTGAGTCAACTAACTGAAAATCATGCTCTATCTCATGGAGGTCTTCCTCCTACTTCTGGATCTATGCCTCTATAACCTTTTCCTTACCCTTATGTACCTGCTTTGCTAATGAAGAAGGCAAGGCCCATCCCACAATTAGTGGGGAAAACACTTTCCTATGCCCTCTCTAATAGCTATTTTCCAAGGTACCTAAACCAACCCTTTTGGGGCTTCCTGCTGTCACCATGATCAATATGCTCTTGTCCACTGCCTTCATCCCCACCAGGTGAATGAATAGGCTCATGAAATGGTGATGATGGAGGTGATGGTGTGGTTGACTCATCAGATGGAGATGGATGATGTATGGGTTGAGGTGGAGGAATGGAGGTGGATGGGTGAGAAGATGAAAGTGCTTCTTGGCCATGCTGGATAGGTGGGACTATGAAAATCTCATTGGATATTAAAGTGTCCCATGCAATTTTAAGTTGATCAAGGTGGTATAGGACTATCATCTTGATGAGAGAGTGGTGAAATATGATATGCATTTGATGATCATAATCCTTTCTTCGTGCAATGAATGACATCTTGTCAATGTCCCGGTAAAGATAGTGGGGTAGATTGAGCATTTTGACTCTTGTGAAATGCATGAGTAACCGAATATGATAGGAATAGAGTCTAGAAAACCTACCCTCACATGTGAAGTACTTCATGATGATTTTCATCATGGGAACATATCTGTCTAGGAGGTAAGAGAAAGGAAAAATCCTCTTTCTCTCATTCTTGTAGCTTGGTTTAAGATATGGCTCATAATAGTAATGATCCAATTCTCCTTGTTTAAACCATTTTTCTCCAATATTTGGGATCCCAGTGACAGCTGATATAATAGCAAGAGATATAGTGAAGGTGACATTAGCAAGGGTTGGTTGGTTGTCATGGAGGTTGGTGATGAATAATCTAGTCAACTGAGGATGATGTTGGATCCTTTCCACTTTCTCACAAAACTCAAAATAGCCCATATGTTTTAAGCTTGCCATAATGACAGGAGATGCCATGAGTTCTCTGGTGTTGGTTGGCTCATGTATGATGATTCTTCCTCCTTTCTTATATTGCCTCCTTTCTTGTCTTTCTTCCTCACTCTAACTTATTTTTTCTTCTTCTACCATGAGTTTTTTCTATCAAAACCCTAGGGAGATGATAAAATGGACAATGGGTGTGGGAAATATGGAATGATGTGAGGAGATATGATGAGGAGGGAATGGGGATGTGTGGTATGAGGGAGGTGATAGTGGATAGTATTAAAGTGATAGGAGTGGTAACAAAATGCTAAGAAATGTGATTTAAGAGTTAAAATCTGCTACTAAGGTTTTTAGTTTAGAAAGGATAGCAAATGACTATGAAACCCTATGTAGATCAACCATGGAGGGGAGGGTTGAATGTATTTCCCACCTACCTCATTTACTGAAGTGTGCGATAATGAATTTTGAAGCTTGGTGGCGATGGAGGACATTCTGGCATGTTTTTGGTCCTCCTAGGCAAACGCGCAGCAACCCAGTCAAATGCGCCCTCCCTTGTCTAAACGCGCCCTTTGGCTCATTCTTTTTATGAGGAGTTTTGAAAGTGTAGGAGTGCAAATGGAGTTTGCATATATGTCTTGAGAGATTTTATACTTGAATGGATTTTGATTTATAAGTTGCACACCTACTTTGTAGTGTTTCATGTCACTTTTCAAACTTTCATACTAATGCTTTTTTGACTTTTTGACCCTTTTTCTTTTGATAGGTGGATGATGCTTTTGGAAATCCTGATGACCTTTGTTTGGATGACATTAGAAAATGGAATTGAGTATACAACTGAAATAGTGACTTATTACATATAATAGACATAAAATTACATAGATGAAAATAAAAATTATTACATCTATTTTGAAGTAAAAATTTACAAATTGGAATAAATTCCCTTTGAAATCAAATTTAGGGCTTTCAGTAACCATGGTTACATGCCTGTAAACCTTTATTTAACTGAAAACGATATTATTTGCATCACTCTCATATTTTGCTGACCTTATGCAGTGAGATGGTGATTTATTGGACCTTGGGAAAATAAAACCTAGGTGACCTAATGGAACCTTAAATGATTGAATTTCAGGTGAATTTGACTGATATAAAACATGATGAAATGAGCCTTCATGGTCAATGGATGCTCAGCAAGACACATGAAGGTGGGCCAGCAAATACAAATTTTTGAGAGGGGAAAGTGATTTTGGATTTTGGGCTACCATCAGTGACTAAGTTTTTTCATGATGACCTAAGTGGAATGCAAAAAATTTCAACGAGACACTAATACGATATTAAAGAGGAATTTTGATCACTAATGGAAGTATGAAAATACTGACTCTAACATTGGCCTTATTTGGGGATGGTAGCTTCTTGGAGGTTCCAAGAACATTGTAGACCAAGTAGCCTTACCATATGGGCCAATAAGGTCAAAAACTCAAAATTGACTCAAAAATGACTCAAAACTGATTTGGATGACTAAGGATTGGATATTAAAAGAGAAAAAAATCAGTGAAGCACCATGGCCTTCACTTCGGGCTCCGAACTTGTTATATACCTAGGGGGGATAATATGGGGTACCAAGGGAGGTACCCAAGGTAATAATGTAATAATGGGATGGGCCATAGTAATAAATAAGGTGGTTAACCCATGTCATGTAAGGGACCACAAGTAGTTAATAATAATGTAATGGGCCCATGGTATTAGTTTGATGGTATGAGGGAACCATGGTAATGATCCATGGTATTGTATGTATGAGGCCTATATAGAGGCTAGAGACTCCACATGGAGAGAGTGAAGGATTATTGTATGAACATGCATATGGCTTGCAGAGTGTTCTCCTTCCTTAAGGAGTGAATGTATGGTGTTGCCCTACCTTAAGGGTTTGATATCAATAAAGAATCATTTCATATTATTTCTGGGTTTATTTGCATTGTCTTATATTTTTATATCAGATCTATAGTATTTCCGGTTCAGATCTATAACAAGTGGTATCAGAGCACTTTCTTGGGCACAAAAGTGGAGAATTTTTTTTTAATTTTTTGCAGGATTTCGGGGGCGGTGAGTTTGCAGATCAGATATGTATATTTTGGTGAAAAATCTGCAAAATATAATTGCAGATCTGTATTCCTTGTGAAAAAATAGCCAATTAAAAAAAAAAATCGGTTGAATCGGAGTCCGGATGAAGGAGATATCGCTAATCTAAAATCAGTGGGGTTGCAGACAATTTTTTGGGGCAGCGAATTTGCGGCGCAGATCTGGATGTCCTAGCACAAGATCTGCAAAATTTAATTGCAGATCTGGATTCTTTGGGAAAAAATACTCAATTTCAAAAAAAATCAGTCGAATCGGAGTCCGGATGAGGGAGATATCGCTAATTTAAAATCAGCTCTTTTTTCAGAAATTTTAGGTAACGACGGGATAGTAGGAGCGCAGATCTGAAATTCTAGTGTCTGAATCAGGATTTCTATCACATGGGCAGATGCAGAATGGTTGTTCCATTTCCAAAAATAGGTTATAATATAAATTCTGAGCAATATTGACGGATTTGTGGCCATTTCAAAATTTTTGCCAAGTAAGTGAATTTTTCTCAAACCCTCTTCGTGGAGAAGCTATATTTTACAGGGAAAGATAATGGTCCTACTATTGAAGAATTCATACAAAGAATAAAGTCCGAATATGGGATATGTTGGAAAACTATAGTACGACTTAATTTGACAGAAGAGGCGGACAAATGGTGGAAATCACTTGGCATCAAACAGTTGGACGACTTGTCGGATAAAGAATTTGAAAAACTCTTTATGGACAAATGGTCTTGTGCTAGAAAAAAGAATGAGACGCGTTAGGGGTTATGTTCTACTGGTATATCCTTACTGCAGGTTCATGGATTGATTCAGAAAGAGAAGATCATTGTTTCTATCAATCCTAGTTGTAAACATAATTTTATCAATGTTAATTTCGCAAAAAAATTGCAAGTTCCAGCAAAACAAATTCAAAATACACAGGTTGATGATAAGGATGTTCAAATTTATAAGGATTTGAAGCTTTCTATGGATAACTATGTGTTTCATGGTGACTTTTATGCTTCAGATATGGATAACATGATTGTTGTTTTGGGATACCCTTGGATGGAATTAGTGGGTACTATCAATATTAATGTGCAGAAGAAATTCCTAAAGCTATGGTATAAAAATAAGAAAATTACATTACAAGATATTTCCATTAATAAGCAGGTAGAGTCCAAGGAGGTTGATGCAGAAGATGTTCCAGGGACTGACATATCAGATGATGAGCAGTTGATGGTCGACAATCAAACACAAATAGAGGCTGAAGTAGAACAGGTTACAAGTGCTGACACATCTGATGAGGGTTCAGTGTTGAAGTCATATTGGAAAAGAAGATACCACAACAGGCACCATAGCAGGGTGAATTAAAGAAAAAGACATCGTGGCTTAAAACTTCAACATATCATCACCCACATCACCCCGCAAGACAACCATCAAGATGGAAACCAGGTAGTCACAAGGACAACAACCCCCCCAGGACAGATAGAGAGGAGCAAAGATCCACCTACTACACATCAGCACAGAAGAGCTGCCAGGGTCAACTTCCATCTCAAGCGAGCGAGGAACCAACGAGATCGAGGGTTCACCTTTCTCTTGGATGGCTAGATGCACGTGCATGGTACCAGTGAACTACTCTTTTGAGTAGATCTTATTATTTGTTTTCTTCCCATGTTTTGAGGACGAAACATGCTTAGGGGGTGGAATGTTATATACCTAGGGGAGATAATATGGGGTACTAAGGGAGGTACCCAAGGTAATAATGTAATAATGGGATGGGCCATAGTAATAAATAAGGTGGTTAACCCATGTCATGTAAGGGACCACAAGTAGTTAATAATAATGTAATGGGCCCATGGTATTTGTTTGATGGTATGAGGGAACCATGGTAATGATCCATGGTATTGTATGTATGAGGCCTATATAGAGGCTAGAGACTCCACATGGAGAGAGTGAAGGATTATTGTATGAACATGCATATGGCTTGTGGAGTGTTCTCCTTCCTTAAGGAGTGAATGTATGGTGTTGCCCTACCTTAAGGGTTTGATATCAATAAAGAATCATTTCATATTATTTCTGGGTTTATTTGCATTGTCTTATATTTTTATATCAGATCTATAGTATTTCCGATTCAGATCTATAACAGAACTCCAATGATCTTCAACTTCACACTTGCAAAAAATTTAAAATGTATGTACAATGAAACCAGGACAATTCAGAAAAGATAATGCTTCAGGAGCCTGCCATTGAATGGTCCTCCTAAGCATGGTTATTCATTCATCTCCTCCAACAAGAAAGCATTTTGTCCCCAGAAAGCTGAAATTTGATAAGGGCCTTTCCATAAATTCTCAAATTTTCCATTCTTACCCTTGTCCTCATTTCTAGCATCGCAATGATGTACTACATCTCCGATTTTGAAAACATCTTCCTTTGTTTTCCGGTCATAGATCTTATTTATCTTAACATGAAGCTTGGAGGTGTTCTAAAATACATCTTCCTGTGTTTGTTCTAAGTGAATCATTTGATTGATTTGGCGTTGCATATCATTCTCTTCATTTCCTGCTTCTTGTAACAATTGGATGGCCGGGACTGCTAATGATGTAGAGAAAATAGTATCTACTCCATAGACAATATGAAAAGGAGAAATCCCAAGACATTTCTTACTACTCACCCGATCTTCCCACAATGCATTGATCAGTTTTTTGGCCTCCAACAGTTTTTTGATGATGTTGTTTAAGGATTTATTGGAGGACTCTGCCAAACCATTTCCTTGCAGATAGTATGTTGTAGAATGTCCCAACTTTATGTTGTACTTGTCACAAAACTCAATCATATTTTTGGACTTGAATGTTGTTGTGTTGTCTGTGATAATATTATGAGGACAACCAAAATGGGACAAGATATTAGTTTCTAAAAACTAAATGATAACCGAATCAGTTGCTTGCCTGGTTGGTATCACTTCGATCCACTTTGTGAAGTAGTCCATAGTTGTCAATATCCACTTGTGTTGTGCGGATGATGATGGATTGATCTTACCTATGAAATCTTGGCCCCAATGTTGAAAAGGTGCATTAACTAATATAGGTTGTAGAGGCAGAGGAAGAAGCTTTCTTTTACCTTGGAAAACTTGACATTCGTGACAACTCATCACTGCCTTGCAGATATCTGCAAAAAGTAAAGGCCAATAGTAAACCGCTCTTACTACTTTGTTGGCCATAGTCTTCCAATACAAGTGACCCCCACAATCTCCTTTGTGGAAGTCATTTATTACTTCTTTGGACTCATATTCTGTCAAACAGTTCAACAATACACCTCCCAGATCTTTCCAATAAAGTGCACTATTCATGATACAATATTTGGAAGCCTTCAACTTCAATGACCTGGTCTTAGCCTTAGACATGCCTGGAGGGGGATTTAGATGCTGAAGTACATAAATAATATTAGAATATCATGGAGACGAGAGAAATATATCAGATACCTGAATGAGATCCACTTCTTCTTGATTTTCTTACAATGCTGCCACAAGGTTGATGTCTAGAGCATGAAGTTTTGAATCGACCATGAGTTTGGCTAAGCCTTGACCCTTGATTAGATTTGTAGGCTTGATCTCAAGATCATATTCTAATAGTGCTGCTATCCATCTTCCTCTCCTAACTTTCGGACCATTCTGCACAAAGACTTCTTTTACCGCTGCATTAGGCACATAAGAAAGGGTATGCAGATGTAATATGTAAACTCTGAAATATTTGATTGCCTTTACCAAAGATAATGCCTATTTCTCAATGATATTGTGCTTAAGAGCTGGATCCCTGATGTTGCAACTGAAAAATGAAATTGGCAGCTCGATTTTATTCTTTTTTTGCACTAGCACCACTGCCATAGTATGCTCGGAAGCAAATGAAAATATGATAAAATCATCGGTATAATCAGAACAGGGGCAATAGTTAAGGCAAGCTTGACTGCATGAAAGGACTTAAAAGATTCTTCGGACCATTTTACCTCATTATCATTTTTCAACATATTGATCATTTCTCTAAGATTCTCAGCCAAATTAGGAATAAATCTTCGTAAGAAATTCATCTTACCATTGAAAGCTTGGATTTCCTTTTTGCTGCAAGGAAAACCAATTTGCTGAATGGATTCTACTCTTGAAGGGTCGATCTGGATGCCATCTTTTGAAATGATGTGGCCAAGGAGTTTGCCTTCCTACATAGCAAAAGAAAATTTCTTTGGATTGAGAGATTCTAAACTTTCTACACTTCTGAAAAATGATTCTTAAATGATGCAAATTTTCATCATCTGAAAGTGAACATACGGTTACATCATCTAAGTATACAACTAGGAAAACATCTTTTTCATCTAAAAATGCTATGTCCATGGCACGCTGAAAAGTGGCCCCTGCATTTTTGAGACCAAATGGCATATTTGCATATTTGAATGTGCCCCAAGGTATGGTGAATGCCATCTTAGCTTGATCGTCCTCATGCATTAAAACTTGATTGTAACTGAAATAACCATCCAAAAGTGAAAGATGGGAAGTGCCAACAACTCTTTGAAGAATATGGTCCATTTTTGGAAGTGGGTAATTGTCTTTTAGACACACTTTGTTCAAGTTTTTGAAGTCTATGGAAAGCCTTATCTCCACAGTATTATTTCTCACCAGAACTATATTTGATATCCAGTCGGAAAATATGACGGGAACAATGATGCCCGCCTTGTAAAGTCTATTAAATTCTTTTTCTATGGATGGAAACAATCTTGGATTGATCCTTCTTGTTTTCTTCCTAAAGGGCTTTTGATAAGGCATAATTGGAATTGTGTACTGAATTATCTTCTTATCGTACTCCTTCAAATCTGCAAAATCCCAAGCAAAGACATCAGAAAATTTAGACAATAAACGAATGTATTTCTCTTTTGCTTTGGGAGATAATGATTTGGATAGCTTGATCATTTATGGTTTGTCTGTTGTTCCAATGTTCACGTCTTCGATACCTTTCTCTGTAGGAACCAATGTAGGCTTCCTTGCTACATCATCCTGATCAAACAATCTTCCAAAGGTATGAGACCTTTCAGAATATTGTCATATTTTAGCTGTAGTATATAACCCTAAGCTACCTTGATGACTTGATCATCTTCATCATAGACTTCATCCATAGAACAATTTTCAAACTCTCCTTCACTCTAAAGAAATTTATTCAGCTGTTTGTCATCCCAGAATACTTGCCAATATCACAAGTTATCAGGAACTGAGGGCTGATGCTTCACATGAATCTCAATTTCTTGTTAGAAAAAATTGAAATTTAAAAATTACTTGCAGCTGTAGCTAATGAATCTGCCATAAGATTTTGAGTCCTTGGTACAATTGAAAGTGTATATTTGGGAAAAATTCTTAGAATATCTAAAACCGCATTTCTATATTGTTTCATTCATGGATGGTGAGCTTGATATTCACCTTTAACTTACTTAATTACAAGTTCTGAATCACCATACACGGAAATTCTGTGGGCACCTAACCTCTTCAAGATCTTCAAACCTGTGATCAATGCTTCATACTCTGCCTCATTGTTAGTGCAATCAAAACCTAACTTATATGAGCACAATCTAACATGTTGAGGGAGATTAGCTTGTTGATGATGATGTGGACTTTGAATCCAAATACCAATACTTTCCCAAGGGAACCATCAATGATATGAAATCACCTATGAGTGATCTCAGTTAATTAATATATGCAGGTATTATAGACTCATGTGCTGGTGTGTGTCTATGTTATCTTAGGCAATGGATCGATAAGATTGAAAAATACACAAACAATGGAAAACAGTAAGAGAAACACAGCAAGCAAACACAAAACAAAACAATTTAGTAAGGAGTTCAACCAATCCTTTTGGGATACGTCTCCTGGTCCAGCTTTCAGTGGTGGCCTTTTCTTATTGTGTCTTTAAGCAGATTTTTTACAATGAGGAGCTCAATTTGAGTCTCCTATAGCAGATGCTGCTTAGTAGGGTGGTACTTGGATTCCCCAAGCCACTAGAGAACACAGACTCTTCCTTACCAAGTCTCAACCTCAATGGTCTTAATGGAATGAGTCCAATTTGGTACTTAGTTCCCAACAGATATCTTCACAGGGATTGCTTGAACCTCTCAAGCTTTCTCGGTTCTATCTGCTCGATGCTGCCTTAGTTCTGTAGGTCATCTCGATGCTCTGTTCTCTGCTTCTTGCTTCGCTCTTTCTTCTGTGTCACTGTCTCCTTGTTTCTGTTCTCTATATGTTCATGGCTTAAAGCCAATCCGTCTCTTGATTGTTCGCTTCCTCTTCTGTCTCTTCAGATTGCCTGCTGCTGTCCATTTGGAATTCCCTGCCTTTGCGTCATCGCCATTGTGTAACGTTTCACAGGGGGGTGGCCACTTGTCCCCTAATGAACTGAGTGCCAGATTTCCTCGAATGGTTCGTTAATTTGGTTACTTTGTGAAATGATTCATTCACCAGCTCAACGGTCAAATTGAACTTCAAACCCTTATGCATAGTAGCTTATTTCCTCCCTCCAAATCCGGTATCCCATGGGGTGCAATCTCTGCCATTAGATCTGGGGCCTCCATATCCTGCAGTTATCACTCTTATCATGTGGTTGACCTGATCGAATGTTAGCCTGCGATGAGAGTGATTTTCTCTCTCATCCGCCAGACATGCATCATTCAATGTACGGAATCACTGGGTCTTTAGCCAAACCCGCTTACTGCCTGAAACGCCTTCGATATTTCGCCAGTTTTGGAGTGCGGGACCCGCCTGTCGTTTTAGCGCTTTTCCCATGGTTTCTTGGTTTCCCTTCTGATTGAGTGCTTGGGGCTTTTCCTTCTCGAGGGGTTTTGCGCTAATTGCGCATCAGAAATAGCCTCCATTTCCTGATCTGGATTTCCCAATTTCCATTTTTGCACCATGCACAGTACCCATGGTCCAATGGTCAGCGTGCTTTGACTGAAGGTCCTCGTTGCTCTGTGTTGGCTACAAATTACCATTATATAGAGGTTATTTCTGATAGCTCATTGTTTACAATATTTTTAAGTCTATCATGATTTGATACAGTCATGGAACTTTGATAATTTTCATGGATCCAATTCAGATCACGACCTTCCCACTAAAAAAGATTTTGGACCACCAAAAGTTGGTTTTCAAACATTCTAAGTGAGGGTACAATTGTCTCACTTGTCCAATCTCTATCCACTTTGCACTGCTTGGCTTTGAACCCTTGAACCTAATTCTGAGGTACTCAACATCTCCCTTGTGTGTCATTCTCACCTTCTTGTCCAGAACTATGTCTTCCTGCAATTCATTAAGATATTTAGGTTGCAGGTCATCAATAGAAGGCAATTGACTCTCTTCTTCAAGATCTTCGATTAGTGAAGGTTCAAATAATCTCAAGCTATCTGAATTTACAATTGAGTAGATGTGCATGTAAGCTGGTAGATCAAGGCGAAAAGCATTCTCACCAATTTTCTTAAGTATCCTGAAAGGTCCATACCTGATAGGCTTTAGCTTTTTACCTTCACCTTGCATTCTATCTTTGCTGATATACAACCAGACTTGATCACCAACTTGGAAACTATGCTCGATCTAATGCTTGTCATGCCTTGCCTTGTATTTGGCTTGGCTCTTTTCTAGTTGTTCCTGTACTGCCTGGTGGATCTCTTGGATTTGTTCAATGAACCTAGTTTCCTTGTCCACATCGATGTGTCCCTCAACTATTGTGTCCTTACCAAAGACAAAATCCAAAGGAGACCTTGGTGTGAAACCAAAACAGGTCTCAAAAGGAGATCTCTTTGTAGAATAATGTTTAGTTCGGTTGTAAGCATGCTGCACATAACACAAATATTCATCCCAAAGCTTAGGATGTTTACTGCAATATCCCCTGAGTAACTGGATCATATTCCTGTTGACTACTTTTGTCTCACCATTGGTTTGTGGATGGAAAGTTGTGTTTTTCTTCAATTTGGTGTCCATCAGTTCCCACAGACTTGACCAAAACTGTCCCAAAAATTGGGTGTCTCGATCAGATAGAATGGAAGTGGGTAATACAAAATGAACCCATACATGTTGAAAGAATAGTTTATAGTTTGTTCAGTTGTAATCTTCTTATTGCAAGGTATCAAAATACACATTTTACTGAACCTATCCACAACAACATACAGATAGTCATGACCTTTCTAGATTTAGACAGTCCTCCAAATAAATCCATGGAAACACTTTCCCAAGGCTGAGAAGGAACTGGTAATGGAGTGTACAAGCCTAGTTTCCTATTGCTGGGCTTGCTTTTAGCACATATAGTACACCCTCTTACATATCGAGAAACTGTCTCGTTCATTTTTGGCCAATAACAAAATATTTGCGGCTGTACAACTGTTTTACTTACCCCAAAGTTACCTGATATTAGAGAAGTGTATGATTCTCAAATTATCTTTACCCTTTCAGTTTGTGGAATGCATAACTTCCCACAATGATATAGGAGTCAGTCCTTTACATGATAATCCAATTCTTCTACTCGTTTGCCTTGACTTAAAGTTGCATATACATCTTTAAAGTCTATATCTTGAGCATATTTTTCAATGTAGCTCTCATGCAACACAGAATTATGCTTAAGTATAGTAGATGCATTTATAATGGGTCTAGATAGCATATCTACAACTTTATTGTGTATGCCCTTTTTATATCTTATGACTAAATGAAGTTGTTGTATAAAACCCATCCATCTATAGTGTCTTGATTGTTGCAACTTAGTTTGGGAGTGTAGATATTGAAGTGGTTGATGATCAGTATGCATTACTGTCTCTTTTTCCATTAAGTAATGTTTCCACTTTTTCACACTCTGTACTAATGCATACAATTCTTTATCACATGTAGGATAGTTAACTACTGCAGAATTAAATTTCTCAGAATGATAACATATGGGTTTACCGTGTTGTATCAACACTACTCCCATGGCATAGTCATTGGCATCCATTTGGATCTCAAATGGTCTTTGAAGATCGGGTAGTGCTAGTACTGGTGTTGTACTAATCTTTTCTTTCGAGGTGTCGAAGGCTTTCTGCTGTTTGCCTCCCCACTGGAACACCTTGTTCAATCCTGTTAAAGCATGTAAGGGAGCTGCAATTAAAGAAAAGTTAGAAATGAAATTTCTCCAATATTGTGCTGCTCTTAAGAAGCTCCTAACTTTTGTAGCAGATTTGGGTTTAGGCTAGTTTACAATGACTGCCACCTTAGAGGGATCTATCTTCAATTCACCACCCCCTACTATATGTCCTAAATAATTTAGAGATGTTTTGCCAAATTCACATTTTGAGAGTTTAACATAAAGTTTTTCTCTTTTCAAAACATCTAGTGTCTGCTTAACATGCTTTAGATGTTCTTCCCATGTTTTGCTAAATATCATAATGTCATCTAGATACACAATAACAAAATCATCAAGAAAAGGGTTGAGTACATCATTCATTATTCTCATGAAAGTAGTAAGAGAATTAGTTAAGCCAAAAGGCATAACCAACCACTCATACAATCCTGCTTTGTCTTGAAGGCAGTCTTCCATGCATCTTTTTCTGCAACTCTGACCTGATGATATCCACTATGCAAGTCTAACTTGTAAAAATAACTAGCTTCTTTCAATTGATCTAAGAGATCATCTATGTGAGGAAGGGGATAACGATTTTTTATTGTTATCTTATTCAGTGCTCGGAAATCAATGCACATTCTCCACAAGCCATCTTTCTTTCTCACCAAAACGATTAGTGACCCACATGGTGATGTGCTAGGTCTGATGAACCCCTTCTCGAGCAACTCCTGCACCTGCTTCTTGATTTCTGTGTTCTCTAAAGCGGACATCCTATACATTCCAATGTTAGGCAATGGAGCATCTTGCTGCAAATTAATTTCATGCACTATTTCCTTTTTGGGTGGCAGACCTTTAGGTTCTTGAAACAAGATATCATACTCTGAAACAAATTTTTCTAAATCAGCCTGTTGTTTATCACTACATCCCCTAAATACATTGGTGTTATCAGGTTTCTTTTCCTTTGCAACCATCAATAAGAATTGTTTACATGAATTTATCATTCGTTTCATCTGCCCTGAGTTTATGAGAGTGTAATTATTCTTGAGCTTATGAGCTCTTACAAAGTATTCAATTCCATCTTTAACGTGTAGATACTTGTTCTTAGCTCTATAGAAAATAGCTTTTCTGTCATACAAGTAAGGACTTCCTAAGAAAAATCCACATATATCCAAAGGAATTATGTCTAACTCAACCTCATCTACAAATGCTGACCCAAAAGAAAACTTTATTTTGAATTGTCTAGTCACTTGTAGTTGTGCTTTATCATTTAACCATCCTAATGGGTATGGTTCCTTGTGAGGTGTAGTCAATAATCCCAACTTCCTTAAAATTGCTTCAAAAATTAAATTTACTCGTGAGCCACTATCAAATAAAGTATCAATCTTTTGGTGTTTGGAAATAGCTCGAATATGGAAAAGCTCATGTATTTTTCTCTCATTTTCTTCATCAATAGTAGATTGTGTAGAATTACTAGTAGATACTTCAGAATTCTTACCTTTTATACCTATGGTTGCAATGGTTGTTTCATCTCCTAATTCTGACCCCAAATCTTTCTTAATAGTTGCATCAATCTTCTTCTTCTTGCCCTCGAACTTCTTAGGTCTCAGCTCCAGATGCAGAATCCAACAGTGCTCATCATCATGCCCATCCTTCTTACAGTGAGTGCATGAAGACTTACTTTTCTATGTAGTGTTGGCCTTCCTTTCTTTCCATTTCTATTTTCTTTTCTCCTTATTCATGCTTGCAGTGGGTTGGGATGATCCCCCAACTTTTGGGTTTCCATTCTTTCCTCTAGCTTCTAGATGTGTAGCTTGAACAGATACCTCATCTATACTAGTGGGATTAAACATGAGGATAATGTGCCTCATGTAGCTGTGTAGACCACCGATGTACTTCAACAGAGTCTCAGGTGAGTCTAGTGAGATTCCTAGAATCAATGCTCTCTTTCTAAATTCTTGGGTGTAACCTTGTATACTTTTCCCTTTCAACTGTCGAAGAGTTTTCCAGCTCATCATGGCTTGCTGCATGTAGACCAATGGATAGAACTGCTTTTTGATTGTAGAAATGAATTCACTCCAGACAGAAAGAGTCTTACCATGTCTCTTCATGCTAGCTTGGGTCCTGCCTTCCCACCAAACTAAGGCAGTGCCTCCAAGGCGTGGGCTTGCCAGCTGAATCTTGCTCTTGTCTGAATCAATACTCTGCACTCTGCAATAAACATCAATTTGTCTGATCTAATTATCCAACATTTTTTCATTCAACTCTCCATCATATATAGGTAAATCAAATTTAACATCTAGTTTAATCAAATATGTCTTCTTTTTATGTTCAGGGCTATTAGGAGGTGTGAGAAAGCTTTCTTCTTTCCCTTTGCCTTTTGAGTGGTCATGGAGGAGAGACTCATCTTCTCCTTTAACTTGTTTGGAGCCTGATGAATCTTCATCTTTATATTTTCTAAAGTCCTTATACATCTCCTCTACCATGGACCTTATGGCCAGGAAACTATCTATGAATTGAGGGTCTGTCCCCACAGAACTTTCCTCTGACATTGTCTTCTGAGGATAGACTCTCCCAATTTCAGGATTAGTTTTGACCAACTCTCCTTCTCCCATTTTGAGCTTTGATATAGTTTGCATTCAACAACTAAATCCAGCACAAGCTTGTCTAACCTTAATAGCCTAGAGCTCTAATACCACTTGATCTGAAATCACCTATGAGTGATCTCAATTAATTAATATATGTAGGTATTACAGACTCATGTGCTGGTGTGTGTCTATGTTATCTTAGGCAACATATCGATAAGAATGTAAAATACACAGACACTGGAAAACAGTAAGAGAAACACAACAAGCAAATGCAAAACAAACAATTTAATAAGGACTTCACCCAACCCTTCTGGGCTACATCTCCTGGTCCAGCTTTCAGTGGTGGCCTTTTCTTATTGTGTATTTAAGCATAGTTTTTACAATGAGGAGCTCAATTTGAGTCTCCTGTAATAGATGTTGCTTAGTAGGGTGGTACTTGGATTCCCCAAGCCACTAGAGTACACAGACTCTTCCTTACCAAGTCTCGACCTTAATGGTCTTAATGGGATGAGTCCAATTTGGTACTCAGTTCCCGAGAGATATCCTCACAGGGATTGCTTGAACCTCTCAAGCTTTCTCAGTTCTATCTGCTTGATGCCGCCTTAGCTCTGCAGGTCAGCTTGATGCTTTGTTCTCTTCTTCTTGCTTCACTCTTTCTTCTGTCTCAATGTCTCCTTGTTTCTATTCTCTGTCTATTCATGGCTTAAAGCCAATCCCTCTCTTGATTGTTTGCTTCCTCTTCTGTCTCTTTGGATCACCTGCCACTGTCCGTTTGGAATTTCCTACCTCTGCGTCATCGCCACTGTGTCACATTTCACAGGTAGGTGGCCACTTGTCCCCTCACGAATTGAGCACTAGCTTTCCTTGAATGCTTCGTTACGTCGGTTACTTTGTGAAATGATTCATCTGCCAGCTCAGCGGTTGAATCAGACTTCAAACCCTTATGCACAGTAGCTTATTTCCTCCCTCCAAATCTGTTCTCCCATCAGGAACAATATCCGCCGTTAGATCTGGGGCCTCCAGATCCTACAGTTATCGATCTTATCGCACGGTTGACTTGCTCGAATGTTAGCCTGTGATGAGAGGGGTTTTCTCTCTCATCCGCCAGACACGCGTCATTCAACGTATGGAATCACTAGGTCTTCGGCCAAACCCACTTACCACCTGAAACGCCTCCGATATTCCGTCGGTTTTGGAGCGCAGGACCCGCCTGTCATTTCAACACTTTTCCCACGGTTTCTTAGTTTCCCTTATGACCGAGTGCTTGAGGCATTTCCTTCTCGAGGGGTTTTTCCCAGCGATGCACTAATCATGCATCAGAAACAACATCCGTTTCCTGATCTAGATTTCCCAATTTCCATTTTTGCACCATGCACAGTCCCCATGGGCCAATGGTTAGCGCGCTTTGACAGAAGGTCCTCGTTGCTCCATGCTGGCTGCAGATTACCATTATACAGAGGTTATTTCTGATAGCTCATTGTTTACAAGATTTTTAAGTCTTTCATGATTTGATACAATCATGGAACTCTGATAATTTTCATGGATCCAATTCTGATCAATCAAAGTCCATGGTCTAAAGGCCATTTTCCTCCTCCAAGAGTTGTCCATTGTTTTTGCTGTTTTGGGTCAATTTTCTGAACTTTCACTTCATATTCTTCAGAAGTTTCATGTACCTTTTCAAATGGCTGATATGATCCTCTTTCTACCTTGTCTTATGGATTTCTAGACGAGTTTGGCAGCGCTTCTCTTTCTTAGTTTGAAACTGTCCTTATAGTGTTGAAAATATTTGGTACATCTTTAATCTCTACAAGCTGACTATCTACATCGTTCAGTCCACTATCATTATACAAAATAAATGATTCTAAATCTGTATGTACAACATTTATGGGATGATTGTTGGGTTTCTCGTTGCTAGTTATCATAAACTTCATTTTGTTTTCTCGATACAACTTTCTCAATTGCTCGAAAACTGGGATGGTAGAATAAGAGAAGTCTAATTACAATGTGCCTCTTAATTTTTATCCCCACGATCTCAAAAATAACATGCCAAATCGTGGTGCTATATGATCTGGAAATGGGGCACTTAGGCTTCTTGTCTAACTTACAAGAGCCTCTCCCACTTCCAAAGCTTAGATATTCCCAAATATTATTGATTAACCAATGCAAAATTGATAATATGCTTGAAAGGATAGGCGTATGCTTATGTTTGTTTTAAAATGATTATGTATGTTTATGTGCTTTTAAATTTCTGTTGTTTGTGTTGATATGTGAATACACATGACAGTAGACAAATGCAGCAATAAGCAAACACATAAGACAACAATTTAATATGGAGTTCACCCAAAACTCTTGGGCTACATCTCCTTGGGCTTAGTCAACTTGACTAGGCTCTTGGGGATTACAGAAAAGTCTTTTAACAAGCTCTTGGACCAACTCCACTGCTTTACACAGAAACAATGGGTTTAGAACACCATGTTATCCCTTGGCTCTTGAAGCTCTTCAGCTTTCTGGCTCTCGGCTCTCGGCTCTTGGCTCTCGGTCTCTCTTTGTCTTAGCTTCCTACTTTGGCTTAGCTTTCTGCGCTGCCCCCTCTCAATTGAGCTCTCTTCCTCCTTTGAGGTAATTTTCTAGCTTTTTGGATACCCTAGTCATTTCTCTGTGATTCATTGTCCCTCCTTGGCTCTGTCACTTCAAAATGCATCATTGCTCGTAAAAAGTGCCTGCTACAGTGTGGCATGATGATCAGGAGCGTTTATTGAAGGAATCGGGGCCGTTTCATGTTAGAAAATTATATATTACAGAGCAATGGAACACATAAAATATTGCATAAATATAAACACAGAAAACGCACAAAACAAGAAAGACACAGATATACGTGGTTCACCCAGTTTGGGCTACGTCCACCCCGAACAGCCAATCCTTCCTTTCTATTATCCAGCAAAATGAAGAGATACAACCTACAGCAAAACCGCTGTAATATCCTCTGTTTTCTCTCACAATCTCACCTCTATGTTTCTCGCTCACCGAATACACATCTATCTCACAGCCTCAAATACAATGCCCTCATATAAAGAGAGGGGTTGCCTTCTAGGGCAAAAAACCCTAAACTAAACATAAGTTCTACCGTCAGATCATCCGCCTAATGAACGACCCAGATTGACTAGAAATTACTATACTTTTACAAGGCAATTTTACAGTTGTTTTTAGCTTCGGGGGCGCTGCCCCCGAAACCCCCCACCAGGGGGGGGCTCCCAAAAGTCGCTGCCGCCCCCCTGGACCCCCCACGGCAGCAATTATTTTACGGGTGGCATTGCCGCCCCATTTTGAACTGGGGTCCAATATGCCGGTACTATAGAAGATAATCAGGCTCCACACCCAACAATCTCCCACTTGGAGACTGATTGTAGCAACTCCACCGCTGCTCCATTTGCTAGACAATGACTCCTGTTTGGACCTGGCTGTTTCTCATCTTCATCGTCATCCTTGAAGACCAAATGAAACTGAGCATATTCTCAGTTTCTCCCTGGTTACAACTTTTGTTAGCATATCTGCAGGGTTCTGGCTAGTGTGTATCTTTTCCAGCTTCAACTCTCCATCTTCCAACACTGATCGTATGAAATGGTACTTGAGCTGTATGTGTTTTGTCCTGGAATGAAATGCTGAGTTCTTTGCAAGATGAATGACACTTTGACTATCACTGTATAACGTGCCCATATCATGCTCCTTACCCAATTCACCCATAAACCTTTGTAACCAAATCATTTCTTTACTAGCCTCTGTAGCAGCAACATACTTTGCTTCTGTTGTTGAAAGTGCAACAACACTTTGGATTTTTGAAACCCAACTGACATCTGTTCCTCCGATAGTAAATACATATCTTGTAGTGCTCCTCCTATTATCTCTGTCACCTGCCATATCTGCATCAACATATCCTTGTAGGGATATGTTTGAACCACCAAAGCATAATGCTTGATTTGTGGTACCTCTCAAATATCTGAGAATCCATTTCACTGCCATCCAATGTTCCTTTCCTGGATTGTTCATGTACCTGCTTACAACTCCCACTGCATGTGCAATATCAGGCCTTGTGCAGACCATTGCATACATTAAACTTCCAACTGCTGATGCATATGGAACTTTAGACATATAATCCATGTCTTCTTGGGTCTTTGGGCACATTTCTTTGCTAAGTTTGAAATGGCTAGCAAAAGGTGTACTAACTGGTTTTGCATTTTGCATGTTAAATCTTTTCAACACCTTTTGTATGTACTCATTCTGAGACAATGTTAATTTTCTATTTTTCCTGTCTCCAGTTATTCTCATACCAAGGATTTGTTTTGCAGCACCCAAATCCTTCATTGCAAATGAATTTGCCAATTTTCTTTTGAGCACATTTATTTCCTGCATGTTAGATCCTGCAACAAGCATGTCATCTACATACAATAACAATATAATATAGCTTCCATCATTTTGCTTTTTCAGATAAACACAATGATCAGAGTGACATCTAGTATAACCTTGTTCAGACATAAACTTGTCAAATTTTAGATACCATTGCCTTGGAGCCTGTTTTAAACCATACAAGCTCTTCTTCAACCTGCACACAAGTTTCTCCTTCCCTTTCACCTCATATCCTTGTGGCTGCTGCATATATATCTCTTCCTCCAAATCCCCATGGAGAAAGGCTGTCTTTACATCTAACTG
Organism: Pinus tabuliformis; assembly: GCA_031772625.1. NCBI lineage: Eukaryota > Viridiplantae > Streptophyta > Pinopsida > Pinales > Pinaceae > Pinus > Pinus tabuliformis. Next base: position 803,384,642 of record CM062805.1, on the reverse strand, counting down.
CTCAAGATGCAAATCTTCAGCTGCTACAAGACTTAAAATAGTTCTGATTGAAGTCATTTTAACAACAGGAGAAAATATTTCATCAAAATCAATACCTTTCTTCTGTGCAAACCCCTTCACCACAAGTCTAGCTTTGTACCTTTGCTTTCCTCCATCTTCTTCCTTCAGCCTGTAAACCCATTTATTCTTCAATGTAGTTTTTCCTGCAGGCAACCTGACTAAATCCCAAGTCTGGTTATGCATTAAGGAGTCCATCTCTTCTTCCATGGCTACCTCCCACTTCTTCTTGCTTTCAACCTGCATTGCTTCTTCATAACATTCAGGTTCACCGGAATCAGTCAACAATAAATAATATAATGAAGGAGAGTATCATTTAGGAGGTCTACCTGTCCTGGTAGATCTTCTAACACCACTTTCAGGTGTTTGGGGTGCCTGTTGTTGTTGTGATGGTTGCTGTTGTTGTGGTTGTTGATTATTATTATTTTCAGGCACCTTTACTTTTTCAGTAATTTCATCAAGATCTGCGTATTCCTTGTTTTCTTTTTCTTGTTTCTTTTCCTGCAACTGATTCTTATACAAGACCTTTTCATTGAATATTACATCTCTGCTCCTAATGATTTTGTGATTTTCATAATCATATAAGCGATAACCAAAATCATTAACACCATATCCAATAAAGGTACATTTCTTTGACTTTGCCTCAAGCTTTGTTCTATTTTCTTTATCAATATGGACAAAGGCCTCACAACCAAAAGGTTTTAAAATAGAGTAGTTTACCTTTTTCCCTGTCCATGCTTCCTCTGGAACACCACCATCCAAGGAACTTGAAGGTCCTCTGTTTATTAAATAAACATCAGTATCTACAACATCTGCCCAAAACTGTAAAGGCAATCCTGCATGCAATCTCATGCACCTTGCACGCTCCATGATTGTTCTGTTCATCCTTTCTGACTGCGAATTCCATGCTCTGAACAATACCTATCAAACTCTTTGCTGCAATATTCACCTCCATTTTTTGATCTAAGACACTTCAATTTCTTTCCTGTCTCAATCTCAACCAAAGCTTTCCATTCCTTGAAAGTATCAAATACATCAGATTTATTCTTAATACAATAAATCCAAGTTTTTCTAGTTGCATCATCAATAAAAGTAACATAATAACGAGAGCCACCGAGAGATGATACCTGAGTAGGTCCCCATACGTCTGTATGCACAAGCTCTAATTTTTCGTTCTTATTTTCTTTCCCAACTCTGAGAAATCTGACTCTTTTCTGTTATCCATAAATGCAGTTCTCACAGAAGTCCAAATCAACATTCTTCAAACCTGGCAACAAATTCCTTGAGTGAAGAATCTTCATCCCTTTTTCACTCATGTGTCCGAGCCTATGATGCCATAATGCTGCATTTGCTCCTCTGGAAGTTAAAGCATTAACAGAGTTAGAAATACCATTGCATAAATACAATGTACCAACCTTTTCACCTTTTGCTATTACCAGGGCTCCTTTAGTGACCTTCCAAGCTTTATCTGTGAAAGTTGTCACACAACCTTCACTGCCTAACTGCCCTGTTGAAATCAGATTTTTCTTTAGATCTGGAACATGCCTTACCTCCTTTAGTAGCCATTGGTTTCCATTCTGCTGTTTTACAAGAACCTTACCCATTCCAACGATTTTACAGGGTTTATCATCACCTAGACGAACTTGTCCAAAATCTCCTTGAACATAGTCATGAAAGTATTTCTTATCAGGTGTGGCATGGAATGAAACCCCTGAATCTACCACCCAGGAATCAGTAATATTTTCGAAAGAAAGAATCAAAGCATCTTGTAACACCTCACCTGTCACATTTTCTTCATGATTGTTTTCTTGCTGTGCATCTCCTTCTTTTCCCTTCCGAGATCTACAGTCTTTATTTAGGTGTCCTTTCCTTCCACATTTCCAGCACACTATCCCCGATCTGGACTTGGATCTGCCTTTCCTTGATTTACTACGATATCCTGAGCTCTTTCCTCTTTCCATTTTTCTTCCTCTAGACTCTGCACTCAAAGCATTTCCCGATGTCTCACCGGAGCTTTTCCGTCGCATTTCCTCGCTAAGGATAGCACCGACAACATCATCAAACTTTAAAGTACTAGATCGAGAAACAGAGTTACTGATGGCCATTACCAAACCATTCCAGCTTTCTGGTAACGAGCATAAGAATAACAGAGCTCTAATTTCATCATCAAAGTTTACCCCTACAGAACTTAACTGACTTGTAACTGTATTAAAATCATTTAAATGGTCTGCAACAGATCCACCTTCCGACATCTTCATATTAAATAACCGTTTCATAAGAAATACCTTGTTCGAGGCCGAGGGTTTTTCATATAGTTTCGACAACGCCTCCATCAAACCTGCTGTCGTGGTTTCCTTCGAAATGTTGAAAGCAACTGACGCAGCAAGGCACAGCCGTATTGTTCCGAGTGCCTTTCTATCGAGAAGGTTCCATTCTTCGTCTTTCATACCCGTCGGCATCTTTGTTTTTCCACCCAATGGTAGGTATAGATCTTTTTGATACAGATAATCTTCCATCTGCATCTTCCACAGCGAGAAGTTTTGGCCGTTAAATTTCTCGACCCTAAACTTACCATCTTCCGCCATTGCTCCCACTCAAACCAGGAACCCTTCTTTCCTGCGAGTTTATCAGCCAAATAGACCTTCGGCTCTGATACCATTTGTTAGAAAATTATATATTACGGAGCAATGGAACACATAAAATATTGCATAAATATAAACACAGAAAACGCACAAAACAAGAAAGACACAGATATACGTGGTTCACCCAGTTTGGGCTACGTCCACACCGAACAGCCAGTCCTTCCTTTCTATTATCCAGCAAAATGAAGAGATACAACCTACAGCAAAACCGCTGTAATATCCTCTGTTTTCTCTCACAGTCTCACCTCTATGTTTCTCACTCACCGAATACACATCTATCTCATAGCCTCAAATACAATGCCCTCATATAAAGAGAGGGGTTGCCTTCTAGGGCAAAAAACCCTAAACTAAACATAAGTTCTACCGTCAGATCATCCGCCTAATGAACGGCCCAGATTGACTAGAAATTACTATACTTTTACAAGGCAATTTTACAGCTGTTTTTAGCTTCGGGGGCGCTGCCCCCGAAACCCCCCGCCAGGGGGGGGCTCCCAAAAGTCGCTGCCGCCCCCCTGGACCCCCCACGGCAGCGATTATTTTACGGGCGGCATTGCCGCCCCATTTTGAACTGGGGTCCAATATGCCGGTACTATAGAAGATAATCAGGCTCCACACCCAACATTTCATAGGAAAAAACCCGAAGAATGGAGAGAATCCCATTACACAAAGAATATCTGCAAAAACACTATCGGGCGTGACTTGCGGACTTGAAATCCCATTCAATCGCCCCTAAATCCCTATCGGGTCCACCATTAGGCGTCATATCACATCACATTAGTGTATTGGGAAAAATCCCAAATACATGAGAAAACCTTCAAAAACCCGACAAAATCCTTTTTATTAGACTTCAAATTCTATCGAATCTGTCCTATAATCACATCGGGTCCACCTTGGGTCGCTTTCACAAGCCTCGCCATTGATCTGGGTGATCTTTGATCCAATAGTCAATATGAAATCTTGGGCGGTTTAAGGGTACGAAGGTTACCTGCCCAAAAAGGTGGTTTTCCTCTCTCCTCCCCCAGCCACACATCGTTCGTTGTATGGGATCAGGCGAAGCCAGCCCAATACCATTTATTGCTTGAGGGACACCCAAAATCCCACTTATGGAACTCAAATTTTATAAATCACGCCTTCAATTCTCCTTCAGGTCCGACTATATCGCTTTGGGAGATTTTTCCTTTGTATTTTAGTTTTTATGCTGAAACACACTAATACACGAGAAAGTCCCTTTTTCCAGAACTCAAAACTTATCAAATCGTGCCTATAAAGTCCATCGAGTCTGGTGTAATCACCCCTTTTACATCGCTGCGAGATGACGTTGCGATGCGATATATCGCAATCACAAGTCGCATAGCCCCGGGGGGTCCATCCCTTATCTTATGCCATCGCCGATGCCAATCCATCGATCATCGAAGTCGCATATCGGCATTGGCTTGGGGTCCCGTCATTTGCCTCGTGGCATCACTGATGTCGATCTGCCAATTTCGACGATCACAATGTCGCATCGGCACAGTCCTTGTATTATATCGCATGTCTGCCTCCGACTCGATATGTTGGGGATCGGCGATCGGGGGTTTCTCCCCATTCTGCTTAAGTCCGCTCTTTTGTACCTCATCCGATGCGATTTCCCTTTATAAGGGTTTTTTTCCCATTTTAGGGGATTTTGCCTCTTTTCTAAAGAACAAAGCCATATTCTTTCTGCGATAACTTTTGCATCCTAAGTCCATTTTTTCCCGTTCAAGTTGGAGTAAATTCAGAATGAAAAGATCTCTGCAATGGAGCTATTTCCAAGAACTTCCTTGGAATTTTAGTTTCCTTAGTAAGGAACACTTAGACTTAGGAGTCTATCCAAAATCCATTTTGGATCATGCCTTCCCACTAAAAGAACTTTTGGTCTCCAAAAGACTGATATACTGATTTAAACAATACCTAAGAGTAACAACCCCCTCTTCTTTTAGTCTCCATACACTTGCATTGCACAGTGCCTCTAAACCAAAGCCTTTGATCACTTTCCTTCCTAGATATGTTGGTCCTCCTGGGAAGGACTGTCTTCCTCCTTCCTTCCTACAGAACTCCTGCTTAGATGGTCACAGAAGGTAGTTTGAACTTCTCTGCCTTGATCATTGATTCAAGGTGGCTCAAACAAATGTGAAGTACACCTGCTCTACAAAATTCTCATTTGTACCTGTTTGAAAAGCTACCAACAACAACTGTCAACAACAAAAGAAATACAGACAACAACTGGATGGCCTAAACTGTTGCTTCAACAAAAGAAAGAGATTTCCACATCTTGTGAATACCTCCATGTCTTACATCTGGATACAAATGATGGACTAGACAACAAGCCCACAAAACATGCCTTTAAAACAAATGACCCTTCAAGTCAAACTTGTAGAAAAAGACCATTAAGACTCTTTTCAAAGGATGAAACACTTTATCACTATCTCCATCTTGGAGACCAATTCAACTTTCCTCAAGTCAACATTGCATGCATGTTACAAAAAATCAATCAAACCTTCAAGTTAATTACACATACATGTTCAAATACAAATAAAACATCAACATCCCTGTGTTCATGCACATCATGTTTATGCATGCATTTCATCCTTCAACTTTCACTTAAGCACACTGTACTTTTGAAGATGAAATGAAATATAATGTTGCAGCAACAAAGTGAGCCTCCTACTCAACTTTTCCATTCACCATATTGATAGAAACTTGCAACTTGCATCTCATCAACAGGGAAATGCAAATATATGCATCAATAGACATGCAACCTTAATTGGAAAATAACTCCAACCATTTCTTACCAATCCAGTTCAAAGGTCTTTCCTTTGTCTACACATCAGAATCAACACGTGAATCATCATGACACACATCTTCTCTTTCCACTTTCTTAAGCTTTTGTGGAAGCATTTTTGGATTTAGAGTCCAACACCTTTCAGCAAGATGCCCTTGCTTATGGTAGTAAGTGCAACACATGTGCATCCTCTTGACAGCATGATTTGCCTTATCCAATGGACCTTTGGATTTTTGCTTCTTTTCCTTCAAAAGTTTCTTGTATGTGGCCATTCTCTTCCAACATCTAGAAACATGATGGTTATTGAAATACCAAAGGAACATCCAATTCTTTTCCCATATCTATGTGGAAACTTACCATGCTTTACAAAATCAAAAGGAATATGTTTAGAACCAGATTTATACCTGCCTCTTTCACCTTTATTGCCTTCATGAGGAGGTGAAGCAAATGAAGGAGTGGCTCCCTTTGGAACACCATCATCTCTTCAAAGTTGTTAGAGTTTCCACAAATCTCTGGTTCAAGTGTGTGCTTCTGAACACCTGCATCCTGTAAATGATATTTCAAGCTATTGCATTCCTCCTGAATATAATCTTCGCACTCTGAAATGCAAATCCTTCTTGGAGTTGTTCTAATGGTCTTCATGGCAACTTTGGAACTCTCTCCATAAGACTGTCCATAGCCAAGACCCAAATACTTAGGCCTTTCCTCAATTGTTTTTGGTTCAACAATACCTTGTGCATGCTTTCCCAAGCCCTTTCCTTCATAGACCATCTTGGACATTAGCTTGGAACCTATGCCTCTAGTATGTTTTTCAAAAGAACCAATACAAGCATTCTTAGAGGAATTTGAAGACAAATTGGAATGGTTTACCTCTTCTTCAAGCTGATACTTGACCAAGGTTTCTTTGGCAACAAAGATCTGTGACTCCAACTCATGCATCCTTTTCAGGTTCATATTTGCAATATGAAGCTGCCTCTCCATTTCCTTCAGTTTGCCTGAAAGCAATTTCTTCTCTTCCTTCATGGAATTCAACTTCTCCCTAACTATGTTGCTCTTTCTTCCATCCTCATACATTTCTCTCACCTTGTCCATCATGATGAGAAATTCTTGCTTCATGTCTCCATTAAAGAGTCTTGTGAAGGAGGAGGAATTTGAGGATACACTTGTAGATGTTGTCATTATGCCAATGAACAAAAGAACTTCAAACAAGATTAATAAAGAGCTTATTTAAGCAACCTTTTGCAACAAAATTCTTGTGCTTCAAGGATTGCTTTGAGGTCCTTTGGGATAGAAGAATGCCTTCAGCCCTTCTTCCTTCTTGTCCTTCCTGGACTGAGCTATCAATAGCTTTCCCTTCACCATTGCAAACTCAAACAATAGTCAGTCTGTAAAAAAGCATACAATTAATCAGACAATCAATCGTTGACTGCCCGAACACCTTTCAGACAAGAAATCTTTTCTCTGTCAATCAAGCATTCTGATATAAACTTCATTGAAGGTGGGGTTAATCAATCTCAAGCTTTGATACCACCTGATCTGAAAATGGGGCACTTAGACTTCTTGTCTAACTTACAAGAGCCTCTCCCACTTCCAAAGTTTATATATTCCCAAATCTTATTCATTAACCAATGTGGAATTGATAATATGCTTGAAAGGATAGGCTTATGCTTATGTTTGTTTTAAAATGCTTATGTATGTTTATGTGCTTTTAAATTTATGTTGTTTGTGCTGGTATGTAAATACACATGACGGTAGACAAATGCAACAATAAGCAAACACATAAGACAACAATTTAATATGGAGTTCACCCAAAACTCTTGGGCTATGTCTCCTTGGGCTCTAGTCAACTCGACTAGGCTCTATGGGATTATGACAAAGTCTTTTTACAAGTTCTTGGCTCAATTCCACTACTTTACACAGAAATAATGGGTTTAGAACACCATCTTGTCCCTTGGCTCTTGAAGCTCTTCAACTTTCTTGCTCTCGGCTCTCACTCCGGCTCTGGCTCTTGGCTCTCGGTCTCTCTTTGCCTTAGCTTCCTACTTTGGCTTAGCTTTCTATGTTGCCCCATATCAATTGAGCTCTCTTCCTCCTTTGAGGTAATTTTCTGGCTTTTTGGCTACCTCAACCATTTCTCTACAATTCATTGTCCCTCCTTGGCTCTGTCACTTCACAATGCATCATTTCCTGTAAAAAAATGCCTGCTGCAGTGTGGCATGATGATCAGGAGCGGTTATAGAAGGAATCGGGGCCGTTTCATAGGCAAAAACCCGAAGAATGGAGAGAATCCCATTACACATAGAATGTCTGCAAAAACAATATCAGGTGTGATTTGTGGACGTGAAATCCCATTCAATCTCCCCTAAATACGTATCAAGTCTGCCATTAGGTGTTATATCGCATCGCATTAGTGTATTGGGAAAAATCCCAAACACGGGAAATCTTTCAAAAACTCGACAAAATACTTTCTATCAGACTTCAATTTCTATCGAATCTGCCCTATAATCACATCGGGTCTGCCTTGGTTCACTTTCACAAGCCCCACCATCGACTTTGGTGATCTCTAATCCAACGGTCAATATGCGATCTCAGGCGGCTTAAGGGTACAGAGGTTACCGCCCAAAAGGGTGGTTTTCCTCTCTCCTCCGTCAGCCACACATCGTTCGCTGTATGGGATTGGGCGGAGCCGGCCCAATACCATTTACCGCTTGAGGCCCGCCTGAAATCCCGCTTATGGAACTAAAATTTTATAAATCACGCCTTTAATTCTCCTTTGGGTTCGATTGTATCGCTTTGGGGGCGTTTTCCTTTATATTTCATTTTTTATCCCAGAGCGCGCTAATACATGGGAAAGTCCCTTTTTCTAGAACTCAAAACTTATCAAACCACACCTATAAAGACCGTCGGGTTTGGCATAATCACCCCTTTTACATCGTCGCAAGATGACGTTGCGATGTGATATATCGCAATCGCAAGTTGCATAGTCCTAGGGGGTCTGTCCCTTGTCTTATGTCATCGCCGATGTCGATCCACCGATCATCACAGTCACATATCGGCATTGGCCTGGGGTCTCGTCATTTTCCTCGTGGCGTCACCGATGTCAATCCACCGATTTCAACGGTCACAATGTCGCATCAGCCTGGTCCTTATATTATATTGCATGTTTGCCTCTAGCTTGATATGTCGGGGATCAACGATTAGGGGTTTCTCCCCTTTCCGCTTAAGTCCACTCTTTTGGACCTCCTCTGATGTGATTTCCCTTTGTAAGGGTTTTTTTCCCATTTTAGGGGATTTGCCTCTTTTTCTAAAGAACAAAGGAATATTCTTTCTGCGATAACTTGTGCATCCTAAGTCCAATTTTTCCCATTCAAGTTGCAGTAGATTCAGAATGAAAAGATATCTACAATAGGGCTATTTCCAGGAACTTCCTTGGACTTTAATTTTCCTTAGTGAGGAACAATTAGACTTATAATTCTATCCAAAATCCATTTTGGATCAATATATCAGCTACCAGCACATCCATCAAAACATTCTTGGCAGGGATTTGAACTAGAGATACTACCAAGTCTTTAATTAGACCAAGACAATGGACCTTTCCATAATCAAAAGAATACAAGTCATGATATTCATGAGTTATATCTAGACCCAACCTTTCCATAATGGCTTTTGGCATTAAGTTATGAGAGGCTCCAGAGTCAAGCATGGAGTTGTGAAGAATAAATTGGTGAATCCTTAAACTCAGATAAAACGGAGGAACATCACTATCACCTGACTGACCATCTATGGCTGGACCAAAAATCAATTCAGGTTGGTCATCTTCAATATTAACCATGTCAGATGTAGGATCAACTTTAAGCATTTTAATTATATCATACTTCTAATGGTTATTGTTGACAAGTTCTATGAGAGGGATTGATACTTTCAACTTTGAAATTTCAGTTTCTAGATTGAAAGAGCTAGTTTTATCTACCTCTTTTTGGATACTGTCTCTCTTCTTGGGAAAATCTCTCGATGGATGATCCTTCCTTTGGCTATCATGATCCTTGTTTGGACTACTTGTAGATTTCTGTTTCCCTCTGCTTTGATCGGTTGCTGCTAGCTCCTTACCTTTGATTTGAATTCCTTTGAGGATTTGATTTTTGTTGGGTGTCTTTCTGTTGTGATGTCCTTTTCTGAGTGATTGGAACATCTCTATTCCTCAAAGAATATTGATTCTACTGAGAACTGAGAGAATTAAAATATCCTCTTTGATAATCATTGGTTTGGGTTTCCAATGCATTGCCACTTGCCAGTATGTAGTCGTCATATTTAGGCTCCTTAACCTTGTCAACATATTTCTCATCTTCAGTCAAGAAAATGGGTTGATGATCTTCCCTAAAGAAGTGATTTTCCTCAACAATCAGTTCTGTTTCATCATCATATTCTCCTTGAGCATAATTTTGCTGCAAGGGTATTTGAATAGGCTGCTGAGATGTTGATGCTTCAGAAGCCTTCTACTCTCTTTGGTTTATCCTGTACTGAGGTTGCTGCTGATTTCTAAAGTTAGGATTTCTAACTTGTGGCTTGAGAGATCTAGCTGAATTTATCATTAGGTGAGTCATTCTATCCATGGTTTTGATTAATGCATCTAGTTTCAGATTAGTGGAAGTAGAAGGCTCTTCTTTGATTGTCACTCTCTTTTTCGGTTTCTCATGTTTCAATTGAGACTTCTTGATCATCAAGTTTTCTTCAACAGTTACCAGATTGTTTTTCATATCTTCGAGAGTTGTGGGATCCATTTCCCTCAACTGATAGGCCATCTTTGGATCAAAAGCATCCTGATAATGCTAAAGTTCCAAATCAAGTGGAGGCTTCATGTTGTCCAGAATAGAATTGTAGACTTGATTGAATCTGATAGTGAATTCTTGAACCATTTCATTAGGATTCTTCTTCAAGGTGTTGTATTCTGCCAAGATCCATAATGGATTCTTCTTTTCCCACCATGTAGCTAAAAAAAACTCATTGAGCCTAGCTGAAGAATTAAAAGAGCTTGCTGCCAACCACATAACAATTTTTTCACGTCTCCTGAAAAAATTTGAGCTATTAGTCTCATTTTAGCATCATCTTCATCGACTTCCTCTAAGTCAATGAAATCATCCATATTATCAATATGTTGCTGCATTGTTACTCCTAGGATGCCATCAAACATAGGAAGCCTCTAGCCATATGTCTGAGGTAATGCTGCCAACTGACTAGGTAACACCAAAGGTTCAAATCTCACCATAACTCCTGGGGAATGGTGGATAGGAACTGCAATGGGTTGTGTTGGTTGAGATGGAGATGGAGGGGGTGAGGTGGATGATTTTGGAAGTGTAGTAGAGGGTGTGGTGGAAGATAAGAGCACAAGTTGATAATGAATATAATACTTTTCAGCAGTGATATGTAACTGATTTGCTAGGCTTTGAAGTTTGTCAAAATTTGACCAAACCTCGTGCTCGAGTTTTAAAGACTGAGAAGCAGTAGAAGGTTGTTTAAAAAATGACTTTGAGTCAGAATGACATGAGTCAAACTTTATAGGATCTAAAACTTCTTTAGTAAGACTAGACTTTGACTTTGATCAGAACAAGGATAACTCAAATTGAATGTCGAAAGGTATATCCTCAATACTATGCAGTTTATTTGGCAAGGAAATGGTCCTTTCCAATTTAGGGGTTTCTGTCTCGGGGATAGGGACTTTAGGATTTCTCAACAACCTTTCAAGGTTATCAATCGAAGAAGGAGGATTAGGGTTAGGGTTTGACCTGGTGTATATTTTAGAAGCCGGTATCTTAACAGGGTCAGATTCAACAAGATCATAGATCTAAGACTTTGAGCTGAACGTAGATAATTTTCAAAGGAAAGTCTTCAATAGTGAAATATGAAATTGGTAATGATTGAGAGCTTACCAATGGGAGGAAGTCTGATAGAACTTGTAATATGTACCTGTCTTTGCTTTTGAACAATATCTGATTGTCTTCAACCGAATCAACTGGACCAAGATGCAGAATTTTCCTCGTTGTCTCCTTGAGGCTAGCTTCTACAATCTAGGCACTGCAATCAATGAATCAACCTTAGTGAAGCTTATTTCTATCATCCAGAGGGCCAAACTCCAATGTGAACTAGTCGTACACCCAAGGAAAATGAACCTTTCATTCCCCGACAATGGAGCCAGTATGTTATTGCTCCTTAGGATCTCCAAGGTTGAGGAAGAGTCCAGTTGAGGTAACCATAGATAAATCTTTTAGCTTGGTATCTAGCCCTACCAATCTGGAGAGTGCTCTCTCCAAAGGATCACAAATAAGAGGGCTAGGTGGATTAGGGTTTTAGGCTAGATATGATGTGAAAAGGTTGTGTTATCACTAAACAAATATCAAAGAAAAGGGGTAATGTAAGGAAGAATTGGTCTTGGTCACTTTCGTGTTCCTTTCATGCATAAGAAGCACTTGGCAAAGCTCAGGGTCAGTATACATCAAAGTTTTCCATTTCAACTCAAGTACGGCAGTTAGCACTCAAGAAGAAGAATGTAGCTTTGAGGAAGTCAAAAAAGAAATTGATGTCTACCAGCCTTGATATTTCCTAATTCAAGGAAAGAGATTACTTACAAGGTATAAACATCAAGCAAGGGAAAAACAAGGACAAGAAGGACATCCATGAACTCTAAACTCTATGTTATGAAAATGGTCATTATCTCATAGTTAGTATTGATTCATAATGCTCCGAGCACCATTAAAGAAGTTTTGTCCTAGAACAACAATTTAAGCAGGGTATATGTTTTATTTAATGCATTTAATGTGATTAAATAGACAACATGGTCAGTAGAAGGATTCGAAGACAAGCATAAGAATGAAACTCTAAAAAAAAGGAACTTTATCTCCTTGTTTTTACTAGTAAACTTCTAGAAGAGTTTCTGAGCAATTGAAAACTCATCTCTGAAAAGTGAAAGAGTTTTTCATTCCTAAGATACTTAATTACAAAAACCTCTTCCAATTTCTTCAAATTCATTATGATCTGGGAGAAATTAAGGACCCAAGTTGCGCTATGAAACTGCTGTAGGTGCAATTTTTCACAAGCATATTTTTACACCTGTTTTACAAAGAATCATTATGGGCAGTAGGAAATATTTTTCAAAAAACCAAGAGAGTTTTTTGTTCATCATGGATTGGTTCAAAAACACCTCCTTCATTTTTTCCAAATACAGTTTTTATGATAAGATATGAACTATTTGCCAAGACCTATTTTTCAGCCAGAACAGAGCAAGGAACAGTCTCCTAGTTTCTAAGAACATTTAAGGATAAGTTCCAAATTTTGATGATTTACCATGTTCAATTTTGGATAGCTTCAGGGCAGCTGAAAAGGACATGTCAATACAAAGAAACACAAGACAGTCAAATTTTGGCTTGAAACTGTGTTTTGGTGATTACACAGCAGTTTCGTAGCGTGCTACGAAACTGCTGAAGATGATGTATAATGCACAACAGTTTCGTAGCACGCTACAAAACTGTTGTAGCTACATAACTAACTCAGTCAACCAATTTTGAGGGACCGAAGGGAAATTTTTGAAAAAAGGAATCTCTTCAAAGGATCATGTAACAGGTGTCAACATTCAACAAGGGAATAAACAAGTGGAAGAAACATATATTCGAACTCTAAACTTTTTGTTATAAAGTGATCAGAGTTACTACAGTTCATGATATGTCAGACAGCTTGGAGGAGGTCTTATCTTCACACATGGAAAAGGTTGATAGAAAATCAAGGACGTGGCATTCTCATATATTTTTGTATAATCAAAGAAGAAGGACATGGTTCATTGGTTTCGAATATCTTTGAGGAAAACCAAAAGCAGATAAACAGGGGCAGTTTCCTACTTTTCAGGAGCAATGGAGAAGATGTGACATTAAGGGCCAGAATGCAGCTACAAACACCTGCCATAGATAGAATAAAAGAGACCACTTGTCAAAGAACGATAATTGATTGTAATTAATGCCATTATTAGCATGATATAGAGTTAGACTCCTATTTGCCTTAGATCTCTAAAAATTCTAGTTAACAGTTTGTTACATTTAATAGGTAGTTAAAGTTTGAATAGGTGTCATAAGAATTAGAATTTGAGTTCACCTCACATTGGAGGAGGAATCATAGCCTTGTAAGAGAATTATATATATAGGAGAGAGGGCAATGTACCAAGGGTTGGAAAATTATTCAAAAAAGCTTTGATATTTGGCTTTATGTAAAGACTTTGTTTAGTAATGCAAGATTGGCTTTGCTTCTCAGGAATCAAGAGGGATTCGATGCTCAGAATGTGTTGTATTATTCTTTTCTCAATATTTGCAGTAGTATGAATGTGTAATTACTTAGAAATCACTCATGGTGCTCTAACTTCCTTTATATATTCATAGACTGTGTGGTCCTATATGTTGCTGGTATGTTCTAAATGTGTTGAATCCTGAATGCCCTGACTTCTATGTAAGGTTGATATCATTGTTAGACTGAAACAATGTTGACTCCATAAGCCCAATGGATACTTTCTAATTGTATTTCAACCTCTTTCATTTGTCATTTGTTTACTAGAGTTAGCCATCTAATCCATTATCAATATCATTAATCCTTTTGAGAGAGCCCTCTCAGGTTGAGGAGGCTAAGCCTCAGCCTAAAGTAGGTTTGAAATAGTTACTTAATGTCTACCTGGTCAGCAACCTTCCAGGGTTTTATTTTGAGTTAATAGGTTTTTTAATTTGATTTTGGTGGGGTTGTTGGAAGAGGATTAGGTCAAAGAGACTAGGTCAGGGAAAATGAGGGTATGATTGCAAACATCTGATGGAGCAAGGTAGGTAGGCACTCAAACAATTTAAGGTTATGATGTGAGATGGATAAGACTGGTGAAATGTTAGAAAGAGAAAGACGAGCATGTATTCTTTCTAAACTGAAGAAATTGGACAAACTATGTAGATTTCCCCAAAACAGAGCATATAGAATGTATTATGCTTATCAACTTGAAAATCAACATATCATAGAAGTGAACTGCAATATGGGAATACAAAACATTCAAAAATATATAACATAAGAAGAAGCTATGTCAAAATTCCATACCACAGGTATTCCACCAAAATAGCTGCAACTCATTCATTAATTTCTGCCAAATACTGATTACACTAGTGTCTCTGATCAATAACCAAACATCCAACTGATTCTAACTTGTGAAATGACTAAGAAAATACATAATATAGGCCTCAAACCAACTCATCATATCTTCAGGGGTCGAATCCATGAGAGGAGGAGCAGTTGAAAGAAAGGTTGAATTGATAGCTGGAGTATAGGGTGGTCAAAGTGACTCATCCCTAACTTAAGAAAACAGATTCATTACATGCCATGTAGGCCATTTAAATAATGTATTTACCCTAGATAATAGTAAAAAACATAATAGTTACATCATATTGATCAATTACATAAGCAAAACATCAATTCCCCTTAGGTGAAAAAGAGTTTAGAGTGAAACAGTTAAAAATGTAGAAGGCTTTCAAACGCACCGTTGAACTTCAAGGATGCTTTGGATGCCTTTCCAATGTCCAAATTTTCTCCAAGATATCTCATTGGAAATACCTTAGAGTATAATTTCTAGATATGTCTTCATTTTTCCATTTTGAGGTCATTTTCCTTGTCTAAATTCCAATCTCCCAAGATTGGTAAACGTATAGCAACCAAGCCAAAAAAGAGGCAGAAAGGTGGTTTTTTTTTAATGGTTTTTGACCCTTTCCGCTGACCATTTTTTCTCCAAATGCTTAGAAAATGCACAGGGTGCATGTCCACATCACTTTGAATCCAAAAATTCTGACCATTTTCTCATTGGATGCTCCAAAAAATAGAGCAGTGTCCAAGGTGCTGCACATTTGATAGTTTCAATGTGCTAAAAATACTTTAAAAAACACAGAAAATCATAACTTGCCAAATTTGTTCAAAAATGGTCAAAATTGGTGGGATGATAGCTGGTCATATGTTTTAGGCATGGAGTGATGCCTCAACAAGAATATCTAGCCTTTTTTTCTCCTCTTTCTTCGTCAAGGCTTCAATTTTTGCATGAGCTCTTTTGAGCTTGGCTCTTGCAATTTTGTTTCTCATGGCATATTACTTTGCCATCCTTCTCTGAATCTCAACATCCCTATTGTTCTTGTCTAAGAGGCTCTCAATATGACCATTTACCCTCTTGAGCCAATGTTCCCGGTTCTCATTTACTATTTTGGCAAATTTCTCATTCAAGGTGAGCTCATTGCCTAGTTTTGCCTCCTTTTGCCTTTCTAGCTCCAAGATTCTCTTTAGGCCTCTAGTCCTTGGCCTTCTTCTCGGTACCTACTCATAAATATGTTCACCATACTATCCATTTGCCTCATCAAGTAAGGCCTTAGCCTTTTCAGCCTCTCTCTTTTCTTTTCTGAGTTGAATCTCCATAAGCTCCTGTTTAACCTCAAACTAACTGTTCTCCTGCTCATAGTAGGAAATAATGTATTTGGCCCTTCGTAAGTTTACCTAGAGCTCTCTTATGAGTGAATTCTTCTCCTTGATGACAATAGCTGTGATTTCACTGTCATCATGCCCATCTGAGTCAACTAACTGAAAATTATGCTCTATCTCATAGAGGTCTTCCTCCTGCTACTGGATCTCTACCTCTATAACCTTTCCTTACCCTTCTATACTTGATTTGACGATGAAGAAGGCAAGGCCCCTACCACAATCAGTAGGGAAAACAATTTCCTATGCCCTCTCTGATAGATATGTGCCAAGGTACATAAACCAACCCTTTTGGGCTTGTTGTTGTCACCATGACCAAAATGCTCTTGCCTTGATACGCTCATGAATAGGCTCATGAAATGGTGATGATGGAGGTGATGGAATGAATGACTCATCAGATGAAGTTAGATGATGTATGGGTTGAGGTGGAGAAATGGAGATTGATGGATGAGAAGATGAAGGTGATTCTTGGCCATGCTGAATAGATGGGACTGTGAAAATTTCATTGGATATGAAAGTGTCCCATGCAATGTTAAGATGATCAAGGTGGTGTAGGACTATCATCTTGATGAGAGAGTGATGAAAGATGGCATGCATTTTATGATCATAATCCTTTCTTCATGCAATGAATGTCATCTTGTCATTGTACCGGTAAAGATAGTGGGGTAGATTGAGCATTTTGACTCTTATGAAATGCATGAGTAACCGAATATGATAGGAATAGAGTCTAGAAAACCTACCCTCACATGTGAAGTACTTCATGATGATTTTCATCATGGGAACATATCTTTCTAGGAGGTAAGAGAAGGGAAAAATCCTCTTTCTCTCATTCTTGTAGCTTGGTTTAAGATATGGCTCATAATAGTAATGATCCAATTCTCATTATTTAAACCATTTTTCTCCAATATCTGGGATCCCAGTGGCAACTGATATAATAGCAGGAGATATAGTGAAGGTGACATCAGCAAGGGTTGCCTAGTTGTGATGAAGGTTGGTGATGAATAATCTGGTCAACTTAAGATGATGCTGGATCCTTTCCACTTTCTCACAAAACTCAAAACAACCCATATGTTTAAAGATTTCCACATTGATGGGAGATGCTATGAGTTATCTAGTGTTGGTTGGCTCATGTCTGATGATTCTTCCTCCTTTCTTATATTGCCTCCTCTCTTGTCTTTCTTCCTCACTCTAACTTCTGTGCTCTTCTTCTGCCATGAGTTATTGTTGTCAAAACCCTAGGGAGATGATAAAATGGACTGTGGGTGTGGGAAATATGGAATGATGTGAGGAGATATGATGAGGAGGGAATGAGAAGGTGTGGTATGATGGATGTTATAATGGATAGTCTTTAAGTGATAGGTGTGGTAACGAAATGCTAAGAAATGTGATTTAAGAGTGAAAATATGTTACTAGGGTTTTGAGTTTAGAAATGACAACAAATGACTATGAAACCCTATGTAGATCAACAATGGAGGGGAGGGCTGAATGTATTTCCCACCTACCTCATTTCATGAAGTGTGTGATAATGAATTTCGAAGCTTGGTGGAAATGGAGGACGTTCTGGCATGTCTTTGGTCCTCCCAGGAAAACACGCAGTGACCCAGTCAAACGCGCCCTCCCTTGTCTACTATGCCCTTTGGCTCTATTTTGCCCAATTTCGCCTTAAATTAGAAAATCTTATTTTTCTGAGGAGGATTCAAAGTGTAGGAGTGCAAATGGAGTTTTCATAGATGTCTGTAGAGATTTTATAGTTAAACGGAGTTTGATTTATGAGTTGCACACCCACTTTGTAATGTTTCATGTCACTTTTCAAACTTTCATACTAATGCTTTTTTGAATTTCTGACCCTTTTTTCTTTTGACAGGTGGATGATGCTTTTGGAAATCTTGATGACCTTTGTTTGGATAATATTGGAAAATGGAATTGAGTATACAACTAAGATAGTGACTTATTACATATAATAGACATAAAATTACATAGATGAAAATAAAAATTATTACATCTCTTTGAAGTAAAAATTTACAAATTGGAATAAATTCCCTTTGAAATCAAATTTGGGGCTTTCAGTAACCATGGTTACATGCTTGTAAACATTTATTTAGCTGAAAAAGATATTATTTTCTTAACTCTCATATTTTTCTGACCTTATGTAGTGAGATGGTGATTTATTGGACCTTGAGAAAATAAAACCTAGGTGACCTAATGGAACCTTAAATGACTGAATTTCAGGTGAATTTAACTGATATAAAACATGATGAAATGAGCCTTCATGGTCAATGGATGCTCAGCAAGACACATGAAGGTGGGCAACAAATATAAATTTTTGAGACGGGAAAGTGATTTTGGATTTTGAGCTACCATCAATGAGTAAATTTTTTCATCATGACCTAAGTGGAATGCAAAAAATTTCAACGAGACACTAATATGATATAAAATATGGATTTTGATCACTGATGGAAGTATGCAAATATTGACTCTAATAGGCACGAGGAGGAAAAGTGTCATTTGCACCAGTATTGTAAAATCGCAAAAACAGAAGGTTTTTGGGAAATGATGCAAAAGGGAATTGTTCTACTCATAAAGAGGGACACAATGGGAGTTTCTTCATGAAGGGAACGCATGTAGGGTTCACTATAGAGGTCATCTAGGATCATGAAATGGGGAGTACAGGGGCAGTGACAAAATGTTGTGTAACATGAAGGGGAACCAGAAATGCACAATCCATCCAGGAAACCTTCCCTCTAAAAACTCCACAATGTAGCCCAACACTGGGCTTCATCTAAAAAATTACAGAATTCTGATTGACAGAAAGGGCTTCAGTTTAGAAATTGCGCAATGCATGAGGGACAACCAGACTTGCTTAGCCTAGAAACTATGCAAATGTCATTCCGAGGCTTTTAGACTGTTGCATGTGCTCCCAGGTTGACCGGTCCCCTCCACGATTCAACAATCTTAATTTGCATGCATAGGCTTATTTTTCTCAAAAAAGAAAAAAAGGAAAAAAGGAAAAAAAGCAAATAACATCCCTATATTTTAGGGATCCATTTTTAGCAGCTAGAGGTTAAATGCAAAATCCGTTTCAGAAACCTACCACGAAGTGTCGCTTTTTCCTAGATTTGTGGCATGCGCGTCATAAGACTCAATCTTATCAAAACTTATTTATTCGATGCTTCAGAGCTCATTCCTCACATTGATCTTGGAGTTGTGACATCCCACATCACATCTAGGAGAATTCAGCACATTCAGCTCAACTTTTTCCGGGTAAGTTTGCTTTTCTTGACTTTTGCTGTTTTTCTGTCGCTTTTTGTATTTTGGATTATATGTGTGTTGTTTGCTTGGTTTTGTTGAATGATTTCTATGATTTTGATGCATGTTATCTTGTAGAAGAACTGTTTTAGTTTTTCATTGCCTCTCACTGTTGTCGCATGCATGACATTGTTTTTACACTGATAATTGTCGTTGCGGCGACTCACTTCACACATGCTTGTTTTCCCATTTTCGGAATCCTGCACTCACTATTTTGATGCATGATCATTCACTCTTGTTTTCACTCATCTTCGCCATGAATTTAGACTTTTCAAGTTTTTAGTCACCCGTTGGCGGGTCTAAGCTGCCTTGGCCTGGACCTTGCCTTGCCCGGCTGGCAATGCACATTTCTGAGAGTGAAGGTTCTTCCTTCCTCCTAGAAATTGCACAAATCTATCCCAACAATGGCCTCTAGGATTTCTCTGTGCAATTCGGAGACACAATGCCTTGCTGGCCCCAGAAATTGCATAAATGTATTTGTCGGTTTTCAATCCTTATTGACTTAAATTATGCATTGCGCAGTTTCAATCCTCAACAAGCCAGGTTGTAATGTGCATTACACAGTTCCAGCAGACATTCAACCTCTTGATAGCCTAGACTGTGCCTTGCGTATTTTTTGTAGTCAGTCTCCAAGCCTCCCGACGAAAATTACACAATCTTCCTAGTCAGTCACACGGGTATGTTGCATGTCAGTCCTCAAGTTCTTTTGGTTTTCAACTGACAGATTTCTTGTCATGAGTGTTGCTATGTGTCCAAGTATCACATGTGTTCATCTATCTCTTAGTTGTATAGGTACAATGGCCTCCAAGAGAGTAGGGTCAAAGGACACCATTGAGAGTGCAACTGGAGATGGAGTTGAGGAAGTGTCTATGAGCTTGCCTATATATGAAGACACCAAGTTGTTCATAGAAAAGAATATTAAGATGAAATGGAAGGACATCAGTGAAACCTTCTCAGGCATATTTGAGGAAAATATGGAAGACTGCAGGGTCTATGTCAACATTCACAAGTTTGGCTTGTACTAGGTTTCATGCAAGTATCCCACGTTTCCATGCGCAGACATGATCCACTGGATTGTCTCATATATTGATCCAGAGACAATGGTGGTGAGTAGTTCTAGTGGAACACAAATTTCTACCTTCAGGGCGAATGCCTTTCAGGATATGTATCACTTGCCACAGCCAGTGATCACAATGGAAAAACCCTTCAGCAAACCTAGCAGCAAGTGCAAACTCAAGGGATATCTTGAAGAGCTGGGTCAAAGAGCCATCCAAGTTTAGGACAAAACCTAGCCAGGTTTACAAGAGGAATATATTGTGGAAGGCATATCAGATCTTGGTCATTTTTGCATGTTGCTTATACAACCAAGAGAGAACAAAAACCTTCCGCCAAAGTTGGGTGATTACGTTGGATCAACTGGCAAGCGAAGGAAGACCTTGCAACTGGTCCGACATGTTGGTTCTAAGGTTGAAGACACAGGTAACAAAAGACCAACATTCACCCAAGGGTCAACAAGCAAAGATATACATGTCCACTTACATACTAGATGTAAGTCTATGCCATCCAATAGTTCATAGGTTTGGGTTGGCATGGTAACCTTCAGAAACCTCTGTGCACACTTATTGCAAGTTTTTCTCCAAATGCAACTTCCGCGGAGTTATCATACAGTTATCAGACCACTTCGTCACCCTGGTGTACAGGATTATATTTGAGCAAGATCCACCATGCATGTCACAGGCAACGATGGAGGCATTGATTGACATAGAAGATTGGTATGCCTCATCCCTTGGTAGCTTCATACAGATGTACAACACAAAGAAGGCTCTGCATGTTCTGGCAAATTTTTCCATGGATAATATCATCATGCAAGAGGTGTCATATCACATCTCGATAGGGTTGTCAGTGAGACCACACAAGAAGAAGAATGCCCCTTGCCCTGCTCTTCCTTTGTGGATCAAGTTGTATGAGATATAGAATCTCAAGCATGTTGAGGTCGAGACGAAGGAGTTCAAGAGATTCACCTTTGGCACTAGAAGTTTCAATCTGTATGACCCACATTTCTTAGTGAAGGAGCACTATGTGAGAGCGCAACATCCTTGGATCCATGGGGCATGTCATTGGCCTGAAGAAGACCCATGGAGATATTACTATCACTTTTCAAGGCTCAATGAACCGGTCAATGTAGCTGTATAGTGGTTAGAAAAGTAGAAGGAAGTAGCATCTCAAAGAGCAGCATCATCAGCAATAGCAGAGGGCAACAAACCTGCATGTGATAAAGGCAAAAGAAAGGTTGTTGACAATGCAGAGGTAGAGAAAAGTTACAAGTCTAAAGTAGATCCACTTGTGTTGAAAGAAACTTTGGAGTTTGAGGCTAAGAGGCGACATCATGACAAAAGGATCTCACAAAGGCAAAGAGAGAAACATAGGATGGAGGAAATAGAAAAGGAGTTGTAGGAGTTGAAGCAACAA
Source organism: Pinus tabuliformis (assembly GCA_031772625.1). Classification (NCBI taxonomy): domain Eukaryota; kingdom Viridiplantae; phylum Streptophyta; class Pinopsida; order Pinales; family Pinaceae; genus Pinus; species Pinus tabuliformis. The sequence goes on along the minus strand of CM062805.1, from coordinate 803,362,850 downwards.
CTCGGGGAACAATAAAAGCTGCACAGAAGAGAGAAGGAAGCGCAGCAGGGACAAGAACAATAGGAGGCATACCATGCACAAATTGATGAAACCAAACCCATACAGGTTATAGACTCATTTGAGTAGCTGACACGGAGCAGCCAGGGTGAGCAGTTGCAGGAGTAGGACCTTGCTCAAGATATTGAACAGATCCTAGAGAATGTGGACACAGATATGGTTCAGATAGAGTTAGATCAGGATATTGACCTCATTCCTATGAACCAAGAGGTTAGCCCACTGGCTTCACCAAATACGGAAGTAGAGCAAGTCCCAAGTGATCAAGGAGACACAAAGATCCTTGAAGACAATTCAGAAGCAGAGATGCACAATATATCTTTCGACGAATCACAACACAAAGTTGTGCAGTCATGTAGAGTTCCTACTCTAGATGTCCATGTATCTCCTACGCAATATGAAGAACGAGTGATCGTATTCGATGTGCACAAGCATCGAACAACATTGGCCGATGATACCAAAGCATATGACGAAGCCACCATCTCGACTATTAGATTCTTGATAGCTCAAAATGAGCACATGGATAAGGACTTACAAGCAGCCAAGTAGGGAGAAGAGCAGGTTACATCCGCCAGGGAAGAGTTGAGGAGAGAAATACTAAGTGAAGTATCGTTTCTTGAGACAGTCATGTGTAAGTTGTATTCCAGATTCATCACCATGCATAAGTCATTTGTTCTTCTCAACTGTTGGCAGCAGCGCTGTGCTAGGAGAGCACACATCTTTTTAGATCTGCACATTGCTGTCAATCACATGAAAAAATGGAAAATGAGGTACAAAGAAGCCCCATTGCACTTTCCAAAGATGATAAAGCCAAAGGCGATAGAGTTGAAGGCACGCATCGAGAGTTAGATCCGAAACTATGAGGAGCTCCCATAGCTCGTCACCAGTTTGAAAGATTCACATGCATGGGTGTTCAGGAGAATGGATGTAGTTGTGCACATGCATGCGATCCCATCCATTGGCACACTCACAGAGGCGAAGTCAAGTAACCCAGTCCGACTGGAGCTAGACATGTATTTTGATGAGTTGATCTGCGTAGCCACCAACGCAGAAACTATGCATTAGTATGTTGTTGGTCCAATTGCACTCAAGACTATGATGCACATGTTATCAGATGAGTTGGACAGAGTTGAAAAATCAGTGTACCCAGATGCAACAGAGGCAAGAGTTCACTTTCAAAAGGATGTCACCATAGAGCATGCAGATACCATAATAGACTACCAAGCTTGGCATTAGTTCGCCATTGTCAATCATCGCAAGGATGTTGAAGAGTTGGTTTTCCCACAACTGCCCAAGTCTTAGTGATGCCTTGCATGGCTTTCTCAAGCCTATTTTTGTCTCACATGGGTACATGTGCAGATTGTAATGTAAACATGTTGTAACAGTGAAATACCAAGTGTTGATAGTAGAATGTAATAATCATGTAGTAGTTGAAGAGTCATGAGGGTAGATGAAGAGTCACAAAGGGGAATGTCAGGGGTCACCCCACCCTTTTCTATTTATAGAACCTCATAATTCATTGTATAGGCTTTTGGGAGCCAATATTCCTAATGGTGTAACTTAGAGAAAACTTGGAGCGTATTATAACGAGCCTTGGCTTCTCCAGAGTGTAGAGCTAGTACATCTCTTTGGAGGAATAGATGGCAGTGACTGTAATGTTCCGCTATCGAGACTAGTGGTTGGTCATGGTTGTATGTATGATTGGATATTTCACTCTTTTAATATAACAGGGCCAACATGTTTCATGCATATGTTGTTATTGTAGTTTGGCTGTTGATCTGAAAATCACTCATGAGTGATTTCAGTTAAATAATTAATGAATGAAGGTATTACAGACTCATGTGCTGGTGTGTGTCTATGTTATCTTAGGCAATAAATCAATCAGATTGAAAAATACACAGACACTGGAAAATGGAAAATAGTAAGGGAAAACACAGTAAGAAAATACAAGAACACAACACATTAATAAGGAGTTCACCCTATTCTCCAGGGCTATGTCTCCGGTCCAGCTTTAGTGGTGGCCTTCTTTCATTGTGTATTTAAAGCAGAGATTTACAGTGAGGAGCTCAATTTGAGTCTCCTGAAATAGATAATTCTTGGTAGGGTGGTCCTTGGATTCCCCAAGCCACTAGAGTGCATAGATTCTTTCCTTACCAAATATTGACCTCTCTGGTCTTTTAATGGGAGGAGCCCAATGTGGTACTCAATTCCCGATAGATCCTCACAGGGATTTCTTGAACCTCTCAAGCATTCTGTCTTCTCGATGTTGCCTTATGTTGTAGGTCAGCTCAGCTCTCTATTTTTCTACCTCTTGCTTCACTGTCTCTTTCATCCCCTTTTTTCACTATTCCCTTTTCTAGTTCTTCCTTTTTTCCTTATTCTATTCCCTGTTTGTTCTTGGCTTAAAGCCAGTTTGTCCTTGACTATTCGCTTCCTCTTCCACCCCTTCAGATTTCCTGCTGCTGTTCGCTTGTAGTTCCAAGCCTCCGCGTCATCACCAATGTCTCACAGGAAGGTGGCCACTTGTCCTCTTACGAACTGCGCCAACTCTTCCTCAATGGTTTGGTATTTTAGTTACACTGTGGAATGACTCATCCACCAACTCAATGATCAAATAGGACTTCAGACTTTTATATGTTGTGGTTTAATTCCCCTTCAAATCTGGTTTCCCATCGGGCATAATCTCCGCCGTCAGATCTGGAGCCCCCAGATCCTACGGTGTTCGCTCTTTTCATGCGGTTGACTTGCTCGACTGTTAGCCCATGATGAGAGGTGATTTTATCTCTCATCCGCCGGACACGCGTCGTGTGACAAATGGAATTGCTCGTTCTCTGCCCAAATCCACTTACCACCCAATATGCCTCCGATATTCCACCGGTTTTGGAGCGCGGGACCCACATTTCGCCGTAGCTCTTTCCCCATGGTTTCCTGGCTTCCCATGCAACCGAGTGTTTGGGGCCTTTCCTTCTGAAGGGGTTTTGCCCAACGACTCTAATCATGCATCAGAAATGGCCTCCGTTTCTCGATCTGAGCTTCCTAATTGCTAGTTTGCCTTCTACACAGTCTCCATGGGCCTTAGTCAGCATGATTTGACCGAGGTCCTCGTCATTCCTTGCTGGCTACAAACTGCGATTGTCCAGAGGTCTTCCTGATAGCTCTTCGTTCATAAATTTTGAAGTTTGTCCTGATTTGATACAGTCATAGCACTTTCATAATTTTCATGGATCCAATTCGGATCACAGCCTTCCCACTGAAAAAGCTTTTGGACCACCAAAAGTTGGTTTTCAAGCATCGACTAAGTGAGAGTACAATTGTCTCACTTGTCCAATCTCTATCCACTTTGCACTGCTCGGCTTTGAACCCTTGAGCCCAATTCTGAGGTACTCAACATCTCCCCTACGTGTCGTCCTCACTTTCTTGTCCAGAACTGTTTCTTCCTTCAATTCATTAAGATATTCAGGTAATAGGTCATCAATTAGTGACGGTTCAAACAATCTCAAGCAATATGCACTTATGACCAAGTAGATGTGCATGTAAGCTGGTAGATCAAGGCGAAAAGGATTCTCACCAATATTCTCAAGTATCTTGAAGGGTCCATACCTAATAGGATTTATCTTTTTACCTTCACCTTGCATCCTTTCCTTGCTGATATACAACCAGACTTTGTCACCAACTTGGAAACTATGGTCTATCTTATGCTTGTCATGCCTTGCCTTGTATTTGGCTTGGCTCTTTTCTAGTTGTTCCTGTACTGCCTAGTGGATCTCTTGGATTTGTTCAATGAACCTAGTTGCCCTGTCCACATCACTATGTCCCTCAACTGTGGTATCTTTACCAAAGACAAAATCCAAAGGAGACCTTGGTGTGAAACCCAAACATGTCTCAAAAGGAGATCTTTGTGTAGAAGAATGTTTTGCTCTATTGTAAGCATGCTGCACATAACACAAATGTTCATCCCAAAGCTTAGGATGCTTGCTGCAATATCCTCTGAGTAACCGGATAACTGTCCTGTTAACTACTTCTGTCTAGCCATTAGTTTGTGGATGAAAAGCTATGCTTTTCTTTATTTTGGTGTCCATCAGTTCCCACAGACCTCGCCAAAACTTCCCCACAAATCGTGTGTCTCGATCAGATACAATGGAAGTGGGTAAACCAAAATGAACCCATACATGTTCAAAAAATAGTTTTGGAGTTTGTTCAACTATAACTTGTTTATTACAAGGTATCAAAATACACATTTTGCTGAACCTATCCACAGCAACATACAAATAATCATGACCTTTCCTAGATTTAGGAAGTCCTCCAACAAAATCCATGGAAACACTTTCCCAAGGGTGAGAAGGAACTGGCAATGGAGTGTACAAGCCTAGTTTTCTATTGTTGGGCTTGCTTTTAGCACACATAATACACCCTCTTACATATCTAGAAACTGTCTCGTTCATTTTTTGCCAATAACAAAATCTTTACAGCCGTACAATTGTTTTACTTACCCCAAAGTGACCTGATATTAGAGAAGTGTGTGCTTCTCGAATTATCTTTACTCTTTTAGTTTGTGGAATGCATAACTTCCCACAATGGTATAAGAGTCGATCCTTTACATGATAATCCAATTCTTCTATTCTTTTTCCTTGACTTAAAGTTGCATATAAATCTTTAAAGTCTATATCTTGAGCATATTGTTCAATGTAACTCTCATGTAACACAGAGTTATGCTTAAGTATAGTAGATGAATTTATAATGGGTATAAATAACATGTCTGCAACTTTATTATGTATGCCCTTTTTATATCTGATGACTAAATGAAACTGTTGTAGAAAGCCAATCCATCCATAGTGTCTTGATTGCTGTAGCTTAGTTTGGGAGTGTAGATATTGAAGTGGTTGATGATCAGTATGTATTACTATCTCTTTGCCCATTAAGTAATGTTTCCACTTTTTCACACTCTGTACTAATGCATACAATTCGTTATCATATGTAGGATAGTTAACTACTGCAGAATTGAATGTATCAGAATGATAACGTATAGGTTTACTGTGCTGTGTCAACACTACTCCCATGGCATAGTCATTGGCATCTGTTTAGATCTCAAATGGTATTTGAAGATCAGGCAGTGCTAGTATAGGTGTTGTACTAATCTTTTCTTTCAAGGTGTCGAAGGCTTTCTATTGTTTGCCTCCCCACTGAAACACCTTGTTCAATCCTGTTAAAGCATGTAAGGGAGCTACAATTAAGGAAAAGTTAGAAATGAACTTTCTCCAATGTTGTGCTACTCCTAAGAATATTCTAGCTTCTGTAGCAGATTTGGGTTTAGGCCAGTTTACAATGACTGCCACCTTAGAGGGATCTATCTTCAATTCACCACCCCCTACTATATGACCCAAATAATTCAGAGATGTTTTGCCAAATTCACATTTTGAGAGTTTAACATAATTTTTTTCTCTTTTCAAAACATCTAGTGTCTGCTTAACATGCTTTAAGTGTTCTTCCCATGTTTTTCTAAATATCATAATGTCATCCAGATACATAATAATAAAATCATCAAGAAAAGGTCTGAGTACATCATTCATTAATCTCATGAAAGTAGCAGGAGCATTAGTTAAGCCAAAGGGCATAACCAACCACTCATACAATCCCTACTTTGTTTTGAAAGCAGTCTTCCATGCATCTTGTTCTGCAACTTTGACCTGATGGTATCCACTATGCAAGTCTAGCTTGGAGAAATAAACAACTTCTTTCAATTGGTCTAAAAGATCATCTATGCAAGGTAGGGAATAACGATTTTTTATTGTTATCTTGTTCCGTGCTCGGTAATAATTGCACATTCTCCACGAGCCATCTTTCTTTCTCACCAAAATGATTGGTGACCCACATGGCGATGTTCTAGGTCTGATGCACCCTTTCTCGAGAAACTCCTACACCTGCTTCTTGATTTCAGCATTCTCTAAAGTGGACAACCTGTACATTCCAATGTTAGGCAATGGAGCATCTTGTTGCAAAATAATATCATATACTATTTCCTTTTTGGGTGGCAGACCTTTAGGTTCTTGAAACAAGATATCATACTTTGAAACAACCTTTTCTAAATCAGCTTGTTGTTTAGCATCACAACCCTCAAATACATTGGTTTTATCAGGTTTCTTTTCCTTTACAACCATTAGTAAGAATTGTTTGCATGAATTTATCATTCTTTTCATCAGCCCTGAGTTTATGAGAGTGTAATTATTCTTCAGCTTATGAGCTCTTACAAAGTATTCAATTCCATCTTTAACAAGTAGATACTTGTTCTCAACTCTATAGAAAATAGCTTTTCTTTCATACAAGTAAGGACTTCCTAAAAAACTTCCACATATATCCAAAGGAATTATGTCTAACTCAACCTCATCTACAAATTCTGACCAAAAGAAAACTTGAGTTTGCATTGTCTAGTCCCTTGTAGTTGTGATTTATCATTTAACCATCCTAATGGGTATGGTTTCTTGTGAGGTGTAGTTACTAATCCCAACTTCTTTAAAATTGCTTTAGAAATTAAATTTACTTGTGAGCCACTATCAAACAAAGTATCAATCTTTTGATGTTTGGAAATAACTCGAATATAGAAAAGCTCATGTCTTTTTCTCTCATTTTCTTCATCAATAGTAGATTGTGAAAAATTACTAGTAGATGCTTTAGAATTCTTACCTCTTATACCTGTGGCTCCAATGGTTGTTTCATCTCCTAAGTCTGACCCCAAATCTTTTTGAATAGCTGCAACAGTCTTCTTCTTCTTGCCCTAAAACTATTTAGGTCTTAGCTCCGGATGTAGAATCCAACAATGCTAATTATCATGCCCATCCTTTTTACAGTGAGTGCATGAAGCCTTGCTTTTCTGTGCAGTTTAGCCTTCTTTGCTTTATATTTTTGCTTTCTTTTCTCCTTATTCTTGCTTGCAGTGGGTTGGGATGATCCCCCAACTTTTGGACTTCCATTCTTTCCTCTAGCTTCTAGATGAGTAGCTTGTACAGATACCTCATATATCCTAGTGGGATTAAACATGAGGATAGTGTGCCTCATGTAGCTGTGTAGACCACCAATGTACTTCAACAGAGTCTCAGGTGAGTCTAACGAGATTCCTAGAATAAATGCTCTCTTTCTAAATTATTGAGTGTACCCTTGGACACTTTGCCCTTTCAACTGTCGAAGAGTTTGCCAACTCATCATGGCTTGCTGCATGTAGGTCAATGGATAGAACTGTTATTTGATTGCAGAAACAAATTCACTCTAGACAGAGATAGTCTTACCATGTCTTTTCATGTCAGCTTGGGTCCTGCCTTCCCACCAAACCAAGGCAGTGCCTCCAAGGTGTAGGCTTGCCAGCTGAATCTTGCTCTTGTTTGAATCGATATTATGCACTCTACAATAAATATCAATTTGTCTAATCCAATTGTCTAGCTTTTCTGCATTCAACTCTCCATCATATATAGGTAAATCAAATTTAACATCTAGTTTAATCAAAGATGCTTTATTTCTATGTTCAGGGCTATTAGGAGGTGTGAGAAAGATTTCCTCTTTCCCTTTTCCTTTTGAGTGGTCATGGAAGTGAGACTCATCTTCTCCTAATTTTAGCTTTGATCTAGTTAGCATTCAACAATTAAATCCAACACAAGATTTTCTAACCTTAACAACCTAAAGCTCTGATACCACTTGATCTGAAAATCACTTGTGAGTGATCTCAGTTAAATAATTAATGAATGAAGGTATTACAAACTCATGTGCTGGTGTGTGTCTATGTTATCTTAGGCAACAGATCAATCAAATTGCAAAATACACAGACACTGGAAAATGGAAAACAGTAAGGGAAAACACAGTAAGCAAATACAATAACACAACACATTAATAAGGAGTTCACCTTATTCTCCAGGGCTACATCTCCGGTCCAGCTTCAGTGGTGGCCTTCTTTCATTGTGTCTTTAAAGCAGAGATTTACAGTGAGGAGCTCAATTTGAGTCTCCTAAAACAAATAATGCTTGGTAGGGTGGTCCTTGTATTCCCTAAGCCACTAGAGTGCACAGACTCTTTCCTTACCAAATATTGACCTCTTTGGCCTTTTAAGGGGAGGAGCCCAATGTGGTACTCAATTCCTGACAGATCCTCACAGGGATTGCTTGAACCTCTCAAGCGTTATGTCTTCTCGATGCTGCCTTATGCTGCAGGTTAGCTTGGTTCTCTATTTTTCTGCCTCTTGCTTCACTATCTCTTTCGTCCCATTTTTTCACTGTTACCTTCTTTGGTTCTTCCTTTTTCCCTCGTTCTGTTCTCTGTCTGTTCATGGCTTAAAGCTAATCTGTCCTTGACTGTTCGCTTCCTCTTCCGCCCCTTTGGATCGCCCGTTGTTGTTTGCTTAGAGTTCCCTGCCTCTGCAGCATCGCCAATGTCTCACAGGGAGGTGGCCACTTGTCCTCGTACGAACTACACCAGCTCTTCATCAACGGTTCGATATTTCAGTTACACTGTGGAATGACTCATCCACCAACTCAGCGATCAAATCGGACTTTAGAATTTTATATGCCGTGACTTAATTCCCCCGTTAAATCTGGTTTCCCATCGGAGCAATCTCCGTCGTCGGATCTTGAGCCCCCAGATCCTATGGTGTTCGCTCTTTTCGTGCAATTGAATTGCTCGACTGTTAGCCCATGATGAGAGGCAGTTTTCTCTCTCATTTTCTGAACACGCATCGTTCGATGAATGGAATCCCTTGTTCTCTGCCCAAATCCACTTACCGCCCAATATGCCTCCGATATTCCGCCGGTTTTGGAGCACGAGACCCGCCTTTCGCCATAGGGCTTTCCCCATGGTTTCCCGGCTTCCCATGCGACTGAGCGTTTGGGGCCTTTCCTTCTCAAGGGGGTTTGCCTAGCGACGCTAATCATGCATCAGAAATGGCCTCCATTTCCCGATCTGGGCTTCCTAACTGCCAGTTTTCCTCCTGCGCGGTCTCCATGGGCCTCGGTTAGCGCGCTTTGATGGAGGTCCTCGTCGTTCCTTACTGGCTACAAACTGCCATTGTCTAGAGGTCTTCATGATAGCTCTTTGTTCATAAATTTTGAAGTCTAGCCTGATTTAATACAGTCATAACACTTTGATAATTTTCATGGATCCAATTCGGATCAGCTGTCCTAGTTACTCTAATGATATATGTAGCAATTATTTATGCATGTACGTATGTACTATTCTATATATGTTTGTATGAATCTTATAGAAATGTGATGTTGGTATAACCATCACTTTGGATCTTCATTTATCCTACTTTCCAGCTTGTGATGTCTTACTACTCGTGTGTTCCCTTTCAAGCTACATGCTGTGATAGGTTTCTAAGGGGCACAGTCATCCATCTGTTCCATGTGTTAAAGACTTTCATGCACCTTCCCTGACTTGCTACAAAGGTCACATCCTTTCTACCAACAATGTTATAGACATATTTGGGCACTGCAACCCCAATCACATATGTCCATAAACCAAGGGCTTCTAAGTCCCTAAAAGTGTTGTTTCATACCCTAAAGGAGCAAGGTCAACTGATTACATCATCTCCCAGAAGTTTTCCATGAAAAACCACTCAGAACTGGTCAAAGCAGGACCATACAGACTGCCTAGTGCAAAGGGTGCGATGCATCTCACCTGCCACATGAAAAAAGTGTGATGCATATTGGAAAGCCATTCTGTAGGGTGTGATGAGTGAGAGAATACAAATGGCACAAGTAGTTTGCTAGGTGGAGACCCTAAGATTCTTCTAGAAGCTACTCATTTGACACTTGCCTCCCTGAATTCACCCAAGGATGAGTAAGAGATAATGAAATCTCCAAGTGGAACCAAGAACTATCAGAGAGATGACACTAATCAAAATCCCAGAAGCTGACTGACCCCCTGGAAAATATCTATAAATGGCTCCCTCATCCCAGAGATCTAAGGGGTTGGAATTGGGTAATTTGCAAAGAGGTGCTGCTGGTTTCTCTTTGAAGACATTTTTGGGTGATCTTGCTTTGTATGAGGTGAAGAGGGCTTCCAAGCTGAGAGGATGGCACTGGGTCAGACCAAGTGGTTGTAATCCTCTCTTCTACTACTTTTACTAATAAAGCTATTTGAGTTTTCCTTCATATTCTTGTGTATCTCTGAATATTGTGTTGATATATGAATTTGTATAGTCAATATATATATCATCCTATATTGTTTACAGTGATAGATCTCTATGATTTGATGGTATTATGCTGCTGTGAATCTACAAGTGTTCTTTGAAGCAGGACAAGTAAGGAAGCAGTGGCAAGATTCTGTCAAAGGAGGAAGGAAACAAGCAAGGAGCCAAGTGGAAGACTGAGGTTGGTACTCTCTGCTTCTTTCTCATCTCTCTCGTAAAGGAAAAAAAAGCGACTTTAATCTATTTTTTTTTAAGATAGCTACTCGTATTAGTGGGACTAACAGCTCTGAATAGACACTATATTTCTCAATAACAAAATGGCGACTCTGTTGGGGATCAATTATTTTGATTGCTTGTCTCTATTTGTTTGATTCATAAAGCACAAATGGAACCTGAAGTTAAGCTAGATAGCCTTCAAACTGCATTTTCTATGCAAGTGCAAAGTAGATCAACGTTGCTTTAGTCAAGCTCTGGGTTTGTTTATGAACTGAACAATTGACTTGCAAACATCCTAAGTGCCCTAGAGGTAGCTTTAGTAACCTCATTAGATCATCCCCTGTACTTTGTAGTTACTAACTATCATTTGCTTGGCCTAAATTCCTAAACTAAACTGCAAACTGTGACCAAAAACCAAGTTAAAGTCTCATCCCTGGACCATCACACCTTCTCTTCTTGGCAATCTGGATGCATCGCACCTCTCGTGTGCAGTAGGTGGGATGCATCCTTGTTTCCCTGTGTTACAGGTGCGATGATCAGACAAGACTAGTTCTGCCTCCAGATTTTGGTTTTTTCTTCACTCTTTTCAGCTTTATTCAGGAGTTTTGCTGTCTGTGATCAGTAGACCACTGTTGAAACCCACTTCCTTTGCATCATCCAACCTCCATTTTGCAAAGATTTGTGAATGTTTTTATGTATTTTTCACCATTCACAATTCTCATTTACAAAATGGTAGCTTAATCAAACTGTCGTCTTTGGATTTGAAAGTGTCACAAGTGTCGTTTTTAGTCAAAGAAATGAATCCTTCTCTTTTTGATAGTTGAGTACACTATTACTCTTGTATTTTATCTGAATTAATAGTATTTCAAGTGTCAAAACCAATTTTCAATTCAAAATCGCAAAGTGTCGTCTTGTCTCTTTTTCGTTTTTTGAACGGAAAATCGTTAGTACTGTCACTTTGGAAGAAGATATAATTCAGATTTGTGCTTAGCATTCTTTTTGTCATTCACACATTAAGAAAGTGGAAAAAAAATACATGCATGTGCATTTGCATTTAGACTGCTTGTTGATTTTGATTTAGGACAGTGCATCTAGTGTGTGCTCTCTGCTCTATGTTAAAAGGATTTCATTTCTCTTTCCTTAGTAGCTAGGATTTTCACTGCAAAAAGAAGATTAAACGACTGTTTATCATCTTAGATTGCATTTTAGGAATTTTATATCTACATCACGCGATGAACCTTAAAGGAAAACTTCTTAAGAAAGATCAGCTATAAAATAAATTCAATGAACATAAAAACACTTTGGAACCTAACCCACAACATTTAGAAGCCTAGGCTAGAGACGTATTCCAGCGCCGTAAAGCCTGGTAACTGTCGCTTTCATTGTAGGTTGGGTGATTCCTACTCTTTGAGACGACAAGTGCCAGTACAGACTTGTGCTCCCATGTACCGTTGAGTATATATTGGGAGACCACAATAGGCTATATCCTTTATCCTTAGGAAGCCATGTCTACCGCCCTATCGATCACAATGCACTGAACACAACATTTAGGAAGATTGACTGTTGTACCGTAAAAAGTATTATGCAATTTTGCGATTGATTTGGTAATCCCTCTATCTATATTTCCAGAGTAGTCTCGTTCTTTCCTTTTCAGACTCCTTAAAGGAAAAGGTCCATCTAAACACTTGTCACTTAAGGCTCATTAAAAATTGAAGGCGACTAGAGTCATCTTTAGCTTTTTATCGACTCTTAACAATTGAAAAAGCAAGTTGTGTCAAAGCATCTAAAAATTATTTTAATTGGAATAACGTCATTGTTCCCTCTGTTATAGACATTTTTGTGCCTTACAGCTATAAGCATGAAATGTCCATAATCTAAGGGATCCAAAGTCCCTAAACATGTTGTTCCTACCCCTAGAGGAACAAGGCTAACAAACCACAGCAATTCACAGAAGTTCTCCACCAGAAACTGCTCAAAAACAAGTCAATTTAGGATCAATTCAGAGGCTCCACTAGCTGTCTGCGCTGAAATGTAGAGATTACACTGGCTAGGTGCACTGCAACACAGGTAGAAGCACTACCAGGGTGCGCTGAGCGGGAAGTGACAAATGGCAAGTTCATTCAACGAGGTGGAAAGACCCTGGAAGCTTCCAGAATCTTCTCCAATGACACTTACCTCAATGAATTCGACTAGTGATGAGTAAGAGGCTCTTAGTCTCCAAGTGGAAGCAAGAACTGACAGAGGGAGAGGACACTAGTCAGATCTCAAGCTGACTCATCCTCTCTCCAAACATCTATATATGGATCTCTCCTCCATGAGATCCAGGAGGCTGGAATTTTGTTATTGCAAAGAATTGTTGTTGGTTTGAGACTGGAATCATTGGGTGCTTAATGCTTTGAAGGGAGGTGAAGATAGGAATTTCATTTGTTGGGAAGGAGATGCTGGATTGGAACTCTCTTGGTTGTATCTCCTCCTGAACCTTGTTATTCATCAATAAAGCTATCTTGGTTTCTCCTATATACTGATGTATCTTTGATGCATGATTGCATTAGTATGTTTAGTTTATTTCTAATCCTGAACTAGTTATGAATATGAATCTATTTCTTTGTGTAGTGTTCTCTTCTTGTGATCTTGCAGGGACCTGTTGAAGCTGGGCAAGCGAAAAAGCAAGTAGCTGGGAACTCTCAAAGAGAAGAAAAACCGGATCGAGGGACAAACGGAAGACACCGGTTAGTCCATCCATCTCTCTTCATTCTTAATTCATAAAGGAAGAATACTAGAATAGCTGTTTCTGTTTGTTGCTAAGGCACTGTCACACCTTAGGTGGATAGGATCGTCCTGCATAGGCATTTTTCCCCACAACACCCTCGTTGGTCTTAGGTTGAGAAAATGGAGTCCACCAACCAAGGATTTCCCCTCGGGGGAAATCCTAGTCCTTTCTCCTCTTGGGGAGATGATGGTGCACCTCATATGGCCACATTGTCCCTTCCAGGACCGACAATTGGCCTGCCAGTATGGCTTTTCTCGACCTATATCGTTCAAAGCACCGTGATTCCTAAACAATTGAATCAGCAACTAGATGATACTAGAGTTACCCCCCAACCTTCTACTTCGTTTGTCTCTCCCTCTCCTTCTTCCTCTTCACTTGGTGAAGATAGTAAAACTAAAAACCAAGTAATTGAGAAGAAGAACAAAGGGAAGGAGAATAAGAAGAAGGAGCCGACATGAAAAAGGGGTAAACGTGCATCGTCTAGTGAAAATCCACACACTGCACCATCTAAACCTAAATCTCCATGTGTCATCTGCAAAGGAGACCACTATCATTGAGATTTTCCTTGCATCCCATGGATCTTAAGGGACTGGTCTCCCTGCTTACACAATCTAGTGTCATCAGCCTCTGATGATCATGTTAAGAGTACACTGTCAACTAGTGAAAATGAAGTCACCAGACAGAAAGGAAAATCTAAATTTCCCTACAGAATGTGTGAAGGCGATCATTCCCTCCACCATTGTCCCTTCCTAGATGAAGCTAAAAGATTCTTGGATAATCATCCTACATCACCACAGCGACTCCCTCCTGGATACAAGAAACTCTTGCCAAATCCATTGCTAGTTGAAAAGCCGACTGACCCACCTTTTTTGTCGGTCGAAGCACCTATCATTGAAGATAAACCCTTTGAGTCCACATCGAACCAAAGTCAAAAGTTCGAGACGGTAGTTGACCCCATCTTGGCTTCAGAATATTTACCTTCAGATGATACATTCACCAAAGAGAATGAGAATGAAACCATTCAAATTCTTTTCATAAACATAGACTTCGATGAACATGGGGGAAATCTGCCCATTCCTTTACCGTAGGAAGGAAATTCGTCAGAGCTGTATCCAGCCATTTATTTGGTCCCACCTCCAAGCAACCTAGTCATTTCCTTTGATTTGGAACCTACTAGGCAGACCCTGTTTACCGTCTAATGTACCATTCAGAATCATAGTGCAAACTTACAGAATGGTGATGGTTGGTACCATCATAGATGAAGGGGCTTATGTTAGTATCCTTTCCTCGACTGCTTGGAAAGCGCTTGGTTCACCATCACTTTTGCCTGAAATGTGAAATCTGACAGGCTTCGATAAAGGAACCAGTCGACCATTAGGGATCCTTCCAAGCTTTCCTATAACTTTGAGAAGGAAAATTGTTTATCTGAACGTAATGGTAGTCCAAGGACCTTTAAATTACAATCTACTCCTTTAGCATGACTACATTTATAGCATGGGAGCTATTGTTTCCTCACTCTTTCGAGTAATGTGTTTTCTGCATGAAGGCAGAGTGGTCCAGCTCGTAGACCAGCTTTCATTCACCAGTTCACACATAGCTAATAGTCAAATGCCATCCCTAATAGGTCTTTTTGCGCAAGGAATGTCTCATCAATCTCCAGTCCATCCACCTGATGAACGTGAGTGATTCGGTGGTTGTGACTGAAACCTAGGGGGCATGCATCCTGGTCTGCTTCAGTAGGAAAACTTCAGGTATAGGGTAGGTTTCTGCAAAGGATATATGACTGGTTTGACACACCCGTCTATTTAGGAAAATGGGATTAGACCGGAATAAGATACCTCTATTAGAAGGTAGGCCTTTCCCAATAGAACAAACGTTTTTTCTGCAAATTGAAGGGTAACCTGGAAAAGGTAGGCTTTTCCCGATAGAACAAATGTTTTGTCTGCAAATTGAGAGGTAACCTGGGAAACTCTACTTCGCTATAACTGGGGGCATGCAAACCTTTTTGCATGAAAGTGAAAAGCGACCATTTATTTTTCTAGTTTGTAGATTCTTAACCCTTTAAACTCGTGGGATTGGTCGTTCCTAGCTTACATAATAAAAGGAGTTGGAGCATAATTTCGAATGGTGCAAGCTCCCTAAAAAGAAAAAAGAACCTATCGATGAGACATCCTTATTATACGGCTGGCAGGAGCAGTTTTACGCGAAGTTCAAGCTTGTTAAAAATTAAACCTGGAAATGAGCATATGTTCCACCAGAGTTCAAGCTCATTAAAAAATGAACCCACGTCCGGTAAATAACTAGTGTGAATGATTATCATCAGCTTTTGAGCCTTGGTCGTGTTCTTACCATCACCTCCACTCTGTTTTAGCTGATCATTTGCCTCCATTTGATTGTTTACCCCTTTTGAGGAACAACTGTGACGAGTGACCCTATTGGCCACCTTCTTTACACTACCGTGATTGGAAAAGTTCCAAACCTTACCTGGAACCAACTGCTATCTGAAAACATCACTCGTTCCTAAAAGAAAATGAGTCTCATTTAAGCTCTTTTAATCTGACTCGTAAAATATGAAAAGATTGCCGAGAAATTGGCCTCTCCAGCTCGTTAAAGTGATCGGAAGTGCTATCCCTCCTCTAGATTTTAATATTTCTGACCTAAGGGATCATTACACAAAAAGATCGAGCGTTTGTCTTGTTCAGCTTGTTAAAACTATCGAAAAGTCATCCCTTTCACATTGTTTTATACTTTTTTGGACTTAAGGGATTATATTACGAAAAAAGAATATTGGAGTTTCCTTTCTGTCTCTTTTCAGACTCTCTAAAATTGAAAAGGACTAAGTTATCCTTGTTGTTAAACTCATTAAAAAAATAGCAACAAACTTGTCCATTCAGACAAGAGTGAGTTTCATTGTCGCTAGGCTCGTTAAAACATAGAGACGGGTTTGCCCGAAGGGAAAATTATAGAACAAGCATATGTTATCCTCCTCAAGCTTGACAAAAATGAAGAGGTATTGGCCAGAAATGACTGGGGAAAATTGGGAAGAAAACTTGAAGAAACTTTATTGGTAGCAGGTCGCTCTTGAACATGACACTTTCACTCCATAACCATGATTGAGTTAGGTTGGGTTATTTCGTTCACCGGTCATATCACCATTGGTCCACCGTACCATCCACTTTTGGGGTTAACGCTACCAATCCATCTTAGTGTCGCCGATATGTTCAAGAGAATTCGCTCAGAGAATTCACCTACCCAGATTGTGTCTCATCCGTTGCAATACCTTCACACTTCATTCTTTCATGACTGCCACCCTGAACCTTGTATCATCAGATCGTTTTAACCTCCACGAAATCATTTGCTCCGTTTCGTGTCATAGATGTTGGATCCATCAATGCCCCCCTACGATGGGTCACTTCTTATCGACATCAGCTCATTATCCAAGAAGCTGACCTAGAAACAACCCTTTCAGTACTTTGAAGCTTGCATGCCTCAATGGAAACTTTCTCACTTCCGACGATAGGTTTACATTATTGACCTTTTGCCGAAAGATTTTGCATGGTGTTCGACATCAACTCATGTATTCACACCACGTAAATTGTACTGTGTACCTTGGGGGTCATCATCATCATCGGTGATTCCTCTCGCGCCTGTTAACAACTTACATCATTGGCTATGTTATCACTCAGGTTGTTCCCCAAAGTTGTAAGAAAGTGAGTACGACCGAGGTAACCACAGACCAATCTTTTAGATACAGATTCTAGCAAATCTATATCCAGAGACGGCTCTCTCCTTATGATTTAGCTTTGTTTTAAAATGTGTTAGGTTAGTTATGGAGTTCAAGGGTTTTTGTTTTGGGTATGGATGGTGGAATTCAATAGAAAAGTGAGGAAAACTAAATAGTTTTGTCCATTGGGCATGACGGAGTCAAAGAAGGATGGCTTTCTGGATTTGGTTTCTTAACAGAGGATGGTATCACAGAGAAAGGTAGTAAAACTTAGAGCAAATTTAGGCTGAAATCAGATGGAATGGGCTCAATGGATGAAGGGCAATTAAGAATCCTTCAACATATTGAAAGAGGGAATATGGATGTTAACTGTTAAGGAGTAGTTAAGAATTCCTTAGCAAATAGACAACATGCAAGAATCAGGAAGCAGGAGAAATTAAGAATTCACTGCTTATATTAATTCTAAAGAAAACACAAAGAATAATAAAGATTGAAGATAGAGTGCAAATTAAGAAAATTCTAAAGCAATAATTTTCTTTACCATTCAAATTATGAAACATAGATGATATAGCAAACACGAAAACTGTAAAACATGAGATATAGGGGACCTATTGATCCGGAGTTTGATTCAAGAATTCTGTGACAAGTCTTCTGCATCAATTCCTCATCCAGTGAGCCAAACAACAAATGGTTCCAACAACTTTTTATTCCAAAAATTTCAGTATTACCGCAAAATCTATGAATACCCACCAACCCCAAATGCTTCGTTTGGGGGCGTGTTTATACAAAATATCAAAATATCTTACAAAATATCTAATGGAGATAATATCTAGTGATGACCAATCCTCTTTTTTACAAAAGATAGAGACAAACAGTCTCAAAAACAGGGAAGCGATAAACTGCTGCTATGCTGGCTATTCCATCTTTATCGGATGTGCTGGAGGTAGGTTCTGCAAGTCGGTTTACAGCTATCTTCCACTGGTACTCTGTGCTGGCTACTCCATCTTTGTCAGATGTTCTTCAATCCTGTTTCGATACAATTTGACCCGCTTGATCCTCGTTCATCTCTGTTTAGTTTATCGTGGAAAAATAGCCCGAAATCTATGTTTTACTTAAGAGAAATTTATAAAATCCCCAACATGTCTTCCCACCATTGTTGCTCTGGCAATTTTTGCTTCTGAAGTTTCCTCAGGGTTTCATCAGCTTCTATATATCTAAAAAGATTAGGCTGGAGCTGAAACAAATGTTTTATCTCATGCTCAATATAAAATAAGCTCTCTAAATTATCATAGAGAATTTGGCTTGTGGGGAGTGCTTTTACTCCTGAAGCACTTGTTGATGAATTAACTTGATCAGCAACATATTTTTTCAACTTATGTACATAATTTATGTGTTTCATAAGTCGGTCATCATTTCCTAAAAGACTTGGTAGCCCTTTATCCTGCAAAACTGTAAACCTTTCCATGAAAGAATTAATTTCTACTTGCATATCCTGGCATCTTCTTTCCAAATTCTGCATTAAATTTCTCTTGGTTAGAACTTTTTTGATTTCCAAAATGGTGCCTATCCTATCTAGGATGCCGAGTTGTTCCATATTTCTGTTATTCAAAAAATGTATGAGCCGGTTGGCTTGATCAGGGATTTGTATTAATAAAGCTCTTGATCTTTGAATTTCTCCATGTGCTGCATTCACTAAGTCAATCTACTCATAAATAGTTTGGATAGATGGCCAAACATTGTTTAGGGATTGATTGATGTTGGTCCAAAGAATTCCTTTGATTTCTGTCAGAGGCTTATCCATAGTGAGATCCTTCTCTAATGTTCTCACTTTATTCTCTAATGCTTTAACCTCTCTTATTTTCTCTGCCACACTTATTTTGGATTTATCATAACTCTTTTCTACTTTTACCAATTTCTCTTTCACTCGTTTCAATTCTGATACTTGGAGTCTCAATTCTTCCATGGCCTTTATCAATTCTTCTGTGCTCATACTAGTACTGCTTCCTGGTGCTGTTGCTACTGTTTCTGTACCTGTAATTACTTTTGTTGTGGCTGTTGGGTCATTAGGAGCCAATACTGATCCAATTGTTGAGGGGACTACAGTTGTGACTGTAGGGATTACCTCAGGTGGTTGGGAGGTCGACTCTCCCTGCTTCTCTTTTAATGCTTTTTCGAGTGCCTGATCTGTATAAGTTAATATTTCATTGAGTTTCATGAGCAGGTCCATCATGTCTTCCTCTACTTTCTACTCTATGATTTCTGCAGTCTGAGTGTGCCTTGAAGGAGGTAGCTTCAGCTATTTTTCCAGGGCAGCAATGTCCTCTTCCTTCTTCTTGATTAGTGCCTTTATGCCTTTAGCATCTTTAGGGTCATGTCCCAGTTCCATGATGATCTCTTCTAAGGATTTGATTATGTTATCCTTGGCCAGAGAAGAAGCTTTTTCCAAATGCATCTGAGCTTTCTCCAAATGAAACTGAGCTTTGTCAGTTAGTGTGGAATAAACCATTTCCCCAGTCTATTTGTGAAGTTCAATTTGGTCCAGTGGATAAATGTCTCTGGCTAGGACCTCCAAGTTTGTTCTGATGTAATCTGCTGCCGACTGGGGTTGTTGTACCTTTGGCTTAAAATAACTCATTAACATTTTTCTTTCTTTAATGTCATAGGCAGACATCAATCTTTGCTGGGTTGAGGGGGTCATTTTCAAGTATTGATTATAGATTTCAATTCTCACGGGATCATTCCTGGCCTTTATGTCTGTGAAAGTTTTCTTGATGTCTGAGGCCTATTTGCTTTGTGGCCTGGCGGACAACACCTCCACACTATGTTGCCTTTCCAGCTCCTGCTATGGGAGCTAGTTGATGTTTCTATTACTGGGGAAGTTCGCTGGCTGACTACCCTCTCACCTCTTAGACTGTCTGTTGTTTCTTCAATAATTTCCTCTTCTGACAGAGGATTCAGTCTTTGTCTCTTTGCTCCTGGTTCTTCAGCAGGTCCACTAATAGGTGTGGCCTCTTCTCTGTCTTTCTTCTTGCTTCTTTCCTCATTTAGAGGAGTTTGCAGTGGTGGAATTTCTGCTTCTTTAGTTTGGGCTGGAGTAATTTGTACGTGTTCCTGTTCTTTGGACCCCCCTGGTTGATCAGTCATTATTGGCTGCTCTATAGTTTCTACCTCCTTACCCTTTGAAGTCCCTGTGACTCATGTGCTGGTTTTCTGTGTAGGCTGCTGAGAAGTTCCAGTAGAGGATGTTCCAACTCCTGATTGTTGAGGCAGCTTGAAAGATACCTGTCCAAAAGAGTCCAGGTCAAGGGTTTTTTCAAGATCTTTCATAGATTTTTCCATATTTTCTTGCTCACTAATCTCTTCTATTAATGTCCCTTCTACCCATTCCTCTTGATTTGCAAACTGTTCAATTTATGGGATCCCATGATCTAGATACACTGATAGCCTGTTTCTTACCCTTCTGTCACTTATGAAACTACATGGGTCATATGGCACCCACAAAAAACTTTTCTTCAATCTAAGGTGTTCTTCTAATATGCTCTCAACATATTTCCATGCATCCCTAGAATTGATGACATAAGGACCTAACTGGTTTTTGATTCTTAGCTGAGCCTTTTTATTTGCATTACAAAAGTGGGTTAAGTCTGCATTGATGATCTACCTAAAATATTCTAATGCAAATAGCCTCATGGGCACATATCTAGGCAACTTAAAAGGGCAAAGTTCACATCCATACATTGTGATTTCTGTGTGATTCCGGTAGAGGTACCAGTCACCTATCCTGTACTGTTTGGAAAGCTGCAAAATCTTCTTCATATCACGAGTGATCCTAGGAGGAGGAGCTCCTATCAACAGAGAGGAGGCAGGGTTACAAATAAGTCAATGAATTCCCTATAGGTAAAGGGGAGTCACAATTATGAAAGACTGAGCTCCAAAAGATCACAGACCTTCGATTTCCTTTTGAGTCTAATTTCTTGATGAGAAATGGAAAGCTGTCTGGCTGATAATATAACAACAGATGGTATATAAAAGAAGTGTATTTGAAAACTCCTTCTCTATCCAAATTCAGGAATTGGTCATGGATTTTGTTGGCAATAAAAGTGGTGTAGTCATACTTGACAATAGGGGGTTGTCCTGGAGTAAATATAGATAATAGAACCAGGGTGATATCATCAACATATTCACTGGACTTAAATCCCAATATCAAGGATATCATGTCAAGAAGAGTTTTCCAGTCTCAGTGAACCAGGTATGCAAATAGGGAGGTGGGCCTTTGGGCTGGCAGTTTGGTTTCATGAACATCTGAGAAATTTGGGTTATCTCTGAGTTGGGCAATTGAGAAGCTTTTTCAATCAAAAATACCATGGAAAGACGATCAAGGGGCTCAGTGGAATGGAAATGTATCATATCATTGATGGATTCAGCAGTTATGGAAAAAAGGACAGTTTGGGAAGGTGACATAACTGCTCTGTGGACAGGGTCATAGCTAGCATAGCATTGGTGAATGATGTTTGAGAAAACATGGACTGAGGGAAGGAAGTACATGGGAAGGTTTGATTCCCACAATCCAAAAATGTCAGAGTTGCTTAGATGACTATCTCTAATTTGGAAAAAGGTCTAAAGATGATTCTTATCACCAGATAGGTCTTTTATTTGGAAATCTCTGTCGGCCAAGGGTAGATAATTTAAGTCTTTGTGAGGTGTGTTCATGGGCGCGACATTTAGGGCAATGGGGGCTACCATGTTTGGTTCTTATGTATTCAAACTGGAATTGGAGCTTTTGTGGAAACAATGGATTTAAATAGTGGTTTTGGCGTCCCTTTATGGCAGTTGCATACTATTTTTTACTTGAATTTGGTTTTTAAAGGAAAAATTTTCAGCGAAGAACTGAAATTTACAGGGTTGGCGGTAAAATGGATAAATATATGGATTAAGGAGGCAATTTGAGTAATTGAAGGTCGAATGAAGGATTATGGAGCGCGTTTTTGTGGTCTCTTCGGCCGGGTGGCAGTTGAAAAGCTGGTACATTGGCTCCAAACATTATTTTTCATGGGAGCGTGATCAAAGAGACTTACAACGAAAATGATATTTCGTCATTTTTAAACAAAATTCGGGTTGGCAGGTATTTTTTGGCATTTGTTGAGTGGATGACATCAGTATGACGGGACACCTTGTCACGTAGCAGAGGGTGGTAAGTATTTTTACCCCGCACCGCTTATGGGCTAAAGTGGTTTCAGACGAGGGGGCCGCGAGCAGCGCGGGAGTGTCACGCATGTCCTGGTATGGGTGGGGATACCGCCAATCTTTGGGGCAGTAAAGTTCGACGGATGGAGGGCTAGCGAGATGCATATCGGCCGTCTGATGGGAGAGCGCCGATCGGACGGTGGGCGGTCACTGGAAGTGGCGGAGGATTTAAGTGGTGGGACCGCTGTAATTAACCCTGGTTTAAATGGTTTCGGGAGCGATTGTATTGGTTGTCGGGTTTTGACTATAATTAACCTGCAAGGTTAATTATTCCTTTATTTGTGTGGTAAGGTTATTAAAGGTTTCAAATAAACCAATAATTCCCATTTGTAGAGTGACATATGGTTTATAATAAACTGGGGCGGGGTATTTAATAATGCGGGTTTTTATATAGATGTATATAATACGGGAAAGGGGAACGGGTATAGGGAGCTATACAATAATATTAGTAGTTAATATGAGAGATGTGATGAAAAAGTGCTAAGTTAAAATGTTTTAAAAACTTAGGCTTAAGGGGAAAAGGAGTTTATACAAGGAATATGGCCATTTCCCTAAGTAAAATGGGGATTCACTTAGGCATCTGATAAAAAAAAGGAATGAGTGACTTTAAGGATATTAAGCAGATCTTAATACCTTGGGGTAATTTAGCAAATGATTTGGGAAAGGGATGAAGGGGAGTTAGTCATGCTTCGCTTGAGTTGCTCCAAAATATAAAACTACCATAATACCTGTGATAGAAGTAAAATTAATATTTTAATAGATAAAATCAATCACAAGCCTCATTCTGCAACACCAAAATTGCCTACCAAGCCTATTGTACCTAACATTTTTTCTTCTTTTTCTTTGGGTGCACTTGGACTGGAAAACCCTCACCAAATTTCTTTTCTTTGCATGATAAGCCTACCTAAGTCTGCCCTTATTTCTTCTAAGGGCTCATATTAAATAATTGAGCTCCTTTGCTTCTCTACCTATCTACTTATCTGCCAAGATTAAACAGTTTGGACATATTTTTCTTCTCTATCTCTAAAACAGGAAATTCAAACATGAACTGGCCAAGATTAGGCTATTTGGCCATTCATCAATTGTGGTAAAAAGTTCAACAAGTTGTACATGATGCTTTCTTTACAGAAAAATGAAATAGTAGTGGCATTTGGACTTGCACACTTTCCTGGTTCTTTTTATTTGGGGTTCATTTCTTTTCATTTTTTCTTTTGACCATTTATCTATTCACCCTTTGATTTTTCTTTTAGGGTATACCCTCTTTATATTTTTTTAAATTTTTTGAATTTTTGAACATATGAAAAACCTTTGCAACCAGAAAAGGTATGAACATACTGCAGACCTAATCAAGTCAATCATGAAATATGAAACCTATTGGTATAGGAGCATAACACTGGCTCCACTTGGGGATGGATTTTCTTGGTAGAAAGTCAAGGACAATAGGTCAGATGGCCTTCTCCATAACTTTGACCGTGCTCTGAAATCTCCTTCTGCTGGTTGCTTTATTTTATATATGACAGTTATGCTTATGAGGCTCAAGGCCATATTCTTAGGCTTCACCTTCATCAAGAGGTGGGATCAAAAAAGTGTTTCAGCATCCGACCATTAACTGGCCTTTCTTCCGTCTCTGAACCATCCAGGTTCCCCTGTGGGGCCTGGATAATAAAAGGTCCCTTCCATAGGAAGTCAAACTTCCCATGCTTTCCTTTGTCTTCTCTCCTAGAATCCCATTTTAAAATTTTGTCTCCTAAATAAAAATATTTTGCCTTGCTCCTCTTATCAAATATTTTCTTGAGTTTTTCTTGTAAGATTTGGGATCTTTGGTACACCTCTTCTCTGGTCTGCTGCAAATGGATGGTCTGATTTATCCTTCTTTGAATGTCATTGGGTTCCACCTGAGCTTCTTGCAGTAATTTCATTACAGGGACTCCTAAGGATGAAGGAAATACAACCTCCATACCATAGACTAGTTGATAAGGACTAGTCCCAATTGATCTCTTGGCAGATAATCTGTCTGCCCACAGTGCATTGGTAAGTTTCTTGTGTCAGTTTTTATTGTTCTTTTCCAACACTTTCTTAATAGTATTGATTAGGCTTTTACTAGAGGACTCAGCTAGACCATTACCTTGAGGGTAATAGGCTATGGAATGACCTAAGGTGATGTGGTACTTGTTACAGAAATTTATCATTTTCTTGGATTTGAAAGCAACAACATTGTTAGTTATGATCTTTTCAGGACAGCCAAATTGAGACAGTATGTTGGTTTGTAAGAATTCTATAATCACTGTATCATTTTCTTGTCTGGAAGGAATGGATTCTATCCATTTGGTGAAATAATCTGTGGCAGTGAAGATCCATTTATGTTGGCCTGAAGAGGGAGGATGAATTTCCCCGATGAAGTCCAAAACCCATTGCTGGAAAGGCATTTCAGTGGAAATTGGTCTAAGGGGTAGAGGTAGAAGTTTCTTCTTGCCTTTTGAAATTTATGACAAGCAGTTACAAACTTCTTGATATCAGCGAACAAGGTTGGCCAGTAAAATCCAACCCTTAGGATTTTGTCTGCAGTTGATTTCCAGTAAAGATGTCCACCACAGTCCCCTGCATGAAACTCTTTGAGTACCTTGTTAGCTTCATCTTTTATTAAACAATTTAATAGAATACCTTCATGATTTTTCCAAAAAAAGCACTATGTAAAATACAAAATTTTGAAGCTTTCATTTTTAAAAACCTTTTCTTTGTTCTGGATAACCCTGGATGAGCCTGCAGGTTTAATAATACATAAGTTATATCAGCATACCAAGGTGATTCTAAGAAGGCCTGGCTGAGTTGTGGAGTCGCCATCTCCTATTCATTATCCAGTTCATTAATATCCAGGGCTTGGCAATTGGTTTCAGTCATGAGTTTAGCCAATCCCTATCCCTTTATAAGCTTTGTGGGTTTTATTTCAGTGTCATACTCCAATATATTGGCTATCCATTTATCTCTCTTGCCTTCAATCCCCTCTTGGGTCAGGATATCTTTGACAACAACACTTGGTACATAAGCTATTACATGGGAGTACAATATGTAGATTCTGAAGTCTTTAATAGCTTTCACAAGTGCATAAGCCTATTTTTCCATGATTGGGTATTTTAGCGGTGCATCTCTAAGTGCTTTACTAAAAAAGGCTATGGGTTTTTCACATCCTTGATCATCTTTTTGTAGTAAAACAACAACAATGGTGTGCTATGATGCAAATGAAAATATTATGAAGTCTCTATTAAATTTCAGACTTGTAAGGACTGGTGTTCTGGTCAAATCCATTTTAATTTATTCAAATGTTTGCTTAGCTTCTAATGTCCATTTAACCTTGGAATCTTTTTTCAACGTATTGTTCAACAATCTAATTAATTCAGCCAAATTAGGTATGAATCTTCTTAAAAAGTTAATCTTTCCTAGGAAAGATTGAAGTTCTTTGACATTTTTGGGGTGGGGTATTTGTAAAATGGCTTCTATTCTATTAGGATCAATTTTGATGACATCTTGGGAGATTATATGGCCTAACATTTTGCCTTCCTCTAGATCGAACAACGACTTTTTAGGATTTAATGAAATACCAAACTTTCTGCATTTTAAAAACACTTGTCTCAAATGATCTAAATGTTGTTGATCTGATTTAGAAAACACAGTAAGATCATCTAGATATATGACCAAAAAATCATGAATTTATTTTTCAAAATCTATGTCCATTGATCGTTGGAAGGTTTCCCTAACATTCTTAAGTCCAAATGGCATTTTAACATATTTGAAAGTTCCCCATGGTGTTGTAAAAGCAGTCTTTTCCTGGTCATCCGGATGGACTGGAATCTGGTTAGAGCCTGAAAACCCATCCAAAAGTGAAATCCTAGAGGCACCTACTACCCTCTGTAAAATGTGGTCCATCTTAGGTAACGGGTTGTTACACTAAAAAATGTCACCATGACTATTTGCAGTTTGTATGACTCCATCGCCTGTCATACTATCCTCCTTGGCAAGTCTCATGCCTCTGCCTTCCATGTCAAACTCAAAGAAAGAGAGAAAAGTCATTTAAAGTCAAGTTATCTCTGGTACGCAGTTTCTCTCAACCTTACCTGCAGGTACGCAATCCAAGTTCACAATACCTGCGTACTTGTACGCTCTGTCTGTAAAGCAATGGGTGCGTACTCCTGTAAAGGTCAATAAGCGCAAGTTTCACTCCAAAAAAGTTACTTGTGGTTATTTCTAGAGCATTCTAGAAGCTTGTTTGACGTGTATGGAGCGCCTCCAAATGGTTCATGTATCCCTATAGAAGAGGAACTTATCCCATCAAGAGGGGAGCTAACCCACCCAAAAGAGGGGCTTATCCCATTGATGGTGGACCTGATTAACTTCCTCTACAGCACTATAAATACATGCATTAGACCAGAGGGAGGGGAGGTTGAAAGCTGAACATTCCTAAGGGTAGATGCTGCTGGAATTAGGACTTCCTTGTAGAAGCTTGTGAGGAGAGATTACCATCTTTACTTGTTTCCATTGGGAGGTGGGTGAGCTGATCAGAGTAAGGGAGAACTCTTGTGGACCCTGGGAGGAGCTTGCACAACACCAAGGCTTAGGTTGTAATGGTTCCTTTTGTTACCTTTTAATACAAATTAGTCCATTCTTCTCAACAATTTGTTATTTATGAGTTGTTTCATATACTCCTTGGTCTATATGTTAAATATGTTTTATTTTATGTGATATTCAGGTGCTATTTAATCGTTTGATTGTTAGTGAATGCAGGTTTCGAAGAGAAGGAGGAGCTCATCCGGATCAACGAAGCTGGACTACTACAACAGCGTTGGATTACAGGTAGGATCTAAACACTTGGTTTCTCATATTGTAAAAGCATATTTAGGGAAGGATTGCTCTTATTTGTCTTGTTTGTCACTAGAAAGTCTTAAGCTTCTCCGCACTAACGACTCATTCCGCGTGACAAAATGGCGACTCCGCTGGGGACTCCATGAATGTTCTTGAATTCTTTTTGATTTAATATTTTGGTCTGAGAAAAATCGCTTGTTTTCTGATTTTTGGCTGTCTAGCTGTGTATTTGGGTGGGTTAGCTTATAGTCAATTTAGATTTTTAGTTTTCTTAGCTTTGCCAGCAGTACGCAGGCATTGAGTTCAGCACAGTGCGTACTTGTACGCACTGCGACTGTGTGCACAGAGCGTACCCGCGCCTGTGTCAACAGATCACCTGCGTACCCCTGTCAAATTTGAGAGAATTTCATTTTTCATCTTTTTGCTCTTTAGATTTTGTTTTTACTTTTTTTTACTGCCAAGATCCATTAGTTTACTGTCAGAGATCTTCACCTGAACTTGTCCCATTAGTATCGAGGGTTTTGGTGGAATTCATAGGGATTTTACCTTAGGGTTTGATTTTTAACTGGTCCTGTAGTGACTTTGACGTTAGAGGTTGTCAAACTTTGGATCTCCTTGGTTTTGGCCAGTCCTCTTAGGAGTCGGGCCTGTCATAGAAGTCACCCTTGTGAGAGACCTACCTTTGTGTCTTCTCTTTGCGAAACTCGAAAAGTTTGTTTGTTAAAGCCTTGAATTCCATTCTTGAGAAAAAAGAACAAAAATATTTCGATTTTGTTTTTTGGTTAGTTTATGATTCTGCATGAACTGATCCTTAGTTGCATTTTGACTAAGTAAAACATCCGGGAATCATCCTTGTAGGCTTTTGTCCTCATAAGTTTTACTTGTAGGTAAATTTCCCTTTAATTTGCTTTTGAGTGATTTTGAATTGATTGACTTAGATTTGTTAAATTTGATTTTCGATAAATAGTTTTACATGCTTCAGTAGTGTAGAAAAAAATATAAAAGATTCTTTGAAAACAAGTTTTATTTGGTAGCATTTGTAGTCTTTTGAAGAAAAGGGATTTTCGTGAATAATTAGTGGTCATGAGTTGCATGTTTTGAAAAGATAAAGAGAATTGTTTCTTTGATTGTCTTTGTTAAGAAAGTTGTTTTCTATAAAATTTGCATTCTCTTAACTCTCTTAGCTAGGAGATTCATTGAAAAAGGAAAGTAGTGTAAATCATCTTAGGTGCATCTTTGTAGTGATTGAGAGTCGAGTCTACACACCACCAGTTTCATCTCCACTACCTTTTGTCTTAAAGGAAAACCATAAAATTAACGCTTAAAGTAAAATCAACTTAGTAACATTTTATTTACTAGGGCTCTGAAACACCAATATAGATCAGGCTAGTGTCTTGGAGTAGGAGAGTAATTAACTCTCCAAGACAGCAAAACCAAACAAGTAGCTGATCTTGTGGTAGGATAAATCCAACTGTTTCATTTATACTCTGGGAAAGCTCCTCTTAAAGGAGAAGCACGAGCTCGTGTCCGAACCAGTGAGGGGATCAATCCTCCCTCGTTGGGAACGACGCCAGACACGCACGTATTACAAACGGTAAACCTCGGATTAATCATTATCGAGGAGCCAGGGGTCACTTGTTGGTAAACCTTGGATTATTGCCAAGGAGCCGGCAAGGGGATTGAGCTTGATACTCTGCCCTTGCGTGCTGTCGGAGTGTAGACTGTTCCCCCAGGTGTATTTGTTGCTGTTGGTAACCTTAGTGACCATTATCTTTAAGATTCTACCCGAGGTGACGGTGGAGGGAAGATCCCACTGTACCTGGAGCAGACGTCGGCTAGACTCACTTGGATTTTCCGGGGGGTTCACTTCACTCGAGACGGTTAAAGTGGAGGAACTTGTGTCGGTCTATTCATTAAGCAGGTTGCCAGGGTAACTGTTCCACCCACCACTTCTGTACTGAATTCGGCGATGTTGGGCTTCATCACCAACTAGTGTTTTCGGTCCGGAAGGCTACTGTTTGTGCATGGTTTGACGCCCTAGATTCTTTAGGCGTGTGATTCAAATTTGTTTGGTTCTCTAGTGACTTTAGGTGGTTTGTTTTGAGATTTTACTTTGTTTTCGTGTGCAGTAGTTAAAAGTTTTTAACTGTGGCGGAATTACCGAGACAGTCCCGTAGACTTCGGGGCCAATCTCCTGAGATTGTTTCCGTGGCCGAATTGTTGAGGAGATCCCGTAGACTTCGGGGTGATCCTCCTCGAGACGACCCGAGTAATCTAGAAGGTTTGAAAGTCCTCGTAACTCCTCCTAGTGGTAGTAGAGTAGGTTCACCTGAAGAAGGAGAGTCTTCGTTGGTAGTCCATCCAGATTACCAAAGTCTAGAAACAAGTTACAATCCTGAAGCTGTTGCAGTTTCTGAGCTTGCTGGTAGTTTTTCATCTACTAGTGATATAGGCGAAGAACCTGAAATATCTGAACCTGTTACTCCAACTTCTAGTGTTCCTGATTCACCTAGGATTGAAAGAGTTATAACCAAGAATCTTCCTTCTGGTTTGTTAGCTATTGAAGAACTTACTCCAGAAGAAGAAGTAGGCCCTGTTCTTGAAGATCAACCTACTCTTGACCTAAGAGAGCGTGAATCTATCTTTTACAGTCCACCTAGAAGTACTACTTGGTACCTTTCGTTAACTAATTATTTAGACAACTCAAGGATAGGTTTTTCTCCACCTCGTACTCCTTATCCACCCGGAGGTATTTATACTCCTGTAAATATTTCTAGTCAGTCGTCCGTGTCTACTCAACCCCCTGAATCTTTCTTGTACGGTGGTCCTTCTGTTCCTACTGGGTATCAATCACTTTCTGTTACCTTTGCAGGAGCATCTCCTCAACCCATTGGACACGGGTCATTAGCTGGAAGCAATGGTAATAGACCGTTGGGTGTAGGAGACGTTTACATAATGTCAGGTTCAATTCCCGGTTCTCAACCTCAAGGTGGTCAATTACCGCCTGGGGGGAAGCCTCAATTAATGCCTGGGGGGCAACCTCAAGGTACACAAGTTGCGGCTAGGGGGCAACCTCAAGGACAGTATGTACCTATGGTGCAATACGTTCCTCAAGGTCAACCCCAACCTCAGTATGTACCCCAAGGTCAACCTCAGTATCAATTTATGCACCAAGGTCAACCCCAGTATCAGTACTTACCTCAAGGGTATCTACCCCAAGGTCAGTACTCGAGTCAAGGTTATCAACCACCTCAAGGTCAATCTTATGTTCCAGGTATGGGAAATGTACCTTTCAATTATCAATCCTACCCTCAACCTGGTTACGGATCTCAGTATCCTCAACCTGTTACGGGTCAATACCCCGAAATGATAGTGTGGGATCCATCACAAGGTCAACAGGTGTTGCAGCCAAGTATACAATTGTTATCTCAAACTGGACAACCTGTAGTTTCTGGTCCACCCCAGCAACCACAACCTGTCTAGTCAACTGTTCAAACTTCTGTAACTTCGGTAGTTACTCAGCCGCCAATCGCACCTAGTACTCCATCTCAAACAACTGCTGCAACTACCGCAACATCTACCACACTTACTTCTGGAGTATCGACAGCTCCGGTTTCTACTGTCTCTGCAACCACCCCTCAGACATCTTTACCGTTGTCCGGATCTACGATTCAAACCACGGTCCAGATGCCTGTAGGGCAGCCTGGTTTAAGTACTGTTGTAACAAGTCAACCACAATTCACTTATCAACAACACCAGGGACAGTACCAATACGGGCCTGCTGTCCAACAACCGGTTTACCTGTATCAACCGTATCCTGGGTACACTTATCAACAACCTCAACAACCCCAATACGGTCCGGTTAATCCTGGTTTTCCAGGAGGATATAATATCCCGAACGCGATTCCTGTTCCAAGTTATCCTGGATATCCTCCTCCTGGGACTGGTCTTGTGACCCAGAGTTTTAGAGATCCTAACCGGCAATTGCCGTTTATCGCAACTTTGGATTTACCCGACTTGACGCGCCTAACGAACGATCCAATAAATTATCTTCCGTTCTGGCCGCCAATGCCAAATAAGTTGCCCAGTGATATACCCAAGTTCGAAGGTAAACCTGGAGAGGATCCATCAAATCACGTGATGACTTACCACCTCTGGTGTGCTTCGAATTCTATCTCGAATGATTCGATCCGTTTACGTCTTTTTCAACGTACGCTCATTGGTCTCGCGGCCAAGTGGTACATTGAGTTACCACGGGCCTCTTTTTATAACTTTAGCCAGTTAGCTACCTCGTTCCTAACTCATTTTCAGTTGCCGGTCAGATACGATAATGGTACTGAGTTATTAACTTCATTAAAACAATCGACATCCACTTATATTTCTGATCATATCCATGAATGGAGACGTCGAAGACGTTTAGTGAAAGTTTTTATCCCGGACCAAATCTTAGCTGAATGGTTTGTCAAATCATTATTACCGAAGATTACTGAAGATGTAGCTAAGGCTAGAGTAGTTACTGAGGAGCAAGTCATTGCTCAAGCCCAGTACCTTGACTTAGTTTATACTTAGTTGGGTACGTTGCACGAGAAGATCCCAGATCTTCCTAAGTCGAATCAAATCGCTGCTCCTCCTTCGGGGTCTCATGCTGCAGATGGCATGATTGGTACGGTGAACACTAAAAGTAAGAATAAATCCTCAAAGAATTCTTCTCCAATCATAACCTTACCAGACTCCACGACAGGAGAATCTTCTCCTGAAATTACCGCCGATGTTCATGCTATAGAGTCATCTACGGCTAAATCAAAAAACGGTGGTAAAAAGAAAGGCAAGAAGAAAGATAAAG
Organism: Pinus tabuliformis; assembly: GCA_031772625.1. Classification (NCBI taxonomy): domain Eukaryota; kingdom Viridiplantae; phylum Streptophyta; class Pinopsida; order Pinales; family Pinaceae; genus Pinus; species Pinus tabuliformis. Next base: position 803,330,980 of record CM062805.1, on the reverse strand, counting down.
CAGACAAGGCTCCAAAGGAGAAAAAAGAGAAGTCGGAATCTAACGACGAGAAACAAACCTCGCTATCCTTGTTTAATTTGTGAAGAAGATCATTTCACAAGAGATTGCCCTCATCGGGCAGAGGTTGTGAAAATCGTAAAAGGTTCCCCAACTCCTGCTGTTTTGAAAGATCCATTTACAAAGCAGGAGAGTAAGATGATAGGTTCTTCCTCGAGTGCCAGTGAAGAACCCATATTGATGATGTCTCATGTACGGATTGCGACTCGATCACACGATTATGGTAGTAAGAGTCCTGTTGATGGCAAAGAAGCAGAATCTTCTCATTCTAATCCATCAACATCATCTCCCGGTTCTGATCCACTACAGATCGAGAAACCTAACCCAGACTTGGTAATCAAACCGCCCGCCAAGGGTATACTTCGAAAGTCTGCTTTCAATCCACATGCGAGAGCAGCTCAGAATTATAACATTGTTGAGGACTTAGCTGTTTCACCCTCAGCAATGTCGGCTTTAGAAGTGCTGCAATCGTGCCCAGCACAATGAAAATTACTTTTGTTGGCTATAGAAGCTGTTGATATTCAGGACCCGAACCTGATAATCTTTGATCTAGAAAATAGTACACCGCGTCTCCCTCATCAGATGGTTTTCCAGATGCCAGTGATAGTAAAAAACAGGCCTATTCATCGGACTGTAATTGATGAAGGAGCTTCTACGTGTATTATGTCGATTCAATGTTGGAGATCGCTTGGTTCTCCTTCATTGAACCAATCCCCGACGATTCTTAAGGCCTTTGATGGCTGTGGGTTCCATCCAGTTGGCATTCTACAGGATTTGCCTATAGGGGTTGAAGGAAAAACCGTTAGTCTGGATGTGAAAGTGGTTGATGCCCCTCTAGACTACAACCTTCTCTTGGGTCGAAGTTGGTCTTACGCTATGACAGCGATCGTCTCATCGATCTTCAGAGTTATAAAGTTTCCACATAATGGCAAGATCGTGACAATAGACCAGCTGGCTTTCTTTTCATCCGACCCAGCCTCTTCAGAGAGTATCCAGCATGTCGGAAAAATGACTATCCCTTATAGGGATGTTGGCATAGGATTAGTTAAAGATTCCGGTTTACTGGGTACTTTTCCTTTTCCTCCAATCAACGCAGACCCTTCATTCGCTTCCATTCATATGATTACTTCAGACACTATTATTTATGATGATCCTTGGATTGTCCCATCTGAATCTGAGATAGACTCATTCGACGATGCTATGCCTTTGAGTCCATATGAAATTGCTTATGAGTCCGTGCAGTCTTTTACCGACCCGTGTTCAACCCAAATCGACCAAATGAATGTGGTCCGTGAGGAATCACTTTGCACATCAACCTCAGAACGGATAGCGTTTCCCGAAGTTGTGTCATCTGACGAGCAACTTCGCGAAATCCTAAGTGTAGATGATCTACCATGGGAAGATCTCCATCATAGATCTTCGTTTTTACCTGAGGGTGATGGCTTTGAAAATGATTTTTCATCAATTTTTATGGCTGAATATGTTAAGGACGCTCAGAATCCCACAAAACATCCTGATTCAGAGTTGAATTTGGGAAACATTTCCCAAACTATTGCCATTGACATTTCAGTCAAAACTGGAATTATTGAGAAAATTCATATAGGTGCCTCGTGTACAAACGACGAAATTCAAGCATACAAGGCCCTATTTTAAGAATTCTGCGACGTGTTTGCTTGGTCCTATGAGGAAATGCCAGGAATTGATCCCTCTATTGTTGTTCATGAAATCAAGACTTACCCGGACGCTAGACCCGTTCGGCAACGTCTGCGTCAGATACACCCTAGGAAAGCGACTACAATTAAAGCAGAAGTTGAGAAACTATTGAAAGTAGGTTTCATTTATCCGATCCCGTTGACAGATTGGGTATCGAATATTGTTCCGGTTAACAAGAAACAGGGAACAATAAGAATTTGCATCGACTATAGGGATATTAATCGTGCTTGTCCAAAAGACAACTATCCCACGCCCTATATCGATCAAATAATTGATGATTGTGCTGGCAGTGAAATATTTTCCTTTATGGACGGTTTTTCTGGTTACAACCAAATTAATATTCTACCTGCCGATCAACCAAAAACAGCTTTCATTTGTCCTTGGGGGACATTTGCTTATTGCAAATTACCTTTTGGACTTAAGAATGCCGGAGCCACTTTCCAAAGGGCAATGTCTTATGTGTTTCACGACATCAAGCACATTTTGCAGCCGTACCTCGATGATTTGCCTGCTCATTCTTTACATCGAGCTGATCACCTTGTCCACTTACGAGCTATTTTTATGAGGTTTCGGCATTATCGAATTCGGTTGAACCCACACAAATGTGTCTTCTGCATAGAAGTGGGACGATTGCTAGGATTTGTCGTTTCAAAAGGCGGTATCCGCGTCGATCCCTCGAAGGTAGAAGCTATCATCAAATTGCCTCCTCCTTCGAGTTTGCGCCAACTCCAAAGTTTGCAGGGGAAAGTAAACTTTTTACGTCGATTCATTCCTAACTACGCCGAGGTTACAAAGGGTTTCACCCGGTTGTTAAAACAAAATGCTCAATTCTCTTGGGATGAGATAGCTCAGAAATCTTTCGATGCACTTAAGCACGCGTTGACCCATGCACCGTTGTTGCATCCTCCCAACTACAACCAGGATTACTTTTTGTATCTCGCCGCCTCCCACTCCACCATTGGAATGGTCTTAGTTCAGGAAGATGAATTCGGAACGGAACATGTGATATATTACCTTAGTCGGACGTTAAATCCAACCGAGCTAAAGTACTCACATGTGGAAAAGTTGGCACTGGCAGCCGTTCAAGCTGTCCAGCGTTTTCGTCACTACATTCTTCTCTGTAAAACTATAGTGATTTCGGATTGCAACCCTATGATATATATTCTAACTAAACAATTGCTAGGGGGCAAGTACTCCAAATGGATTGTTATCCTGCAGGAGTTCGATTTGGAGTTCGAAAAGTCCAAATCTAAGAAATCCTTAGTCTTTGCCGAGTTAATGTGTGATTTCCCGCGTGCTGACACGGAAACAGTGGCAGAGGAACCCATAGGGGATGAATCTTTGTTTCTTATCAGCACTTTAGATCCATGGTACGGGGATATAATCATTTATCTCCAAACCCAATCCTTTCGGCCCGAAGCTTCTAAGACAGAACGTAGGAAAATTCGATTCCAGTCCCAACAATACAAAATAATTGGAGATACTCTTTATCGTCGTGGGGCGGACTTGGTTTTTTGACGTTGCTTAACTCACGAAGAGGCAGAAAGGGTTTTGAATGACTGTCACTCTGGGGCATGTGGCGGTCATATGTCTGGGTATGCCACAGCTCAGAAGGTGTTGCGTGCTGGCTATTTCTGGCCGTCCATGTTTAAAGATTGTATCATTGCGGTCCGAAAATGCCACAACTGTCAAGTGTTTGATCGCAAGATGCGCGCACCACCAGCTCCTCTCCACCCTATAATTGTCGTTGGTCCTTTTGCTAAATGGGGTATCGACTTTATTACTTGTAACCCTCACTCAGCCGGGGGGCATGCGTATATCATCCTTGCGGTTGATTATTTTACTAAGTGGGCCGAGGCGATGCCTACATTCGAGGCAGATGGCAAGACTGCCGCAGTTTTCGTATTCAATCACATTATTGCTAGGTTTGGTGTCCCACAAGTGATAATCACTGACCATGGGCGCCATTTTCGAAACATTATGATGACAGAGCTTACAGGCCAGCTTGGTTTGCACCACGATAGCTCAACACCTTATTATCCACAAGCCAACGGTCTGGTTGAGTCCATCAACAAAGTTTTAGTCATCATGATCCGGCGAATCATTAGCATTCATCGGTCGAATTGGCACAACATGTTATTTTTCACGCTGTGGGCATATCGAACTTCGGTGAAAACATCAACAGGGTTCACACCTTTCCAACTAGTTTATGGTTTGGAAGCCGTGCTGCCCATTGAATGCGAAATCCCATCACTTCAAATGGTTGTCAAATTACTCCCAGCTACTTCCGAAGAGGAGAAGCATTTATTGTATTTAGCTCAATTAGATGAGACTCGACATGATGCTGCACTGGCAATCGAGACTCATGCAAAACGAATGAAAGCTCAGTATGATCGAAATGTGACCCCTCGAAATTTTTCGGAAGGAGACCTAGTGCTATTATATGATCAAGCTAACGATAAGTTAGGTGCTGGAAAATTCGTTCCTATGTGGCATGGACCCTACATTGTTAAGCGAAAGCTAGCAAAAGGGGCCTATGAGCTGGTTGATTTTGATGGGGACTCTTTGGGTAAACCCAGAAATGGACTTTACCTAAAGAGGTACTATGCTTAAATGGTGGGTGTGAAGATTTTTGTTAGGGTAGTTAGGTTAATTTTCTCTTTCTAGCTGGTACGTTTGCTTAGTTTAGACAAGTGTGCTTAGTTTAGAGAGTGTGGTTTTTCGTCGTTATTCTGGCTTATCTTGGTTTTACTCTTGATATTGCAGATGTCGACGCCTCTCCAAACGTACATTGGATTTGCTGATGGTGCTTGTCGTAGTACACGGAATATCTCTTCCGCAGCTTGGGTTATCTATTCGCCCTCTGACGAGTTAGTTTCTATGCATGGGGTGAGCCTCGGTCAAACAACAAACAACATTGTAGAATACAGTGCAGTGATTGAATTATTATCTGAATCCATTACATTTGGGATTCGGAGTTTGATAGTGAGGTTAGATTTTGAACTCGTTGTATTACAGCTTAATAGAGTTTATGCCATTAGAAATCCAGTGTTATTAAGGTTATTTTTGAGAGTGCATCTTTTGGAACGTGAATTTGATTACATTGAATATCAACATATTCCAAGGTCTTTTAATACATTAGCAGATGCAATTGCTTCTCGAATGTTAGACAGACATTTGCGATAATCATACATGTAAATTTAAAACACATTAACATTTAATCACACATGTTTAACAAGATAAGCCGGTAATAATGATATATATATATATATAGATAGGAGTGTGTCAAAAAATATACATCGTCTTCGATCATAGGTTGAAAAACACCTTATGATCAGCGAAAATGATAAGTACAAAAAACCAAAAATGTCATATGTGTCTACAAAAAGTGACTAGCCAATCACTGGTGGTGCTCTCTATACGAGACCACTGCCCGCGCTACCCTACACAGGAACCTCCTGATAGGTCCTGGGACTGCAACCACATAGCGCTGAAGTCGAATAGGAATATCATCTATAGTCGTCTCTGGTATGTCCGCCGTGAGACGCTCAAGGTCCTGTTCCAGCTCGGCTAAGGCCTCTGCGGCCGCATCCTGTGGGGCCGGTGCTGGTGCAACTGGTACTCTCCTCTCGAATGGCCGGAGATTGGCCGGACGCTGTGGGCCTACATCTGCATTTTGAAAATTGTCACTGTCAGTTTTGAGACGATATAAAAACAAATAAAAAGTAAATAATCTCAAAAATTTGTGAAAAATGAAATACCTCTGTTGTCCCATTCTTCTCCCTGTGGAAGAACCATGTCCGGATCACCGCGAAAATCTACTCCGGCATAAGGAAAGTCCTGAATCGCGAAGACCTGGGTCTCCAACCAGTGAAAGTAACCAGCAGGAAATCGAACAACTCCCGCTCTCTCATCAGGATGCCGGGCCATCACCGTAACCCATCGTACCAACCTTGGCTCCCGAGGTGGCCAAACCGGAACAGTGAGATGCTGAGGGATAAGCATCGAAACTCTCTCTAGGGCAAAGCTCACAACTAAAGGCCCATACCCAAAGGTCTTTAGTTGCCCGTTCTTTACCCTAGTCAGTTGGCCCTTTATGTTGGCCAACACAGCATCGCACCAATTGAAAATGGTGCCTCGGTAGCAATCTATCGCCATCCGCATTTGGGACCCGGTGGCAATGTGCAAGGCGGCTGCGCCGCAGAGTCTGGTAACTGTAAAGGAAATTACCATAAGTTCAGGCAGGGATATATATTTGATTTCTATCCCTCTCTCCTGGTTCTGATTGTTGCACCACTCTAGCCGGAGGCTAGCAAGGGATTGGCCACCCGGCCTAGTCCTGGAGAGAGTCAGTTGCTCGCCCCTATTAGGCAAGCCAGTGAGAAAATATATGTCAGAGGGCTCTATCTCGAGCTGGTGCCCTCCGATGTAGAAGAATTGTTCCTGGATGTTCCACCTTTCAACCAGCCACTCTAGGAATGGCACTTGGGCCCTCATGCCAGCTATGGCCCAGTACTTGTAGAGACCGCATGCCTTCAAAGCATCAATGGAGGGTTGATGATTTATTGCGGCCAAATCAACGTCCTCGTGTTCTCTTTCACGCCAATCAAGCATGGTGTGCACCCTACACATCATAAAACATCTATTAGAATTCATAAATTTTTAAAATGTTGGTCCATTTTGGAGGAATGAGGGTTTCAAAATGCGTTTTGCGTGGTACGCACCCTGGCTTTTAGGGACAGAGCGTATGTACGCAGCTGCCCTTAAGGCTGGGTGCGTACGCTCGATATTTTCCCCATTGAGAAAATATCAGGGTACACAGGTCAGCAGTGCATGACCTGCGTACCCCAAAGGGCGCATCTTGAAACCCAAAGGCCTCCAAAAAATCAAATAAAAACCTAAAAATGAATTCTAAACGGATGGAAATTAAGAGAAGGATGTTGTAGAATACCTGGTGAAACGGCGTTCGATTCTGACGGTTGGATTCTCCGCAAAGTCCACGGGAAGTTTCTTGTCAAAAGCCCTTTTCTCTCCCTCAACAGTAAAATGGTAAAAATGACATGGTAAAAAGTCTTTTTATAGGTTTTTTGGGTAAATGAATGCTTGGTTTGTTTATTTTTTACCATAAAGAGATATTTTTCAATGTATTTTTGCCTATCTTAAACAGGTATGAGTAATGTGTTGTTTTTGTGCAAGACAAAGGGACTTTAGGGTAAACTATCATTTTTCACGAACCAAAAAACCAGAGTCATCTTTTAAGCCCTTTTCTGACTCCTAAAACATGAAAAGATTGCCGAGCGTTTCTTTTACACTTGTTAAAATGGAATTAAAAGACGGTCCTCTTATAGCCCTTTTCTGACCGTAAAAACACGAAAAGATTGCCGGGTTTTTGTCGTTTCAAACTCGATATTGGAAATAAAACGACGTGTCCTTGATCGCTTTTTACTTTTCAGGTCAACGACACTAAACATGAAAGAACTCCTTGGTCGCAAGATCAAGCGGTTCTCTCGGGTATTATTTTATACTTTTTTGGGCTTGGGAGACACAAATTTACGAAAAAGTTCACTATGGAGTCTTCTTTAGTTTTTTCAGACTCTCTAAAAATTGAAAAACGCCGAGTTTCTCCTATACTGGACTCGTTAAAATTTCACAGTAAAGGACCTGTTCGATTACAAACAGGAATGGACCACTCCTTCGTAGGGTCCGAATCTAAACTAAGTTGGACTCATCTGAAGGATGAGCTTATAATCAAGCATATGTTATCCTCCTCAAGCTTGTAAAAAATAAAGAGGTACTTGCCAGAAATGGTGGGGGAAAAGAGAGAAGAGTGAACCTATTTGTTATCCTTTGTTACAGAAGAACCTTATCACCGCTCTTGAACACGACACTTTTTATTCACCTGGGTTGGGAAATCCTTTGCCTTAAAATTGAGCAAACCACTTTGAAAGACTTCAACCATTTCTGGGTATTAACTTTGGGTCAATCGTTACCACGCCATCTGTCATGTCGTTATGTGTTCAAGAGGTCTCTGCAAATAAACCATTCATATGCAAAATACTTGTCATCCATTTTGACCATCCCTGAGTCAGTCCTTACAGCAACATTTCTTCAACTTGAACAATGATTTCGTGTTGTGGGCTTGCCTGCAACGGGTCGCTCTCTATCGACATCAGCACATTATCTAGAAAGATGACTTAGAGATCGTTAGTACCTTGAGGTCTGCATGCATCAATGGCAGGTTTCTCGCCTTTGACGACAATTTACATCATTGACTTTCGATCAAAGGACTCCATGACGTGTTCGACAACAACCCATTCATTCACATTTCATGGATTGTACTGGGTACTTTGAGAACCATTGAAATCACTAGTGGTCTCTCTCACACTTGTTAACAGTTTACATCATCGACTGGTAATCGAGTGGTTTCTACCATGTTCGACATCGACTCATTTATTCGCATGGATAGACTCGTACCATTTCGGGAAGTAGAAATGAAGACCCTGGATCTAGTTTCCACCATCCAGGCTGTGAGGAGTTTTGTATTCATTATATAGTAGACCAATCATAAACAGATGGCTGCATCCATAATGTGTCTACAAAAGTCTATAATTGTGATGTACTGCAAAATCATTCCTGTATCAGAGCAGTAGTTAGATTGTTAGTTAAAGTTTTCAATCTGAGTATGGGAATGCCTACCTCAGCGGTGATATCATCTTATATATGTATTTTGTGTTGAATATTTGCATGTTCTGACCGGGTCCTCCGCAAGATACTCCTTGAAATGATAAAGTGCTTCACCCTTCCTAGATGTTTTGAAACCCTAATCTATTTCAGGCTTCGCACTTTAGGGGGCAATCTGTTACACTAAAAAATGTCACCATGACTATTTGCAGTTTGTATGACTCCATCACCTGTCATACTATCCTCCTTGGCAAGTCTCATGCCTCTGCCTTCCATGTCAAACTCAAAGAAAGAGAGAAAAGTCATTTAAAGTCAAGTTATCTCTGGTACGCAGTTTCTCTCAACCTTACCTGCGGGTACGCAATCCAAGTTCACAATAGCTGCGTACTTGTACGCTCTGTCTGTAAAGAAAAGGGTGCGTACTCCTGTAAAGGTCAATAAGCGCAAGTTTTACTCCAAAAAAGTTACTTGTGGTTATTTCTAGAGCATTCTAGAAGCTTGTTTGACATGTATGGAGCGCCTCCAGATGGTTCATGTATCCCTATAGAAGAGGAACTTATCCCATCAAGAGGGGAGCTAACCCACCCAAAAGAGGGGCTTATCCCATTGATGGTGGACCTGATTAACTTCCTCTACAGCACTATAAATACATGCATTAGACCAGAGGGAGGGGAGGTTGAAAGCTGAACATTCCTAAGGGTAGATGCTGCTGGAATTAGGACTTCCTTGTAGAAGCTTGTGAGGAGAGATTACCATCTTTACTTGTTTCCATTGGGAGGTTGGTGAGCTGATCAGAGTAAGGGAGAACTCTTGTGGACCCTGGGAGGAGCTTGCACAACACCAAGGTTCAGGTTGTAATGGTTCCTTTTGTTACCTTTTAATACAAATTAGTCCATTCTTCTCAACAATTTGTTATTTATGAGTTGTTTCATATACTCCTTGGTCTATATGTTAAATATGTTTTATTTTATGTGATATTCAGGTGCTATTTAATCGTTTGATTGTTAGTGAATGCAGGTTTCGAAGAGAAGGAGTAGCTCATCCGGATCAACGAAGCTGGACTACTACAACAGCGTTGGATTACAGGTAGGATCTAAACACTTGATTTCTCATATTGTAAAAGCATATTTAGGGAAGGATTGCTCTTATTTGTCTTGTTTGTCACTAGAAAGTCTTAAGCTTCTAGGAAGGTCGGTTGTGTCCGCACTAACAACTCATTCCGCGTGACACGGGTAGTGGTCTTTTAAATAAACCTTATTTACATTCCTTAAATCGACACACAATCTGATTTCTCCTATTTTCTTCCTAGTGGGTGCTAAATTAGACACCCACTCTGAAAACCTGATAGGAGCAATTATCCCTGCTTCATACATTCTTTTGATTTCTTTTTCAATTAAGGGGAGTAGTACAGGGTTAATTCTTCTGAGCTTTTGCTTGAATGGTTTTTGATTTTCCTTGAGGGGTATTGTATGTTGAATTACAGAGGTGTCATAAGATTTCAGATCTTCATAGCTCTAGGCAAAAACATCCTGGAATTATTTGATGAGTTCAACATATTTAAGCTTTTGATAAGGGGGTAAAGTTTTGGATAATTTTATCATTTTTGGATTTTCTTTAGTTCCTCTGTTACAGTCTTCAATTTCTGCATTTAGAGGTTGCATCTTGGGTTTCTTTGGGATATCATTAGAATCAAAGAACTCTTCCAAAGGAGTTAATCTGGTGGGCAAATAATTGTCTTTTAAATTAATAACTTCAGATTCTCCTCCAATAATCTCGTCGATGTCTACTTATTTAAGATCTTGCAACTTTTTATTGATAAAATATGTTGGGTGAAGTATTTGAGTTTCAATTTCTGCTGTAATGTCTGTTTCAATTTTGTCTATTTGATTAACCTCACTAACAGTGTCCGTGCCTATATTAGTGCTAGAAAATTCTTCTTTTAGGGTCAAGAAATTGTTAATCTGAATATCATTGTCAAACACTTGCCAATTCTTTACATTGTCAGGTATGGCTAGCCTGTGTCTAATCTTAGCTGTAAATTGATGATTAGGTTCAAATGGTAATTTACAAGTGCTGGAAAATGTTACCAAGTTGTGTGCATGCAATTATGTTTTCTTGGAATTTTGGCAAGCTGTGTTTCCAAAAATGTATTAAGGATCTCAATTGCTACTACTTTGTAAGATCTTATTCTAGGATCATTTGTGAGGAAGTTCCCTTTTTTCTGTTGAATGACCACATCAGAGTCTCCCAAAACTGATACCTTGATTGCCCCCAAACTTTTGATCAATTTAAGTCCTAGCAACAGGGCTTCATATTCAACCATATTATTGGTGCATCTGAAGTTTAATCTGTAAGCGTGCACTTCAGGTTGATCATTTTCTAGATTGTGTACCAAAATCCCTGCTGCTGCCCCTAATTTATTAACTGATCCATAAAATTCTAAGTACCAAAAGATCTCATGTTCATATTTGGTATCTGGAGTCTCAGAAATTTGTTTACTAGGGAGATCTAGTTTTTTAGTTTCATCTATCTTCTCTTGAGTGTCTGATATATCATTTTTCTCAGAAATTTCTTGAATCTCAACACTAGACTTTTGGTTTATAATTTCTTCTTGTTCAAGTTCTAAAACCTTGACATTAGTTGGTGGGTTAATTTCAGCATTGTAGAGAATGAAGGAGTCCATGTCAAAGTGCATGGAGTAGATGAGAAAATTCTGGGGTTTCTCCTGACTACTTACCACATATTTCATTAAAGTTTCTTGGTACAATCTCTTTGGTTGACCAAATACTGAAATAGTAGCATAGGACAGGTCCAATTGTAAAGATCCTTGGAGCTTTACACCCGATGATCTAGACAACAACATGCCATATTTTGGGGGAATATCAGCTACCACTATGTCCATTAAAATGGTCTTGGTGGGATATTGAACTAGTGATACACATAAATCTTTGATCAATCCTAGACATCTGACCTGGCTTGAGTCAAAAGAGAATAAGTCTTTGTATGGCCTGGTAATATCTAGGTCCAACTTCTCCATTACAGATTTATGCATTAAAGTATGAGAAGCACTAGAATCAAACATTCATTATGAAGTATTTTATCATGTATGTTCAAAATTACATTGAAAGAAGGGACCCCTCCATCTATTGATTTTCCGTTTACCTCAGGGCCAAAAATTAATTCAGGCTGGTCATTAAAGATATTTACTGAGTCTTTTTTCACCAAATTTTGGAGTGATCTATTAATTTGAGCTCTGTATACATTATGTTTAGCCAATTCTATCAATGGAATGGCTATCTTTAATTTGCTTATTTCAGTCTCAAGATTGAAAAGTTTTTCAGTTTGAGTTTTTGTATTCTGGACAGTGAGATTGTTTTTTTCTGCTGTATTTTCAGTGTTTTTCTCTTTTTCAGGAGTGATGTTATGGACCGAAGTTTCTTCCAAGTAAATTTATGGAGGTTCTTCCACATTTCCTTTGGGAGGAGTGGAAGTGGAAGGCTGTTTTCTAGGTCGTTGATTGTCTGATACATCTTCAACTATTGGATTATTTGGGTTAGGAGTTGTTCTATGAAGGGTTTGCACAGGTGCGTTATTGTTCTTAGCTTTTTTAGGTTGCTTGGTTTCTTTCTGTTTTTTGGCCTCAGGGGCATCTATTCTTCTACTCCTCAATTTGTATTTCTTGTGAACTTCATAAATGTCTGTATCATATCCCTCCCTAAAATCAAATGATTCACCTGGTTGAGTTTGGAATTTTTTAAGAGTGTGAGCTTCTTGGTCTTATTGGGTCAAGAAAACTTGTTGTTCATCATTGAGGCCCATTAAGTTAATTTGAGTGTCTTCTGTTGGTTGATCAGAAGTTGAGGCTTCAACATAATTTTTCGGGAATGGGGGCCTAATGTTTTGGTCAGGCCCAGTCTTTCCAGTATTAGTGTTTTAGTTTCTTCTGAAATTTGGATTTCTCCCATTATTGCTCGGTTGACCATACCAAGGGGATTTTCTCTCAATTGTTTCTACTCTATCACCAAGTCTATCCATTCCTTTAATAATAGAATCTAATTTCTGTCAAAGGAAAAAGGTTCTTCTTTGATAGATATCTTCCTTTCAACTCTGGCTCGAGCTCATTTAGAAATCAGGTTGGCCTCAACACTGACAACTATACTCTGCACCTCTTCTAAGTCTCGAGGAGCTCTTTCCATAAGTTGGTATGTCATATCTGAATGAAATGCATCAGGTAATTTAATCAAGGCCAAATCTGGAGGAGGTCTAAGATTTTGAGGAATGGCATTGTAGACATTATTGAATCTGGTACAGTAATCTTGGACAGTTTCTTGGGTACCTCTCTTTAAGCCTTCATATTCTGATAAAATGTGGAGAGGATCTTTCTTATTTTCCCATCTGTTCAAGAAGGTCTAATAAAGATCTTGTGGGTCATTTATATTGTTTGCAAGGAGGGCTCTAAACCATGTTCTAATATCTCTAGTTAAACTTTGCACAAATACTTTCATTTTGACATCATCATCATCAATCTCATAATTTTCAAAATAATCAGTCATTTTCTTGGTATGTTGTTGAGCTATGTAAGTGCCAGTACCTTCAAAATAGGTGATTTTACTTTGATAATCGTGGGGCATAGCCCCTGGATTTGCAGATAATTGCAGGGGAGTATATCAGTTTGCCATGTTTGCATATATGAGTGTGACAATTAGAAGAGCGGGGTAACAGTGGAAATGTATGTTGTAGATGGAGGAGTGGGAAGGATAGTTTGAGGTGTTGATGGAGAACTTGAAGAAGCTGCAGCAATGACAGAAAGATTTGGTGTTTTTCAGAGGTAAGCTTAGTTTGATTGGGGTTCTGCGAATGTTTGTCAAGGTGTAAATTAGCAGAAATTTCTTCGCTTTCCTGGCTTCTAAGGATCCTAGGAATCATATTAGGATTTTCAAAGACAGGTGGGGGTTTAGGATCTGGATTTGATCTAGTGTAACGTATCTTCTTTGGAGCCAATTTATAGGTGGTATTTTTGGTTTTTTCTTGGAATAATTTAAGGATACAACTTTGACAACCTCTTCTAGGAATTTTTAGATATTTGGAACTTTGAATTTTCCTAGAAGACTTTTGAAGAAAGGAACTGATCAAGAATATGAAACAACTGTTCAAAACATATAGTAGTAACAAACGAATTATTCAGTCCCCAGTGGAGTCTCCAATGATGTTATCACTCAGGTTGTTCCCCAAAGTTGTAAGAAAGGGAATACGGCCGAGGTAACCATATAACAATCTTTTAGATACAGATTCTAGCCAATCTATATCCAAAGAGGGATCTCTCCTTATGATTTAGCTTTGTTTTAAAATGTGTTAGGCTAGTTATGAAGTTCAAGGGTTTTTTTTTTGGGTTTGGATTGTGGAATTCAATAGAACAGTGAGGCAAACTGAATAGTTTAGTCCATTGGGCATGATGGAGTCAAAGAAGGATGGCTTTCTAGATTTGGTTTCTTAACAGAGGATGGTATCACAGAGAAAGGTAGTCAAGCCTAGAGAAAATTTAGGCTCAAATCAGATGGAATGGACTCAACGGATGAAAGGAAATTAAGAATCCTTCAACGTATTGAAAGAGGGAAAATGGATGTTTAATGTTAAGGAGAAATTAAGAATTCCTTAGCAAATAGACAACATGCAAGAATCAGGAAGTAGGAGCAATTAAGAATTCACTGATTATATTAATTTTGAAGAAAACACAGAGAATAATAATGATTGAAGACAGAGTGCAGTTTAAGAAAACTCTGAATTAATCATTTTCTTTACCATTCAGATTATAAAACACAGATGATATAGCAAACAAGAAAACTGTAAAACATGAGATATAGGGGACTTATTTATCTGGAGTTTGATTCAAGAATTCTGTGACAAGTCTTCTGCATCAATTCCTCATCTAGTGAGCCAGACAACAGATGGTTCCAACAACTTTTTATTCCAAAAATTTCAGTATTACCGCAAAATCTATGAATACCCACTAACCCCAAATACTTCGTTTGGGGGGGTATTTATGCAAAATATCAAAATATCTTACAAAATATCTGATGGAGATAATATCTAGTGATGACTAATTCCCTTTTTTACAAAAGATAGAGACAAACAATCTCGAAAATAGGGAAGCGATAAACTACTGCTGTGTTGGCTGTTCCGTCTTTATCGGATGTACTGGAGGTAGGTTCTTCGAGTCGGTTTACAGCTGTCTTCCACTGATACTCTGTGCTGGATACTCCATCTTTGTTGGATGTTCTTCAATCCTGTTTCGATACACTTTGACCCACTTGATCCTCGTTCATCTCTGTTTAGTTTATCGTGGAAAAATAACCCGAAATCTATGTTTTACTTAAGAGAAATTTACAAAATCCCCAAAATGTCTTCCCACAATTGTTGCTCTGGAAATTTTTGCTTCTAAAGTTTCCTTAGGGTTTCATCAGCTTTTGTTTATCTAAAAAAATTAGGCTGGAGCTGAAACAAATGTTTTACCTCATGCTCAATATAAAATAAGTTCTCTTATCATAGAGAATTT
Source organism: Pinus tabuliformis (assembly GCA_031772625.1). Lineage (NCBI taxonomy): Eukaryota > Viridiplantae > Streptophyta > Pinopsida > Pinales > Pinaceae > Pinus > Pinus tabuliformis. Next base: position 803,315,976 of record CM062805.1, on the reverse strand, counting down.
GGCCTGTGGGGAGTGCTTTTACTCCTGAAGCACTTGTTGATGAACTAACTTGATCAACAACATATTTGTTCAACTTATGTACATAATCTATGTGTTTCATAAGACGGTCATCATTTCCTAAAAGACTTGGTATCCCTTTATCCTGCAACACTGTAAACCTTTCCATGAAAGAATTAATTTCTACTTGCATATCTTGGCATCTTCTTTCCAAATTCTGCATTAAAGTTCTCTTGGTTAGAACTTTTTTGATTTTCAAAATGGTGCCTATCCTGTCTGAATTGCTGAGTTGTTCCAGTTGTTCCCTATTTCTGTTATTCAAAAAATTTATGAGTCGTTTGGCTTGATCAGGCATTTGTCCTAATAAAGCTCTTGATATTTAAATTTCTCCATGTGCTGCATTCACTAAGTCAATTTGCTCATAAATATTTTGGATAGATGGCCAAACATTGTTTAGGGATTGATTGATGTTGGTCCAAAGAATTCCTTTGATTTCTGTCAGAGGCTTATCCATAGTGAGATCCTTCTCTAATGTTCTCACTTTACTCTCTAATGCTTTAACCTCTCTTATTTTCTCTTCCACACTTATTTTGGATTTATCATAACTCTTTTCTACTTTTGCCAATTTCTCTTTCACTTGTTTCAATTCTGATACTTAGAGTCTCAATTCTTCCATGGCCTTTATCAATTCTTCTATGCTCATACTAGTACTGCTGCTTGGTGCTGTTGCTGTTGTTTCTGTACCTGTAATTACTTCTGTTGTGGCTGCTGGGAAATTAGGAGCCAATACTGATCCAATTGTTGAGGGGACTGCAGTTGTGACTATAGGTATTACCTCAGGTGGCTGGGAGGTCGACTCTCCTTGCTTCTCTTTTAATGCTTTTTCAAGTGCTTGCTCTGTATCAGTTAATCTTTCATTGAGTTTCATGAGCAGGTCCATCATGTCTTCCTCTGATTTTTGCTCTATGATTTCTCCAGTCTAAGGGTGCCTTGAAGGAGGTAGCTTCAGCTATTTCCACAGGGAAGTAATGTCCTCTTCCTTCTTCTTGATTAGTGCCTTTATGCCTTTAGCATCTATAGGGTCATGTCCCAATTCCATGATGATCTCTTCTAAGGATTTGATTTTGTTATCCTTGGCAAGAGAAGAAACTTTCTCCCAATGCAACTAAGCTATTGTGTTGTCTAAGGAACTTTGTAACTAGTGGGCCAACATTGCTTTGTCAGTTAGTGTGGAATAAACCATTTCCCGAGTCTGTTTGTGAAGTTCAATTTGGTCCAATGGATGAATGTCTTTGGCTAGGACCTCCAAGTTTGTTCTGATGTAATCTGCTGCCAACTTGGGTTGTTGTACCTTTGGATTAAAATAACTCATTAACATTATACCTTCTTTAATGTCATAGGCGGACATCAATCTTTGCTGGGTTGAGGGGATCATTTTCAAGTATTGATTATAGATTTCAATTCTCACGGGATCATTCTTGGCCTTTATGTCTGTGAAAGTTTTCTTGATGTTTGAGGCCTGTTTGCTTTGTGGCCTGGTGGACAACACCTCTACACTATGCAGCTCTTGCCTATGGGAGCTATTTGATGTTTCTATCACTAGGGAAGTTCGTTGGCTGATTACCCTCTCACCTCTTAGACTTTCTGTTGTTTCTTCAATAATTTCCTCTTCTAACAGAGGATTCAGTCTTTGTCTCTTTTCTCCTGGTTGTTCATCAGGTCCACTGATAGGTGTGGCCTCTTCTCTGTCTCTCTTCTTGCTTCTTTCCTCATTTAGAGAATTTTGCAGTGTTGGAATTTTTGCTACTTTAGTTTTGGCTGGAGGAATTTGTACTTGTTCCTGTTCTTTGGACCCCCCTGGCTGATGAGTCATTATTGGTTGCTTTGTAGTTTCTACCTCTTTACCCTTTGAAGTCCCTATGACTGATGTGTTGGTTTTCTATGCAAGCTACCGAGAAGTTCATGCAGAGGATGTTCCAACTCCTGATTGTTGAGGTAGCTTGAAAAATACCTATCCAAAAGAGTCCAGGTCAAGGGTTTTTTCAAGATCTTTCATAGCTTTTTCCATCTTTTCTTGCTCACTAATCTCTTCTATTAATGTCCCTTCTACCCATTCCTCTTGATTTGCAAACTGTTCAATTTTTGGGATCCTATGATGTACATACACTGATAGCCTGTTTCTTACCCTTCTGTCACTTATGAAACTACATGGGTCCTATGGCACCCAATTTTTTTTTTTCTTCAATCTAAGGTGTTCTTCTAATATGCTCTCAGCATCTTTCCATGCATCCCTAGAATTGATGACATAAGGGCCTAACTGGTTTTTGATTCTCAGCTGATCCTTTTTCTTTGCATTACAAAAGTGGGTTAAGTATACATTGATTATCTGCCTAAAATATTCTAATGCAAATAACCTCATGGGCACATATCTAGGAAAATTGAGAGGGCAAAGTTCACATCCATACATTCTGATTTTTGTGTGATTCTGGTAGAGGTAACAGTCACCTAACCTGTATTGTTTGGAAAGCTGCAAAATCTTCTTCATATCACCAGTGATCCTAGGAGGAGGAGCTCCTATCAACATAGTGGAGGCAGGGTGTATAAATAAGTCAATGAATTCACTATAGGTATAAGGGGAGTCACAATTATGGAAGACTGAGCTCCAAAAGATCACAAACCTCCGATTTCCTTTTGAGTCTAATTTCCTAATGGGAAATGGAAAGCTATCTGGCTGATAATGTAATAATAGATGGTATATAAAAGAAGTGTATTTGAAAACTCCTTCTCTATCCAAATTCAGGAATTGGTCATGGATTTTGTTGGCAATAAAAGTGCTGTAGTCATACTTGACAATAGGGGGCTGTCCTGGAGTAAAGATAGATAATAGAACCAGGGTGATATCATCCAAATATTCACTGGACTTAAATCCCAAGATCAAGGATATTGTGTCAAGAATGAGTTTTCCAGTCTCAGTGAACCAGGTATGAAAATAGGGAGGTGGGCCTTGGGGCTGGCAGTTTGGTTTCATGAACATCTGAGCAATTCGGGTTATCTCTGAGTTGGGCAATTGAGAAGCTTTTTTAATAAAAAATCCCATGGAAATACGAGCAAGGGGCTCAGTGGAATGAAAATGTATCATGTCATTGATGGATTTAGCAGTTACGGAAAAAGGGACAGTTTGGGAAGGTGACATAACTGCTCTGTGGACAGGGTCATAGCTAGCACAACATTGGTGAATGATGTCTGGGAAAACATGGACTGAGGGAAGGAAGTACATGGGAAGGTTTGCTTCCAACAATCCAAAAATGTCAAAGTTGCTTAGATGACTATCTCTAATTTGGCAGAAGGTCTGAAGATGATTCTTGTCACCAGATAGGTCTTTTATTTGGAAATCTCTGTCGGCCAAGGGTAGATAATTTAAGTCTTTATGAGGTTAATTCGTGGGCGCGACATTTAGGGAAATGGGGGCTACCATGTTTGGTTCTTGTGTATTCAAACTGGAATTGGAGCTGCTGTGGAAAAAATGGATTCAAATAGCGGCTTTGGCATCCCTTTATGGTAGTTGTGCACTGTTTTTTACTTGAATTTGGTTTTCATAGGCAGACTTTTCAGCGAAGAACTGAAATTTACAGGGTTGCCGGTAAAATGGATAAATACCTGGATTAAGGAGGCAATTTGAGTAACCACAGGTCGAATGAAGGATTGTGGAGTGCATTGCTGTGATCTCTTTGGCCGGGTGGCCGTTGAAAAGCTAGTACAATGGCTCGAGTTATTATTTTGCATGGGAGCATGATCAAAGAGAATTACAACAAAAATGATATTTCGTCGTTTTTTAATGAAATTTGGGTTGGCGGGTATTTTTTTCATTTATTGAGTGGATGACGTCAGTATGATGGGACACCCTTTCGCGTATCGGAGGGTGGTAAGAAGTTTTACCCCACATCGCTTATGGGATAAAGTGGTTTCGGACGGGGCGACCGCGAGAAGCGCAAGAGTGTGATGCGTGTCCGGGTACAGGCGGGGATACCACCAATCTCTCGGGCGGTAAAGTTCGATGGATGGAGGGCTAGTGAGATGCATATCGGCAGTCCGATGGGAGAGTGCCGATCAGATGATGGGTGGTGACTGGAGGTGGTGGAGGTTTTAAGTGGTGGGACCGTTGTAATTAACCCCGGTTTAAATGGTTTTGGGAGCGATTGTATTGGTTGTCGAGTTTTGGCTATAATTAACCCGGAAGGTTAATTATTCCTTTATTTGCATGGTAAGGCTATTAAAGGTTTCAAATAAACCAATAATTCCCATTTGTAGAGTGACATATGGCTTATAATAAAACCAGGGCGGGGTATTTAGTAATGCGGGTTTTTATATAGATGTATATAATACGGGAAAGGGAAACAAGTATAGGGAGCTATACAATAATATTAATAGTTAATATGAGAGATGTGATGAAAAAGCACTAAGTTAAAATGTTTTAAAAATTTAGGCTTAGGGGGAAATGAGTTTATACAAGGAATATGGCCATTTCCCTAAGTAAAATGGGGATTCACTTAGGCATCTGATAAAAAAAAGGAATGAGTGACTTTAAGGATATTAAGTAGATCTTAATACCTTGGGGGAATTTAGAAAATGATTTGGGAAAGGGATGAAGGGGAGTTAGTTATGCTTTGCTTGAGTTGCTCCAAAATATAAAACTGCCATAGTACTTATGATAGAAGTAAAATTAACATTCTGAGAGACAAAATCAATCACAAGCCTCATTCTGCAACACCAAAATTGCCTACCCAGCCTATTGTACCTAACATTTTTTCTTATTTTTCTTTGGGTGCACTTGGACTGGCAAACCATCATCAATTTTCTTTTCTTTGCATGATAAGCCTACCTAAGTCTGCCCTTATTTCTTCCAAGGGCTCAGCTTAAACAATTGAGCTCCTTTGCTTCTCTACCTATCTACTTATCTGCCAAGATTAAACAGTTTGGACAGATTTTTCTTCTCTGTCTCTAAAATAGGAAATTCAAACATGAACTAGCCAAGATTAGGCTTTTTGGCCATTCATCAATTGTGGTAAAAAGTTCAACAAGTTGTACATGGTGCTTTATTTACAAAAAAATGAAATAGTAGTGGCATTTGGACTTGCACACTTTCCTGGTCCTTTTTATTTGGGGTTCATTTCTTTTCATTCTTTCTTTTGACCATTTATCTTTTCACCCTTTGATTTTTCTTTTAGGGTATACCCTATTTATATTTTTTCAAATTTTTTGATTTTTTGAACATATGGAAAACCTTTGCAACCAGAAAAGTTATGAACATATTGCAGAGCTAATCAAGTTAATCATGAAATATGACACCTATTGGTATAGGAGCATAATATGCTGGTAATCAAGCGATGTCCTTCCATGTTCGACATCAGAACATCTTTTTCACATGGATCAACTTGTACTTTCGGGCGGAGATTGAACTAGTTTTGAAGACCTCGGATCTAGTTTCATCCATCCAGGCTGCGATAGAGTCAGGAAAATAAAGACATCAAATTTAAATCATTGCTGCATAGATAATCATCCAAACTAAGGGATGATGGCTCTACCAGAATCATCAGTCTACACACAAACAATTGTTTGTCCTATGTACATGAAAATGAATTTATCAAACTGAGCATGGGAATGCTCGCCTCAGCTAGATCATGAAAATAATTATGAAGATAATGTATTGTATTGTATCTTATTACAGGTCACCTTCCAGTGTGAAAAACCTCGGATCCTCATTATAAAGCATTTCACCCGACATCAAAAGATTTACGACCTCATGCTTTAGGGGACAACTATTATAGACATATTTGAGCACTGCAATCCCAATCACATATGTCCATAACCAAGGGCTTCTATGTCCCTAAAAGTGTTGTTTCATACCCTAAAGGAGCAAGGTCAGCTGATTACATCATCTCCCAGAAGTTTTCCATGAAAAAACACTCAGAACTGGTCAAACCAGGACCATATAGACTGCCCAGTGCAAAGGGTGCGATGCATCTCACCTACCACATGCAAAAAGTGTGATGCATACTGGAAAGCCATTTTGTAGGGTGCGATGAGCAAGAGCATACAAATGGCACAAGCAATTTGGTAGGTGGAGACCCTAAGAATCTTCTAGAAGCTGCTCATTTGACACTTGCCTCCCTGAATTTGCCCAAGGATGAGTAAGAGATCATGAAATCTCCAAGTGGAACCAAGAACTATAAGAGAGATGACACTAATCAAAATCCCAGAAGCTGACTCACCCCCCTGCAAATATCTATAAATGGATCCCTCATCCCAGAGATCCAAGGGGTTGGAATTGGGTAATTTGCAAAGAGGTGATACTGGTTTCTCTTTGAATACATTGTTGGGTGATCTTTCTTTGTATGAGCTGAAGAGGGCTTTCAAGTTGAGAGGATGGTGCTGGGTCAGACCAAGTGGTTGTAATCCTCCTTCTACTACTTTTACTAATAAAGCTATTTGAGTTTTCCTCCATATTCTTGTGTATCTCTGAATATTGTGTTGATATATGTATTTGTATGGTAAATATATATCTGATCCTATATTGTTTACAGTGATAGATCTCTATGCTTTGATGGTATTATGTTGCTGTGAATCTATAGGTGTTCTTTGAAGCAGGACAAGTAAGGAAGCAGTGGCAAGATTCTGTCAAAGGAGGAAGGAAACAAGCAAGGAGCCAAGCAGAAGACTGAGGTTGGTACTCTCTGCTTCTTCTCATCTCTCTCTCGTAAAGGAAAAAAAGGTGACTTTAATCTGTTTGTTTCTAATATAGCTACCCGTCTTAGTGGGACTAATAGCTCTGAATAGACACTAGATTTCCCGATAACAAACAAGGACATCTTAATTACCTCTATGCGCAACCGCGGTAAAGGCGATACTATACTACCACATTGTTGGGATCCTACACCAAATGGTATGAGGTCTAGTTGGGTCTTCTTACTAGGGAGATCCCCTGACATGTTGGTGGATCAAGCACCATCAACACCTCCTCAATCCTCAACCAGTGATTCCATCTCATGGTCAGAAATTTATAACCATCACCAGATCGGTCTCTACCTAATTTTTCTAGGGATTTAGAGAATTTGTTCCAACCAAGGCTTCTAGGACTAGTAACTCAACCCACACTTGCTGTCAGGCTCTGTACTACCCCACTGCTAGGATCCTACACCAAATGGTTTGAGGTCTAGTTGGGACTTCTTACCAGGGAGATACCCTGACATGTTGGCGGATCAAGCACCATCAACACCACCTCAACTCTCAACCAGTGATTCCATGTCACACTCAGACATTTATAACCATCACCATATCGGTCTCTACCCAATTTGTCTAGGGATTTAGAGCGTTTGTTCAAGCCAAGGATTCTAGGACTAGTAACTCAACCCACACTTGCTGCTAGGCTCTAGAGAATTTGTCCAACTAGGGCTTCCAGGACTAGTAACTCAACCCACCAAGGGTTCTAGAGCATTTTTCAAACCAAGGCTTCAAGGACTAGTAACTCAACCCAAGTTGTTATAGGGATTCTAGAGCGTTTGTCCAACCAAGGCTCCAGGAGCTAATAACTCAACCCAACCCATAAGGAACACAAGCAGTAAATAGAAAAAAAAGGAAAAACCCACAAGACCATTGCTATCCAGGAAATCGAAAGGCTAGGAAAAACCACTGTAAATCCAAGAAATCTTCCATGCCAATGAGAAATCATAACCAAGAAACCACATGAATATGCCATGCATGCTAGAACTAGCAAGGAAATCATACATGAAACTCGGTACCTACAAAAAAATCTTGCTATATCTATTGATCCCACTTTCCCCTTGCACTTTCCTACTCTTCCTTTCCCTTCTTGCTCCAAATCCCAAGTATGCGACACTTCTCCAAGAGTGCTCCAAGAAAACTCTAAGTGTCCAACAGTGTGTGAGAGAGAGAATATACTGAACTAACAAATGTTAACACTGACAAAAGCTGTGAACTGATCCTCATAAGCCTTTTTCTCATTTAAGCTTCTATTTTATTCATTTTCCTTACTTTTCCTTTAATTTCCTCGTTACATGAAACCTATGACCTTTCACCTTCATTTTCTCCTATTTTCCTTTATTTTCATAAATAATTTCCAATTAATTCCACTTTGACTTTTGAAAGCCTTTTCCATTGTGTTCACTAATTTCCATAACCATTAATTAATCATAAGTGATCTTCATCACTATGTATTTTCCCAACATTAAGCTTTGAATACATGTCTAATGACCTTGGTTATTATTTTTCCTTTATTAACTTTATTACATGGATTTTTAACAAGGGATGTTACAACCAGGGTTGGCATTCCTACATTACTTGTTTTCAATAATGAAAATTACTTCTCATCACTGAAGGTTTATGATTTTCCATTAGAAAATGGTATTATTTTGAAACATTCATTTAACGATTATCAACAGGGTAACAATATTGTTGAGTCCAACAATAAAAATTTGATCCATATTATCAAGAATTTTTTTTACCATGAATAAAGGAACTGCCACGATGCTTTGGTGAATTCCCTATTGTTTGACCGCGTTACACCTAAACCCTCTCTGAAAAATTCTCCTTACTTTCTAGTGTATGGGAAAGAAGGCATCCTACCTCCAGACATATATCTACCAACCCTTTAACTTTCTTAAGAGTCTCAGGCTAAGCCTTGTCTTGTGGTTCAGAGTATGATAAACACTCTTTTGAAGTTACAGGAAGAAAGGAGGAAAGCTAAAGAAAAAATTTCCATTCATCAGAGTCGTATAAAGCGATGGTTTGATAAGAAGTGTGCGGGGAAAATGGAGTTTAGTGTGGGAGACTTGGTATTGAAGTGGGATAAATCTCATGAAGAGAAAGGAAAGCACACTAAATTCTAGTCCCTATGGATTAGATCATTTATTTTTTGTGAAAAGCTTGGCCACCATACTTATCGTCTCTAATTTTTGGATGGTAATATCGGTTCTCTTCTTGTTAATGGCCAAGATTTGAAACAATATTTTCAATAGTAGTATAGGGCTATGCCCCTACCATGATGTACACATTTCTTTTCCTATTTGTTTATTTACATTATGTTTAGTATTTTCCGTTGTCTTTTGTGTTGTCCTTTTGAATAAAACCTTATGTGAAATTGTTTTGTTTGGTTCCAATGTATGTGGAAAAATGAAAAGGGCTTGTGAAACTACAACATGTGGCTAACCTTCAATCCTTCGCCTTTATCTTGGTCCATATATTTTGGTTGACAATGTTTCGATGGAAATTACAATCCTTTCATAAGGAGAGATTTGTGTAGAACCATGATATCCGTATCTATTCTAAGAACCTCATTTCTAAGGTCAGTTATGTAATGTTTCGGTGTTTTGCATGATGATCCAATCACGTAGAGAAGGACAAGGGGAAAATATATAACGAGGAAACCTACATCATAGGTTATATATATGTTTCTCTGAAGGAACAACTTCTTTTTCTCTCAATAAGTCACGATACCTCTTTTGCCCCATTAAATAAATAAGTGCCTTAGCACAATTTTATAAATAAAATAAATAAGAGTGAAATAAGAGAAAATATTCATGCACAGAGTCGGGTGAAGCAAGAAGCTTTGTCAAGGTACTTTTAGGCTCACCGGAAACAAAGAAATTCTTATGTTCCTATAGTGACTCTACTGGGGTGCTATCTATACCTGCTGGAAGTGGAGCAGCACTACAGATGAAAAATTATTCTGTGATTATCTTAATCTTGTGTGCTATATTACCCTTCTCCTGAATCCAAACAATTGTGATATACCTAGATTTATGAATGTGCTTAGCCAAGAAAGGAATGGAGGGGACTACATCTATAACTGAGTTAAGTGGGAAAACCAGAGTAATCCACACATTGGGTCAATACTTCTTGAAGAACTAGACCATGTATATAGAGTTAGACCAAGGAAAAGAAGCTGGAATTCTACCAGTGTGTCACCAAGTGTTGTTGTTGCTACAACACCCTCCAAAATTTTTGCCTACATCCAAATTTCATAGCCTACTTTGACCTTACAAGTTTTTGTTCCTAGTGGTAAGAGTTATTCCATGTAAATTCTCCAAGTTTTCTAGTCCCTTTCAGAAGAAAACCAAAGTTTCTTCTCTTAGCATGGGAAGTTTCACACATTGTGAAAGAAATTTTATGGTCCATTTCAAGAGGAAAATTTTGTACTGATGGGCCCTATTTATCATATAGAAATATGTATACTCATTCCCAAAGTTTTATACACTATTGTACAAGTTTCGTTGTTGTCGTCGCAAAGTGTATCTTATGTGTCACACTAGGAGGAGATTCTTGTTTTTCCATCACATTAAGGGGATCATTTTGTTTCCTAGTGCTAAGTTTTCTATGTTGTGTCATCAATAGTTTTGAGTGTGTGATCATGTATACCTTGATTTCATCTTTTCCTCACTGGTCTTACACTTATCCAAATTCTAGAAAGTTTCATGCTCGACCAACCTGTGCTCACTCTGCCCTTCTGAACTACACATTGCGTAGTTGCAAGCATCAACACTACATGCATGCCTCCTGAAACTACATAATGCATAATCATTTATTCCTAGAATTGCACATTACACAGTCAAAATGCTCAACCTCGACCTCCTTGCTCTAGAACTATGCGATCTTACCTCCCTACCAGTCTCTTCATGTGCTTTGCACAATCCCAATCTGTAGCTTGCCTTCTTGGCTCCTTGAATTGCACATTTTCACAATCTAGCTTCCCATTCACCCTCTAGAATTACACATTACACAGTTACAATGGGTAAGCCTTCATCACTATGACCCTCAACTACGCAGTCTTGTCTTCTAGGCCTTCATAACTATGCATTGGCAGTTGTATGCATCAATACCTCACTCCCGGGCTCTGGAATTTTGCAATGTGTAATATGCAAGTGTTCCTCCCTGTCTAGTACCCTATTTAGCTCGATCAACAATTTTCATGATGTGAGATAGACTAGGAGGTTTTCAGATTGGTGTCATCTTGTCATGAATTTATCTCATTTGTAGGTATTATGTCTTGACATGACAGGGTTATACTAAGAAAATATGAGAAGAAGATTGTGCTAGAAGACACTTGGGAAGATGTGAAGACAAGATAATTATTGAAAAATAAGATGAAGGGACACTAGATTATGACAGAAGATGGAATATGAAGATCATAGTGAAGACTCGCTATTCTCAAGCCTTTGGAGGAGGAAGAGGAATACCATGCATCATCTTTCATGAAGACACAAAGATAACATCAAGAGAAGAGTGGCTTGATGGTGAGCCCCAGTATTGTAGCAATAATGCTACAACTCCTGGAACTCCCTTCTTTAATTTTATCAACCCAGTAGTTCGTAACAAACTTGGAAGCGACGGTGATGTATGCACAAGTACTAGCTCTTGCCGCACCTGTCACTTGGTCAGCTGGCACAAGTCCGCTAGTGGCTCAAGCCAACTTCTATGAGCTCTTAGAAGAAGCTTTTTAACTGATGGATGAAAGCTAACTCAAAGGAAGCTAATCTACTTGCGGAAAGAAACTGAAAGCCAAAAAGAAACACAAACCCTAGCAAACCCTAATTCTACCAACTAGTCCTACTGATGCAAAGGAGAGAATGCAAACTACGAAAAGAGATGCCATTACTTCTAGGAAGGTAAAATGCATGTGTCTAAGTTATCACTATCTAAAGAAAACATCTTTTTTGTATTTTTGATTAAGTTATTAGAATTATCATGCATGTGCTTCTAACTAGCTTTTCACTGTGCAGAGGTGGATCAAGGAGGGGATATGCTTGGAAGTGGTTGGGAAGGTTCAGAGAGGGTCTAAGGGATCCCTATCATCCTTTCATAGAGTTTCACAAAGTCAGGATGCCATGCAACCTTGTTTATGAACTTCTACAGGAAGTCTGCAGGGGTTTCCACGGGAAGTTTTGTAATTCTTCTACAGGATGTTTCATGATTGGGTTTTTGACTGATAGGTGAGTGGGAGAGAATGCATGAATGGGTAGGGAGGTAGGGTAGGGGCCTGGAATGACCCAATGACTGAGGGATGAGGTGATGAGAGGGTGTGGAAGTCTAGCTTGCATCAAAGAAGGTTTAGGCAATGGAAAGGCAAGAAGGTAGGGTTACGTGGCAAAAGAGCAGATGGGAGATGAGGAAACAGACTTGGTGATGGAGGAGCTGATCTGGGTGAGGCTCAGATGAAAAAGGAGGTGATGAAGGTTCCCTGCATAGTGTTTACCTGATCAAACCAACTACTTCTTGCATACAATCAAAATATTAGATGATCTATCTAACAGTTTAATGAGATCAGTGAACAACAACCTTATTCATGACAAGATTCACGCACAGCATGTGAAAAAAACATTATCAAAGAGATATAAACGCATGACTAACTCCTACCAATCCATCCTAAACATAAAAAGCTACTTCAACCATCAAAAGCAACCTAAGTAACAAAGCACGAATTAAATCTAAAGAGCAGACTTTATTTTAAGAATGCAGCGAACACATAAAGTTAAACGAAGGAGGTACTGGGCGCTTGAGATGGGCCCAACCCCAAGAGCTACAGCCTCCCAAGAGAGATTTAGAGCTGGTGCAAAGCTGGATTCATCTTTATTGATCAAGAAATGAAGAGTTACATCAAAACTGTCCACAAGAAGGACTTGAAAATGAGCTGAAAGCAAAGCTAATCTATTGCATAAAAATCAAACTACAAACTAGCTAACTAATGGCTGCAAAATGACTAACCACTAGCTACTATCTACTGGCTAACTAGCTGACATCCACTGGCTAACCAAAATGAGGCCCTAAGCCTTCTTATTTATACAATTTTAGGACCCAACAGTCCTCCTAAAATTTAGGGACTCGGCTACCCAAGACTTGTAGTTAACAGCAGTCCTACTTGACTTGCTTGGCTGCCCTTGTGTTGATTGATTCGGTGGCCCTTGAACTCCGAGCTGATGGTGGAGAATTCAAGGTAAGGGCCCATAAATGAAGGGGACACCTTCCTACAAATCCTCTCCCTTGTCTTCCCACGAATTTGGCTGCCAAGTTCTCATTAATACCTTCAATTTTGTCTCCAAATTGACCAAAAAGGCTACATAAAGCACCCATTAGACTTGTTGGCATAATGACTAACCAAATTCACTCTATTAACATAAATATAATAAAAAACATGCAATAAACTAATGAGAATGGTGGATTAAGTCAAATTAGGAGGTTGAATGAGCCCAAATAATTGTCCATTTTTGGGGCTCATCACTTGACATTGCCACATCATCAGCAAGTCCATGTCATCAATGTCTAGTCATGTCTTGTCAAAGTTTTACTTCAAGGTGTCATATGAGCCATCGCGTGACACATCATTTGTGGATGTAATTATGTAATTTCAATAAATGGGAAATGTAAAGTGGAAGTCCAGTAGTCATCAATAGAATGTTAAAAGTCATATAGAAGTCAAAGAGTCTCATGAGAACTCGAAAAGTCATGAGGGGATTCAAAGAGTCATAGGGGAGGTGGAGAGTCACCCCATGTTTTATTTATATACCCTCAGGGCTCAAGAAAAGGACTTTTCACCTGGGCTCATCCAACCATGCATTAGAGAGGAAGATAGTTATCTTCAGGAGCAAGTGGTAGCTCTAACACTCCACTGTTGGAGCTAGTGGTGTTCATTGTATCGATGTATCTTGGAACTTTCTCTTAATACTTGAAGCTCATTGAGCCAACACACTTTCATGTGTATATCGTAAATTTTGTAAGACTGTTCTTTGAAAGTTTGCGATATATGTTGTTTTCACTTGTACTAAAGAAATTGAACTATTTTGATGGATTTGGTTCTTATCTTATTGAGTGTGTGTTATGCTTGTTTTAATGGTTGTTACTTCCATATGAGATATTTTTATTGTTTGTTAATGATTATTTTATACATATTCTCATGTGCCTTTATGTTGGCTTAGTGGGGCCTGACCCAGGTTCAGAAGTGATTTAGCCAAGAAAATCCCGGTACTACTGGCCCTTTCAGCAACAGTCCATGGAGGACGGATTGAGGTCTCACCTAAAGTAGTATGGGAGGGTGCTAGAGCAAGGTTTCCACACCCTGGGGATGTCTGATATGACGGGATTGATACACGTTCCAACCTTCGCACTCACTGTGCTACGTGCACTAGCGGGCACCCTGCATCCTACGATACTGTCTTCGCGTAGTCCTAGCTGCAGCTCGCCCCGTGTTATTTACCCAAGTCTTCCTTAATTATGCACTGTTAGCTGATTACTTTGATTATTTTCATATATAAGCATTCCAAACCATACGAGTAAGTACCCAATTGTGTGCAGTAAATAAACATATTAAAAGCAATTCATAACAACAAAATATCGATTCAAGAATAGATGCACAGAGTAAACTTCTCTTTATTAGCTTTTAATCCCAATTATAGACTCGACTCCACCCTGCGCACTCAGCTGCAGGGGTCCGTGCACTCAGCTGTGGACTCTACTAGGCCTCTGTGCACTTAGCTGCAGAGCCTCTATCCACTACTACAACCTAATACCCTTCTAATCCAAATTTAAGCTCAAACCATGCCTTCGATATTCTCTCTATCATTCCCTCCCTTTACACTAAGAGCCTCGCTCTATTTATACAATCCCATGGTCTGCGGACCATGGGTAGGCCGACACAACTTTTCATTACATTACAATATTTTAGGGCGGACAGCCCTATGCCTCATCCTAAACTTCGCACTCCGTGCTCATAATTCATAGAGTCTTACCATATACTTGACCAAAACTTGGGCTTTGAGCCCAAAAAACATGTTGTAGGGGATCCCATGCCCAACAGACCCCCAACACAATCATCGTGACACGTCTCGAGTCACTCTGTTGGTGTGGTAATCTTGGCACGGAGCCCCTCCAACTGTGCTTGCACTGCACAGAGGTCCATAATGCACTGTTCTATAGTCTACTAGATCTGCTCCACTCTTTCAGCCGAAGTCCTGCTGTTAGGGGCAAATCCCTATCTTAAGGAATACATCACCTTCATCTGTGTGAGCTTTCCTTCGATGTCGACAGTGATGAGGAAGGCCTCATCAATCCATGACTGGATGCATGCTTTAAGGGCTGCCTCTTTGTACTGCGCGACATCCACCTGTTCCTTCAACACTGTCACCTATTGCAGCTTCACAAGCCATTGGGTCAGCACAACTGTCTATGCCATTCTGCACACGCTGTCATACTGTATTTGAAGCTCCCGCGCCTCTATTTCCAGGCACTGTATGTTCAGGTACTCCTGTAATGAAGTGAGGATTGCGAAGGATTCTTCCAACATAGTGGGGCAGTTTTGTATTGCCTGTCCTATTTCCTCCAACCTTTTTTGGATAGTGCCAACGCGTTGTTCCCTAACTTCTGGGGGCATGGATGACTGCGCCTTTAATCACAGTTTGACAATCTAAAGGTTGAGGTCCAGTTGTATCCTTGTTTCTTCCTCCTTTGCCTTGCGGAATCCACTGGCCAATGGGGTGCGCTTGTGCGCGCTATACAACACATGTCTGTACCCATCGAGAAAGGCGGGCATGCAAGTTTTTTCACCCCTATTGGCTGACTTTCATTCGAAGCTGGGGGATTCCAAAATGTAGGCATATCATCCTTCTAAATCCGCGCCAATCCTCAAAATTTCCTTGATGCGTACCCCACCATCATGTGGGTGTTGCGCGCAGTTCCCACTTAAAAGCATCGAGCCACTGTTGCTCTGGTACTGCACTTTCAAATTTTCTCAAGAATTCATCCACCGTTGACAATCAATCCTATGTGGCAGCTCCCTTGCCTTTGTTATCACGCAATGTAGTGATCTAATTATCATGTTGCGATTAAGCGTTGTTACTTTGTGCAGTCGATTCTGCCATCATTCTATTTCTTCGTCTGAATTTGAAGTGCAGGAGCTTTCACACTCCCATGAGATTCTCCCATCTACAGTCAGATTCACTCAATCCCGATATCGCACGGTTATCCTATAAATACAATCAATATCATCATCACTATCATCGTCGCACACTGGTTCAGTGTAACACGCTCCTTCGGCTGGGTCCAATGGGAATACTATGCATAGCGACTTTTTCTCGAAGATCATTTTGCGCTTCTTCAGGTTGATGACTCTGTTCATATCGATAGCCCAGTCAATTCCTAATAGCACAGAATAGGGATTGCTGTCATTGAAAATCTTTATCACTTCAAAATCCACTTGGCGCTTGCGCCTTCAATACCAACTGTCACCCCTTGCAATCTCCCCATGGGAAAAATCTTCTACTGTTTCACCATTCATAACTGAATAGGGGACCATTGTAACATGGGTATGCCCATGCGTTCCTATGTTTTCTTCAGTAATACATTTGCTTTTGAACCCAGATCTAGGATTACCTGATATATTTCATACTTACCAATCTGTGCATTCAACCTCATTTCCCTTCCAGTGCGCAGTGCATGCTTCCCTAGTTTCTGGATTACGCGCGGTTCACCTGACCCCGTGCACCTGGTGATTAGCTCCTGTAGTCGCTTGATGGCCTTGTTGTCATGCAACAGTTTCATGCATGTCTCCAAAAATGTAGTGAGCATTGAAGGATCCATTCTTGGTTCTGGTTGATCCTTACTACCTGAAGTGGAGGCCTTCGTGAAGCTCTTCTTAGCTTCCATGAATGTCTCCTTTGCGTGTTCTAAGTCAAAATTGGGTTCCTTTGTAGGAGCCTTATGAACCCACGTACTATCTTCTGGCTACTTCCCCTTATCATCGCCCGTGGCCATACCGCTTCTAAGCATCATGTTTACATTCGAGTCTTCCTTGTGCGGCTCAGACCTCATCATTTGTATATTCTGAGTCGGAGGAGGTTGGAATACCCCTTTTTCGCACATCCTCGTGTTCAACATAGGACAATATATTGTTTCATGTTCAAACTGAGCATAATACGAACATGATATCCTTGTCAGGTTGGTACAATCGTAGGGATAGTTCCCTGGCCCTCCGCAATTGTAACAAATTAGTTGTCGTGGCCCCTTCCTGATCCCATTCCACCTCGTCCTCAACGTTCCCTTGAAATCTAGTGCACCATCACCACATCTGGGTCAAGGGCTCGTGTTTCAGTCTGCATCCTATAGGTAGGGGTCCGTTCCATCATTAGCTCGTAACTGCAGCAAGTGTGCTCAGCGTGGCCTACCGACCTACAAAAATTACAAAACAATTGTGGGGGTGTCTGTGTACACTTCTGCAACAAATGACAATTATCCATCGTGTGTTTCCATCCTATCTGACGGATCTTGAACCATAAAGTAGGTTCCGCGCTCGGCCCTGCCTGTGCCTCTGGTCTCAATGGCATTAGCCCTCCTCCTGACAAGTAGTTCGTGAACATTGGATAGTGATCTTTGTCATGGCCCTGGAATTTGCATTTTATGCACCATACTTCCTCACACGCCTCTGGATGCAGTGCCCTATCTTGCTTCAAACTTTGCATTTCCAAACACAGATTTTGTAGTTGCACGTGGATTTGTTGTACTCCCAACCTAGGGTCTTGTATCAGGGTCTCATGTAATCTCATTGCCATTTCCAAGGCTTCAGCCTGGGTGGAAAGTTTCTGTTGTTATAACGCCGTCCTCAAGTGCAGTGTCAGAGATGCTACAAACCATGCACGATGTTTTCCATCCGTTAACGTCATATTGGCTTCGCGGATCATAGTCTTCAACTGTTGATCCAGATCCCAGGGAGTCTCACCTGGGAGCATCGTGATCTCGTTAAACCCGATGATTGATTGTGTTTTTGACGTTGCCCTGCTAAATTGCCTGTTCAGCTTGGCCTGGATCTCTGCTATCCCTACATTTGGGTGGTCATTAGAGTGCTTGATATACCATGTTCATGCGCGATCCTGTAGTGCGCTCACCAATGTAGCCTTCTTAATATTTTTGTCTGTGACACCTTATGCTTCCCATATTACTCTTACCACGAACCAGAATTGGCCAGGATCTTCATTTCCTACTTCTTTGAATACTGGTAGTTTGATCACACTCGCCATACTGAACTGTGGAGGTGGAGTGGGTGGAGATGGAGGCAAGGGGGTTGAAACATGTGGCGGTGTGGGTGGAGGTGGTAAACACGGAATTCACTGCCTTATCAAACTGACCGTGCTTCTCAGAGAAACCTTTGCGAGCTCTTCCTTGCTCTCTCGCGAGGGTGAAATTAAGGGACTGTTTTCTAATTCTTCACCACTTCCGCTTTTGTAGATCTTCCCACTCCGCATAGTTCCAAACATTAATTTATTCTCATAACCCGCTTTTCACACAATAGCATCTTAATCCAAGTGTTCAAAGATTTAATATACTTACCTCGCGGTCCCTTGAGAAAATTACATTCTTCCTCACAGTAGCTAACAGTTGTGTCTACCACAAACTCAGTGATAAATCGCCCTATTATTTGGTTGAGCCAATGGTCCACAGCTCGCACGATCTTATCTTCTGACGCGTCTAGTCTGCGCACTAATTCTGGAGTCTACACTATTGGTTTGTCGAGCCTACACCTTCCCTGGCTGTCAGCTAACTTCACGATCCACTCATACAGCTTAGAAGGGAAGGATGCAAGGAAAATTTCATGGAGTTTTGTATACACGTAGCACTCCAACCACTGTTCCTTCGATACTCTCAGAGTTTTTTTCTTGTGTCACGAACTCATGAATCTTCTTGTTTGACCACTCTTCAATTTCCTTCTTTGTTGGGTTCCAGTGGCATGACATCAGACATCCCTTATGTAGATCCCAGTCCCGACAACGGAACCATTTGTTGGCTTAGTGGGGCCTGACCTAGGTTCAGAAGTGATTTAGCCAAGCAAATCCTGGTGCTACTGGCCCTTTCAGAAACAGCCCACAGAGCGTGGATTGAGGTCTCACCCGAGGTAGTATGGGAGGGTGCTAGAACCAGGTTTCCATGCCCTTGGGATGTCTGATATGACGAGATTGGTACGTGGTCCAACCTTCGCACTCACTATGCTACACGCACCACCGGGCACCCCGCATCCTGCGATATTGTCTTCATGTTGTCCTATCCACAACACGACCCGTGTTATTTAGCAGTCTTTCTTAACTATGCACTATTAGCTAATTACTTAGATTATTTTCATATATAACCATTCCAAACCATACAAGTACCCAATTGCATGCAGTAAATAAATAGAGTAAAAGTAATGCATAACAACAAAATATCGATTCAAGAATAGATGCACATAGTAAAATTCTCTTTATTAGCTTTTAATCCCAATTATGGACTCGACTCCGCCCTATGCACTCAGCTACAGGGGTCCACGCACTCAGCTGCGGACTCTACTAGGCCTTTGCGCACTCAACTGCAGAGCCTCTATCCACTACTATGACCCAATACCCTTCTAATCCAACTTTAAGCTCAAACCATGCCTTTGCTATTCTCTCTATCATTCCCTCCCTTTACACTTAGAGCCTCACTCTATTTATACAATCCCATGGTTCGCGGACCATGGGTAGGTCGACACAACTTTTCATTACATTAGAATATTTTAGGGTGGACAGCCCTATGACTCATCCTAGACTTTGCACTCCGCACCCATAATTCGTGGAGTCTTACCATATACTTGACCAAAACTTCGGCTTTGAGCCCCAAAAACATGCTATGGGGGATCCCATGCCCAACACTTTATTAGATTAGTACTATTACTCTTCTCTTAAAGGCTATGTTTCGTTTCCCTCAAGTGAAAGTACCTTGTACATTCTGCAATTGAACATTCCACAAAGAATACTCAATTTTTCATTCAAAAGTATATTTACATTACTCTCTTGTGCTAACTGTTACAACTAAGTCAAATCTCTAAGAAAAATGGTAGTTGAGCCTTATTTCCAAAAGGCCTCCTACACCAAATGGTGCAAAATCTAATTGGGACTTCACATCGGGGAGACCCCCTTACATGTTGGTAGGTTCCAACACTATCTAGAAACCCATAGTCATAATAGGCTCATTTATTTAACACTTAGAGTGTAGGGCTTCAAATTATCCTTGATATCCAATAAGAAATTTCTTAGTCACAATGCTAGGTTACAAGGTGTGAAAGTCCAATTCCCAAGGGGTGTGAGCCTTTGAACAAATTCAGTATCTGATATGTTAAGGAGATGGTCATGAACCTTAGTCATTAAGGGTTAAGGAATAAACGTTTAGGGATAAACAACATCACACTATGAAAATAAAAGAGTTGAAGTAATTTCTGATATAGAGTGCTCTCAGTATAATGGGCTCGTGGTTATGGATATGGGCATATGCAAAATGTTTAAAGAAACAAGGTTGGATGTAAAGGAGCTAACAAATTGGCACCTTTAAGAATAAAAATTGTGCTATATAATATGAAAAGCTATGTGTAAGATTTGGAGGAGTCAAGGAACTATCGAGTTTTTTTAGGTAGGTTGAACTGAGTTTTCCAATCAACCCATGATACCATGGGTCAAAACCATGGATCAATACCCATGATAAAAGAGATAGTAATATATAAATATATTGTTGATCGATTGAATATTTCACTAATCTTGTGTAGATCTAAGGATGTGTGAATTGTGAGAAGTTAGTAAGACAAAGAGACCAATAGAGGGTTAAGTGAAGTATAAGACAATTTGAGCAGAGAGATCCCCAACATAGTGAACTATGTATTACATTGTAACAATAGTGTATATTATTCACAGACAAATTTTAGATCAGATTAGATTGGAGAGATGAGTGGTAGTAGAAGGTTTAGAATCGTTATATCAAAAGTTGAGAGCTCAAAATATCACTTTAAAAGTTAAATGAGTAGACTTGAAGAAGATTTAGTGTACTTGAAAAATAATTTATTTGAGTAGAAAATATTCAAAAGAAAACTATAAAAAAGTGAGGGTATTGGTTTCTCCTTCAGGTTGGTGCTTGTAAATCAAGGGATGGGTGTATCCTTTTGGCAGGTGCCAATAAATTGATTTAATAGTAGGTTATTGTGATATGTTCCGTGGTTTCCTCCCATATGTGATTTCATGTAAACATCTAAGTCTCTTGATCTATGTGTGTGCAATTTAATTTATGATGTTCTATGTGGTAGAAATAACTTGAAGAATTTAAAGATTATAAAAAAATATATAACATTGATTCACCCCCCATCTTAGTATTATTTTAGTTTTAAAATTTCTATAGGAATAAAAATCTTATGGAAGTGACTTGGCCCAATCACGATAATGACTAGCCAGACCCTTGGTAAGAATAGTTTCAATAACTTTATTAGTGGTCTCTACTTTCCCATTAGTTTGTAGGTTGTAAGGTAAAGTGATCATCTAGAGAATCTTCTTGTAACAAGCTCTAGTTGATTTTCCATGTAAATAATATAAGACCAAGGTCATGGGACAGGTATTCCAAGCTTAATGTTGGGTAAACATTATAGTGGGCATCATTTGTGGTTTAATAATGGCTATGGAAATTGGAAAAGACACTGGCAAAGAAAAAGAGGAAATAAGTGGCATTTAATATGAGAAATAAGGGAAAATAGGAGAGGAGGAAGGTGAAGAGACAAAAATATGCATGCAAGGGAAATTAGAGAAAAATTGAAGGAAAATGAAAAAAAATGAACATCAATAATAAAAAGGCATCAGAGAAAGAATACATAGCTTTTGTCAGTTCTAGCTTTTGTCTGTTTAGTTTTAGCTCTCTTCTTTCATACTCTTACACTCTTGCACACTTCAATAATTTTTGGGGCATTCTATCATTAACTTGGAATTGGAGAGAAAAAGAAAAAAATAAACAAGGAGTTGGAGGACAATGGAAAAGAAGTTTGGATCAACAACTATAGTAGGGATACTTTGCAGGTAACAAGTTACATGTGTGATTTCCTTACTAGTTTATGGATGAATGGTTCTTTCATGTGGTTCTATGGTTATTGGTTGTCAATGGAATGGATATTTTCTTTGATTAATAGTGGTTTCAACCTTCCCTTGAAATTTCCTGGATAACCATGATGTAGTGGGTTCTTTATTTGATTTATATTTAGATGGATGGTAGACTTGGATCTTGGTTGAGGTGGTCTTGATAAAATTCCCAAGGGTCAAAGGTGGAGATGAGATTTCTCCTGGAACTCTTAACGAATGGGTGGAGACAGGAAAATTCCTTTGGAGTTGGGAAGGAAGCCAATGTCATCCATGCTTTTCTTGATGTTAATGATTTTTGGACTAGATTTAGGTGAGATCATTGTGGTAGAGGGTTAAGGTGGTTTGGCCTCTGGAAGTATGGATAGTTATTTTTTGGTTTAACCCATATGATCCCACATTCATGTTTTGAATATGGCATGAGGGTGATTGGATGAAAGAGAGATTGGGTTCAGCCAAATCTATGGTCTGGTGGTACATGGAAGTCCCTGTCTTGGTTGGATTTTTCATATATTAATATAAGTTATTTTCTTATTATGATTGATGAGCACTTGTACAGGTTATTATGTTTATCTTATGGCTGATTTTTAATGGATTCTATTATGGTTATATACTTAGTTATATTATGTTCTCTTACTATGGATCTTGTTCACAATTTGATAAGTGATTGAATGATTGATGTGTTCATGGGTTAACAAGTATTGTTGAAACTACCTTGAGAAGGCATTGGACCTTCTTGACAATTTTCTGATGTAGTTCATAACTTTGTGATCAGATATGCATTCATGACCTATAGCTTCTATGTTTATCGTATGTTTGATGAAATGAGTATCATATATTAGGCATGTCTAGGTAAATATCTTGCTTAATTTCTGAATGGTTGGCATTTCTATTATTGTAGTTATGGTTATGGAAAGTTATAGGAAGTTCTGGAGAGTGGTTTGGAGGCTAGCCTAAAAAAGTGGCATAGATATTGCCACTACATGCACATAAATCGGTATTTTTGGTCATAACCTCATGGGGATGGGTGTGGTTATAGCCTCATAATTGCATGGATGTTGTGTTATGGGTGTATTTTTGGAGTTAATATAGAGAAAATGATTTCCAGCTCAGGAATTGACCACCTGGGGTGGCTGTTAGGCTCTTGAGTGGTATGTAGTCTCTGAGGGATGTCAGTATGTATTCTAGTTTGTAGGCCCCACTTCCATAAATAGAAATTAGAGGTCAGGTCATAACATAGTGACACTCAACACATCTTTACCCTGTAGAGCTTGCAAAAGTGGGTAAATGTGGGAGGGGGTGTTATAAGGTGGTATAAGATCTTCCAAGCTCAAACACTTGGACTATATGGGCTAAATGTGATTGTTATGCATGCTTTATTATGGTTATGGTTATCATATTTTAAGAATCAATATGCTTATGATATTGTATCATGCTAATTTGGATTGGCTTGTGCAGATGCAATAGCCTCCCCTGAGATACACTGAGTTATGATTTGATTATGTATTCTATTTGGTCTATCTAACATGGTATGTTTGCAGGAGAGAGAATATCAGAGATGAAGAGCATAGTGGTGGACTACAACTCACATGAATCCCCTTATAGGTCTGATGTGAGATCAATGGAATTGGAAAGGTCGGTTAAGCAACAAAGAGAATAGTACTCTCTTGATTTAGTAGATACACTAAGGAGTTTGAGGGCAGATATTCAAAGTTGCAAGCACGATAATGACAAGTTTATTAAGGCACAAGATAGGATTTCCAGATCTCAATAAAAACAAGTCAAATTCAATGCAGTGATTCTTCAGAGCCTTTTAGATTTGTAGAATCAGGGACTCTTGGGGAACAATCATGGAGATAGATAGCAGGAGAATAAAAATGGGGCATATGGTAATATGTCTCAGAGGAGATACACTATGGAAACAAATGATACATTCAGAGGTGGAATATCTTTAGATACACCTGATAGGTGGGATAGCACTCATGGATTTTATTCCAGCTCCAGTTCTTAGATACATCATTTCCATCACCGCTATCATCCTTAAAGGAGGAGTGAGAGGGGGTACTTCCCAAATGCATTGAAGAAATCGAAACCTCCTACTTTTGAGGGGAAGTGAAGAAATAAGAAGATGCAGAAGGATGACTTCTTGGGATGAATAAGCTCTTCAGATTGCATGATTATTTAGAGAACATGAAAGCCAAGGTAACGATCTTCAGTCTCAAAGGGAAAGAAAAAAATATGGTGGGAAGATGCTAAGCAAGCCAGAGGCATCAAGGAAGAGGAGATGAAGTGACATGAGTTTATAAGACTCTTCAGGAAGAACTATTCTTCTAAGAGATATTATGACGTTAAGTCCAAGGATTTCTATGAGTTTTAGATGGGTTCCATGAGAGATGAAGAGTACACAACCAAGTTACTAGAGTTGTTGAGGTATGTTCCCTACCTCAAGGATGAGTAGACAAAAGTAAAATGGTTCATCAATGCACTGCCATTAACATTTAAAGATCGAATTGAGTATGATGAGCCTCGGTCATTGGAGGAAGTCATTGGGAAGCTGAATAATTTTTGAGTAGTCAAAGAACAAGTCTAAGCCTAAGTGTGACTAGAAAGGTAATAATAAGACTAAAGGAAAATGGCCTCAGAAGAAGGGAAGACCTCAAGATGTAGGTGGTATGGAGAATGTGGGAACTTATAATAATTTCAATGCAAGTGAGAAAGGACATGGGTCTCAGGTTGAGGAGAAGAATAAGGATGATGGAAGGAGGACTTTGAGGAATTGGAAATTATGATTTCCATACCTCCTCAGATTTATGCAACAGTGGATAACATGCAACCTGATCATTAGGCATCAGTTATTGACATGGAAGGTAAACTTTGTGATCAAGTTATCTCTATTTTGATTGATCTTGGATCGAATTATAGTTATATCAATCCTAAGATGGTGGATAAGTGTTTCTTGATTAAAGAAGTGCATGCAAAATCTCGGTTGGTGCAATTGGTTATAGCGACCAAGAAAAGAGCTCATCATTGGGTGAGATCTTGTGCATTTAAGTTTAATGATATGCCTACATAAATGCATATAAATATACTTCCTTTGGGATAATATAATATTCTCTTTGGCATGGAATGGCTATTCATTCAAAAGACTAAGGTGGATTTCTATGAAAAAGCTATTGAGTTCCTAGATGATGATGGGGAAAGCAGAGTTTTGTAGGGGAAGAAGAAGCCTACATTAGTGAGAATGGTTAGAACTATGCATGAAAAGTGTAGTTGTTGGAAGGGATGTCTATTGTTTGTAGTTCATATTTCTAGTGATAAAGGTAAGGATATTGAGGATGATGAAGTCCTAAAGAGGTATCTTGTTTTGTGGTTGTTTCATGATGTGTTTCCTATAGATATTCCAGATTTACCACCTCATAAGGAAGTCGACTTCTCTATTGAGTTAGTTCTAGGAGTAACACTAGAATCTAAGGAACCTTACAAGATGAGCACTCCAAAGTTGGTGGAATTGAAGTTGCAGCTTAAGGAAATGCTTGATAAGGGATACATTAGGTCAAGTGTGTCATCTTGGGGTGCACCAGTGTTGTTTGTAAGGAAGAAGGATGATACTGTCAGGTTGTACATTGATTACAAGCAACTAAATAAAGTGACCATCAAGCACAGGTATCCATTGTCATAGATTGATGACTTATTTGATAAGATGAAGGGAGCTATAGTGTTCTCAAAGATTGACTTGAGATCAAGATATCATCAGGTGCACATCAAAGAAGAAGACATCTACAAGACTGCATTTCGCACGAGGTATGGAAATTACGATTTTTTGGTGGTTCCTTTGGTCTTACTAATGCTCCAACCACCTTCATGTATTTAATGAAAAATATGTTGCATATTTATCTAGAAAAATTTGTGACAGTCTTTGTTCATGATTTATTGGTATATTTCAAGAATGATGAAGAGCATGCAAAGCACCTTGCAGTAGTGTTGAGATTGTTGAGAGAGAATTAGTTGTATGCCAAGATAAACAAGTGCATTTTCTTTGAGACTCTGATTTATTACTTGGGACATATTGTTTCCAAGGAAGGGATAATAGTGGACCTGAAAATTATTAAAGCTATCATGGAGTTTCAAACTCATAGGAATGTGGATGAGGTCATATCATTCATGGGACTAGCAAGTTATTATAGGAGAGTCATTAGGAACTTCTCAAAGATTGGTTATCCTATTACATCTTTGTAGAGAAAAGGGAAGAAGTTCAAATGGAATGCTAAGTGTGTAGATGGTTTTGAGTAGTTAAATAATTTTCTTACAAGTGCTCTAGTTGTGAAGCTTGCAGATTCTCATAAGGAGTTTGTGTTTTGTACAAATTTTTGCAAAGAAGGACTAGGTGGGCTCCTGATGTAGGAAGGGAAGGTGGTTTGTTATGAATCAAGGAAGTTGAATGTGCATGAGAAGAACTATGTGAGTCATGATCTTGAGTTGGAAGATATCATTCATGCATTGAAGATGGCTTTCAGACACACCACCTCCCACTATGTCTTTCCAACCTATTGTACAGGATAGATATGCAGCTTTAGTCTTACCTCCTAACCTCGATGAATTCCCAGCTAGATACTTGAAATACCTTCCCAGATATAATGGAGAAATTGGTCCCTCAGCTGCGGACCATCTTCAATCTTTCCTAGACTTTGCAAACAACATGAATATCAAATAGGAAAATGTTTATATGAGATTGTGTGTACAGTCACTTGAAGGAAATGTAAGAATTTAGTTTAGGTAGTTACCTGCAAATTCAATTGGAAATTGGGAAGAACTTACAAACATATTTAAAAGTCAGTGGGGTGTGAAGAAAGATCCTCTTTACTTTCTGATTGACTTTGATGAACTTAAAATAACTTTTGGTGAACCTGTATTAGATTTTATCAAAAGATTCAATAAACTTTATTATAAAATTATCCTTGATTGTAAACCCCCTATAGTAGCAGTTGAGTCTAGGTTTTCTAAAGCCTTTGACAATGTTTTTTTTGTAATGCTAAGAGAGAGAACTTCAAGGACTATTAAAGATATGTAAAAAAATGCTATAGACGTAGAAGAAAATAAGGTTGCCTCAACTTCTTTGAAGATAAAGAGGAAAGGGCTCAAAGAAAACTCAAATCGATTCAAGAGGCGTCTAGTTCCTCTAAGAATAAAAGAGAAGATTTTAAAATAGATGAAATAACTTCTCTTCTTAGAAATATATCTAATAGAATTTCCAAGATTGAGACTCAACCTAGGACAATTCAACAAACAGTTACTAGACCCCAAAATCAAAATCAAGGTCAGTATAAAAGAAATCCACCATTACAAATTCTCCAGAGGCCTAGTAATGATCAACAGGTTCCCACTCCTTTATTGATAGATGGCCAGCAACCTAATGATAATACTATGAAAATTACTCAAGATATCGATGGTATGGATACTTCTTCTAATTAAACACTTGTTATTCCTCTCTCGCAACAAAATCAGGTTCAGGAAGATCATGAATCTTCACAGGTTTGTAAATACCATGCCTTGTCTGAATTTTTAATTGCAGAGTTGAACAAGAGATATGATCTTAGGCCTAGACCTGGCCCTGGAATACCTCCTAAGGAAACTCCAGTAATTGAACCTCATGCCAAAATTGCTAAAACTCAAACAATTGTTATTCGACAATTAAATCAGTCAAATGATATTGCTCAAAATGATAAAAATGCTTTGACTACATTTAATGTTGAAAAAGAATTAGAAAGAGTTAAATTCCCAATTACACTTTTAGAACTTTCTAAAAACCCTGGGTATAAAAATCAAGTCTCCAAATGGATACAAAACACCTCGTTGATGCTGAAAGTGATATCATTAATCTGCAAGATGAAAAACCAACAATTTTCTTTGGCCCTAGCTCATATATGATAAATGAAATAGTGCCTCCTTTCTATGTAACTCTTAAGACAAATGATTCCATGTTATATAATTGTATGCTTGATTCTAGAGCATCACATAACTTCATGCCAAAACTATCATGGACCATTTGAAACTTGACATAACTAGATCCTATCACAACTTGTACACCTTTGATTCCAAAAGGGTGCCTTTCTTAAGATTGACTAAGGATTTAGTAGTCACCCTTACACAAATACCAGTGAAAAGTGTAGTACTTGATATAGTTATCACAGATATCCCTCCAAAATTTGGAATGCTCCTTTCTAGGTCTTGCTGTGTCAAATTAGGGGGAACTCTTCAGATGTTTATGTCTTATGCTACTATTCCAATTTATGGGGGAGAACAACTGAGATTATATAGAGAGGTAATATTTGTGCACACTATTTACAAGAAACACCAGCCAAGGAACCATCCCAGTTATGCAATTGATCAAGAGTTTGGTTGCTTTCAACTCTCTTCAAACCAAGTAAATGAAACTCAAGTTAAAATTGAAGATGTAATTCAAAGTCCTGTACCAAATCAAACTGATATATGGAAAGTATTCTTTGATGGTTCTTGTACAAAAGATGGAGCAGGAGCTAGGGTAGTTTTAATTTCACCAGAAAAAAGAAAATATTATCCAATCATGCAAACTCGACTTCGAAGTTACAAATAATGTGGCTAAATATGAAGCTTTCCTATTAGGATTGCAATTGGCCAAAAGATTAAAGGTTCAAAACATAAGAATTTTTACTGATTTAGAACTTATTATCAAGCAAGAAAGAAACATATGTCAAAATAAACATCATAGACTCAGGTCTTATCGAAATGAAGTTTGGGATTCGGTTGAAAATTTCTTTGATGCTTTTGATTTGACTTATATTCCAAGAGATCATAATATTCATGTAGATGCCTTAGCTGTTTCTGCTAGTTCATTTAAAATTCCTGATGAGACTGATGTACTCTATCAAATACAAGTCAAATATAGGCCATCCATCCCAGACAATCTAAAACATTGGCAGTTATTTGAAGATGATGAACATTTGAAATATTTTCTGCAGGTTGTAGATCAATTTCCTGTTCTACAAATTGATGAAGATAGAAATGAAATAAATGAAAATACAAGTGGAAATGATACTTCAGATTTTAGTTCAGAAACCGTTGATCATGATACTATAAAATTGTCTAAAAATTTTATTCCCAAAGGCTTAATTCCTTTAGAAATTTTTTTTGATCAAAATGATGTCCTTCGAAACCCTCATTCCATTTCTTCAGAAGATGACATAGAATAAATTAATATTGGAATAAAACATAATGTTAGAAACATAAAAATATGTGCATCTCTAGATTCTGAGATCAAAGCTCAATATCTTAAGTTACTTCAAAACTATAAGAATGTTTTTGCATGGACCTATGCTGATCTAAAAACCTATGACACTTCATTAATACAACATAAGATTCCTTTGAAGCCAGAAGCAATACCTTATCAACAAAAACTTAGGATTATTAATCCAACTCTTCTACCAACTGTAGAAAAGGAAATTAAGAAAATTCTAGATGCCCAGATCATTCTCCCTCTTAGATATTCTAATTGGGTTGCAAATCTAGCTCCCGTTAGGAAGAGGAATGGAGAAATCAGTCTTTGTGTGGACTTTAGAAATTTGAACAAAGCATCATTAAAAGATAATTATCCTTTTCCCAAAATGGATCAGTTACTACAAACGGTTTCAGGAGCACAAATAATTTCAATGCTTGATGGCTTTTTAGGTTATAATCAGGTAAATGTTGATCCGGCAGATAGAGAAAAGACAACCTTTACTACACCCTAGGGTACATTCATGTATGCTAGAATGCCATTTGGATTATCGAATGTTGGAGCAACATTTCAGAGAGCTATGGACGTAGCTTTTGTGGGTCAGGTAAATACATTTGTGGTTATTTATCTTGATGCCATTATTGTTTCTCTAAATCTGATCATAAACATCTAAAGCATTTGATGAAGGTTTTTGATAGGTGTAGAAAATTTGGGATATCATTGAATCCTAAAAGGTCTTTGTTTGCTATCAAATAAGGAAAACTATTGGGCCATATAATTTCAAAGGAAGGAGTAGTGATTGATCCCAAGCATGTGCCTGCCATTGAAACATTGACCTTACCTAGAAACAAGAAAGAGATTCAAGCCTTTCTAGGAAAGATTATTTTTTTAAGGAGATTCATCCCATATTATGGAGAGATTGTAAAGGATATAACTGACATGGTCCAAAAGGATCATGAATTTAAATGGACTGCCTCTTCTAGGCATGAATTTGATCAGATCAAGAAATCTATCTCTGAAGCTCCCACATTGGCTAGCCCTGATTATACTAAACCATTCAATATCTTTTCTTTTGCTTCAGAAACAACCATTGTTGTTGTTCTATTACAAAATAATGAAGATTCCCACGACCAACCCATAGCCTTTTTAGTACGGTTATGAGAGGTGTTGAGCTTAAGTATGCCATAATTGAGAAGCAAGCCTATGCCCTCATCCAATCCCTGAAATCATTCAGAATGTATGTCCTACATTCACCTATTACTGCTTATGTTCCTAACAGTACTGAGAAAATCGTTTTAACCCAACGAGGCACTGATGGGAAGAGAGGTAGATGGATCACTCAAATACTAGAGTTTGATCTAACTATGAAAACTACAAAGCTAGTAAAAGGTCAAGGATTAGCTAAGCTTCTAGCTGAATCCAACTGTAAAGTGCTTGGAATCAATTCTGTTTTAGAAATGAAAGGGAATAATAAACAAGAACATTCTCTTCAACCTGAAGAAAAGAATCCACAAGAACCTTCTCTTCAACCTGAAGAAAAGAATCCACAAGAACCTTTGCCTTCAGATCAGATCAGCCCTTTACAAATTGATGACAAATTTTGTTGTCAAATTGGTATCAATACATTGTAAATTTCTTGATACATTTTGAATGTCCAACATCCTTCTCCAAATCCCACTGTAAAACTCTTAAATTGAAAGCAATCAAGTACTGCATCATAAATGAAAATTTGTAGTGGAAAGATCCACTGAATATTTTATTATTATGTTTAACAAAATCAGAGACTGAAGGAATCATTGATCAGTTTCATACAGGATTTTTTGGAGGACATTATGCTTGGAGAGCAACAACATATAAGATTTTAAGAGGAGGATTTTATTGGCAAACATTGTTCTTAAAAGTAGGAGCAAAGGTCAGAGGTTGTATTCCTTGCCAAATGTTTGCTGGTAAGAAAAAACTAGCAACTCTTCCATTGGTTCCATCAATAGTCTCAACACCTTTTATTCAATGGGGATTGGATTTTATCGGAGAGATCCATCCCACTTCAAGTAATCAGCATAGATGGATCCTCACAGCAATAGACTACTTCACTAAATGGGTGGAAGCAATTCCAGTCAGAATTGCTACTGATTCAGTAGTAATCAAATTCATTGAAGAAAATATCTTATCTAGGTTTGGTTGCATAACTCAAATTGTCACAGATAATGCAACAACATTTTCTAGTGTTAAAATGATTTATTGTTTCCAAAAATATCAGATTCTATTACATCATTCAACCCCATATTACCCTTAAGGTAATGGCCTTGTAGAATCCTCAAATAAAAGTCTAGTAAAGGTAATAAAAAGGACTTTATGAGATCATAAAAAGAGCTAGGATTCTCATTTAATTTATGCAGTATGGGTAAACAGAATTACTCCAAAAAGATCTATTGGAAAATCTCCTTTTCAATTAGTCCATGGGAAGGATGAAATTTTCCCTACCAATTTGGCTTTCCCAGTGTTAAAATTCCTATAGGATTCAACAGATGAACCTGATGATTTTTCAAGAGGAATAAATCAAATTATTGAACTGAATGAAAATAGAGATGAAGTTCAATACAAATTGAAGAAATATCTGAATAAGATGAAGAGCCTGTTTACAGAAGAGCCATGGAAAGGGACTTTAAGGAAGGTGATCTAGTTCTAAGATGGGATTCCAAGAGAGAAGAAAATGGAAAGCATGACAAGTTTGACAACCTATGGTTTGGTCCTTTAGCAATTTCTGAAGTAAAGGGCAACAATACAACAATACTTTCGCACTACAAAATCTTGAGGGACTATATTCCTCTTATCCTGCAAATGGAAATTTTCTCAAACATTACATTAAGAATTGAGAAGTTGAAATAGATTTAATTACTACCATTGTAAAAACTCCAGTTTCTTTTAATTTTCAAGATGCTAGTGTGATTTTTTTACAGCAAAAGACTCCATAGCCTGAGGAGAAGGCACATGGATTTGCAGGTTCTCTGCATTCTATAGGAGAAAGTAGTCCCCAGATGGAGCCAATGTTGTTGCATTTTCTGGTTTTGGTAGGTTAGAAACAATTAGACAAAAAAAAAGGAAAATGAAATGAAAATATATTTTACAAAATGTTAAGTTAGGATATGGACAAAAATAATATTGAATAAAAATGTTAGGAAGTATTTTTATTTATATGTCCATATCAAAGAAAACATTAGGATAGATGCCCTAAAAAATGAAGGCAAAAATAAAATGTTAGGATTAGAGAGAAAATAAAAGAAATAAACTCTGAAAGTGTTGCAAATCTAAATGCCACTACTTTTACTTTAATTTAGTTTGAAAATAATAGCTGTGTGCACTTTGTTTAATTACCACACTAGTTTATTTAATCCAATTATACTATTCAATCATAATTGGATTTGTTTTGAATTGATTGTCATAGGTAGAATATAAAATTGGCTCAGTAGTTTAATTTGAGCCAATGGAGAAATAAGGTATAGGATTAGATTATTTACTAAAGATTTTTCGGCGAAAATCACATGAAATATCATTTGCCGACGCGTTTCGAACCAACCATTGTGGTTCATCGTCAGGACAAGTTGTTTGTTTAATAAAAAGAAAAATTGGGTTGCTAGCTCAAATGCACCCAGAAAGGATAAGTGAAAATGTTAGGAGTAAAAGGGTAGGTAGAAATATGAAAATTTGGAATATGAGGTCATTATTTCCTAAAGTTCAAAACATTGGGAAAAACATTTTAGTGACGGACTTCAAATAACCAAAGTTTTCATAATTCAACATTATTTCATATATATCATCATCCATTTATTAAAATCCTGGACCCATAGCTGTCATGCCTACGATATTGTGACCCCACCATCATTCTTGCTCGCATGTTAAAAAACCCCCATCTCACCGCTCATCTTGCATACTCTTCCACAATCCAATGGTCCACGGCCCTCCTCGGCCCTCATTCACCATCCGAAGTTTATTCGCGGGGGGGGAATGGACAGTTTTCAATACCGCCCACCAAAAAATATTTTTTCGCCTTTTAGTGTTTCGGGACTTAAAATCCCAAAACTACTTACTGCTCCATCTTGCCCCCGAACATGGTATGTCACATAATTGTTTACTGCCACCCACATCACGCCCCACGTTACCCTCCACATCATGTTCCATCTCACATCTCCCGTCCAATCAACTGCTGCCTATCCGTTGCCCATTCATTGTCGCTCCCGCACATTTATAACTCATACATTTGTTAATTAATCGTTGGGTAATTAATGAAAATTTAAACGTGCAACGCCACCCTCGCTCCACACTTTTGTTCATAAAAACTGTATTATTCATAAAAAACGTTACGTAGTCAACCTGTTGATATGCATGATCAGATTTGACAGTAACCAAGATGGCACAGGTTTAGGGGGAGCATATGCTTTTAATGCATTGTTGGCATTATGGTTAATAGTCCTTGGTGATGATGCTTATGTGGATAAATGATTCATCTTGCTATGATATGGTTATGAGTTGTTCAGATGATTCTTGGGGTTACATAGGTGATATTTAGATCAGATTTGTGGTTGATTCTATAATGGTGCTTACATGGTGATCTTCATAAAGATAAGGAGCAGTGCATAATTCACATATTCTTTCCTTGATGATGAGTCACTCATATGCTGTTGTCGTCATATGCATAAAGATCATATATTACAGTTATGATGCAGGATTCCTATTGTTCTTGGCACATATATGGATGAGGATTGTTGGCTGGATACATGGATGATTATTCAAAGTTGCATTGTTGGAGACATGATGATGATGAGTTCTTACCTATATGATGATAGGTTGTTTCATATGTTGATTGATGCAGATATTCCCAATTGATGATACTTGGTTCATGCAGATCTGGATGGCTATGGTGTTTCTCGCATATGATAGAATGTGAATGATTATGTTCAAAAGGATGAGTTGATATGGACATACCTTGATGACTCATGCACTAATACAAGTTGCTAGTCTAGTTGCTATTGACAGATGCTATGGAGCAGATCATACAATGTCGTTGTTGATGTTTATCACGATCTTATTTAGGTGTTTGGTCTCTGTTATAAATGTCATGTATATCATTTGATGTAAAGGTCATATCAAGACTCATGATGTAATAGTGTGTCTCTATTTATTGTATTCATTTGATGAGATCTCTTCAGGTCATGTAATGGCCTATGTTGGTTTCCCCACTATGCCTGGGATGAATGATGTTATTCTTTTATGTTATCATATGTAAACTTTTGGTATATCACCATTGTGATGGGAGATAGATGTATGTATGAGTATTTGGTGATAGGAAGGCCATTTATGATATATAGAGTCATGTTATTCTTGTAGAACATCTTTTTGTAGACCTTGCTTACAGTCAGGGGGAGCATGAACAACATATTTCAGCAGAGCAGAGATTTCAGCATGTTCTTCGAAAGAGCATGGACAGATTGGTGCACCATGGCATACACAAAGGGGGAGCTCATTCAGAGATTTCAGCAGGTACTCAGGGGGAGTATGGACAACAAAGGAAGAGAATATCTTGGTCCGCCCTTTGCCCTTGATGTCAAAGGGGGAGAGTGATTTGGTATTGTTTCCATCAAGTCCAAAGGGGGAGATTTTTTGCATTATGATGCATGTGTTGTACTTGATGGCAACCAACTCGTAGAAGATTAACTCACTTATATATATCTAGATGAATCTACGGAAGAGACATCAGATGTGACCAAATGCATGGGATGCCAGACAACTCAAAGGAATCAGATGATAGTTCTCAGGTTAACTTTGCCATCGAGTCCAAAGGGGGAGATTGTTGGCATTATGAGACAAGTGTTTTCCTTGATGGGAAATCACACAGATGATAAGTTATAGTGCAGAAAAGTTATTTTCAAGTTCACACACTTTCATGAAGATAAAAGTTTCTTTCATGTAGAGAAACGTTCACGGACTTCCATGCAGAGAAAATTTTCTTTCATGTAGAGAAAAGTTCACGCACTTTCATGCAGAGAAAAGTTTCTTTCATGTAGAAAAAAGTTCACGCACTTTCATGCAGAGAAAAGTTCCCTTCATGCAAGAGAAAAGTTCACGCACTTTCATGATTGGTTCATGGTATTAGTCCGACAGTTTTTGATCCTGTGGTTTTGGTTCGTGGTATTGCATCCAAAAGGGTTGATCTCACGCACTTTCATGGTTGGTTCATGGTATTAGTCTGACAGTTTTTGATCCTATGGTTTTGGTCCGTGGTATTACATCCAAAAGTGTTGAGCCCAAGTATTGGGTCCGTGGTATTGTGTTATTATGGTTTTGGACCGTGGTATTGTGGAAGGCCTAAGACTATAAAAGAGGAAGGAGATCATTTGGCAAAGAATCATCTGAATTATTGAATATCTGATAAAGTGCTAGATCTGGAATACTGTGATTGGGTTATGGTACAGATCTGGATCTGCGATAAAGAGGGATCTCACCGGTTGATGGTGAACAATATCTAAGGATAGATCGGGATCAAATGGTTTGAAATGAACTATCTATATATAGTTGATTATGCTTATTCTAGATCTGTATACTGACGCTTGTAATGATATGAACTGGGTATAACTTAAGTTTGAAATCGCTTCAAGTCATGATTGAATATTTATAGATCTGTACACGGGTTGGCTTTGGTGAAAGCGCATATGTATGCAGGTTTGGTTCATTGTAGTAGTGTATACCATTTGAGCTATGATGTTTAAAGTTACAGGTGGTTCAAGTTGTTGATGTGTTCTGATGACTGTTTAATGGTGTCAATATTCTACATATTCAGTTTGATTGATTGTGTTGATGTATGAGATCTAATAATGCATCGGGATCATAATGACTCATATTTATGTGATCTAATGGACTAGATCGGGTTGCTAACACACATATTATCCTTGATCTGGTGATTGGGTGATTCAGAAGATTGATTGATTATGTGCTTCAATGACATTTTGATGAAACGTGGCCTTTCAGATTATGTGTTGTGCTTCAGGAGTATCCAGTCTGAAAATGTATTAAACGTGGTACCAGAGGAGAGAAGGTTGTAGGTCGGTGCTACCCCAGAGTATCTAGTCTGAAAATGTATGAAACTTGGTACCCCCCTCAAACCCCACGGACAGGAGGGGCTGCCGCCCCCCTGTGACCCCCCCGCTACGCAATCGGCACAACGAAGGGGGGGCTCCACCCCCCCTCTAACCCCTCGGTTCACTACGTGGGTTAGTCGTGGAAAGAATATAACACAACCCAACAATCTCCCACTTTTTGTTTTCTTTCCACAGGGGGCCACAGGAGAGCTTAGTCATTTTTCCAGCCCTGAAATGCCCATTGTTTCTCTACACCAAGAGAATTTCTCAGAGCT
The DNA here is from genome assembly GCA_031772625.1 of Pinus tabuliformis. Taxonomy (NCBI): domain Eukaryota; kingdom Viridiplantae; phylum Streptophyta; class Pinopsida; order Pinales; family Pinaceae; genus Pinus; species Pinus tabuliformis. Next base: position 803,279,381 of record CM062805.1, on the reverse strand, counting down.
CATAGATTTTGTCAATGCATCTATTGTATTTTTCAAAGTGTCCACCTTTACCAGCAACACCTTTTTTTCTTCTATCATATCCCTCACAAAGTGATAGTGAACATCAATGTGCTTTGTCTTTGAATGATAAGTAGGGTTCTTTGCCAAGAAAATTGCACTTTGGCTGTCACAGTCTATTCTTATAGCTCCCTGTACTAACCCCATGCTTGAACACAATCTCTGCAATAAAACGGCTTCCTTGCTTTCATGAGTGGCTGCCATGTATTCTGCCTCTATAGTTGATAGTGCCACTGCAAATTGTTTCTTACTCATCCAACTGACTGCACCTCCAAATAGGTTAAACACATACCCACTTGTAGATCTTCTCTGATCCAGATCTCCAACCCAGTCTGCATTAACAAAGCCATTAATATCCAACACTCTCTCCAATCCTGGTCTTCCTTGGTAGCACAAACCATAATCACTAGTGCCACACAAATACCTGAAAACCCGCTTCACTTCTGTCTAGTGATCCTTCCCTTGTTTTGACATAAACCTACTCAATACTCCCACTGCATGTGCAATGTATGGTCTAGTATAGACCATTGCATACATCAGGCTACCGATTGCACTCGCATATGGAACACGGGACATGTCCTCTTCCTCTTCTTGTGTCTTGGGACACTGTTCAGTAGATAACCTCACACCTACAGGAATTGGAACCTTCACCGATTTACTATCCTGCATATTAAACCTCTGCAGTATTGTCTCGACATACTTCCTCTAGTTTAACCAGAGCTTCCTCTTTTCCCGATCTCTTTTAATTTCCATGCCCAAAATATAGTTTGCAGCACCAAGATCTTTCATGTCGAATTTGGAGGACAATTGGGTCTTCAAGTCCTGGATAATTTCTTTGTCATTTCCAACCAGCAACATATCATCCACATACAAGACCAAATAAATAACATAGTCACCAATTAATTTAAAATACTCACAGTGATCTGCTTTGCTTTTGGTGAAGCCAAGTCCCCGTATAAATGTATCAAATTTCTGATACCTCATCCTTGGTGACTGTTTTAACCCATACAAAGACTTCTTTAACTTGCATACCAGTTCTTTCCTACCCTTCACCGTAAAGCCTTCAGGTTTCTTCATGTAGATTTCTTCTTCCAAATCCCCATGAAGAAATGTTGTCTTCACATCCATATGTTCTACCTCAAAATCAAAAGCAGCAGCAACAAATAAAAGTAACCTAATAGAAGTTACCTTGGCAAAAGGAGAAAAAATATCACCAAAATGAATTCCCGGCACCTGGGAATAACCTTTTTCTACCAACCAAGCTTTGTATTTCTCCACCTTCCCTTCTGCATTTGTCTTCTTTTTAAACACCCATTTGCTGCCAATTGGTTTCCTTCCAGCCGGAAACTCCACCAGATCCTAAGCCTCATTTTTGTGCAAAGATGCCATTTCATCAACCATGGCCTCTTTCCTGAGTTTTCCATCCTCTGAATCTACTGCTTCCTTCCCAGTTCTGGGATCATCATCAGTAACAGACAAAGAAAAATTTGAACAGAAAACAGAAGGACTATACCTTTATGGCTACCTTCTTTCTCGAACTAATCTTCTCACAACCGGAGTTTGTGGCTCTTCATCTTCTGATTCCTCCTTTGCTGTAGAGTCTGATTCTTCCTCCTTTAGCTCAAACTCTATCTTCTCAGGTTTCTTTGGTTGGACTTCATGTTTAATAACATCTTTTACCTCTTTGAACACCACATCTCGGTTGTACACAACCTTCCGTGTGACTGGGTTCCAAAGCTTACAAACCTTTAAACCATCCTTATACCCAATAAAGATGCACTTTTCAGATTTACTATACAACTTGGTTCGTTTCTCCTTTGGAACATGTACATATGCATCACATCCAAATACCCTAAGATGTGAAGGAGAGGGTTTCTTACCAGTCCATACTTCTTGTGGAGTCTTATCCTCCAACGCTGAGGAAGGTGACCTGTTGACCAAGTAACATGCAGTATCCACCACCTCTGCCCATAATTCCTGTCCTAACCCGGCACCACTGAGCATGCTTCTTGCCCTTTCCATCAACGTCTTGTTCATCCTTTCTGCAACTCCATTTTGCTGAGGTGTATATGGAGTAGTCTTCTGTCGTGCTATACCACACTTCTTACAAAATTATTCAAACTCCTTGCTGCAAAACTCTCCACCATTATCTGTCCTCAATACCTTTATCTTCTTCTCTGTCTGATTTTCCAACAGAGCCTTAAATTCTTTAAACCTGTCAAAGACTTCAGATTTCTTCTTAAGGAAATATATCCATGTATTCCTTGAGAAGTCATCTATAAATGATACATAGTACACAGACTTACCCAATGATGGAACCTTCACAGGTCCAGACACATCAATGTGCACAAGCTCTAATATATGTTTCGCCCTCTTACCACCAGAGGTGAAACTCACCTGATTTTGCTTCCCATATACACAATTTTCATAGAAATCAAAATCCAAAGAGCTATTACTCATACCTTTACCTTGAAGTATTCGAAGGCCCTTCTCTCCGATATGCCCAAGCCTTTGATGCCATAGCATGGTCTTCTCTCCATAGACCACTAGATTTTCAGCTCCACTTTCAGGAACCACAGAACTGTTACATCCATCAACAACAGTGCTACCTTGCAGCTTGTACAGAGTTCCAGTCCGAACTCCCTGCATCAATACCAGTTCTCCCCGAACCATCTTGCAGGTATCCTTCTCAAACACTATTTTTACACCTGCATTATCCAACTTGCTTACAGAAATTAGATTTCTGGCCAATGCAGGAATATGCAGAACACCCGGAAGTGTTCTAACCCTTCCACCTTGCAACTTCAACTTTACTTTTCCGCGACCAATGATTCTAGCCTTCCTATCATCTCCTAAGAAGACATCACCACCATCTTATTTCTCATACTCTCAGAACCACTCTCTATGGGGAGTGAAGTGAAAGGATGCACCTGAGTCAATCAACATGCCTCATGATCTACATGTGTACTTGAAGGAGCCAAGTACACATCCCCACCTTCATCTGAGGTGGTTTTCGCCTCTGTAGAAGGAGCATCATTAGATCCATTTCCTTTATCAGGAGCTTTAGATTTACAGTCCCTTTAGAAGTGCCCTTCCTTTCTACATTTCCAGCACACCACCTTTACAGGTTTTTTTGGAGATTTAGATCTCCCTCTAGATTTAGATCTCCCACTCGATGACTTATTTTTGTTTCTATTCTGGGACCGTCCTCGTACAGACAAGGCATCACCATTCTAGCTCTCCATATTTTTCCGTCTCATCTCCTCCGTCAGCAAGGCTGAGACTATTTCATCAAACTGCAAAGCAGTTTCATTTCTACCTATTGTAATAACTAGACTATCCCACGAATCTGGTAGATAACACAACAAACTGATGCACTTATCTTCATCTGAAATTTTAATATCAACAGACGCTAAATGACTTACCACAATATTAAATGCGTTCAGATGCTCTGTCACCGAGTCTCCATCTTTCATCCTCAGGTTATACAAATTTTTCCGAAGGAACAATTTATTCACCAGAGACTTAGATTGGTACAAAGTCCCTAACTTGTCCCACAAAGCCTTCGCTGTAGCTTCCCTTGATACATTAAGCAATACTGAATCTGAGGCACACAATCATATTGTGCTCTTTGCCTTCCGATCCAACTTCTTCCATTCTTCATCGGTCACTCCCACTGGTTTAGTACCTGGATCTACCGTGATCCTGATCTTTATCCACCAACAGATCCTCCATCTTGAGTTTCCACAACTCAAAACTCTGACCATTGAACTTCTCGATCTCTATCTTTCTACTGCCCGCCATCTTCTTTCACCACCAGAATCAATCTCGTAGATCTCCCACTGAACCGGGTATACCACATGCCCGAGCGAAACCCCTCAGCAACAAAGGTGTCCCCTTGAAGCCAAAATAGCTCTAATACCAAATGTAGGTTTTAAACCCGTACAAAAATTACCTGCATACAAATTCTAAATCACAGAAAAAATAAACAATGCAAGAGCATAACACATAAAACACATATACACAGAGAATTTCCCCTGGATCCCAAAACCGAGACTACCAGCTTGATTTTTCATTATATTCCTTTCAATGTTACAAAACATATTTATACATGCCGAAGCATCCAATACCATGGACCGAAAACCATCGCGTCCAAAACCAAGGACCGAAAACCATAGGTAGGTTTGCCCAACCTAATATAGGGTCCAAAAAAAAATTTCTCGGGGCACTGCCCTAGACCCCGTAAAGGGGGGCTACCCACCCCCCTCAAACCCCCTAGACGGGGGGGCTACCGCCCCCCCTGTGACCCCCCCGCTGCGCAATCGGTTCAACGAAGGGGGGTTTCCGCCCCCCCTCTAACCCCCCGGTTCACTACGTGGGTTAGTCGTGGAAAGAATATAACACAACCCAAAAAATAAGAGGCAAAAGAATGTAATGCCCCCACCCATTTATGTTAATGTAAATATATTCACAAAGATATTTAGGCATGTGAGCCAAATGTATGTGACTACCACGCTAGTGAACCAAGGTTATTTTGGGGCCAACGTTGCTCATGTAGGTATGTATAAATGTTTTGAGGTTAGTGTGCGTAGGTATATATGCCTTTAATGGTTGTGAGGCTAGAAAACCTGTAAATATAATCATGAAATAATTATAATTTACATATACGTATATTAATAAAATAATTGGTGGATGTCGATCCCACTCCACATTAAAGAGTATGGGGGTTGCAACTCCATGTACAATGGAAATAATTGTGTGGTGTTTTGGTGAAAAGGAACCCAAGACCCACATGGCTTTTTGGGGCTGCTACATGGCGAGATAAATCCATGCATATATAAAGGTGTTTTTTTCTTGTGAGAGTTGGTATTCAGTCATTTAACGATTCATTGTTGGATGGTTGTTTTATTTAGGGAGTCCTGGGATTGGACTCTAGAACTAACTTAGGCGTGGTTATTTATTTAATCACACCAAATTTGATGAATCATGGTTTGGCGAGCCTTGATGGCTCTGGTTATGTCTTGGTGACCATGGAGTTATTGTGGAACTCAATTTAGAGATAGCCAGTGAGTCGTGGGATAGACTCTAGCACTAAATGGGTTTTATTCGGTTTGGATGATAGGGAAATTGGATACCTAGAGAGGAGTATTTATCTTGGAGCTACATGTTGAGACTATTTTTGGCTACAAGTAAGGCACCTTGGAAGGTGGGCACTACTAAGGGACTAAACTTGTGCCACTTGAGTAAAGGTTAGGGGAACATGAGGTTGTGGATGGAGATTGAGGTTGCTAGGGTTTGTGCCTTGGCTAGTGGTTGATATATGTGTTTGGCACTCAAATTGTTTCCTTTAGAGTTGCAGTTCTAGCTTAGGGGTGATCCATGGTTGATATTTATGAATCATGTGGTATATGGTTCAGTGGAATGTGGAGATCCCACAACTAGTTAGATTTATTTTACAAGATAAGTGTCTACATTTCATGTGTATTGATTTAAATTTATGTGATGTGTTGTATTTTGCATTTATGGTGAAATCCTATTTTTTGGGTTCTATGCATAAATATTTTTACTTACCTTTGCATTTTTTTTGTGCATATACCTTTACATGATTCATATGTGTGAACACTACATTAATGGAATTTAGCACTACATTCATTCTATCCGAAAAATTCCAGGTATAGGAGTAGCCATTGCAGGGTTAGAGTTTTCCTCACTTCTATAATAAATTTATACATATTAAGTAGTGGGGTTTGGTGTCATTTCCTAGTTGGGGGCTAAGAATGTTACAATGCTTTTGTGGGACAAGCCTTAGAATGACTAAGTGTCATGTAAACAATTATGGTTCATATTTTTAAAGGAATAATGATTATTGAAGTGAGTGGTGTAAATCCCTCACTCCCATGAAAATTAATGTGGGAAAATTGATTCCTATTGAACAATGAGATGAATATATATGTAGATAAGAGTGAATATAAAACCCTTGAGCCTTGGCCCTGAGATAATTTGAATTATTCATATGAAAACTATAATTTTTATATAATGATGCAATGGATTGCGAATTATTTAAATACGTAAGGAAAATATGGTTTCCTTTCAAAGGAAATATTATGTACCTGAAATGATTAAATGGTTAAAAGTGTGCTGACTTTGAAGTCAATGTTAGTAGATGTCATAAAATTATATTTAAACATTAATATGTATAAGTCAACTAATGCATTATGGCTAATTACAAATACAAAATTGCACCTAAAATGGTATTAAATATGACATGAGATGTAAGCTTGTGAGGAAAGCTAAAACATCATCAACTCCAAATAGACCAATGATATGAGAAAAGTCCCATGTATATGAGACTGAATTTTGTATGAGGAAAGTTTAGAAAATGAAGAAAATTTATAATTCAAATTTTTATGGTCATATCTCATGTAGCTTGAATGTCATAATACATGTAAAGAGATAAACCACCTAGGAAGGGTAGATACAACTGAGAAGAGGAGGATTCAGTAGCAAGGCCATCGAAGAAATATTTCACCCTAAGGCAAGTAGGCTACATTAAGAGAATTCCAATGTAAAGCCTTGACGAAATGACTTTAACAATGTCTTCAGTGTTCGTATACAAGAAAACCTCAATCAGGTAGATCACCTACGGAAGGGAATTTATGGACACTAAAATGGTGAGTAACTTTTATGAAGGGGCAGATTATCATGCACTCACTTGCTCAGGAGTGTGAATGAGTATATATGATTGCATGTGCTGAACTAAATTATGACATGTAAAAGCCTAATGAAGTAAACAAAAATCACACATATAAGTATTAAGTTGAAGATTTTAAATTTTGAAATTGAGATTTCATATGGAAAATATTTATTGAATATATATGGAAATGGTCATAAGAAATATTTTATGTTGGTTTGCTGATGTAAATTCTAGATGAAACTATATGGGTTTGAAAGTTACTATAAAATGAAGACAAATATCACTATTGAAGCAACATGAAAGGAGAAGAAGAGAATCATGTTGCAGATTCAAATGAGGACATATCAAGGAAGTTGGTGCACAAACTACTACAATGAAAACAAATCCCTCAAAATAGTGAAAGGTTGATGAAGATAACACTTGAGAGGATGTGGATATCGGGGATGTTGTTCCTTTACGCGCTAGGACGGTGGGGAGAATGTAACATCCCTTTTTCTAATCCCCAATTTTTGTAATGTAATCATCCCAAAGAAGAGGAAGATTCGAAGACCTATAAAATTTTAGAAAATCAAATAGAGGATAGAAAGAGAAGTAGCAGAGAGAAGAGATAATATTTGTTGGATAACAAAGAATCACGTTGTTGGTTTTGGTTTATCACAGACTAGCTAATGAACGAACCTAGTAGCTTGGTATACTAGTGTTGCTTGATTCATGTCAAAAGAACTTAGAATATGAATTCCACATCTATTTTTCTCTCCTGATAACTAGCTGAACCCTTCCACTTTGATATCTTGTAGTTTTGTTCAAGTGTTGGGCCACAAAGGCTCAAAAATTTAAACTTTGGTTGAGTAGGTATTAATTGGTAGTATCAATTGTGCCTAGACAACTTCCTCTCCAATCACCATCTAATAGATGACTAGTGGATATGACTATAAATGTTGGTTCAATATTGACCAATATTTTACATACTACTAAACTTTAACCTCCAAAGTATTTAAATTCCAAGTATTGGACTTTGCTAGCCACTAAAGTTTGTTGGGTCAGTTGTTGGTTGGGTGTACCTTACTACTCTAGCCATAAGATTCTATCATGGATTCTCTATATATGATTAGTGGTATTGACTACTTCCATCTATGTCCTTGTTCCTTCCTGAGCCACTATCTTTCTCCTTAAAAAAACTACATCTCTATCTTTTTTACTATGCAATTTTATTCTCTAATGTAATCCTAGCTCGACTCTCAAATATTGTGTGCTATCACAATGAAAAGTTGTGATTCGTGAATAAGCATTTGTTGTGATTTCAATCAAATGCATGGGGTTGATAGATACTTCAGCCAATTGTTAAGTTTGTACCTAAGGTGGAAACCCAAATATTTTTTCTAATTTATGCTTGGTATTTATAAATTCCTTGTATTCCTCATGGATGATGCTTGAAAAATCTTCATGTCACTGTGCCTTTGCCCGCTACTAAAGCTCAATGACCTATGCATTCATTTGACATTATATTTAACCAACTGGTAGACTAATTTATTAATATCAACAAGTGGATCATCAACTCTGGTCGGAATGTCTATGTTGATTTTTCTGCTACCCAAGTCATGTAGTCCAAAAATAACTCTTCTTCTTGTTTCTTCTTTGTTTTAACCTATCACCATTGACCGCATTCTTTCTCCATCTTCCTCTATCCTCTTACACTAAATACTCTAGACAAGAAGACACTATTTTACTAGATGCATAAGTGAGGTAATATAGTTTAGTAGGAATTTATTTTATTTATCCTTTTCCTAATGTTTGGGAAACTGTGTCAACCATGGTCAGGTGTATCCATGGTTTTTTCTACTAAATCTAGGATGTACCCAATGTGTATGTTATTTATGGTTCAACCTTTACTAAAGTACCCTTTCCTAAGTCTGTCGCTAAACTTTTTCTGATGAAATCTCATGAACGTTGACACATTGATCCATTGTTGTATTCTTTCCACAATTCACTCCTAGAATAGGTGTTGAAGTGATGGGAGGTGAATCTAAGGATATTTTGATGTCTAATACTTTCTCCTTTGCTTTTTCACCCATGATTGACTGACCTTGTGTCTACTTTTATGGTGGGGTTTCGTTTTGAGTGATTGAATATAGATGTTTTTATTTTTTTTTCTTGACCATTATACTTTTCTTGACCATTTCAATGAAAATGTGCTTGGTGTGACCAAGGGACTATAAATTTTTTGGGCCGACAAAAGAGCAAAAAAAGTCATGAGGTTTCCTTGGCCTTTTGGCCACTTTTTCCTTTGTTGTCATCTCCTCCAAGGAATTTTACGATTGAGTCAAGTCAGTGTTGTAATTTAGGATCATCAACTCTAAGGATGGTTTAGACTTCTTTCTAGTTAATTTGACCTCTCTCCTCTTTAACATGGACAAATCTTTCGAATCCTTTTCTTGTATACTTATTTGAGGATTTTGGTAGAGGCCTCGACAAATAAACTTTGAATTGAATTGTATATAATTCTTCTTCCATCCCTTCCTCCTTCTCCACATAAATTAACAAATAGAAAAATTCAGTTTGTGGCTCCTAAGCATTTGGTGGAATGGGGACAATGGTATTTATGTTTGGAATTAATTCCTCAAATATTTGTTCAACAAAAGGTTGGTAAAGGCATAGTTAACTTACCAAACCTTTATCTTAATGAGGCATAGTTGAATGCGTGACATGTTGGGGATATTCCATTGAATCTCTTGGGGAACCCTCCATCTATTTTACATATTTTTAAATGTAATTAAAAATTCCTAAAGAGCTCCTACAGGGAAACCAACTTAGGGGATCTCGACCAACCATGTGAAAATATTTTATAGTTTTTCATCAGTGGAACATACTTATTTGTAAATGTTTCCTCGCTTAATCAAGAAACATGTTTCATAGCTAACCAAATTAATAAATACAAGAAGCAAAAAATATTACTCAAGTTTTGACACTCTTGGCAATTGACTTTTATCATATAAAAAACATACTCGACCCAATTTTATATCTTCCCTATCTTAGTAATATGCTTGATTGGTTCCAACATGTTCAATTTAACATCATACACCCCAACTGCTGGAGTAAGGAAAAGAAAAAGAATAATGCATGCCCATTTGGCTTGTGTCTCTCAGACGTGGTTGATAATTAGGCCATTGGAGTTCTTTGTCATCGTTCCTCTTGTAAATTCTTGAATCCAAGCAGTTGAATCGACTGCCTTTGGAATATTTTTTCTTGTATGTGGTAGCCTAGTTATATTTTCAATGTTTTTTTATATTATATGTAATGTATTTTCCAAATATAATGTGCCATTATGGTATTGACTGATTATGAATTTGGTAGCTTCTTCTTTTAATCCTTGGAGTTCATGACTAGGAGAGCACCTAGAATATCCTGAATGCCATCTTAGTGAAACATTTGGAAATTTGTAGTCCATTTCCTATCCATGAATCCACACTTCTTGAATTCCTTGAATTGTTTATCCCATGACAGTTCATCCATCTTCACCTATTTGACATTGTGGAGTTGATCCTCCAACTTCGTCGCGGTAGCTTGGTTGAATTGAGCTTTATTTATTAGCTCCACATTGATCTCTTCATCGTAGAAATTAAAACTCCTATTTTCCATTTTGAAGTCTTCTTGAAATTATTTTACTCTAAGGAACCCAAGTAATTTCAAGTTAGAAATCATCAATCTAGGAAGATCTTGAAACTTTGTTGGTTCAAATGTAGCACTCGACGAGAATTCAAGGAAAATAAGGGTAAAACTTGTGTCTCTTCCTAATTTATAGCCATTGAATAAGTCACTTCATTAAGTCCATTTGTAGCCTTCCATTGAATACATTCATCACATTAATGTTTGATTTCACCATAACTCTCGACTCTTGCAACACACAAGGCTACCTTACTTTTAATGATTTGATGATCGATTTTCTTTTTAAATTTGGTGACTCATCATAAGTTTTTAAGTTTGATGTGATTACGTTGTTATGCATGGTGTCGAATTTAGATACATCCATTTTCTCATTCTAACATTTGACTTTCAATCTATCCTATTTCTTCCTAGTCTATTTGGATATAGCCCTTTGATAAGTTTGACTTCCAACTTTTAGTCTATCCTCTTTCTTCCTTGCTAAATCATATTTTTAAACTTATTCCCTAAATCTTATTTTTCAATATTTTTTTCTTTCATGATGTCATCGGTGTCAAATTATACTTTCTTATGATTTTTGTTTAAAAATTTCCATAACTCTTGTCCCACTCCATTGTGTGTTGCACTTGTTCTTTCGATTGGATTCCTTCTTTACCAGTGGTGCTCATTTTGATGTCACAATTATTTTTCTAATGAATTTAAAATTGCTTGATACTAATCATATTTATTTAGTACTTGTAATAACTGAAATTAAGCAAAAGAAAAATATAATGCATCGTGTTAGATAGATAGTTTGCCACAATGTTTTTTTCATACTAGCCCATGTTCTTAGTGCCTTAAAGAGGTTTTCACCAGTTGGATGCCAACACTATCAAGTGATATATATTTTAAGATGAATGCCATTTACAAGTGATTTGAATATGTTCACTTGAAGTTATTTAAGTTGAATAAGTCAAAGGATATATGTATTTGACCACAAAGGGGCCAAGCCTTGCAATTTCTAATTTCTTTTGCCTTCCCTTTATTCAACTGTCATATAAAAAATATAAGTCTCCTAATTTTAAATTATTTTCATTCAAGTTTCTATCATGTCGATCCTTCTGTTGATTCTTACTCAAGTATTGTTGGTATATTATGTGGAGCATGTTCTCCTCTAGACATTTTATCTGATAGAGTCATTCTTTTTTGGAATTTTAATAATCATAATTTAACACAATCAATACATTCAGAATATTTCTTGTATATTGAAGTGGTATGAATACCTCTTGTCCATAAAATACTAGTTTGAATGACGTAAATCGAGTCAACTAATTATACATTATTCAATATACCCAAAAAATTGTAGGGATTTTAATGTCCCAATCATCTCTGTCTAAGTTGCATATTTCAGTGATCTCTTTATGCAACATTTTTTTTGAATGATTCTATTACAATATTTTCCTATGGGTGGTAAGTCATAACATTTTTGTGCTCAATCATAAAGTTTTGCAAAATTGTCTAGATTGAGCATTGATAAAGTGTGTACCCCTATCACTGATTAGGGCAAGGGAGAAACCGACTCTCTTTATTATATTTTCATACATGAACTAAGATGCTACACAATTTTTGCATGTTTCAATTCATTATACTTCTTCCCATTTTGTTAAACTCCATTACAATTATAATTTACTTTTCACCTATTCATCAAGCACTTTAGAGAAATATGACATCAAAAACGATCACCTAGATCTCAAAAGGTAGCGTTGGGTTTATCTAGAGGAATTAGATATGAGTTTTAGGCAATACAAAGCCTATTATTTGACAAATTTCACATTTATAGACTTGTATTCAACAATATTAGAATATAGTCTGTCAAAATAATCTATCTTCAATGATTTTCTTCACAATTGTGTCCCCTTGATAATGCCAAATAGTGCCTCCTTTATGTGCTTCTTTAGTTATGTATTCCCTTTCATGTTCTATCATGCACGTTCTAAGTACCTTGTTAGCTCCTAGCTTATATAATTGGGCATTTATCAATGAAAATGGTGTTTCTTTAATTTCTAGGGTCTTCTTCTTCTTCTTAGATAGTCCATCATGTGCTCTCCTTGCATGTAAAAATTGGGCAATTTCTACAAGTTTCATAAGGATTTCTTCTACATTGAATAAATTAGAATCAGGTAAATCATATTTAAAATTTGTTGAATCCTCCCCTATCTCTAATCAGGATAGGTGGTTTGGCCTAAAATTATTTTTACCAAGTCGAACTAATACTTTGAATTAAAATTCTTCAAACAACAATATGCATCGATAGTTTTGACTTTGATGGATTAACATGATAATAAGGTACCTGCAAGCTTTATGATCCATGAAAAAGATGAACGGATTTGTAAGGAGGTAGTGGAAAAACTTATGCAGAGAAAAAATCATGGTAAGAGCTTCTCTTTCTATCATCAAATAATTTTCCCTGTCCTTGTTGAGTTTTCAACTAGCATATGCATTAGGGTGGTTGCTGGAATCATTTTCTGGTTGTGCTAAAATAACCCTGAATATGACATTGGATGCATTGACATGTAAATGGAATTTTTAGACTAGTTAGGTAACTTTAAAATATCTGCTTCAACCAATCTCCTTTTGAGTAATTGAGACAAATCATCACATTTTTTTGATCGAATGTAAGGAACATCTTTCTTTAACAACTAACTGATTGGGAAATTAATATCATAATAGTGTCGAATGAATTTTATGAAATATCTAGTGTTCCCAAGGAATATCTTAATATATTTTTGGTTAACATGGGGTTTTAAGTAGAGGATCACTATAATTTTTGTCATCTCCACTTTGATTCCTTCCTTGGATAATACATGCCCCAATAGTATTCTGGTAGGAGTAGAAAAGGTGAATTAATTAATATTTAAATATAATTCAATCTATGTACTTATTTCTAACATTAATCTTAGCCATTGAGGATGATATTTTAACAATGCATAGATAGTCTAATCATCAAAATATATTTCCATTTTCTTATAAATATACTCCCGGAATGCTTTGAAAACTATTCTTGAGAAGGTTGCAGGTGTGTTTTTTAGCCCAAATGGCATTATTCTATATGCAAAATTGTCAATTTTTGTAACAAATGTGTCATTTACTTAGTCTTCTTTTGTCATGGGTACTTGGTTGTACCCTGATAAATTATATGTAAAAAACCATCATTCATGCCCCCCTATTTCATTTATCATTTCATCTACAAACAAATTCATGAATGGGATATTTATTGTTAGCTTGTTCAATCCACAAAATTCAACGCATATTCTCAGTCTAGTCATGTCATTATTTTTGGGTTGCACAACATTATAAATTTCCCATTCTAATTAATAAATAAAGTATTATCAAATATGCATTAGTAAAGGGTCTAGTCAAGGGTCTTGGTATTCATCTATTGAAGGATCTATAAGAATATTTTTTGCGGGTTTTCCCCTCAAGAGGAGGGGTTTTAGCCCTGGATTAAAGCCTAACTATTGTGTCACTAATGTTAATGTTTTGATAGTTGTTTGATGTACTGAACATTTTAATAATTATGAACAAAGATAATAAGTAAATATGATACATAAGCAATTATCATGTAAGAGAATTTAAATTAATGTTTGCGCTACCCAATTTCTCAATATGGTATCAGAGTTGTGGTTACAATCAAGGGCATCTTAGCAACACTTAAGGGTTGTCTCTCTCTTCGGTGAAGGATTGAAGTCACCACAATGATTGTATCTACACTATATCTCTATGTTACTTCTAGTTTGGTGATCTCAGTGATATAAGTTCAGAAAACAATTCAGAGAGAATATTTTCGGTGACACAACAAAAGTTCGCATTTCACATGAAGATTGTGGCAATCTCATAAATGATGTTTTGGTGGAATTATAGGGAATTTCTTTGATGATTTCAATGTTTCCATAGGTACCATATCTTGGTACTATGCCTCCCACAGTTTGGTGCTATGTTAACACAGTTAAACACATCCACAATAACCTGATTTCAGTGATTTGGTGTTTTCGTAGTCTCATAGTTTTCGTACTACTTCAGTTCGGTCCCACTTCAGTAATGAATTTTTAGTGTAACAGGTATTTAGTGCTAACACAATGATATGAACCTCGGTCGTGAATATGGGTAAAATTTTAGTGGTACTATAGTGACAGTGCTTTACTGTTTAGGTGCAATTTGACAATGTTATAACCTCTGTAATAAGAATTCTGGAACAACGATAATATTTCACAATAATATGCCACACAATGTTGCTTGATGTCAAGAGTAATATCATCATTCAACATGATGTTGCTACTTTATTATAATTGATCTCAAATAGGGATTGGCTCGACCTATATGAAAGTACCATAAGATGATCGATGTTATATGCCATATCAATTATCATAAGACTTAGATGTATGAGAATTCAAAGTATCTGAAGGCTCAAGTGATCTCAATAACATATAGTCTAAATTAGTTTTGGTAATGTCATAATTATGATATGGTGCTTGGTGTTGGACAGCGCAAGAAGGTCTCAAAGGAATTCTTGTAAAAGGATTTCAGTTGTGTCATGCTAGCCAGCTCAAGCAAGGAACTCATTCAAGGAATGATCAAGGTGAAGATATCCTCTTCACGTGCCAAGTAATTATATTTCATGTTTATAATTAATGTTGGTTTAAATGACTTCGTTTTGCAAGAAAATTGATATCATGGTTGGGTAACTGAAGGTCCTTGCATGAAATAAGGATGATAGTCATGGTCCTCAAAGATAAGAGAAGTCATTGAGCATATCAATAAAAAGGGTCTACTTTGATTCCATATGAATGGACTCTTAAGTCTCTCACACAAAATAATATTAGAGACATGAAAGATATATATGATGCAATGCACTAGGTCATATTGAAGGTATCAAAGAATGAAGGGATATCTTCATAAAATCTCAACAGTGAGATTTCAAGAGATGATAAGAATATAATAATCATTAACTAACAAGCAAGGTAACAAATTTCCATGGGATAAGAGACTTTCCTCATTCGAAAACTTGTGGTTTTTATGCCAGATGGAAAAAGATAAGTGGAGGACAAAAGTATTGAAGGCTAAAACACTCAAACATTTTCATAAAGGAAAGAAAAGACTAAAAAATTTGGTCTTCAGAAAAGAAAGAAGAGTAAAACTAAGATTAAATGCTATATGGAAAGAAATCTCATATCACCAGAAAGATGGGGGAAGCTGAAGAAAAAGGCCAAGGAAAGAGGGAATAACATGTCTCTACTATGATAAAGATGGCCTCCCTCACAAAATGGTCTTATGACAAGCTCCTAAATCTTTTGTTATAGATATGGACATGATAAATAATAAGATTCATGGAAGCATTGGAAATAAGATCTCATGACATCTCCATGGGGATTCATGAATGACAGATGGAACAAAATCCATGGCAGTCAAAAATCAAGGATATATCTGTTTGGAAGCTCATTGGACATTGAAGGAAAGGAAGAAGTCATATAGAACAAGGCTCATCATACATCAAGTAAAAAAGGAAACATCTACCAGATGGAGATATGCAAAATCCTCAAGATTATCTGATGGAATCCTCATCAAAAGGTTCACTAGTATAGAGAGGAAACAAGTGTTCATCATAAACTCCAACTTGTAGAATTCATGGATGATGATATGACGACATAAGAGATGAAGCAGATCAAGGGGTTGAAGACACTTCAATCAAGGAAGCTTCTGAAAGAGGCCTATATAACCTAATGATAAATCAGGTGTGTATGCTTGTATTTAATATTATAAATTCATGTCATATGGTTGTAGGTAACATGGATCACTACTTCTATTTTGAGAAGCATGACTATTGGAAAAGGATCTCCTACTCTCAAAGGTTGCAGGAAGGAATAATTCACACTAGATGAAATCAACATAATATGTCCTCATATGAAGTATGAGGTGGTTGACTACAATTAAGGAAATCTAATTAGAAGCTTCTAGGAACATAATATGTTAGAGGAAGAGATCGTGAGATATGCAACCATGATAAAGGCGATCAAAATCAAAGAAGATTTGACTAGGAAATCTTCCAGAGAGATACAAAGACTCTAATGAGAGTCTAAAAAATATGGAGAACCTTGATAATGGATATCTTTAGGAGATGTCTCAACATGTATGCAAGATGTTGATACCTACAAGAAGATGTCATGATGAAGAGCCATCTCATAAGGTACTATTTTATTCAATGTTATGTTTTTATTTCTTGAATAATATATGGATAAGTTCATGCAGAGCTACTGGCACAAGAGTTGTAAGTGCAAGTACAACTAGCATTCATGTGGTGGATGGAAATTCCTAAACGAAGCATGATGAGAAAGATGTAGCCATATGAAGAAGGTTCAAGATATGTACCAAGAAGGTCACTTTCCATGAAGAAAGGAATGACATGAAAGAATAAGAAGCAAAGTGATCGATGGCTAATGCCCTACAAGGAAGAAGCTCAACTGAATTTCATGACATCAATGAAAGAAATTGAGCAAATAGTTGAAGGACCCAAGAAGAAAAAATTGTCGATGAAAAGGAGAGTCCCTAGTTAAGGGGGAGCTCTGACAAGTCCCTAATTAATAGGGATCTTGGGTACATTCCTTCACAGGAATGGACATATATTCCCTAGTTGAGAGGGAGAGATAGACACAACATTCTTGTATTCACTTAGGAAGTAAGAATTGAGTATTAGGTAATCATTTGGCATCTGATGCTCTTTCAGGATGTGTAGGGCATCCAATATAATAATAGGAAAGAGGACTAATATTCTTTGAGGGTTGGGAACCCAAGAAAAAGATATTCCTAGAAGGTCATAGTTAGTGAAAACCTAGGTGGGTATGTACCTTGAGAGACAATGATGAAGGTTTCTATAGTAATTGGTCTCACCAACATTGTGCTTTGATCTTATGAGAGATAGGGTTTTCAGTTAAGGCCTTTTTTGGGAAATAATGTTGTTACTATGATGCTATACAGATGGATTAATAATCTGATTATTCTTATGAGATCTCTTCAGATTGAGAATGACGAAAGTATCATTATGAATACCTCCCTAGTTAAGATGGAGTTCTTTAGAATGTAACTAGTTTTGGTATTCATAATGACTTGTCATTATGAATTTATGTAATGAAGAAGGAAGAAATAATAAAATATATTTTTGTAATGCTTGTCTCATGGGTTTCATGAGCATGGAGTTTTATTATAGGTCAAAGACTTATTCTTTATGTCTTTAGGTGTTTGTCATCTTGTCATATAATTAAGAAATTCATGTATATGAAATCATGTTACACATGTGAAAGACATGTCATTTATGTCAAATTTTCACTCTAATATATTGTCGCTATCTCCCTTATGGTCAGCTAAAAGAAAAGCTATATTCACCTTGTGAAGAAGTTAGATTACCTTGCAAAATCTTATATCGGTCTAGATAGAAACAATAAGTCACTATATAAAGAGTGACTTGACCCCATCGTAGCGCCAAGCAATTCAGAAATCTCATCGACACTAGTGCAGATCTCAGTGAAAAGTGACAAGGGTAATACAATGAGGAAGAAAATATTAAACAATTTGTAAGTCTCATCTCTGTAATATTAACGATGGACCAATGAAGTTCCGAATACTGTCTCATATCTGCAATAATGAAAAAGGACCGAAGACTGTTTTATGACAATATTAATTCAGTTGAGGGCTATTAAAAGTGCGGAACGTTAATGGAAGAGACTGAGACTCGGAAACTCTTGTGGACCAATGAAAGAGATCAATGACGACCAAGACTCTGTCATACAGTGTGAAGCAGAAATACTGTGTCAAATACGATGTCAAGGACTTTGAGATAAAGACCAAGAATCTACCATACATTGTGAAGGATAAATACTGTGTCATGGACTATGAGATAGAGACCGAGGCTCTCTAGGTGATAGTGCCATATAGTGTGATGAATAATGGTTGAAGTATGGATGCTAAGGAATGCAAGAGATAATGAGAAATGTCTTGAAGGTGAACTTGTGTCAAGTATCTTTGTTAAGAGTCTTGGTATTCATCTATTGAAGGATCTATAAGAATAGTTTTTATGGGTTTTCCCCTCAAGAGGGGTTTTAGCACTTGCTTAGACCCTAACTATGGTGTCACTAATTTTATTGTTTTGATAGTTGTTTGATGTACTAAACATTGTAATAATTATGAAAAAATATAATAAGTAAAGATTTTACATAAGTAGTAATCATGTAATATAATTTAAATTAATCTTTTCCCTACCCAATTTTTCAGCACACCAAGCTTCCTTCCAAAATTCCTATGTTTTAAGGTAATCCTGGAGAAGACCCCACTAAACATGTTCGATATTTTCACATGTCTTGTTCATCAAACTCCATTACCTAAGACTCCACTCATTTTCATGCCTTCCAACGCACCTTAGCCGGAGTTGCCTCCAAATGGCATGTGGACTAATGACATGCTTCTCATTCCACCTTTGTGACTCTCGCAAAATATTTTCTTTCATATTTCCAAATTCCTCTCTAATATGACACATGTATCAAACTCTTGACCTCTTTTCATCAAACTTATACCACTCACCTTTCTGACCATGTCCAAGAATGGTGTAGAAGGAGGAGCATGTGTGGAGCCCCTACATTTGAAGACTATGTACATATGGATTGGATTTTAAGAACTAGTTGTTTACCTTAATTACTTTATGTAGGGTTGCATTCAAGAATGGATTTAAAAATTATAAAAATGATTATGAGAGAAACTTTCAACCCTATTTCCATTACAAAAAGCTCTAATACTAGATCCCTCAGCCATGGGATACTCCATCAAGTAAGCGCAGTAGGGTAAAACAATGAAAATTCCATAAGCGTTCCTTTTGGTTAAAGTTTGAGCAGATCACACAGCGGATCACCATTCATCTCTACCCAACCGGCCCTCGGAACTAGTTTGAGGGGTAAGTTTCATAGGGGATAAACAAGGGATACCCCCCAGAGTGGACTAGCTAGAGGTTCAGGACCACCGATTTGATGGCCTAGATTAATTTCAGGAGGTGACTGCCAAATTCTTCCACCCACTAGAGGAAGGTGGGACCACCCGTGATATCACAATTCCACAAGCTCTAGTTTTCAGGAGAGTGGTGAAAGTAGATGTAAAACAATAATGTTCTCACCCCCGCTCCTGTTCACTTTCCACCTACATTGCCAAATCATCCTCTACCACATGGCCCCCCCTGTGACATCATCCAACTTCAAATGACCATTGCCCTTCACCACCTATAAAAACCCTTCCTATTCTAATTTTTTGAATTTGTCTTATTTTCTTGGTACACCCTCCTCCCACCATTCATCCATTCTACAATGTTGTTTGACACCAAGTTAGTCAAGAACTCCCCTCGAACACCATTTTTAGTTGTTACCAAGTCAATCAAGTAATATGTTTTGATAAGTTTTCTAAAATGAAGAAAGTGGCTCCCAAGGGCCCCTAAGCCTGGGAAGCCAAACCCTCCTCTCATGTCGAATCTCTCATGGACACGAAGGCACAAATTTCATACCCCCTTTTTTCTTACCACCCTCCGGACCTCTGACTTGACATGTATGGCCACCATGTCAGAGGAGAGGACCCATTCCATGTAGTTTACTCAAGGCCATATTATCAGATTTGCCCTTCTGTACATCACTTTCCCAAGTTTGTGTCTGATGAGCCTCATCATTGGGTAAGTATATGGGCCTTAATTCACATCCTACCCTAGTCAAACCAACTATTCTTGTAAATTATTACATACTTTTGATTATATTTTGTTTATGAGATGAGTTAGAGTTGGATATTTTGCTTTGTGGTCTAATGTGCATTTAATGCAGGATTAAAGGATAAAACAAAGGAATTTTGGCAAAGACCAAGGTCAAAAATCAAATGGGACAAGGGAGAGGTATTATAGGAGGTAAATCCTCCTCATTTAGTACCCCTCCATTTGAATATTCCTCCATTAGCTTAGAGTGCAAATAGCCAAATCATGAGGACTAGAAGGCAACTAAGAAAGTGAAAGACAAATCCCCAGTTTATCTCGAGTTTGGGACCTCAGCCTCCCTAATTTTAAGGAAGTAATTGAAGACTTAAGATGTATAAGTAGAGAGGCCTAGGACATCAGTAGGATTCATATTTTCATTGTAAAACTCTACTCTATTTTCGAGCTACAAGACTTGTGACAGTCCTTTTGATGTAATCTATTGTTTTGGTAATAAGAATGAGTTTTTTTTTAGCCAACACTAAGTTAACTTAGAGGTTTGAATCTCTTGGGATAGGGCCCAACCTTAGCAGCCATGGCTCCTCTTTATTGTACATGTATTCTAGTGTAGATTCATAGCTTAATTGTTAATTTTCTTAGTAGATACATTTCCAATACAAGCAGTGTAGATTAGATTAGTTGTGTGCTTGTTTGCTTCCATTTATGCATTCTTTCAAGTAGCAGGTTAGAATGGATAAAAAGGATCACCACAAGGTTTTCAGTAGGTTTCTCAGCCTCACTTCCTCCCTTTAGGACCATGACTTGAGGAAGGGACCCTTCAACATCCCCAAAAACATATATTTCTAGTTCTTGTATGAGCTTTTGAGTTTATTGTCTTTAATCTAGTAGTCTTCTAATGTTGAAAGTCAAATTTCATTGTTATAGTTTTCCATCTCCATTTCTGCAATAAGATCTAACTCATCCTTTCATTCCCTTCAACAACTTTCTTCATGCATAATATAGGCAATTGATTCATGCTTTTCTAGTTTATGAAAATGTATCTTGTTGCATAGTTTTTGGAAGACACACATGTTTTAAGCAGAGAAGGTACTTCAGGAGGAGACCAAGACTTCATAACCAACAACCACCTTCCACTTCATCCACCTTAGCCATCCCTTGTTTCACCATCACCCTCACTAGTTTTTCATCATTTTTCATTGAAATTCTCCTAAATACATTGAGTGAATCTAGCCATCTCTTATCTTGGATATTGACTCATGAGTTCTCTTCAACCTTCTAACACTCCATTCCACCCATCACACACCTTTCAAAAGCTTTCCAACACCTCCAACACCTCAGAATTAGCTCTTCGTTGTATCTTGTAGGTTTCTTGTAATTCGTATAGGATCATCCTGTAGGTTTCTAGTACATCCTATAGGTTTTCCTGAAACGACCTGTTTTGAGGCCGAATTGATGGGAAACCTCTAGGAAGTCACAAAAAACCTCCTAGGACTCCTCCACACCATCCAACCACTTCATAAACCTTCTAGCCATCCTCAAACACCTTCCATCCACCTGTCACATCCACAAGATCAATTAGTTTGCATACTTGATTTTGCCTAAAAAAACAAAAATAGTGGAAACAGATTTAGTTGAGTTTCTTTGCTTGCACCTTAGTATTGTTTGATGTTCTTTACTTATGCAACTTAGATAGTAGCATTTTTTTATCATTGATTTAGCATTTCTACTTATCATAGCTTCTTAAATGTTTAATTAGGGTATGATGTGGTTTAGCATTACATGTTGTCTTTTTCCATTACTACGATAGAGTAACTCTCTCTTAGAGTAGATTTTCCCTTCTTCCATCAAAGAATAAAGCTTCTTCTGACACTATAGAAGTCTAGCTTGGAACCCCATTGGTCTCTCGCCAGCTGAATAGTGACAACAGGTAGAACCATCAATTTTACTTGTTCATACAACACTGTCACCTCAAAGTTTGTACGAACCTCGTGTTGATAAGTAAATATGGTAGCCTAGGAGTTGCAGCATTCTTGCCACAATACTAGTGCTTATAACTTTTTGGTACCTTTTCCGGGGAGGTGTTTGAGTAGATGTGATTACTTCTTTATCTTCTTCTATTTCTTGTCTTCAATATTCTGCCATTAGTTTATTTCTGCAAAAGTAATATAGTCGTTTCCTTTCTTTCATTTTGCATTATTTGCTTTCCTTTCCACTCTGTAAGTAGGACTTCAATTTAGTAAGTAGCTTTTTCATTCTGTCAGTAATTTTCTTTCAATCAACAATTTCAATTCTGCAAGTACTTTCCAAGTTTTAAAAAGAATACAAAACGAACCCAAAAATATTTCCTTTCATGCCTCAGAAGAATAGGGACAACTTAGGGAATTTTTTTCCAAATACCCCCACTGCATCCAATAGGCAACCTTCTCTCTTCTTCAGTGGCTATGAACTGGAGTAACACTTAAGTGAGCAACCTGACATATTTGAAGAACCTACAGGGGAATAAGAAGAGGAGGAACCCATTCCTACTTAACCAAGGGCTGAAAACTGAAATGACAGAGGGAATAGAGAGAGAGAGTTGATGGTGCCTTCCCCATTAGGGAAACCAATGGGGACACTAAAATGAAAAAAATAAGCCCCTCTACCCTACCTCATTTCCATGGCCTGACCAAAAAGGACCCCAACACTTTACCATTTTAGTTTGTTGTTATATGCCGAAGCTATCACTATGCAGATGATAAGAAAAAGTTAAAACTATTTCCATCTACCCTCAAGGATGCAACATTGCACTGGTTCATCGGTTTACTTAGAGGTAGAATCACAACTTGGGCATAGATGCAGCATGCCTTTAAAAAAAAATATCGGGACTATTGTCAGTCAAAGGATACTAAAGAAGAAATTTTTAGGATGACCATAGGCCATGATGAATCCTTAGAAGACTACACATAATGATTCCAACTCAGTTACAAAAGGGCCAGGTGCACACTTGACCCTGAGTCACTAAAATTGGTATTACTCAGGGGAGTAAGAGAAGATATTATGGATACCTTACATTTGTTAGCAGCAGGAGATATCTACCAATTACCATATGAGGATATCAATACTGTCTTTAGAAACCATTCTAGGGTGGCCAGTAAAATTGGTAGGGGTAGTCAACCTATGGCTAGTACATCATCTTCCAACTCATCCATCAAGGGTGAAATTGGAAACATGTTGGAAGATTTCAAAAGTGAGATGCTGCAAACCCTTGCCTTTCAAATGGACACCATGAACATTCAAAGGAAGTAGGAGGAAGTAGAGAAAGCCTTGGCCATCTTTTGTCCTAGATGCACCAGGAGGCATCCTAGGAATGAATGTCCATTGAACTGTATTGGAATTTGCTTGGTCTGTAAATCCATCCTTTCCTGAGATATTAACCCAACCACTCCAGCCTACCCCAAAAGAGAGTAAACTTCTGTAAGAATTGAAAAATCTATGTGTAAAGATCTCCCTTCTCCAGGCAATAAAAGATGTTCCCATTTACAATAAGTTGATTAAGGAGAAATTATTCAAGCATCCAGGGAGGCGAAAAAGGGATTCCCCTACCATTAATGTCATCGAGAAGCTATCCAATTTAATGCTGGGGAAAGTAATATATCCAAAATATTTGGACCCTGGAAGCCCTATAGTAGATGTGCACATCAATGGCACCATTGTCCCACACACTCTAATTGATCTGGGGGCTACCATTAATGTGATGACCAAGGACACCATGCTCAAGCTCAACCTCTAAGGGTCATTGAGGAAGACCACAATAGTTCTGCAACTTGCAAATTGTTCCATAGTAACCCCTGAGGGAATTGTGGAGGATGTGATGGTCTCCATTGACTCTTGGGAGTACCCTACAGATTTCCTAGATCTCTAGCCTAAGGCTAAGATTACTGGTTATCTTCTCATCCTTGGGAGGCCATCATTCGCCACATCTGATGCTTACATTAGCTATAGAACTGGGAATATGACCATCGATAATGGGCATATGTCCAAGTAGTTAGTCATATACCCTCCTACTCAACTGTCTCTAGAGCATGATTTACCTTTATGGTTAGAGGAGGAGGAAGAAGATGAAATTTATTCTGCCCAAATTTATGCTTTAGGAGTAACCTTGGGAGGAGGACAACAAGATGAGGATGACTTGATTGAACACCTACTCCAAATTCCAACTCCTGGTTCATTACCTTTAGAAGAAGTAGTAAAGGAAACCTAGAATAATCATCCAATTGACTTATGCTTGGCCGATTCCAACCCACTCTGTGTCAAAACCATAGAATTTTCCCAGAGAGAACCTTGAAAATCAATCCTCTCTTTATGATCTAGAAGAGGAGAAGCTATGCAACATGTTAAAGGAAAATCTAAAAGCCTTCTCTTGGAGTTACAAGGAAATGAAGGGAGTACACCCCTCAGTGTGTACTCACCACATATACATCAAAGAAGGTTTCAAGCTGGTCCGAAAACCACAAAGGAGGATGAATCCAACTCTTAAAGATATAGTCAAAGAATAACTACAAAAACTGCTAGATGCAAGATTCATTTACCCTATCCCCGACAGTGAATGGATCTCTCCTTTGGTGTTAGTTCCCAAGAGAAATGGTAAGTGGAGGATTTGTGTCGATTATAGAGAGTTGAACAAAGCCACAAAGAACGATCATTTTCCTCTACCCTTCATTGACAAAGTGATTGATGGCCTTACAGGGAAAATGTTTTTCTCTTTCCTAGATGGATTCAATGGGTACAACCAAATCCAGATCTTCCAAGAAGACCAGGATAAGCCCACATTCACCTATCCTTAGGGTAATTTTGCCTATAGGGTCCTTCCTTTTGGCCTATGTAATTCTCCTGCCACTTGCTAGAGATAATTCTTGAGTATTTTCCCCAAATTAGTCCATGATATGGTGGAGATTTATATGGATGATTTTACACCTTATGGTTGTGATTTTCAAGAAGACCTATCTAACTTAGGCAAAGTACTACAAAGATGCATTGAAATGAACCTATCTCTTAGTCCTGAAAATGTGAATTCCTAATGACTTTAGGGACCGTGCTAGGTCATTCAATATCCCAACAAGGACTGTAGGTGGACCCAAACAAAATATCCATCATCCAAAGGTCCCACCTCCTCAAAAGTAGAGAGACATCAGAAGCTTCCTAGGGTTAGATGGATGCTGGCAAAGGTTCATAAAGGACTTCAACAAGTTGGCCTCTCCTTTATTTGGTTTTTTGGCCAAAGATTCTGAGTTTATATGGTCAAAAAGTTGACAATAGGCCTTAGATATCCTAAAGAATAAGTTAACCACTGCACCAATTCTCCGGGGCCCAAAATGGTCCCTCCCCTTTCATATTCATGCTAATGCCTCACACAAAGCCATAGGAGCAACTGTGGGTCAGACAGATGAAAAACTGCCTATGTTATCTATTTTATCAGTAAGAACTTATCAAAGGATGAACTAAATTATATAGTGACCAAAAAGGAACTCCTGGCTATTGTGCATTCATTAAATAAATTCATGCATTACATTACTGGCTATCAAACATTTGTGCATATTGACCATGCTGCAATCAAATATTTAAGGAAAAAACCAGATGTGAATGCTCTAATTATAATATGGTTACTTTTATTACAACAATTTGATCTAACCATTGTTGATAAGCCTGGTAAGGAAAATGTTGTTGCAAACTTTTTATCTAGGGTAAACTTTCCTATAGGTGAAGAAGGAATTTTGGATGACTAGTGATGAGTCTCATCATTGGGTTATTATATGGGCCTTAATTCACCTCCTAGCTGCATCAAACCAACTATTCTCACAACTTATTTCATACTTTTGATTATATTTTGTTTATGAGATGAGTTAGAGTTGGATATTTTGCTTTGTGGTCTAATGTGCATGTAATGCAGGATTAAAGGGTAAAAGCAAGGAATTTTAGCAAAGAACTCAGTCAAAACTCGAATGGTACAAGGGAGAGGAATTATATGAGGGAAATCCTCCTCATTTACTACCCCTCCATTTGAATATTCCTTTATCATCTCGGAGTGCAACCAACCAAATCATGAGGACTAGAAGGAAGTGGAGCAAGTGGAAGTGAAAGCACTCGTTTATATCTAGTTTGGGAGCCGACCTTCCCTAATTTTAAGGAATTCATTGGAGACTTTAGATGCATAAGTGGAGAGGCCTAGGATCTCAATAGAATTCAGACTTTTGATTGTAAAACTTTACTTTATTTTCGAGTTGCAAGACTTGTGACAGTTTTTTGATGTAATCCATTGTTTTGATAATAAGAATGAGTTCTGTTTCAAGCCGGCACTGAGTTAACTTAGAGGGATGAAGCTCTTGGGTTAGGGCCCAACCCTAGTAGCTAAGGCTCCTCTTTACTGTACCTATATGCTAGAGTAGATCCATGGTTTAATCGTTCATTTTCTTAAGTAGCTGCATTTTCATTACAACAGTGTAGAGTAGATTGGTTGTGTTTCACATTTCTAGTTATCACATGAGCTTTGGAGTTTGTTATCTTGATTCAGTACTTGGTTCATTTCATCCTTATTGTCTTCGATCACTCTCTTTCTATAATATATCTCACTCGTATTCTCATTTCTGTTAGAAAATTATATATTACGGAGCAATGGAACACATAAAATATTGCAGAAATATAAACAAAGAAAACACACAAAACAAGAGAGACACAGATATACGTGGTTCACCCAGTTTGGGCTACGTCCACCCTGAACAACTACTCCTTCCTTTCTATTATCCAGCAAAATAAAGAGACACAACCTACAGCAAAATCGCTGTAATATCCTCTATTTTCTCTCACAGTCTCACCTCTCTGCTTCTCGCTCACACAGAATACACATCTATTACACAACCTAAAATAAAATACCCTCATACAAAGAGAGGGGTTTCCTTCTAGGGAAAAAAACCCTAAACTAAACATAAGTTTTATCGTCAGATCATCCGCCTAATGAATGGCCCAGATTGACTAGAAATTACTATACTTTTACAAGGCAATTTTACAATTGTTTTTAGCTTCAGGGGTGCTGCCCCTAAAACCCCCTGCCAGGGGGGGCCTCCCAAAGGTTGCAGCCGCCCCCCCTTGAACCCCCCTTGTAGTGAATATTTTATGGGTGGCGTTGCTGCCCCCATTTCGAACTGGGGTCCAATGTGGCGATACCTTTGAATATAGAAGATAATCAGGCTCCACACCCAACAATCTCCCACTTGGATACTGATTGTAGCAACTCCATCGCTGCTCCATTTTCTGGACAATGACTCCTCTTTAGACCTGGCTATTTCTCATCTTCATCGTCATGCTTGAAGACCAATTGAAGCTGAGCATATTCTCATTTTCTCCCTGGTTACAACTTTTGTTAGCATATCTGCAGGATTCTGGCTAGTGTGTATCTTTTCCAACTTCAACTGTCCATCTTCCAACACTGATTGTATGAAATGGTACTTGAGTTGTATGTGTTTAGTCCTGGAATGAAATGCTGAGTTCTTTGCAAGATGAATGGAACTTTGGCTATCACTGTATAATGTGCCCTTATCATGCTCCTTACCCAATTCACCCATAAATCTTTGTAACCAAATCATATCTTTACTAGCCTCTGTAGCAGCAACATACTCTACTTCTGTTGTTGAAAGTGCAACAACACTTTGGATTTTTGAAACCCAACTGACAGTTGTTCCTCGAACAGTAAATACATATCCTGTAGTGCTCCTCCTGTTATCTCTGTCACCTGCCATATCTGCATCAACATATCCCTGTAGGGAAATGTTTGAACCACCAAATCATAATGCTTGATTTGTGGTACCTTTCAAATATCCGAGAATCCATTTCACTGCTATCCAATGTTTTTTTCCTAGATTGTTCATGTACCTGCTTACAACTCCCACTGCATGTGCAATATCAGGCCTTGTGTAGACCATTGCATACATTAAGCTTCCAACTGCTGATGCATATGGAACTTTAGACATATAATCCACGTCTTCTTGGGTCTTTGGGCACATTTCCTTGCTAAGTTTGAAATGGCTAGCAAAAGGTGTACTAACTGGTTTTACATTGTGCATGTTAAATCTTTTCAACACCTTTTGTATGTACTCATTCTGAGGCAATGTTAATTTACGATTTTTCCTGTCTCTAGTTATTTACTCATACCAAGGATTTGTTTTGCAGCTCCCAAATCCTTCATTGCAAATGAATTTGCCAATTTTCTTTTGAGCACATTTATTTCCTGCATGTTAGGTCCTGCAACAAGCATGTCATCTACATACAATAAGAATATAATATAGCTGCCATCATTTTGCTTTTTCAGATAAACACAATGATCAGATTGAGATCTAGTATAACCTTGTTTAGACATAAACTTGTCAAATTTTAGATACCACTGCCTTGGAGCCTGTTTTAAGCCATACAAGCTTTTCTTCAACCTGCACACTAGTTTCTCCTTCCCTTTCACTTCATATCCTTGTGGCTGCTGCATATATATCTCTTCCTCCAAATCACCATGGAGAAAGGTTGTCTTTACATCTAACTGCTCAAGATGCAAATCTTCAACTACCACTAGACTTAAAATAGTTCTGATTGAAGTCATTTTAACAACAGGAGAAAATATTTCATCAAAATCAATACCTTTCTTCTGTGCAAACCCCTTCACCACAAGTCTAGCTTTGTACCTCTGTTTTCCTCCATCTTCTTCCTTCAACCTGTAAATCCATTTATTCTTCAATATAGTTTTTCCTACAGGCAGCCTGACTAAGTCCCAAGTCTGGTTATGCATTAAGGATTCCATCTCTTCTTCCATGGCTACCTCCCACTTCTTCCTGCTTTCAACCTGCATTGCTTCTTCATAACATTCGGGTTCACCAGAATCAGTGAACAATAAATAATATAATGAAGGAGAGTATCATTCAAGAGGTCTACTTATCATGGTAGATCTTCTAACACCACTTTCAGGTGTTTTGGGTGCATTTTGTTGTTGTGGTGGTTGTTGTTGTTGTGGTTGTTGATTATTATTATTTTTAGGCACCTTTACTTTTTCAGTGATTTCATCAAGAACTATGTATTCCTTGTTTTCTTTTTCTTGTTTCTTTTCCTGCAACTGATTCTTATATAAGACCTTTTCATTGAATATTGCATCTCTACTCCTAATGATTTTGTGATTTTCGTAATCATATAAGCGATAACCAAAATCATTAACACCATATCCAATAAAGGTACATTTCTTTGACTTTGCCTCAAGCTTTGTTCTATTTTCTTTATCAATATCGACAAAGGCCTCACAACCAAAAGGCTTTAAAATAGAGTAGTTTACCTTTTTACCTGTCCATGCTTCCTCTAGAACACCGCCATCCAAGGAACTTAAAGGCCCTCTGTTTATTAGATAAACAGTAGTATCTACAGCATCTGCCCAAAACTGTAAAGGAAATCCTGCATGCAATCTGATGCACCTTGCACCCTCCATAATTGTTCTATTCATCCTTTCTATCACACCAGTTTCTTGTGGTGTTCTTGGAACTGTCCTCTCTGTGAATTCCATGCTCTGAACAGTACCTATCAAACTCTTTGCTGCAATATTCACCTCCATTTTCTGATCTAAGACACTTCAATTTCTTTCCTGTCTCAATCTCAACCAAAGCTTTCCATTTCTTGAAAGTATCAAATACATCAGATTTATTCTTAATACAATAAATCCATGTTTTCCTAGTTGCATCATCAATAAAAGTAACATAATAATGAGAGCCACCGAGAGATGATACCTGAGCAGATCTCCATACATTTGTATGCACAAGCTCTAATTTTTCGCTCTTCTTTTCTTTCCCAACTCTGAGAAATCTGACTCTCTTTTGTTTTCCATAAATTCAGTTCTCATAGAAGTCCAAATCAACATTCTTCAAACCTGGCAACAAATTCCTTGATTGAAGAATATTCATCCCCTTTTCACTCATGTGTCTGAGCCTATGATGCCATAATGCTGCATCTAGTCCTTTGGAAGTTAAAGCATTGATAGAGTTATAAATTCCATTGCATAAATGAAATGTACAAACCTTTTCACCTTTTTCTATTACCAGGGCTCCTTTGGTGACCTTCCAAACTTTATCTGTGAAAGTTGTCACACAACCTTCATCGCCTAACTGCCCTGTTGAAATCAAATTTTTCTTTAGATTTGGAACATGCCTTACCTCCTTTAGTATTCACTGGTTTCCATTCTGCTGTTTTACAAGAACCTTACCCATTCCAAAAATTTTACAGGGTTTATCATCACCCAAACGAACTTGTCCAAAATATCCCTTAACATAGACATGAAAGTATTTCTTATTAGGTGTGGCATGGAATGAGGCCCCTAAATCTACCACCCAGGAATCAGTAATATTTTTGAAAGAAAGAATCAAAGCATCTTGTAACACCTCACTTGTCACATTTGCTTCGTGATTGTTTTCTTGTTGTGTATCTCCTTCTTTTCCATTCCAAGATCTACAGTATTTCTTTAGGTGTCCTTTCTTTCCACATTTCTAGCACATTATCCCCAATCTAGACTTGGATCTACCTTTCCTTGATTTGCTGTGATATCCTAAGCTCTTTCCTCTTTCCATTTTTTCCCCCTAGACCCTACACTCAAAGCATTTCCTGATGTCTCACTGGAGCTTTTCCATTGCACTTCCTCGCTATGGATAGCACCGGCAACATCATCAAACTTTAAAGTACTAGATCCAGACACAGAGTTACTAATGGCCATTACTAAACCATTCCAACTTTCTGGCAATGAGAACAAGAATAACAGAGCTCTAACTTCATCTTCAAAATTTACCCCTACAGAACTTAACTAACTTGTAACTGTATTAAAATCATTTAAATGGTATGCAAAAGATCCACCTTCTGACATCTTCATATTAAATATCGTTTCATAAAAAATACCTTGTTTGAGCCCGAGGGTTTTTCATATAGTTTCGACAATGCCTGAATCAAACCCTCTATCGTTGTTTCCTTCGAAATGTTAAAGGCGATTGACGTAGTGAGACAAAACCGTATTGTTCCGAGTGCCTTTCTATCGAGAAGGTTCCATTCTTCATCTGTCATAGCTGTCGGCTTCTTTGTTTTCTGCTCAATGGTAGGTACAAATCTTTCTGATATAGATAATCTTCCATCTGCATCTTCCATAGCGAGAAGTTTTGGCCGTTAAATTTCTCAATCCTAAACTTACCATCTTCCGCCATTGCTCCCTCTCGAACCAGGAACCCTTCTTTCCTATGAGTTTATCAGCCAAATAGACCTTTGGCTCTGATACCAGTTGTTAGAAAATTATATATTACGGAGCAATGGAACACATAAAATATTGCAGAAATATAAACAAAGAAAACACATAAAAC
This sequence comes from Pinus tabuliformis, assembly GCA_031772625.1. NCBI lineage: Eukaryota > Viridiplantae > Streptophyta > Pinopsida > Pinales > Pinaceae > Pinus > Pinus tabuliformis. The sequence goes on along the minus strand of CM062805.1, from coordinate 803,247,820 downwards.
AAGAGAGACACAGATATACGTGGTTCACCCAGTTTGGGCTACGTCCACCCCGAACAGCTAGTCCTTCCTTTCTATTATCCAGCAAAATGAAGAGACACAACCTACATCAAATCCGTTGTAATATCCTCTGTTTTCTCTCACAGTCTCACCTCTCTGCTTCTCGCTCACACAGAATACACATCTATTACACAGCCTCAAATACAATACCCTCATACAAAGAGAGCGGTTGCCTTCTAGGGCAAAAACCCCTAAAATAAACATAAGTTTTACCGTCAGATCATCCGCCTAATGAACGACCCAGATTGACTAGAAATTACTATACTTTACAAGGCAATTTTACAGCTGTTTTTGGCTTCGGGGGCACTGCCCCCGAAACCTCCACCAGGGGGGGGCTCCCAAAGGTTGCAGCCACCCCTCGTGGACCCCCCCTGCAGCGAATATTTTACGGGCAGTGTTGCCACCCTCATTTTGAACTAGGGTCCAATGTGGCGATACCTTTGAATATAGAAGATAATCAGGCTCCACACCCAACAATTTCCTTCATCACGAAATACTTAAATGTGATCCAATAAATCACGTTTTAAGTAGATTATACCCGTAGATCTCTTTAACTTCTGATCCACAACAAACCCGATGAATCACCATCTGATTCATGTCAACACTTGACTTTATGCACTCCAAATCTCGTCTGTCGATATGTCTAGCTTGATCCAACAGTTATCGTGAATTCTTCCACCTACTTTATGCACTCCAAATATCCACCATTGATCTGTCATGTCCTTGATCCAATGGCTATCGCATCACCCGATCACCAACTAGCTTGGCTGATATCCACCATTGATCAACCTCACCCGATCCAACAACTATCGTGCAATCTCACGTGGATTCTTGCACGAACAATATCTACCCGAGAGCATGTGAGAAAAGTGGTTTTATCATGCTACGTGTCACCCAGTTAGGCTAATCGTGCAACATTTTGGAATTCCGCTTAAAACCGTGAGAGCACGCAAGAAACTTCTTACCGCCTATGGAAACCTGCTCGATCATTCCGCACATTTTTTACCCTTCTATTGCCATGTGAATTGATGTGATCCACCCATATATTCAATTCATCTCCACAATAAAATCTTCAGCATTCATCTCCCATTTAGCCTTGTTCGTCCATCTATTCACTTAACCTGCACGATAAGATCTCCGCCGCTCACCTGTCATTAATCATGTTCATTCATCTATTCACTAAATTGCCTACGATAATATCTTCGCCATTCATCTTCCAATAGTCATGTTCATCCATCTATTCACTTAGCCTACCATGATAAGATCTCTTCCATTCATCTTCCGTTAGTGTTATTCGTCCATCTATTCATGTAATATTCTGCGATAATATCTATGTTGCTCATCTCCCATTGATATTTTTCGCGATCGATCCAATGGTTTATATGATCTGCTGCTTCATTACGTCCTCCCTTCGTTGATTTCAATCTTCACTTGCTCTTCCGCTTAACTCCTTGCATGCTTGATTTTACCAAAAAAAAAATGTAAAAACAACTTTAGTTTAGTTTATTTTCTTATTCATTAGTTTAGTTTGATGCTCTTTACTTCTGTAACTTAGATAACAACATTAGGTTAGTGTTGATTTAGCAATTCTTCTTAGCATATTTGTTTAAATGGTTAATTAGGATATGGTGTGATATTAGCATTACATGTTGTTTTCTTCATTACTATAGTAGAGTAGGTCTCTTAGAATAGATTTGCTCTTCTTCCATCAAAGAATCAGCTTCTTCTGACTCTATAGAAGTCTGGCTTGGAGCCCCTAGGGTCTCTTGCCAAATGAACAAGTGACAATAGGTAGGACCTTCACTTCTACTTACGCATATAGCATTGTCCCTCCAAGTTTGTACGAACCCTGAGTTAATAAGTAAAGATGGTAGCCCAGGAGTTACAACATCCTTGCTGCAATACTGGTGCTCATCACTTTTTGGCGCCATTGTCATGGAGGTGTCAGAGTAGAATGTGATTACTGCTTTCTTTTCTTCTATTTCTAGTCTTCAAATTTCATCCATTATTTTATTTCTACAAAAGTAATCTAATAGCTTCCTTTCTTTCATTTTTCATTATCTTCTTTCATTTCCGTTTTGCAAGTAGAATTTCAATTCAACAAGTAGTCTATTTATGTTAGTAGTTTTCATCCAATCAGAAATTTCATTTCTGCAAAGTACTTTCTTGCTAAAAAATATTCCAAAAAACAACCCAAAAACATTTCCTTTCATGCCTTGTAGGAGTAGGGACAATTTAGGGAAATTCTTCCTAGAAACCCCTACTGCATCCAATAGCCAACCTTCTCTTTTCTTTAGTGGTTGTGAACTAGAGGAACCATTAGGTGGGAAACCTGACATATTTGAAGAACCTATAGGGGAAGAAGAAGAAGAGGAAACCATTCCTATAGAACCAATGGTTGAAAACTCAAATGACAAAGGAAATAGAGAGAGAATTGAGGGTGCCTTCCCCATCAGGGAAACCAATGGGGACACTAAGATGAAGAATATAAGCCCCTATGCCCTACCTCATTTCCATGGCCTGACCACAGAGGACCCTGAAACTTTCCTATTTGAGTTTTTTGTTATATGCCAAACCTATGACTACACAGATGATGATCAAAAGTTAAAATTGTTTCCATCTAACCTCAAGGATGCAACATTATGTTGTTTCATGGGTTTACCTGGAGATAGCATCACAACTTGGGATCAGATGCAATATGATTTTAACAACAAATATAGGGACTATTGTAGGTCAAAGAATAATAAGGAAGAGATTTTCAGGATGACCATGGGCCAGGATGAATCCTTAGAACACTATGAAGAAAGGTTCCAGCTTAGTTTCAAAAGGGCCAGGTCCACACTTGACCCTGAGTCATTAAAGTTGGTCCTGCTCAGAGGAGTAAAGGAAGATCTTCTGGATAGCTTACATCTGTTAGTAGGAGGGGATATCTACCAATTACCCTATGAGGATATCAAGGCTATCTTTAGAAGCCATTCTAGGGCAGCCAGGAAAAAGGGTAGGGGTAGTCAACCTATGGCAGTACATCATCTTCCAACTCATCCATCAATGGTGAAATTGGAAATATGTTGGAAGATTTCAAAAGTGAGATGCTACATACCCTTTCCTTGCAATTGGATACCATGAACATCAAAATGAAGCAAGAGGAAGCAGAGAGAGCCTTGGCCATATTTTGTCTTAGGTGCACCAAGAGGCATCCTAGGAACAAATTTCCATTGAACTGTATTGAGATTTGCTTAGTTTGTGACCCCACGGGAAAGTGCCCTTCTTTAACCGGACTCTAAGCTATATATCAAGGAGCTGAAGGGGTCACTGAGTAGCTTTGTTATATCAACCAATGGAGACCTCTTGGGCCTAGACCATACCAGTAGGGTATGCAAGTGTCATCCCATGCATATTACATCCCCAACCAAACCACAACTATACCTTCTTGGGGACCCACTACTCATCCTTACATCCCTTCCTTAGTCCTATGCATCTCAGTATCATTCCCAACTAGCCAACTAGTCATTTCAACCTTACGTTCAGCCACAAACTTAGTGGAATACCCCCACCAAGGGTGGAGGCCCCAATACAACAATGCTCCAACTCTATTGCCTCCACCACCTACCCAACCACAACTCCTACACTCTGCTCCACCCAAGAAACCCCATATGCCTGCCCATCCAAATCCGAACCCGAAAAATAGGCGGGCTCGACAAGTATACAGTGGAGAGACATCATACCCAGCTTATTTTGTAGAAATCTAGGAGATCAACCTAAGATCTAGGAGAATTCTCCCAAATAACCAACCTCCCTGTCCACATAGGGAGGTTGAGGAAAAAATATAGGAAAGCAACCTTAAAGTAAATCCACCCTTTCCTAAGAGATTAGCCAAACCACTCCAGCGTACCCCAAAAGAACTTGAACTTTTGGGAGAATTGAAAAATATATGTGTAAAGATCCCCCTTCTCTAAGAAATAAAAGATGTTCCCATTTATGATAAGTTGATTAAGGATAAATCCTTTAAGCATCCATGAAGAATAAAAATGGATTCCCCTACCATTAATGTCATTGGGCAGTTGTCTGACTTAATGTTAGGGAAGGTAATATGTCCAAAATATTTGGACCCTGGAAGCCCTATAGTAGATGTGCACATCAATGGCACCATTGTTCCACACACTCTGATTGATCTGGGAGCTACCATTAATGTGATTACCAAGGAAACCATGCTCAAGCTCAACCTCCAAGGGCCATTGAGGAAGACCATAACAGTTTTACAACTTGCAGACCGTTCCATAGTCACCCCTGAGGGAATTGTGGAGGATGTGATGGTCTCCATTGACTCTTGGGAGTACCCTGTAGACTTCTTAGTTCTCCAGCCTAAGTCTAAGCTTACTGGTTACCCTCTCATCCTTGGGAGGCCATGGTTGGCCACAATTAATGCTTATATTGGCTACGGAGCTAGGGATATGACCATCAAGAATGGGCATATGTCCAAGCAGCTAGTCCTATACCCTCCTGCTCAACCCTCTCTAGAGCATGATTTTCATTTATGGTTGGAAGAGGAGGAAGAATATGAGGCTTATTCGGCCCAACTTTATGCTTTGGGAGAAACTATAGGAGGAGGACAACAAGAGGAGGATGACTTAGTTGAACACTTGCTCCAAAGTCCAACTCCTAGTTTGTTACCATTAGAAGAAGAAGTAAGGGAAACCCAAAACAATCATCCAATTGACTTATTCTTAGCCAATTCCAACCCACTCTATGTAAAAACAATAGAATTTGGCCCAAAGAAAACTTTGAAAATTAATCCATCTCTTTCTACTCTAAAATAGGAAAAGATATGCAACATGTTAAGAGAGATCCTAGAATCCTTCGCTTGGAGTTACAAGGAAATGAAGGGAGTACACCCCTTAGTGTGTGCTCACCACATATACAACAAAGAAGGTTGCAAGATAGTCCAGCAACCAAAAAGGAGGATGAATCTAGCTCTTAAAGATATAGTCAAAGAAGAACGACAAAAACAACTAGATGCAGGATTCATTTACCCTGTCTCTGACAATGTGTGGATCTCTCCTTTAGTGTTAGTTCCCAAAAAAAATGGTAAGTGGAAGATTTGTGTAGATTATAGGGAGTTGAACAAAGCCACAAGGAAGGATTATTTTCCCCTACCCTTCATTGACCAAGTGCTAGATGGCCTGGCAGGGAAGAATTTTTTCTCTTTCCTAGATGGATTCAGTGGATACAACCAAATCCAAAGCTTCCCAGAAGACTAGGATAAGACCACATTCACCTATCCTTGGGGTACTTTTGCTTATAGGGTCCTTCCTTTTGGCCTATGCAATTCTCCTGCCACTATCCAGAGAGAAATATTAAGTATTCCAAATTAGTACATGATGTAGTGGAAATATATATGGATGATTTTATAGCTTATGGTTGTGATTTTTAAGAAGCCCTAACTAACCTAGGCAAAGTATTGCACAAATGCATTGAAATGAACCTCTCTCTCAGTCCAGTAAAATGTTAATTATTAATGATTGAAGGGACCATGCTAGGTCATTCAATATCTCGGCAAGGACTACAGGTGGACCCAAACAAAAGAACAATCACCCAAAGGGTCCCACCTCCTCAAAGGAAGAGGGATGTCAGGAGTTTCTTGGGGTTAGCTGGATACTACCAAAGGTTCATAAAGGACTTCAGCAAGTTGGCCTCTCCTTTATTTGGGTTATTGGCCAAATATTCAGAGTTATATGCTCAAAATGCTATCAAGAGGCCTTAGACATTTTAAATTGTAAGTTTACCGCTGCACCAATTCTTCGAGGCCTAAACTTGGCCCTCCTTTTTCATATTCATGGTGATGCCTCACACAAATCCATAGGAGCAACCTTATGGTAGGTAGAGGAGAAATTTCCCTATGCCATCTATGTTATCAGTAAGAACCTGTCCAAGGCTGAGCTAAACTATACTATGACTAAAAAGGAACTCATGGCCATTGTTAATTCATTAAACAAATTTAGGCATTACATTACAGGCTATCAAACATTTCTGCATGCTGACCATGCTGCAATCAAATATTTAATGAAAAAGCTAGATGTGAATGTTAGAATTATAAGATGGTTTCTTTTATTAAAACACTTTGATCTAACTATTATTGATAAGCCTGGTAAGGAACATGTTGTTGCAGACATTCTATCTAGGATGAATCTGCATGCAAGTGAAGAAGGAATGGTGGATGACCAATTACTAGATGAGCATTTGTTTGCTATTTCAGTTCTCTCCCCATGGTTTGCTAATATAGTCAACTATTTGGTATTAGCAAAGTTCCCACCAAACTTTCCCTACAAAGAAAAGAGCAAGACAGTCAGGAAAAGTTCCCACTTCACCTGGATTGGGGGAAATCTTTTCTAACCTGGCCTAGATCAAATCTTAAGAAGGTGTGTAAGGGAAGAGGAAGTTTTTGACATCCTTTTGACCTGTCATTATGGGCCTTGTGGAGGTCACTTTGCGGAAAGAGGACAACATTCAAAGTGTTACAAGTGGGCTAATATTGGCCCACTCTTCATCAAGATGTGAAAAATTACGTTAGTCAGTGTGATCAGTGCGAAAGGATGGGAAAGCCTACTACAAGAGATGAAATGCCCCTACAACCTCAGGTGACTTTCGAGCCATTTGACAAGTGGGGCATGGAATTAATTGGGCCTATCAACCCTCCTTCAAAGAAAAAATAGTACATTATTGTGTGCACTGATTATTTGACTAAGTGGGTTGAAACCAAGGTGATTAAGGCAGAAACAGAAGAGAAGGTGGTTGAGCTCCTAAGGGAGAATGTATTCTACAAATTTTTGTACCCTAGGGAACTGGTCACATACCAAGGTAGCTAATTTACCTCCAACATGATTGAAGAACTGCTCAACCATCACAAAATCAAGCATAGGACCTCCACTCCTTATCATCCACAAGCTAATGGGTAAGTGGAGGTGACCAACAGGGCAGTAAGGAGCATCTTAACCAAGGTAGTAATCAGCAGTAGGAAGGATTGGTTAGAGAGACTAGTTCAGGACACCTGGAGCTATAATACAACATGGAAGACCACCACTGGATTTACACCCTCTGAGCTGTTCTATAGGAAAAAGGCTTTGATTTCCATTGAGATTGAGTACAACACATTGAGGATGGTAGCCCAACTAGATTTTGATCTCAGTCATGCAGAGAAAGAAAGATTGTTCCATTTGAATGGCTTGGATAAATTTAGAATGCAGGCCCTCCTACATACAAAGATAGTTCAGCTTCAGAGGAAGATCTCGCATGATAGACATATTAAGGAGAAGCAATTTCAAGAGGGTGATTGAGAATTATTATAAGATTCTAGGTATAAAGACTTCAAGGGCAAGCTAAGGAAAAGATGGCTTGGACCTTATGTGGTGGAGAGATGCCATGATAATGGTTCAATGCAAATTAGAGCTATAGATGAAGAAGCCATTCCATTGCTTGTTAATGGACACCGATTGAAAATGTACATGAGGTCTTTATCAAAAAAAGTGTTCATTGACAATATCAATAAGACATGGATGATGGTGGAGAAATTTCCAGCTCCTCCCTCATTAGGTCACTGAAAAAAGAAAAAAATAATCGGGATTCAGGTGAAAACCTCCATGAGGCACTTGAGTCCCATCTTTGGGTTGAAAACTTCATGAGGTGGCCCAATGATGAAAAAGATAAATGAGAAAAATAATAAGAAGGTCCCTTGGTGAAAACCTTCCTTGAGGCACCCAGGGCAAACATCTAGGTTGAAAACCTCTCTGAGGTAGCCTAGGTGTTTTAAAAAAAAAAAGACATAAAAAGATGTAATGGTTATTTGTATGTGGACGAGAAAGACAATCAAGGAGCAAAAAGAGGATCTAATGGGCACCCTTCCTCACACATATCCATCTCCTCCACTCCCTACCATGCATCACTCCATCATTTCTATCATTTTCCACTCCATTGCTTCTATTTATGCGAAGACTTTGTTTTCTATAGGATCCCTTGTATTCTTGTAGCATTGTATTCCACAAAATATCAATCATCAGCTATAGGTATTCACTAGGATGATCCAGGGGCTCCAGACATTAGAAAAAAGATAGCAGACGGTAGACATCAGACAACAGAGGAGGAAGAAGAATGACCATGAAGCAAATAAATAATGCAGCACCTCTGATCTTCAACAACTACAACATGTCATCGATACCACAGGTAATTATCCCACTCACTCGCTCATATGCATAATTTGATCAAAAGTTGTAAAGGTTATGGGTTTGTTGGTTTATAAGTGAAAATTTGGCCAGTTAACTTGGCCACCTGTTGGGTCCCTATAAACTAGTGATTACCCCATTACTATTGTAGTTATACCCCTTATTTATATTGTTGTGCCCCTATTACCCCCATATTGTTACTTATGTGCCCCATAGAATCCCTCTATTGTTATTTTTGTGGCTTTATATTATTATTGTTAGGTCGGCTGGATTATATTGTGACTCCTTAGACTCCTATATATAGAAAGGAGGTTTTGTCATTTGTATCATCCAAGAATTGTTCATTTGTGTAATGTAAAGGAGGTTTCCCCCTCGAAGAGGCTGAATTCTAAGGCGTTGATCTATCTTTTCTATCTTTTCTTGAGCTGGTTTCATAACATTTGGTATCAGAGCTTTGGATTCTAGGGTTTCGCTGCTCCAAACAGGTCATCGTGGCATTTGCGCTATAACTTTTTTTTCTGTGACGTTTCAGAAGTCGCAAAAAAAAACCCATTTGAGAAGAAATCACGCTGAACCTTGGGTCCAAATTTCAGATCTTTTCGTGCGATATGTGCGGAGATATGCTCTGAGGAAGTTGGTCTTTTTGCAGACTCCTGAATTACATTCAAAACAGGTGACCTGGGGAAAATCGTCATAACTTTCTCTCTGGGGATCGGATCGAAATTTCATAAGAAGGTACAGAAAGAGGACGGACCGCAGTTTCTTGTATGTGTGTTTCAGATTCAAAGGTTGAAACAGTGACTCGTGGCACGTCGTACAAGTTAGCTCTACTAAACCAGTCTAAAAGCAAGTCACTGTGGGAGATTTCACATAACTCTTCCTTGGAGAATCCAATTTGGCTCAGACTTGTGGCATTGGAAAGAGGACACAGAAGGCTACTACAGGTAGCAATTTCAGAACTGGATGATCTGAAATTACAGAGATACATCAGATTCAATATCAGACTTCTATAAAGTGAAAAAAGGTGTGTAGTTTTTTTTTTAAATTTTTATGTAAGCTTGGTTTAACGGAATTCAAAGGGCATAGTAAAGCATTATTATCAGTAACTGATGCCCGAAGGAAAGAAAATGCAAACACCTAGTAAGGAACCTGAAAGCTCTAGCATGACTCATGAAGAAGAGGAAGAAATGCTACATGATATATCAAAATTACAAGAACAAGTGCAACAAATGTCACGCTAACAAAAGCTAACAGAAGCTAAGATAAGTGGCGTGAAATCTAAGATAAATGGCGTGGAATCTAAGATAAATGGTGTGGAATCTAAGATAAATGGCATGGAAGCTAAGATGGAGGATTCGATGGTAAATTTGAAGGTAGATTTGAAGACAGACATGGAAGAATTGAAGAACTTGCTACAAGAAAGGGTCACTAATGGTGAAAAGGTAGTAAAGGAAACTCATGATGAGAACAAAAGAAATGTTAATCATGATTCCATAGACTCTAATGTTGGATCGAAGACTCACCATGTTCCAAAAATCGATATGAGGAAGTTTGATGGCAAGGATCCCGCCACATGGATATTACAGATGGAGCAATTCTTCGATCTCAATAATGTGCAAAACACACAAAAGGTACGTATGGCAACTTTATATTTGGAACCAAATCAGTTTGTATGGTATCAATGGCTTTGTTCTCGTAAACAATTTATCACTTGGGCAATTTTTACGGAAGAATTGATAGCACATTATGAGGATACAAAAAGCAACATTTTTTTTAGCCAATTGATAAGTCTCAAACAAAAGGGTTCAATAATGGAGCACATTGAGGAGTTCCAAAAATTGAACATAAGGGTAAAAGATATTCTAGAGGAGCATAGGATTGATGTGTTCATAGGGTCTTTAAAGGATAATATCCAACATGATGTGCGCCTTTGGGAACCTGATTCATTAGAGAAGGCATTCAGGTTAGCAAGAAAAATGGAAAGCAAAATTATGGCAACTAGGAAGCATACCATTCACAACTATAAAGATGGAAGTGTTGTTGCCCATAGTCTTCCACAACCTACAAGGTTGAGACCACAACAATTTGAAGAAAAAAGAGCAAAAGGGCTTTGTTACAATTGTGATAGCAAATACACAAAAGGTCATAAGTGTGCTGAGAAGAAATTATTCTACATAGATTGTGAAGAGGAAGAAGAAAAGGAGCAAGAAAGGTCAAAAGAAGAGGATATATTCCAGGAACAAAGCCTAGATGAAGAACAAATAAATCCAACCATATCTTGTAATGCATTGGCGGGAATTACCACTCCTCAAACCATCAAGATAGAAGGACAAATCAAGAAGAAAAAGGTAATAGTGTTGATTGATTCAGGAAGCACCCACAATTTTATTCATTGTAGGGTAGCAAAAGAATTGAATTGCTTCCTATATCCAGCACCAGAGTGTCAAGTGATGATTGCAAATGGAGGAACAATAAATTGTTCTGGAAAATGCCATAATATCAAGCTATCAATGGGAGAATATGTATTGACTAGCCCAATGCTTTCCATTCCAATGGGAGGTGCTGATGTTGTACTAGGAGTCCAATGGCTACAATCCTTGGGTACAATAGCTTTTAATTTTCAAGAACTTTTCATGAAATTTTTTGTGGAAGGAAAGGAAGTTGAAGTAAGGGGTATTGCATGGAAACCAGGAAAGATAATCAGCTCTAATGGCATGAAAAAGCTTCTAAAAAAGGATCAAAGAGGTGTAATTGCACAATTATGTTCGCTAGATGTTTCCACATTGGAATCATCTATTTCTCCAGATCTCCAAAAAGTCCTGGACAATCATTCCAAGGTATTTGAGACTCCCAAAGGTCTCCCACCTATGCGTGATCATGATCATGCTATTCATCTGATTCCAGGAAGTGTTCCTCCAAACATCAGGCCATACAGATATCCATATGTCCAAAAAAGTGAAATTGAACGTATGGTTGCAGAAATGCTAGAGGCTGGTATAATTCAACCGAGTCAAAGTTCTTTCTCAGCTCCAGTAGTATTGGTGCACAAGAAGGATGGATCATGGTGCATGTGTCCAGATTATAGGGAGCTCAACAAGCTCACTATTAAAGATAAGTTCCCCATTCCTGTCATTGATGAATTACTGGATGAATTGCATGGATCAATTTACTTCACCAAGTTGGATCTTCGTTCGGGATATCATCAAATCAGAATGAAGATCGAAGACATTCCAAAAACGGCATTTAGAACTCATGAGGGTCATTATGAATTTTTGGTCATGCCTTTTGGCCTTACCAATGCACCTTCAACATTTCAAGGTTTGATGAATTCAATTTTGAAACCATTCCTTAGAAAATTTGTGTTGGTATTTTTTGATGATATACTAATCTACAACAAGTCTTGGAAGGATCATGTTGAACATGTTGACAAGGTGCTACAACTATTGGAGGAGAAACAATTATATGCAAAAAGATCCAAATGTTTCTTTGGAGTCCAGGAGGTGGAATATTTGGGTCATATTGTATCTCATGAAGGAGTTAAGGTAGACCATAGCAAAATTAAAGCCATTAAGGAATGGAAAATCCCCACATCCATAAAGCATCTGCGAGGATTTCTTGGGTTGACAAGGTATTATCGCAAGTTCGTTAAGAATTATGGGAGAATAGCAGCACGTCTAACAACATTATTGAAGAAAGATTCATTTTCATGGACTTCGGAAGCAACAAAGGCCTTTAAACATCTTAAAGAGGCAATGTGCCAAGCACCGGTCTTAGCTACACCGGACTTCCCAAAAACCTTTATTGTGGAATGTGATGCTTCAGGAAATGGAATTGGTGCTGTTCTAATGCAAGATGAAAGACCCATTGCTTTTGAAAGTCGTCCAATCAAGGGAAAGTTTTTAAGCAAAGCTATTTATGAGAAGGAAATGTTGGCAATACTCCATGCACTTAAGAAATGGCGACCCTACCTAATGGGAAGACACTTCAAGGTAAAAACGGATCATGATAGCCTTAAATACTTTTTAGAACAAAGATTATCCTCTGAAGAGCAACAAAAGTGGGTCACAAAGATGTTGGGTTATGACTTTGAAATCATCTACAAAAAATGGAAGCAAAATGTGGTGGCAGATGCACTCTCAAGAAAGGATGAGGATATGGAAGCATTGTTGTGTGCCATTTCTATTATCCAACCAGATTGGATAAACGAAGCAAAGGAGGAATGGAAGAATGACAAAGAAGTGTGGGCACTTATTCGAAAGCTACAACAAGATTCCAGTACTTCTGATACATTTAGCTGGAAAAATGATTCATTATGGTACAAAGATCGCTTATACCTCTGTAAGAATTCCCAGCTAAAACAAAAGATTCTTATGGAATTGCACACTTCTCCCTTAGGAGGGCACTCAGTATTTTTAAAAAATTACCACAGGGTTAAGAAGGAATTTTTTTGGGATGGCCTTAAATCAGATATTCAAAAGTTTGTGGCGGAATGTTTGGTTTGCCAACAAAATAAAGTTGAAACAATTAAGACACCGGGTCTATTACAACCTTTATCCATTCCAAGCCAATGTTGGGAGGAGGTTTCAATGGATTTTATCACAGGTTTACCCAAGTCTGAGGGAAAGAGTGTCATCATGGTGGTAGTTGACAGACTTACCAAGTATGCACACTTTTGTGCATTATCACATCCATTTAAAGCCAGTACAGTTTCTACTGCATTTATGGAAACAGTTCAAAAGCTACATGGAAACCCAAAGATTATTGTAAGTGATAGAGATCCCATTTTCACTGGAAATTTTTGGACAGAATTATTTTCTTGTCTTGGTACTCAGTTAGCTCATAGCTCATCTTATCATCCTCAATCTGATGGGCAAACTGAGATAGTAAAAAAATGTTTGGAAGGATATCTTCGTTGCTTTGTATCTGATAAACAGACACAATCGGTCAAATGGTTGCCTCTAGCTGAATGGTGGTATAACACTTCCTTCCATACAGCAACAAAAATGACCCCATTTATGGCACTTTATGGGTACCAACCACCATCAATCACATCATATTTAAGAGAAAATTCTAAGGTTCAGGCAGTGGAACATCACATCGAACATCAACAACAAGTCCTCCAACTCTTAAAGGATAACCTCGTGTTGGCACAAAATAGAATGAAACAACAGGTAGATCAACATCGCAGTGAAATAAATTTTGATGTAGGTGATTGGGTATTCCGAAGGCTACAACCATATAAGAAAATGTCCCTAAAGCAAGCTAAGAAGGATAATAAATTATCACCAAAGTATTATGGTCCGTACAAGGTGTTGGAAAAGATTGGTACTATGGCATACAAATTGGAGCTTCCTGCAGCTTCTCGATTGCACCCAGTTTTCCATGTTTCATGTTTAAAGAAGGTTATAGGCGACAAGCTCCCAGTTCAAACAATATTGCCAGAACTTGACGAAGAAGGAAAAATTATATTGGAACTGGAAGCAGTCACAGAAACAAGAACTCGACAGCTACGAAATCGATCAATTTCAGAGTATCTTATCAAGTGGAAGAACTTATCCGCTGAAGATTCTACATGGGAGGATGAGAATTTTATGCAGAACTATCCAGAACTGCTCAAGCGTTGAGGACAACACTTTTTTGAAGGAGAGGGGCATGTTGGGTCCCTATAATACTAGTGATTACCCCATTACTATTGTATTTATACCCCTTATTTATATTGTTGTGCCCCTATTACCCCCATATTGTTACTTATGTGCCCCATAGAATCCCTCTATTGTTATTTTTGTGGCCTTATATTATTATTGTTAGGTCGGCTGGATTATATTGTGACTCCTTAGACTCCTATATATAGAAAGGAGGTTTTGTCATTTGTATCATCCAAGAATTGTTCATTTGTGTAATGTAAAGGAGGTTGCCCCCTCGAAGAGGCTGAATTCTAAGGCGTTGATCTATCTTTTCTATCTTTTCTTGAGCTGGTTTCATAACACCACCTTTGGCCAGTCATCACATAAAAAATTGGGTGTCCTCTCACATGTGGCTGCAGTCAACTCAAAGATAAGAGGATGAGTAGGACAAGAAGTGGTTAACTACAGATCTACAAGGTGGGAGCTGATTACGAGGAACCTCGCCCCAAAAATCCATAAAGGGAAACAAAAAGAAATTTGCATGCATTCATGCATTCCACCTCCTCAAAAATCCCTCATGCAAGTCACTCTTATAACTCTAGCCACCCACCAGAAGCATGGATCCATTGTTCTGCAAAATAATTTCTACAGGAGCATGCATAAGAATAGTCTACAGAAGCAGTTTATAGAATACACAGAGGCAGTCTACAAGATAGGCAGAGAAGGGTTAAAGAGGGAATATCATGAGAGTGTCCACTGCCACCACTATAAAGAGGTAGGATCTAAAAATCCATCCCCCTTTACGAGAAAATGAACTAGAAATGCTCTAAAAGCTAGTGGATCTAACAACTGTGGGAGGTGAATTACATACATAGGAAACTCTGTTTTCTCCTGAATTTAAAATTCTTGTGTCAAACCTCTCATTTCCTCCTCAAGCCTCACAAGCAAGATGATAGGAGGGTTTAATAGGAGAGAACCCACAAACACTGTGAGGATACAACATCATCCCCAAGTGCTTGAAATCTTTATAAAATACCAATGAATGGGGTTTTTCGAAAAATTCACAAGGTATGATGATGAGGTGGCTCAAGAATTTTCTCATTCCTTCACTCCACACAACAGAATCCATGCCATTGTTATAGTTAGAGGGCTCACTATAGATCTCACCCCAGAGCTCATCAGTAGGGTCACCAAACTTCCCCTATTAATTCCACGGAGAAAAGAAGACAAAGTAGACAGTCAAGTGGCAAAAAGGAAATTATTTTTAGAAGGTGAAGAACCAACAGAGGATAAAAATGGAGTAAGGAGGGACAATCTCCGATACCCATGGAGTGAGATAATTTACCAACTCATCAAATAAATCTCATGTAAGGGTAGATATAGTGTTGTTTATGGCTACCATTTTAGGATGCTTGAAGAATTAATATTTGTAGTAGAAACACTAGTTCACCAAAGACTCAACATACCCTATTTCTTGATGCAATCACTCATAGACTCCAACAACAAAGTAAAGGAAGGGAGTTTCCAACAATTGGTTCACCGTGGGTTGATTAGGATCTTCATTGAGGATTCCCTCCAAAACCTCAGGATCCCTATAACATGATCAGTCTCTAGGGACTTACCAGTAGAGGATGACATCAAAACCCTCACCTATGACATTAGTCCTTCTGTCAGTGAGGAGGAGGCAAAACAAGAAGAAGAAGATACAGAGCTAGATGGGGATGAGATGAATGAAGAAGAAACTAATACAAAGGAACATGATGAAGTAGAAGAAGAAGGAGGATAAGAGAAGGAGGATGATGCTGAAACAAAGGAAGAAGTGAAGGAAGAAACTGATGGAGATGAGAAAGAACATCAAGAGGAAGAAGATAAGAAAAACGGAGAGGAACAAGGAATTGAAAAAAAAGGGGAAGAACACAAGGAAGAGTCACCTAGGGTGACTCCAGACATTCTAGGAAAGGAGGCAACATCTGCCCTCACTGCTCTTAGCACCCCATTCAAGAAAAAATGGAAAGAGCATAAGAATCAAACAAGAGAAGCTTAAGGAAATGAGAAAAGAGCTAAGTGGCTTAAGAGACAGAGAAGCAATAATGAGAGATTAACTCGATAAAGAAAATGCATGGCTGAGAGGACAACCTCAGGAAAGGGAAAACTGACTAGCATGTATGGCTAGCCTCTTCTTGGAGGCCATCCATTGTAAGATGCTAGCTAAATCCTATGCTCTTTACCTCAAAGAATAATGGCTATAATTTCATATTAAAACACTAGCACAAAGGGGCACCATGCCATTTCAAGACTACAGGCAGTTTATTGATATTTGTGATCAAAGTACATTAGAGGATAGGGCAAAAATGGTTGAGTTTTACTTGCACAAGAAGGCCCTCATAGACATTAATGTTTGGGATCCTAATGCCTAGCTAGGATATCTACAATTAATGGATTTGGCATCATGGATGAACCATGAGGAGTCAAGGGTTACAGAGATGAAAAGAACATTGGCAAGAGAGCAGAATGAATCTCTTTTCATCAGAGCTGAACAATCAAATCCAAGGCCCTAATCAACACCCATAATCTAATTGCAAATGATCCTTAGTTGCCACCTAGATATCTTGTTTCACATTTTGAGGATATGTTTAGGTTGCTAGGAGATGATAGTATACATGCCTCCTCAAGGAGATGGAACACACTACCACATAGCTTGAAGATCAGAGAATATCACTCCCCTAAAAGGTTGAGAGAGGTACTCAATAGAACACCTATGTATAAGAAATCAATGCAAAGGTTGAAGGTCGATTGGATACGCCTAAAACTCAGTCCATCACTACTACTAGGAATGCTAGAAGAGAGAAAAGAAGAAGATGAAAAGAGGCAGTGGGAAGAAGTAGAAAGGAGAGTAGGCTTCTATGCAGAAGAATAAGAGACCACAACAGAGGCATGGGATGTTAGAGAGGCTACCAGAGCCATGAAGGACATGGACATTGATTAAGTTGCTCAAAGGATGAGCCACGATTTTAGTAGGGGGTGATGATGAACCTCATAATTGGGTAATTATATGGGCCTTAATTCACCTCCTAGCTGAGTCAAAGCAACTATTCTCACAACTTATTGCATACTTTTGATTATATTTTGTTTATGAGATGAGTTAGAGTTGGGTATTTTGCTTTGTGGTCTAAAGTGCATGTAATGTAGGATTAAAGGGTAAAAGCAAGGAATTTTAGAAAAGACCTCGGTCAAAACTTGAATGACACAAGGGAGAGGAATTATATGAGGGAAATCCTCCTCATTTACTACCCCTCCATTCGAATATTCCTCTATCAGCTCGGAGTGCAACCCACCAAACCATGAGGACTAGAAGGCAACTGAGCAAGTGGAAGTCAAAGCACTAATTTATCTCTAGTTTGGGAGCCGAGCCTACCTAATTTTAAGGAAGTTGTTGGAGACTTCAGATGCATAAGTAGAGAGGCCTAAGACCTCAGTAGGATTCAGAATTTTCATTGTAAAACTTTACTTTATTTTTGAGTTGCAAGACTTGTGACAATTTTTTGATGTAATCCATTGTTTTGATAATAAGAATGAGTTTTGTTTCAAGCCAGCACTGAGTTAACTTAGAGGGATGAAGCACTTGGGTTAGGGCCCAACCCTAGCAACTAAGGCTCCTCTTTACTGTACCTATATGCTAGTGTAGATCCATGGTTTAATCGTTCATTTGCTTAAGTGGTTGCATTTTCGTTACAACAGTGTAAAGTAGATTAGTTGTCTTTCAGATTTCTAGTTATCACATGAGCTTTGGAGTTTGTTGTCTTGATTCAGTACTTGGTTCATTTCATCATTATCATATTCAATCACTGTCTTTCTATAATAGATCTCACTCATATTCTCATTTCCTTCAGCATGAAATACTTAAGTGCAAGCCAATAAATCATGTCTTAAGCGGATTATACCTGTAGATCTCCTTACCGTCTGATCCACAACAAACCTGAAAAATCACCATTTGATTCATGTCAACGCTTGACATTATGGACTCCATATCTCCATCATCAATCTGTCTAGATTGATCCAACGGCTAATGTGAATCATTCCGCCTACTTTATGTGCTCCAAATCTCCATCGTTGATCTATCGCGCCCTCCATCCAATGACTATCGCATCACTATTTCATCGGGCTGATTTATCTTTTTCCTTCTATTTTGCTTTTTTTACTTTCACTGTAAACTTTTGAATTTTACTGTACATTTTCAAATGAGAGGGTCGTTCTGGTTTTTTCTCAAAATACCTGGAAATTTTTGAATTGCCTTGAAAATTGGTTTGAATGGTGATTGCAGAGGGTACGATGGCTGCAGATGTGAACTGGATTCTCAAATTGGGTGTATAGAGCTTCTTTGGGCGGTAGAAAATAGTGAATTTTGGTCATAGGGGCTCAGGGTGTCGCAAATGTATTGTTGAGGTTTTACGGAAAAAAAGAACGAAAAAGGATGAAAAGGGGCTTCTTGGCCTTTTAAAGGGCAACGGTTATATTTTGGCGGGGAAAGTATTTTATGAACATTGGACAATTTTCGCGTTGGGCAGGGAGGCAGTTTTGGAGGCCATCGCACCGCTTTTAGCAGGTAGGCGATATTTCCCCAAGGGAATGCGATCTATGCCGGAGGCTGACACGTAGCAAAATGGGGCCCAAGAAAAGCCGCAAATCTTGTGTGCTCTTAGGCTAATAAATATCAGAGACGGAGTGAGCACGATATGGATGTGCATTGTTAGATCTGGGGGTGAGAGATCTAACGAATGTCGCATGGTGAATCTGCATGGAGGGAAATCAGGGTGAAGATTTGCGAGGTTTTCTTTAACGGCACCAAGGGTTGGTTGGTTAATAGGTTTATGTCAGCGAAAAATGAAGTGGGGAGTTAATTTATATAATGTGGGGTATGAAACTATATTTTATAATTAATTTGGGGTTTGGATATTATATATGGAGTTATTTAATACGGGAAAAAGGTATATGAGAGAGCTAATACATTAGGTTAGTACGTTAATATGAAATGAATGCGCAAAATGTAAAATAGAGTAAGCATAATGTAAAATATGATGTTTGGCTTGAATTTCTTCACTATGGTGGCCCAATATCAACATTTAACACTTATACCTAGGATAAAAACATTTTTTGTGGGTTGTTGAGTATTTTGAATGAGAGGGGAATTAGTTAAGGGGGTTTTACCTTTCCTAGGTGAAATGTGTTTTAAACTTAGGGAAAGGGGATTTTGTAGGGTAAAATGAGTGATGTAAAGGGAAAAGGGTGTTTTCTGAATGAGAAGGGTTTCAATAAGGTGGAATCCAATACTTGATGTCCATGAGTCATTAAGCCGAGGGTCTGGTCCCACAAAATTCAGAGAAATGCTCTGAGCCTTTATGATTGAAGGATTTTAGTACTAGAGAAGATTGTGGGGAGGGAAATTAGTAATATGCAAAATTATGTTTATCCATGATTGTAAAAATTGCTTGTACATACCCATCTGCTATTTTAACATTTTATTCCTTATTTACATGGGTGCATTTGAGCTTGCAAACCCTTATTCATTTTTCTTTGAAATATGAAACTAACTAATTCAAACCTTATTTCATCCAAGAGCTCAGGTTAAACTGTTGAGATCCCTATCATTCTCTATTTTAACTATTCATCTACCAAGATTAAATTGTTTGGCTATATATTTATTCTCTATCTATCAACCTTAAATTTAAAGCATGAAAAGTCAAGATTAAGCTGTTTGACTTATCATGGATTATGGTATTTTAAACAAGCTATACATAATCATTATTTGCAAAAAAAGGTAAAATAATAGTGGCAATTGAATTGCGCACTTTCATGATCTACTTTTATCTCTTTTTGTGGGGTTCATATTTTTCACTTTTTTGATCTTTGTTTATTTTTTTCCTTTGGTTTTTCTCTTAGGACATACCCTCTTTACATTTTCTAATTTGGGAATACATTTGCAGAAATAAAAGGTATGTGTAATATTACAATACTGACCATAGTCAAGTCAAAATTACGAATCCTATTATTATAGGACCCTAACAGTGGCTCCACATGGGAATGGCATTTTATTGTGAGATGTCAAGAACATCGTCGACTAGTAGCCTGAAACATTAGGCCAATCCCAAACATGTATATGCTTTGTTGTATAATCTCTATGACTGAAACTCTTGAACTGAAAATACACCCTTTTCTGCAAACTGAAATCTGATCTGAAATTGAAAGGAGGTACTGCAATTATCAAACCAAACTAATATATCATAAAGATATTTAGGACCTTCTATTTGGGCTTCAACTTCTACTGAATTATTTCATAACTTGCTGAAAACTGAAAACTAAAATAAACTGAATTCCTACCTACTTACTCTAATTAGTTGTTCAATTGTTGGTTAGGTAAAATGAAACAGCCAATGTAACCATTCAAGCATTATGTAATTTGATGTATTTTGTTGTATTTGCTTGTTTGTGATCAAAACTGAGATTCTAAAACCAATTATAACCTTGTCAACAAATGAGAAGATAAGGAAATACTTGATTTCCTTTGTTGACTCTAGAAACTGTACAAAAGGATCTTCCAAGACATATACACTAATGTTTAACTAATCTAAGCAATTGTACAATTGTTCTGGATGGCCTCCATGCTAGGAAAATGAAATGTCATTTTCATCTTTATCACCCTGCATATTTTTAAATAAGCTTTGTGATGATATTTTTACTGATTGAAATGTCTGTCTAGTGAAACCTTTAACATCTTGATTTGAATCTCATAGTTAGTTAATGGAGAAGAATTCTGATTGCATTCATCATCTAACATATCATTATTGGATCATAAAAGACGTGGAAGGATTGTTGCAACCTATTACATATGGGTTTTAATGGGACTTCATGGATTTATGCATGTCGTTCATCCTTTTCTTTAGACATATTATACCATATTTCCTTTAAAAATTGAACTGATTCAAAACATAGTGGTATAGAAATTTCCTGTGTCATTTGATTAGACATCTCAATGTAATTTGATAACTGCCCTTGTGAAACTGAAGAATCCTGATTAAGATTTTGATTGTCTTCTTTGTTGTCAATATCAATACCTAAAGAATGCTGATTTTTTATTGCTTTAAAGTTTTCTCCGATGAGATGAAATGAAGAAAAACAAAGAGGCAAAGAAGCTTCACTTACTTCCAAATTTTCTGCACTTTCTTCCTCACTTTCATAGCTTATATGGATAAGATGATCATTGTTTTCAAGCTGCTCAAACTAAAATTTCTTTATTTCCCAAACTAGTTTCTGATTGCTATGTAAAGTTAGTTTATATTTGAAGAACATAAATATCATCATACTGATGATATTTAGAAAAATCGTTAGAAGAAGTAATGTCATCAAACATACACATTAGATTAGCAGATTGCCTCTCCACATATTGCTCTATAAATCTATCTTCTGTTCTATGGTAGTTGGAATTACCAAGAATTTGTTCATGGCTATCAACCTCTTCTTTTTGTGAAATAAATGTGTCATGATGATTTTGAACAAAAAATTTATCTTTCATGATGATCTTTTGTATTCTTTCCTCTATTTTTCTTAGCAAAATGTCGAGTTTTACCACTGTTGAGGGGTTTCTTTCTCTTAGCTGAAATTCTATCTCTGGATCACATGCTTTTAGATAATGCAAGAGAGTTGAATTAGGAGGAGGTCTTATATTTGATGGAATTGAATAATAAATTTGATTAAATCTGTCAGAAAATTGTTGTATTGTTTCATTTGGATGTCTTTTTAACTGATTATATTCTTTTATGATCACAAAAAGATTGAATTTAATTATCCATTTATCAAGGAAAATTTTGACAAACTGTTGGAAATTTGATTTTCTTGCAATAAGTAGATTCTTGTACCAACTCTTTACTCTAATTTGCAAAGAGATAACAAAAAGTCTGATTCTAACATCATCTTCATCAATCTCAAATAAGTCTAGATAATTCTCAAAACCTTGAGTATGTTTTTGGGCAATGATTTTACCATCTTCTCCATCAAACCTAGGGAGATACTTGTAGTAATTGTTAGGGAAAACATGGAGTGTAGGAGGTAAGATGACTGGCTTATAACTATCAAGAACTTTCCAAGGTATAGGAATATTTACAGAGATTGTAAGATCATTCTTGATTATTTGAGATTTCTTGATTGGAAAATGATCATCATAAGGTTCAGCGGAATGCTTCTAAAATGTGTAAGGAGATTTTATATTTACAATTCTCAAAGGAAAATAATTAAAAACTAATCTAAGATTTTCTCTAAAATACAATATACATTGAAAAACCTTCTTGATGACAAAAAACATGATGTCTTGGATAACAATCCAAGTTAGAAACCTGATCTTCCCATATTGTTCTTTCAGGTTCATTCCTCTAGTGGAGTCTTGATTGTGAAATAGATTTGGAGTCTCCAGGTAGATGATTTTAACCTTTGTGTATCTGATCATTGTCCATCATCATAGATCAGATCTGAACCTATAAAATATTTCTGAAGAAAATGTTAGTTGTCCCCAGTATGGTCGTCATTTATGTTACCACTCCAAAATTCCTTCGAAGTTGTCAGAAAAAGAAATAATAGAGGTAACCACAAACCACTTTTGGAGATTAGGACCTAGCCTTCCTGATGCTCAGATGCAACTCTCTCTTTATAATTTAACTTTGTTTTAGTTAAGATGATTTTAGGTAGTTATTGTTTGCACTTGGGTTTTGGTTTGAATTTGGGTGGTGGGATCACTTTACTTAGATGAACAAAGGTTTGGATTTTACCATTGGGCTATGGAGTCTAATGTTAGAGAAACAAGACTAGATTCAGTTCTAAAAACAATGTTTATAGGAAAAGATACATGAGTTACTGTAGATCTGAAAGGCTAAATGGTGGAATGGTTTCAAATCAGATATAGGGATCAATTAAGGATTCCTTAAGCTGGAATTTCGAAGGAATGAAAGAAGTCAACTGGGATGGGAGAGCAGTTAAGGGTTCTCAAATCTAGATATCAGAGGAAAACATGTAAATGACTAACTATGAAAAATAGAGTTTACTTAAACAAATTCTAAGTGATATCTCTAGTTAATTCATTCAAATTTAGAATAAATTCAATATTATGAAACGCATAAGAAGGTAACAATATGAAACAAAGAAGATACTTCACTGCAAATGGCTCATCTCATGAATCCTGTAATGAAATGCTTTTATTACTTGCTCCAGACTGTTGACTTCAAAATGGCACAATCACCCTTAGGTTTAAGATCAAAACAACTCTGCAAATTTAAAATAATCCACACCAAAATACTTCAAATGAAGAAGTATTTATACAAATTCTAAACTAAAATATCTTGAAAAAAAATATCAAGATTGGTTTTACAAATAACTCAAACTGTTTTACATTAATAAAACTTAAATAAAGGACACTCAAAGATAATGAATCTATTTTGCACTATATTTATGGATTTATGGTGACAAAGAAGAGAAATTTGAATTTGATAGCAACTCTCAATTGATGATGAGGATTCCAAGTCACTAACTACCTCCTTCCTTTGTGCATTCTGCCCCAGAAATTCTGCAAAATTAGGGTCTAGTGATACCTTTTTCTATCTCAATCCGAGACATATATGTAAAAAGTGAAAGAGGTTATTGTATATAAGTATGTTTTTGAGTGAAACCTCTCTCAGTGTTCCAAATTTCAGCTCCAACTATTCAAAATATTCTCTGCAAACTGATGTCAAAAATAGTACTTTGCATAGTTCGAAAAATAGTCTGTGAAGATATGCATTTATCTCCCTTTTTGTAATACCTGTGTAAAATGTCAAATAGTTTTTTATAGATTGGCCTGTTAGGAACACAAACCTCCTCCAGTTTCACAACATCCATCTTATATTAACCACAATAGTTTCTAAAAAATTATGACTTAAATAGGAAATTTCTGGAAAATGTACCATTCTTGCTCTCATTTCATCTTTTAACCTTAATTTTCTTTTAACTATTTTTACCTTTACTTTGGATAAACTTCATTGTTGTTGGTGAAAGTGTTTTCATCTCTATTTAACCATTACTTCCTCCATGTTTACTTTTTATTGTTTACCTTGATTGCTATTTTTTTTCATCTATCTTCACTTTGACATGAATTTATTTTATCTGTATGCTTTGTAACTGTCTTCCATGTTGTTTGTCTTCCCATTGGATTCTTTTATTCACTTTTATTTTTCAATCTGATACACTTTTACTGATAGTATTTCATTTGGCTGTTGTATCTTTTTCCTTTTACAATGCCTTTTTTACTTTCACTGTAACCTTTTGTCTTTTACTGTACATTTTCAAATGAGAGGGTCGTTATATTTTTTTTCTCAAAATACCTAGAAATTGGTGAATTGGCTTGAAAATTGGTTTGAATGGTGATTGCAGAGGGTACAGTGGCCACAGACATGAACTGGATGCTAAAATTGGTTGTCTGGAGCTTCTTTGAGTGATAGATGGCAGTAATTTTGGTCGCAAAGGCTCAGGGTGTCACAAACGTATTGCTGAGCTTTTACCGGAAAAACGAGCGAAAAAGAATGAAATCAGCTTTCTCAGCCTTTTAAAGGGAAATGGCTATATTTTGGTGAGGAAATTATTTTATGAACAGTGGACGGTTTTTGCGTTGGGCGGGAGGCAGTTTTGAAGGCCATTGCACTGCTTTTGGTAGGTGATTTGTATTTCACCGAGGGAACGCAATCTATGCCAGAGGCTGACATGTAGCAAAATCAGGCCTGAGAAAAATCATGAATCTCATGTGCTCTTAGGCTGATATAGGTCAGAGAGGGGGTGAGCATGATATGGATGCGCGTCGTCAGATCTAAAGGTGAGAGGTCTAACGGTTGTCGCGCGGTGAATTTATAAGGAGGGAAATCAGGGTGAAGATTTGCGGGGTTTCCTCTAACAGCACCAAGGGTTGGTGGGTTAATAGGTTTATGTTGGGGAAATAAGAAGCAGAGAGTTAATTTAAACAATGTGGGGGATGAAACTATAGTTTATAATTAAATCAAGGTTTGGATATTATATATGAAGGAGTTATTTAATACGGGAAAAAGGTATATCGAGGATCTAATACATTAGGTTAGTACGTTAATATGAAATGAATGCGCGGAATGTAAAATATAGTAAGAATAATGTAAAATATGATGTGTGGCTAGAATTTATTCACTTTGGTGGCCCAATATCAACATTTAACACTTATACTTAGGATAAAAGCATTTTTTGTGGGTTTTTGAGTATTTTGAATGAGAGGGGAATTAGTTAAGGGGGTTTCACCTTTCTTAGGTAAAGTGTTTTAAACTTAGGAAAAGGGGATTTTGTAGGGTAAAATGAGTGATGTAAATGGAAAAGGATGTTTTCATGAATGAGAACGGTTTCAATAAGGTGGAATCTGATACTTGATGTCCATGAGTCATTAAGTCGAGGGTTCGGTCCCACCAAAAGTTAGAGAAATGATCTGAGCCTTTATGACTGAAGGATTTTAGTACTAGAGCACATTGTGGGGAGGGAAATTACAATATGCCAAATGACGTTTATCCATGATTGTAAAAACTGCATGTACCTACCCATCTGCTATTTTAACATTTTATTCCTTATTTACATGGGTGCATTTGAGCTTGTAAACCCTTATTCATTTTTCTTTGAAACATGAAACTAACTAATTCAAACCTTATTTCATCCAAGAGCTCAGGTTAAACTGTTAAACTCCCTATCATTCTCTATTTTAATTATTGATTTGCCAAGATTAAACTATTTGGGTAGATCTTTATTCTCTATTTATCAACATTAAATTTAAAGCATGAAAAATCAAAATTAAGTTGTTTGACTTATCATGGATTATGGTATTTTAAACAGGCTACCCATAATAATTATTTGTAGAAAAATTAAAATAGTAGTGGCATTTGAAATTTCACACTTTCATGATCTATTTTTATCGCTTTTTGTGGGGTTCATATTTTTCACTTTTTTGATCTTTGTTTCTTTTTATCCTTTGATTGTTCTTTTAGGACATACCCTCTTTACATTTTTTAATTGGGAATACATTTGCAGAAAGCAAAGGTATGTAAAATATTACAATACTGACCATAGTCAATTCAAAATTATGAATCCTATTATTATAAGACCCTAATAGAACCATTGTGTTATCTTTGTCCCACACCCAACAGTCAAGTCACTGCTTGTTCAACAATAGTTGAGTGAAAGGAGAGCGAAATGGATAATCTGGTTACAAGAGCTTGATCCAAGTGGATATTGGTGGCCACCTGCCTATTCCACTAGGACACCCACCATTGTTTCTTTCATTTATCAGTTTCCTTAATTGTAGAACAATTTACTATTTTTGGCAGTTGTTCAGGTCCTGAACTTTTGAAGCCATTTGGAGGTCCTAAACTACATTTTTTTGGTAATATTCCTTCTAGTGATTTCATGTATATTGTGTTTTCAGTTGTATTCCTCAAAGAGATATTCTAAATGAGGTATCATGCATGTCAAACGGAGATAATATGACCAAGTTATGAGCTCTGGAAGTTGGCTGCCCAACTAACCCCAACGGGGCCCATAAACTCTTGGTGTTACATCTCCTTAGGTTAGGGTTTTGGTTGTTATGGTTTTTCTCTTATTGTTCAATCATAAAAATTCCCTTGAGCCTCATTGTAACTCAATTTAGAGGCATTTAGTTGCCACATCTGTTTTTAGAGATAAGCTACCATCGCCTTAGCTAGTCTCATTTCCATTTTGTTTGTAAGCATATTTAGTTATGTGATATTAATGAAAGGAAGTGTTATTTCTATTGCATCTGTGTTGGTTATATCTGTAATTTTTTGTGTTCCTATTTAAATTCATATTAGTGGCATTAGAGCAGTCTACTCCTTCTCTATTTTTCTTTGAATGTCCCCAACAAGGTCAGGATATAAGGAGTTAGAGCTCAAACTGGTCAACCTTTGCAATACCAACCTTGTAAATCCAAACAGCCTCCCATGGGGGAAGAAAAGAAATACGAGGGATCAGAAGATCCTATCAAAATATTGCTCAAGGAGGCCCTTAAGAAACAAAGGAACGTGATGATGGATAACTTTGCCTATATCCTTCAACGATTTCCCACCAACAGTGCATCCACATTCAGTAGCCACTCTAGAGGCTCCACACCTTTGAAGGTACAAGTAAACTTTGACATTCCCATATTTGAGGGCCAAATTGATGTAAACATAGTATATAAATGGTTGAATTTTCTAGAAGGATCTTTTTTTGTACATGATGTTTCCAGCCAAGAAAAAATTACTTTTGCTCTTCTCAAAGCCACTCCCCACATCAAGGACTGGTGGGAAACCTATTGTGAGCAAAAGGATGAAAGTACAACCTCATTGTTTTCAACGCTCCCACTTGGAGTTCATTCCGAGCTGCCATCAAGGAGTAGTACCACCCTGTCAAGAGTTACGAGGATAAAAACATAAAGTGGACCAGGCTGTAGTACGGAAGGGACCAAGACGTGCTTGAGTTTACCAATGGTTTTCATACCCTTCACACAAAGTTTGGTATCAAGGACCCCGAGACACATTTGGTACTCAAGTACCGTGGCTTCCTACATAGATACATCCAGGATGAGATGGAGTTCTTGGAAATCTCCTCACTTGGCATGGCATACCGATATGCCATGAAGATCAAGTAGAACTTTAAACAGAAGTAGCAAGACTTTGGATCTGCAAATCTGAAGCAAGGGAAATGTGCCCCCAAACCATAGAACAAAGGACAAAGTCAAGGTGGGATAGCCCAGGAGAACCCACCAAGGACACAAGTAAAGGAAAACACTGTGAAGCCAAAGAAGGACATGGGAAAGTGGTGTGAGTTCCATAAGATCTCCACTCATAACACAAGTGAGTGTCAAGCCAGTAAGTCACTGGTGGCCTTTGGCCGAGATGAAGGCTTCAGAATTAGATGCATGTTCTAACCTAGAGTCTAAACTTGACAAGGCAAATGAAAAAGGGAAGAATATTATTGATGTGGAGCCCAGCACCACCATCGCCACCAAAAAGATCCATAAGGAGGAACCCAAAGATCCAGAGGAGGAGGAGTGTCTCTCCCACTCCCAGATGTGGGTAAAGGGTTCCCTTCTATAGTTCATTGTCAGTAGCAGGAGCCAAAAGAACCTCATTTTAGAAGAGGTCATGAAGAAATTGGGCTTAATGACCACAGTACACACACAACTCTACACCATTGGGTGGCTTCACCAAGGAAGAGATCTACGCATGAGCCAACAATGTTGCCTCCCAAACAACTTCAAGCCCTTCGTAGATGAGGTATTATGTGACGTTGCTACCCTTGATGTTTGTGATGTATTATTAGGCTAACCATACTTGTGTAAGTGACATGTTGTGTATGAGTCAAGGCCCCACACTATTATTGTTACATTGGGAAATAAGTTTTACAAGATACCAGAGGCAGCACCACCTACAGCCATCTCTCTAGTTACTACAAAACAATGCAGTAAGCTCATTTCAAAAACCAGGAAATTTGTTTTCCTGATGATATGCCCTTAAGGAAAGAAGAAGACGGTGGCCATCACCTCCAGACAGGGCCTGTCCGCATGATAACAACATATGGACAAGGTTGTGGAGGAGTACGAGGAAATCTTCACCTCCCCCGCAGGGGTGCCTTTGCACTGTCAAGTCAAGCACTCCATCGTGTGACCCCAGGTGCGTCATTACCCAATGGACCAATCTATTGGCACTTTGTTCTGGAGAATGATGAAATCAAGAGGAAAATTCAAGAGTTGTTGCAAAAAGGTCACATTCGACCTAGTTCATCGCCCTGTGGGAGCCTGATCGTGTCGGTACAAAAGAAGGGTGGGACTTGGAGACTCTGTATTGACTATTGGGTGCTGAACAAGATCACTATTTGGAATAGGTACCTGATCCCACAGATTAATGACCTTCTATACCAACTCAAGCGGGATAAATATTTCAGCAAGATTTCTTGAAGTATGGATATCACTAGGTACCAATCGAACTCTCTGATGTGTGGAAGATTTCCTTCGAAGCCAAGAAGGGCCTTTTCAAATGGTTTGTTATGCCTTTCGGGTTGACGTATTCTCCTGCAAACTTCATGAGGTTGATGGATGACATATTGTGGCCATTCACCAACTCATTTGTGGTGGTATACTTGGATGACATCCTAATCTTTAGTCATAGTTGGGAAGAGCAACTCCACCATATCCAACAGGTTCTCCAAAAACTGCAGAAACACAGGCTGTGTGCGAATTTGGAGAAATGAAATTTTGTCATGACGCAGGTTCAGTATCTAGGATACATTATTCATGAATGACAGGTGCATGTGGATCCAACCACGATCCAAGTCATTTAGGATTGGTCAGCCCCAACCACTCCGATAGAGCTCTACAACTTTCTCGGTCTTGTCAGTTTCTACCATAGGTTCGTGTTGGGTTTCTCTCATATCACTTGGCCCTTGAGTCAAGTCACCAAAGGAGAAGCAAAAAAAAATTCTTTTGGTCTGAATCTCAATAGAAGGCATTCACAGAGTTGAAAACATCTCCTTTGCTCTACACCAGTGCTCACGTTACCAAACTTGCAACAACCATTTGAGATCGAGATAGATGCCTCTCACTATCCTATTGGGGCAATCCTTACTCAACAGGGGAATCTAGTGGTATATCATAGTGAGACACCTTTAGAAACAGTCCGAAAGTATCCCACTTATGACAAAGAGATTTATTCCATTGTGTGGGCCTTCCGACAATGGAAGTATTACATTTTGGGGAAGGAAATGATCATCTACACAGACCACTAAACCCTGCAGTTCATACAGATGCAAGGGGAGTTGCAGAATGATCCCCATAAAAAGTGGTCCACATACCTACAAGCGTTCCATTTTAATATCAAGTACAAGAAGGGAAGCAAAAATAATGTTGCATACTGTCTTAGCTAACGACCAATCATGTCAGTAACTAGCATGCTCAACTCTTGTGGGCAGGAGAATTTTGATTGGAAACTTATCTACAAAAGCAACCCAAATTTTGGCTGCACATACCATATGCTCATGGAGCGTTAGTGAGTTCCATATTTTCACCTCCAGGATGCTTTGTTATGCCACCTAGGACACCATTTTTTTCCTTTAATATAGCATGTGAATATGATTTGGGAAGCGCACTACAGTCAGGCCGCTGGGCATTTCAGGGTCGGGAAAATGGTGGCAGTACTGTAGAAGTATTTCTATTAGCCGAATCTTCGACAATATGTCAAGAAGTACATCAGATCCTGCACTACCCATGTCATTTCCAAACCTACCATGAAGAATCAAGGTCTCTATACTCTGTTTCCTACCCCTATTCAACCTTGGCAATCCATCTCCATGCATTACATGTCAGTCCTTCCTTCTACTAAGCATGACAACGACTGTGTTTTTGTGGTCATCGATAGATTCTCGAAGATGTCCTTTATGGCTGCCTGCAAGAAGAGTATCACAATAGAAGACACTGTTAAACTTTTCTTTGAATGAGTGTGGGTACACTTTGGGATCCCATATTTTATCATCTTAGATCGGGACAACAAGTTGCTCAGTACATTTTGGTCCAGTCTTTAGTCGATGCTAGACACCAAGCTCACTAAGTCCACAACATTCCATCCGCAAATTGATGGCTAGATAGAGGTCATCAACAAGATGATCGTACCCATTCGGTGCATGTACAACTCAAAAAATCCACGCACATGGGATGAGAGACTCCCCTATGTCTAGCACAGCTACAACCGAGCTCTCCACAGCTTGACTAGCCATAGCCCTTTTCAGGTGGGCTTGGGATTCTAGCCACTATGTCGCATTGATGTGGCCATACCATTTGCATCAACTCAGGCAGATTTGAATCATGTCGAGTTTGAAGCCAACAAGGAAAATAGCTTCATTGAGCACATTCAACACATCTACCAACAGGTCCATGACATATTGGACAAAGCCAATGCTAAGTACAAGCATCGACATGACCAGCATTGGGTTCCACACAAGTTCCAGGTGGGTGAAAAAGGTTGGCTACATTTGCAGAAGGAGCGCCTCACTGGGCCCCATAGCTAGATTCATCCGCTTTGATATGGGCCATACACCATCACCAAGGCTGTGGGAGATAATGCTTTTGAGCTCAGCATTCCCCCATTCCTTCAACTGCACCTAGTGTTCAATGTGGATCACGTTCGACCATAATTTCCACCATTACTGGACACATCTCACATTGCAGAACAACTCACACCAGCAGAGTTAAATCCAGACTACATGGAATAGGCTATAACTAATCGAATCATGGACACGCAAATCAAGAACACTGTTGAAAAGTGTGCAACAAGAAATGCTTTTTGAGAATGCAACAAGATGATGGAGCTTAGTGGAAAGGAGTCGCCTTCACTAAGTGGGCCCGGAGGCAAATTATGGCGCAAGTTCTATTTTTTTATCCCCGCAGGGATGATCACAGTATGGGTGATCACAGTATGGGTGATCACAGTATGAGTGATCACAGTATGAGTGATTAAAGTCTATTTTTAGACTGGTTGTCAAAAATAGAAAATTCAAATATTATTGTCTCATAATAATATTTAGAATATAAACTTTGTCTTATTCTCTTGGAGCACTTCAGGATGAGCTACGAATGTGGTACATGCAAATCCCAGAAGGAAATATGTGGTTAGCTATGGGATGAATAATATTTGCATGCAGGACTTCAGTTAGAACTCAAGTGAGTTGTGTTTAGTGGACTGGAGGTGCAGTTGATGGAGTTGTGTTCAGTTTAACTTTGTTAAACTAGTTGTATTTAGTCTAACTGATCAATAGACTAGAGATGAGTTGGGTGAATTAGTTATTAATTAATTCACAAGTTTTTAACTCATAATGCAACTATAGAATACATCAGTTAACTTAGTTGCATGTCAGTGCATGTTAAGTTCAGCAGGGATAGGTGTTAGAGGATCAGATTGCTATCAATTGTGACTATATCTGTGCATGATGATTTGCACAATCAGAGGGATAGAGTATGCCAATGAATTGGCCAATACCAAGAATTGTAGCCTGTGCTCACGTCCAACATAGTGTGAGTGATTATTTGCAAGTGAAATACGAGTTTGGTAAACCATTCTCATCAATTCTTGAGCAGGTATTGAGACGTGGAGGCAGGCAAAGTAGCGGGGGAGATTTGGAGATCAAATCGGAGCTGTATTGTGTGTAACAGGTGGAGCTGGTACTGGATTTCTTGTGATAAGAATTGTACTTTTTAATGTTACATGTTCTCAATAATTAATATACAGATAGTGTAGGGTTTTTAGCGAGATGCTTTCCCCGAGTTACATACTGTGTTAATGTGTGAATGCTCTTCATGTTTTATTGTTATTGATGCTGCTATATTGATGATCAACATAGAGGATCTTATGTATTGTGTATGCATTCCATAATAGTACATGATCAGGATAATCTCTGTTGAATATGTGTTAAATTATTCAAAATTTCTACATGGTATCGGAGCTGTTTGATTTGTAGAAGAGATTTTTACAGGATATCAAGCGAGGATTGATCATCGGATCTATTATTTAGAAAGTGTTTACATTTTATTTCTTCAGGAAGAGTCTGTAATCGGGCCAGGTAGCCTCTAGAGTCATCCTTCTTTTGTAAGGTGAGATATCCGGTGAATGCCCATACAGTCAATCTTTGTACAAGAAATACTTTGTTCTCACGAATTTTAGATTGGAAGCAGTTGAGTTGGTTGCTGGTGGAATTCGAATTTGCAGCAGTGTTTTCTTGGTGGCAAAAATCAGATGTCTTTCACAGGATTGTGATTGGAGTATGCCCTTGAGGGCAACTAAAACTATATTGCATGGAAGGACAGGATGGAGGCAGTATTGGATGATAACGGGCTGAAGGAGTTCATAGAGACGGATGTCCCAAAGCCTACTGATGCTACTCGACCGCAAAATGTCGAAGGATTCTGTTGGAGGGCGTGAAGGATCACATTGTGTCTAGTCTGCATGGAAAGACTTCTCCATATCTGATGTGGAAGGCTTTAACATATCTATTCCAAAGAAAGAGCGATCAGAGGAAGTTGGCGCTCAAAGATAAACTCATAAACATCAAATGCGAGAATGGTGACAGTATGCCCAAGTATCTCACGAATTTCACTCAGTGTCGAGATGAGCTAGGAAGTGTGGGGGTTACTGTCGATGATGAGGACTTGGTGAGATTGACTCTCCTTGGTCTTTCGAAGAGTTGGCATTCCTAACAGGACTCTGTCAATGGTCGGGAGAAATTGCCAGGATGGGAAAGACTGTGGTCAGATCATGTGCAAGAGGAGATTAGACGGAGCACCAGAGATGGTTCTTCATCTATGCATGTTGAGGAGAACTGTGCCTTAGCGAGTAAGGCAAAGAAGGGGAAGGGGAAGGTTTCTCTTTCTGAATCTAGTTCTTCCAATGATGGGAAGAAGATTGACAAGGCAAAGGTGAGATGCTTTCGTTGTCATGAGTTGGGTCATTATGCTACTAATTACCCAAAGAAGAAGTCCAAGAAGGGATTTGGGGAAGGATCTGAAGGTGAGGCACTTGCTTCAGAGTTTGAGTTGGATTTCACAATCTTCTCATGCATGGTTTCATCCATGATGGGAAGCGGTTGGTTTCTTGACAATGGAGCTTCTTTCCACATGACCAGTGACAAAAGTTTGTTCAGTACTTTGGAGGAGAAAGATCTCTAGATACTCATAGGGATGGGTAATGATGAGAAGTATAGTGTCTCAGGTGTAGGCATGGTTATTTTTCAGAGGGAGCATGGAGCTCGCCTTCCCTTGACCGATGTCAAGTATGTACCAGGACTGAACAGAAACTTGGTGTCAATCGCGATGCTGGAAGACAGAGGCTATGATGTAGTCTTCAGTGAGGGAAAGGTTTTCCTTAGACACATCATCACTAGACAGGTGACGCAAATTGGTTCACGGGTCAAGAACCTATATGCTCTTGAGGTTCAAGATGCATGAAAAGCCTTGAGTATCAAGGCAACTGATGGAGACTTGGTGGTTGAGATGGAGCGTATATTACCTCTCAACATGCAGAGCCAGAAGAAGTCTCAGACGATTGTGGAGGAGCCACGATTGGTGCAGTAGCTTCAGGAGGTCGTGGAGCAGCCACAACAAGGGACGCTGAGTGGAGATCGAGTAGAGACATCTACTTATACAGAGACCTCCAGTAGGGGGAAACTTCGAGCCAGGTGGGCTGAGGGATCACATGCAGCCATACCTCCAGGTAGGAGGTGGGGTGATGTGGATTGATTTTCCCAAGGAGGAGGGGCAAGATCCTTGAGGTACCCAACCTCTTGGATGAGACCTTGCTACGGGAGCCCCAATGTGTAGTAGCAGGAACTGACTAATTGGGTAGAGACAGATGTGGATGGAGCGGTAGAGAGAGCGACAGTTCAAGGAATCCTAGGACAGCGCATAGCTAGCAAGCTGCAACAATGCGAGAGACACAAGTGTTTTTCATAGTGCTAGGTGGCACAGAGAGGTGTGCAATGGTGCGAGATGCATGGAGATGTTATATTAGCGCAGATGTCATAGAGAGAGCACTTGTCAGCAACAGGTAGAGCTTTAGCATCAGAGGGTGTTTCTAGCCCAACAGGGAGGTCAGTTGGGAGGTGTAGTGCAGATGCAATGCTGGGAGATAGAACTAGCAGCAGCACAGATGCAGTCAGAGATCAAAGTGACAGAGGCTAGAGTAGTCAGATACTGAAGAGAACAGAGATGCAGAGTTTTCAGTCGACAGAGGCAATAACAGTCAAAGACTTTGATGATAGAGCAAGTGGATCATCCAGATGTGTTGCATGGAGAACATTCCAGAGTTACAGGATCGGGTTTGAGAGGAAGCCTTTCTTGTTGAGAGGGAGTGTTGAAAAGTGTGCAACAAGAAATGCTTGTTGAGAATGCAACAAGATGATGGAGCTTAGTGGAAAGGAGTCACCTTCACTAAGTGGGGCCGCAGGCAAATTATGGTGCAAGTTCTATTTTTGATCCCAGCAGGGATGATCACAATATGGGTGATCACAGTATGAGTGATCACAGTATGAGAAATCAAAGTCTATTTTTAGACTGGATGTCAAAAGTAGAAA
This sequence comes from Pinus tabuliformis, assembly GCA_031772625.1. Classification (NCBI taxonomy): domain Eukaryota; kingdom Viridiplantae; phylum Streptophyta; class Pinopsida; order Pinales; family Pinaceae; genus Pinus; species Pinus tabuliformis. Next base: position 803,212,743 of record CM062805.1, on the reverse strand, counting down.
ATTCAAATATTATTGTATCATAATAATATTTAGACTATAAACTTTGTCTTATTCTCTTGGAGCACATCGGGATGAGCTACGAATGTGGTACATGCAGATCCCAGAAGGAAATACGTGGTTACCTATGGGATGACTAATATTTGCATGCAGGACTTCAGTTAGAACTCAAGTGAGTTGAGTTCAGTGGACTGGAGGTGCAGTTGACGGAGTTGTGTTCAGTTTAACTTTGTTAAACTAGTTGTATTTAGTCTAACTGATCAATAGACTAGAGATGAGTTGGGTGAGTTAGTTATTAATTAATTCACAAGTTAATAACTCATAATGCAACTATAGAATACATCAATTAACTTAGTTTCATGTCAGTGCATGTTCAGTTCAGCAGGGACAGGTGTTAGAGGATCAGATTCTATCAGTTGTGACTGTAGCTGTGCATGATGATTTGCACAATCAGAGGGATTGAGTATGCCAATGAATTGGCCAATACCAAGAATTGTAGCTTGTGCTCACGTCCAACACAGTGTGAGTGATTATTTGCAGGTGAAATACGAGTTTGGTAAACCATTCTCATCAATTCTTGAGCAGGTATTGAGCTGTGGAGGCAGGCAAAGTAGCGGGGGAGATTTGGAGATCAAATCTGAGCTGTATTGTGTGTAACAGGTGGAGTTGGTACTGGATTGTTTGTGATAAGCATTGTACTTTGTAATGTTACATGTTCTCAATAATTAATATACAAATAGTGTGGAGTTTTTAGCGAGATTCTTTCCCTGGGTGACATACTGTGTTAATGTGTGAATGCTCTTGATGTTTTATTGTTATTGATGCTGCTATATTGATGATCAACGTAGAGGAGTTTATGTATTGTGTATGTATTCCACAATAGTACATGATCAGGATAATCTTTGTTGAATGTGTGTTAAATTATTCAAAATTTCTACAAACACTCACCAGCGAAAGATCCAACTATATCAAGTTTTGAAAGCCAACCAACTCTTGCACCATGGAAAATGGCTCACTAGGGACCAAGTTCAAGAGAATTTTTGTCATCTCATCGAGGAACTCAACGCAATTGGGACCATTGCTTCCTAAGGGGGGAAGAATGATCCAGGAGAATATTGGTGGCCACTCGCCTATTCCACTTGCACCCCCACCATTGTTTCTTTCAATTTTCAGTTTCCTTAATTGTAGCACAATTTACTATTTTTGGCAGTTTTTCGGGTCCTAAACTTCTAGAGTCGTTTTGAGGCCCTAAAAGATGTTTTTTTTGGCAATATGGACAATTTCAACGAAATCATGTTTCTAGTTGTAGTCCTCGAAGAGATATTTCCAGCAAGGTATCATGTGCATCAAACAAAGACAATATGACCAAGTTACGACCACGAAAAGTTGGCTTCCCAACTAACCCCAACGGGGCCCATAAACTTTTGGTGTTACATCTCCTTGAGCTAGCGTTTTTTTTTGTTTAGGGTTTTTCTCTTATTTTTCAATAATTAAAAGGCCCTTGAGCCTCATTCTAGTTCGTGTGTGAAGGGAGAATAAGCTTGTTGTGTTTGGTTTGTATCATAAGGAAAGAGGCCTTGATCTTCCATTGTGTTAAGGGTGAATCATCAGATGCTTCTAGTGGTGCTAGAACCTAGACATGCCAAAGGGAACCTGCAACATCAAGGCTCAAGTTGTATTTCTATTTGAGATTTATTAATACAAATAATGGTTTATTTCCTACATTGAGTGTCATATTACATTTGATGGCTTAAGATTCACTGAGATTTTAAGTAGAATGAATGTGATTGTATGCTATCATGTTTGATGTTGTATCTTGTGTGTTTTTTTACGTATTTGAAGGGAAAGAACAAAAGGAAGCTGGAGCAAAGAAGCAAGATCACCATCAAGCAGATTAACATTCTAAGAGGTAGGCCCTCTTATTCGATTCTAATATAAGGAAGTTTACATTATATTGTTATGTTTATGGCTAGACCCACTCAGGCTAGAGGGATCACCTCTAATCGTAGAGGAGATTTACCTACTCCACAAATTGGTGACTCTACTGGGTAACCATCCCTCTCTTTGGATTGTTTTCATTTCATAATTTTTGCTTAGTTTCATCGTATCACTCTTTCTTTTTGGTTTTCTATGCTTTACACTGTTTGTTGCCTAGAGTCTTGAATTTAGAGTGGCAGGTCTACTTTTTCTTTTTGGAAATTTTTATTTATTTTCCTTGAAATCCCCGATCAACGTTGTTTATTTTTTGACAGTCACACCGACCAGCGTGATTTGTTCTTAAACAGTCGTGCCATACCCCCTTGTGGCACTTGTTGTCAGTTAAGCACTCATGTCGATTCCTGTAGGTTAAGATTTGGGCTTCTCTTGAATCATTTCCAGTGTGTCCTGCCCTCATAAGCTCTATCTCTTGGCTTGTTTTCTTGTATTCTAACCGGCTAGAATGTCTTGTTTGCTTGATTGGTTTGAGTTTTCCTAGATTCTTTGAGATTTTGGATGGTTGTGTCCCTAGGGAATCTAGGTCGTCATCCATTCAACTGTTTTTCTGCTCATCAAGTCAATTTGTTGGTTAGCTTCCCTATGCATTCCATGTTTTAGTCCTTGAATTTTTTTGTTTCAATTGAACAAGTAAAAGTTTCGTTTGCTCTTCTCTTTATTGAACATATATTTTTTAGCATAGATCACATTTCTTGTTTTGCTTCGATTGAGAATTTGCATGCTTGGTTGGAGAGGAGTTATTTTTACCTTTCTTGGTATATGATTGATGTTGGTTGCTTGAAAATTTTTCATTTAATTGTTTATTTGAAACATTCATTTTATCATTCCATTGAAAAATACATCATTCTAGTTTGCTGAATCGATATGTTGCATTAAGTAGCATCATTGAAAGCTAGAATTGCATCATCATAAGAATTTGAAAATAAATGAACTTCTTTTACTGTTGAAAGGACTAGTTGAAGTGCATTTGATAGGAAGAATAGGACAATGAAAGAATTTTCATTATTTTGTTAAGCGAAATAGAGAAGAGTCATTTTTCTTTCATTTTCTTGTTTGTTGCATTGATTTTTTTCCTCTACTCTCAATTAGTGTAAACATTCATCGAATTTAAAGGGTTTTGTCTCATATAGCTTCGTATAGGAGTTTTTTCGAGTCATGTCGACAGGGCCTGAAAAATGAGACATAATTTCAAGATAGACTTTAAAATGTATTCAACTAAACTAAGCCGCATTTGAAACTTAACTCTCACATTTTAGAGGTCTAGGTTAGAGACGTGTTATGGCATCTTTAAACCTAGAAGCTGTCATTCACTTCAGCACTAGACAATGCTAGTAAGGACTTGTGCTCCTCGTACCATCTTGTATGTAAAGGGATAGCCCACTAGGTTTGAAATCATTTATCTACAGGAATCCAAGTCTGATGTCGTGTAAACTTGGTACAACAAACACAGCGTTCGCGGAGATTTCCCGCTCGTACTTCTAGGTTCGCCAAGAGGTATTCTACAGTTCACAGTTACCTAGTAATCCTTTTTGCCTAGATTATCCTGAGCGGTCGTTTTTGTCTTTTTGACTCTTTGAATTTGAAAGATCATTGAGAACTTGTAATTTCGAGCTCGTTCAAACTGAAAGTGACTATAGTTATCTTTGCCTTTTTATCGACTCTTAAAACATGAAAAGGCATCAATCTATTTCAGCGTCTTAATATTTATTTCCCAAGATCACATCACATTCTTGATAGTCTTATTCTAGACCACATTGTGAGTATACCTTTAATATATTTTTAAGAAGCCTTGAAATTAATCTCTCTTCTGTTGTTGTTTGAGACAAAGTCATCATGGCAAAACCATCAAGTTTGCCTAGTTCCTCTTCCACTCCTCCATCTGAAATATCATCTGAGGAGCCTCTCCCTAAACTCCCGCAGTCACTTGAGGATCAAGGTGTTGAACTTGGAATTTTTCTGAGTATTCAAACTTTTTCATCTTGTCCTCCTCCATCAGATATTTAGTCACTTGACGAGTCTGGCCTGGAATCTCTAGATAATCCTATCCAGGCTCTTGAGTGTCCACCAACTAATGAAGGTCAGCAAATGACTGGTCGTTTACCCTCTGAATCCTTTGTTCGATCTTTTTGTGATATCACCGTAGCATAAGTACAGTCCGTATGATTAATCAGGTATTCCTTTGGAATTATCCCCTTAAACATCCTCGGTTTTCCATCGTCATTTGTTTCCACCCATGAAATCAAAAGGCGAGATCCCAGTCTCCTCTCTGGTTCACTCGGAGGTTTCTACTACACACTCCTCATGTAGTTGATGAACAAGGATATCCATCCCCCCTGAAGGATTCCCCTATACGGGAAACATTCTGACTAGCGTTTACCCTAAGTATAGTGGGCCTTCATTATTGCATGGTTATACCTCTCTAACTCATTTGGTGTTAGGTGTTAGTGTCAGTCTTTGCAGCCTTCCTCCAATGATCAAACATGCTCTTACAAAGTGATTTTAAGGTGTCAAGGTCAAATTTTGTCATTTCAGTGAGTCTTCAAGCAAAATATGGTCACTAGGTATTAGGTCTATGGTTTGCTTTTAATTCTTTCAAAGTTGTCCAAATGTCAGTCCATGTCACCATTCAGCTGAGTGTACTATCATTCATAGGGTTTTCATCATCATGTCAAGTTCCACTGAGTCATTTTACACCTTATTCATGCTTCAGTTGCACCTAGGTAAGGTTCATTTTCCTCTCTTATGGTTTTGAGGGTAATTTATCTTGGCTAGTCAAATCAGCAGCAAAAATTGTATCCTGATGTTCATACAACTTCCCCTATCCTAAATGTACCTTATTAAACACTTCCAATCATTGAGATCCCCCAAATTCCTCATTTTCACACAAACCCTAGTTTCTTGCTACAACTTGGCAATTTTCTAGGCTATACCTATGTTTTGCCCTTTTGGACCCCTTCCCCTCACTCAATATTTGAAATTCCACTTTCCCATACTTCCTAACATCTCTCCCTACTTCCCAAATTTTTCTCAAGAATTTAGAATCCCCTTCATTTTGATTCATTCCAACAAATCGCTTGTTCCACACATCGGGATAGGTTTTACTTCAATGATATTTCTGAGCAAGAAAAGATGAATTTGGGAAAAATTAAAGATATTTTTGTCCATAATAGGCCAAGGAATAAAAACCTCCTTCACTTTTTGCACAAGTGTCATGGTTTTAGAGAAATGTCAAAAATACAGTTGCCTTGGGAGAATTGATGCACCTCTGAAGTGACCTTGGGAAAATCAAGTCTTATCCTAGCTTGGTTGGCCAAATGACTTGCTTGATGCATCCAATGATAATTAGACACAAATATATTTCTATTGAGCTATCCTGGGCTCAATTTGGAGTTGAGTAAGACCTTCAAAGGTTGACTGCAATAGCACTCTGCCTTTAGGCAGCCTCATTTGGCACATTTTGAATAGTCTTGGGAGATTTGATTTTTGATAGGGAAAATGAACCCAAAATTGAAAAATACTAGTTGGGTTGGAAATTATACTCAAATACCTTTCCAACAAGCTATCCCGCTCCCAATTTTGACAGCAGGAAGGCCTCCAAAAGTCTCTGGTAAAAGTTGTTACGCACTAGGTGGTGGCACGGTGCATTGGGTTTGAGGCACGGTGTGTAGAGCTGCCAAACCCAAAATCTTCACCAATTCATTCCAAATTGCCCAATATGCTTGGATCATCATTTTCACAAGTAGGTTGAGCCTCTATCACTTCTTTTCATCCAATTTTGGTGCTTGTTTGATGGTGGTTGTCTTATGGTGGTTGGCTAAGAAAATCAAACCCTACCTCTCACTCCAAAGGAAACAGTGATAGGGTTTGTATCAATTATTTGGCTGCCAAGTTATTCCCTCACTTTTCTACTCCCTCACTCCATTTTTTCCTCATTTCCCTATTCCTTAACCCTACATATCCCTAAATTCACTAATCCCATATCCCCATTCCCATTTCCCAAAATCCCACATGAAAAATCCCAAACCCTAGTCCTATACTAAAAACTCCCAACTATTCTCTAATTCCCTATTCCCTTAACTAAACCCTACCCCAACAATCCCTAAATCCCTCACTGTTTTCTCCCTCCACAATCCCTTAACTCACTTTTCCCTTGGTTGAAAAAGTCAAGAAACATCACAATCACTTACTTCTCATCAAGGCAGCTCCAAGACAGTTCATCCACTAGCAGAGAGGGCATTTGATCCTTTATATGAACGTGATGAATAGACATACACTGGAGCAAAGAAATAAGTGGCTTGAAGATCAACAAGCAATCATGGAGTTACAAAACATACGAGAAAATCGCCAAGTTGCCCAAAGGAGGAGGGTGGAGTTCACTTCACTTGAACGAGAGATCAATGCCGATCGGGAGTCATGGCTTGAAAGAGCCAACATCCACTTAGAGGGATTGTTGTAGAAGGCCAACAAGGATAAAAACTTGTTGAGACACATGGTTGTTCATTACATGGCGAGGAACAAAGTTTGTAAGGCGAGAATCAAGAATTTGAAAGAAAAATTGAAGAACGCATTAAAGAGGAAAAAGGAGCATGATCGACTTCAGATATTGGTTGAGGCTTCCTTGGCTAAACATAGCTCTTTATAGAGAAGACTCAGCCCAAATTTAAAAAAATATGGAGCACTTTTTGCATTTTTGAAATTTTTTGGCACAAAAACAGGATTTTCTGCCCTATGCGCCGTGCCACATGGTGCTCGCTTTTGCTAGGAGCCTAGAAATCACAAAAACTCACAAATTTTGGATTTGGGATGAAAAATTACACTTGCCTACCTATGGCCAAGAAATTTGGGCAAGTTTTGAGCCCTCAAAAATGTCAAAAACACTCAAAAAATGACCTCACTGCCCCTATTTTGACACACAGGAAGTAGTGTTGGGAGAATGGACTTTTGGAGGGGAAAATGGAGGCCAAATTGAAAAATTCCACTTGGTTTGGAAAGTAGACAGGTAGAACTTTACAAAAATCACACCTGTAGCTCATTTTAACACTAGTAAGGTCTCCAAAGGTGGGTCCAAACAGGCGTGATTCATAGAGAATCAGGCACGGTGCATAGAGGAAAAATTGCCAGTTTGACCAAGTTTTGCTCTGTTTTTTGCCTAGTTTTGCCTAGTTTGACGTTTTTACTTTCTTAATGGAAAATTTGTGATTTAATTTGATGTATATTTATGGATCATGATATAAATATGTTAAATTTTCACTTGTATAGGTAGATTCATCAGTTTAAAGGTTGTTTGAAACTGAATGAATCAATTCCCTTGTTTCTAGAGGCATGTTGTTATGTTGCCTAATTTTTAGTTCTTAGTTTAGAATCAATTGGATTAGCTCCTAAACATGTGAGCTCAACCCCTAGAGGCAAGGAGGAGCTATTTTTTTCTATATTATGTTATTTTTCTGTCATTATCATGGTTGGACTCTTGAGAAAGCATTGAGCTCCATTGTACACTCATATTTTCATTTTGGCTAAAGAATTGAGACCAGGATTTGTAGCACTGTTTGGAATTCATGTGGAAATTTGTCTTGGTACAGTGCTTCTATTTGTAATTGTGAATTTTCTTATATGTTATGTATGTCATTCCCTTTCTTATTTCTTCTGAGCTAAACAAACAAGAGTGTAAGTAGAATACATTGAAAGTGTAGTGCTCTACTTGAAGTTTGCTTTAGTTTTTTTATGTTTTCAGCTGTTTGGGGAGGATCCATGATTGATATTGGCCTCTTCAACACCTCGCCTATCTATTCCTTCCATCTCACTCAAATTTAAGTTCCAAAATGATTGCCTACCTTGCCCCATTGAGATCTTTGCAGAACTGAGCCTCAATCCCCGCACCCCAAAATTTGCCTTTCCCTCTAAGCCAACAAAATCATCATTTTATCAAATAAAATTCTCTTGTACATATACCTAGCCTAAGATTAGTAGATATTTTAGTCATCTCAAGCCCTCATTGATCATAATTTGCTGATATTGACCCAGAGAGAGCCCTCTCCTGACCTGGTAGGGCTAGCTACCAGGCTGGGCGTGTTTTGATGTTGGCCCTGGATCCTACCTTTTCAGCCTGAGGTAAATATAGGCACTCCTAGTGCGTCATAATTATATCACAACCTTATCTGGTCATCTGGTGTTATTCCTACCTCAGGTCCATTCATTCAAAATCTGACCTCTCAACCGATTGTTCATACTGCACTCACTTCAGTTCTGGTGCAACCCACCATTCCGACTCCACTTGTTTCATTGTTTCGATTGACTCTTCTAGTTCAACTGATAGTCTCGAGTCAAGTCTCTATAAGTTCTTCAACCCCTCTAGTAAGTGGAGATGCTGTAAAACTGCCTCGGGGGGAAGGTCCGAATATCTCCATGATTTCTGGCACAACCAATGTGTGTGTATCACAAGCTCACATGGTTGGAATGAATCAGCCATCTTATAATGTTATTATGAACCCTGATGGTCCTTCTAGATCGATTAATTTCCAATACCAGTAGTCAATCCATGTTGGTCTATCTGGGTCAAGTAACGTCTAGTACCAATAGCCATATGTGGCTCAGGTTCCATTCCAACCTCTTTATGTTCCATATGGTTCACAAGTGATGGTAAATTCACCTTATGTCCCTCAAGCTAGACCCAATGTTCAGCCTGGTCCATCCGCTATGTTTGGTGGATATAGCCAGATCTAATTCAGGAACTTTTATTACCCTCAAGATGTCACCCCAGGGACTGTCCAGGTACCCTTGTAGCATCAAGGGCAACCCTTGCCACAGCGGGGGCAACCTTTGCAGCAGCAAGGAAAACGGCAACAACCACAGCGCAACCCTTGCAACATTCGCAGCAAACTTTGTAGCCGCAGATGCGGTTTGTTCACCAGTCCTCCCAACCTATGTCCTCGCAAGGTCAACCTCCACAGTTTTAGGGACAAGATTTGCAGCAGCAAGGCCACCCCTTGCAGCAACAAGGTCACCCCGGGTAGCCACAACCCTTGTATTCATATCAACATGCTTAACCTTTGCAAAGTTAAGGTCAAGTCCTGTAGTAGCAGGCTCAAAATCCTTATGTCCAAGGGCAACAAGTTCAAAATCGTTATGTCTAGGGGCGGTAGGTGCAAAATCCTTATGTCCAAGGGAAGTAGAGTTAAACCCTTATGTCCAGGGGAAGTAGGTGCAAAATCTGTATGTCTAACATCAACAGGCTCAATAACCTTTTAACCCATATGTTTCTTATCAGTAGCCTATGGATAGAGAGTATCAAGGCTACCAAGGTCAAAATCCTCCCTACGGGAAAGGTAACCTACAATGGGGGAAAAATCAGATGCCATATGGAAAAAATCCTCCTCTATGGGGGCAAAATCCTTACCAACAAGGATGGGTTCTACAATATGGGCCTACTCAGAGACCCCAAATGCCTTTTAGTACATAATTTCCATTCTTGAACACATTGGAGTTGCTAGATGTTTCTATAGTTACGAATGATTCCATTCTTCATTCGCCATACTAGCCTCTAGTTCCATCCAATATTCAGAGCGATTTTACGAAGTTTTAGGGAAAAGTAAAGGAGGATCCACAAGACCACGTGGTGACATATCACCTATGGTGATCATCCAATTCGTATTCCATTCATCTCCAACTTTTTCAATGAACTCTCATAGGTGCTGCAGCCAAGTGGTACATCGAATTACCTCGATGTACCTACAATTACTTCAACACTCTTGCTATATTTTTCATCACACGTTTTTAGCTGTCAGTTCACTATGAAACTGGAACCCATCTACTTACATCACTTAAACAAGATACTGCAACCCATATCTATTATCACATCCACGAATGGAGGCATTGGAATTGCCTGATTAAGTTTGAAATTACTGTCAGTTCTTGATAGAATGGCTCACCAAATCATTCGCGAGCAAAATTGTTGAAGACATAGCTATGGTGGCTATGTCACTGAGGAGAAAGCCATCACTCATGTCCATTATTTATACCTCATCTACCTGCAATATGGCATGTTATATGATATGTTAATCGATGATCCAAGACCATCATCCGATCTAATAGCATCAAAGTCTCTGGCTACCCCACCTATTGATGGAGTGATTTTTTCTGTGTCTCAAACCCTTGTGGAATCTTCTTCCAAGAAGAAGGTGATCTCAAACACTAGTTCCATTGATCCCTCATGAAACTCACCTGGTCCTGGTAGAACTTCTGAGGTTCACGTTGTCCAGTCTATCACATCAGACAAATCCTCTAAAGGTAAAAGCTCTTGAGCAAAGGCAAGGTCAAATTTGATGCCCCAAAATAGGGCCCTCCTAAGTCATCTATTGGTGATGCTTCTCAAAGGAAACCTAAGTATCCTTGCTGCATCTGTGAGGAGGATCACTATACTAAAGATTGTCCTCGATGATCTAAAGTTAGTTGCTTGCTCAAAGGGACCCCAACTGCCTTAAAAGATTCCTTTCCATCCCAGTAGACCCAAATGGTATACCAACCTCAGTGTTTCGCTTCCTCAGGTTCCCAAGTGTTTATGATGAGTACGCCTATACATGTGGCTACCAGATTGAAAGATTATCAAATATCTAATCCGACAATAGGGAAAGAGAAAGAAATTACCCCTTCATCCTCTATCCTATCAACCTTCGGTCCTCTCCATATAGAGAAACCTAATCCTGATTCCGCTATTCAACCTCCCTCTCGGGGTGTGCTGTGACAGTCCTCATAAATCCAAATGCTCAAGCCGCTCAGCATTATCACATTGTTGAGGATTTGGCTCAAGTTCCATGAGCTATGTCTGCTCTCGAGGTCATTCAAAGTTTTCCTTCTCAGCAGAAAGCATTGCTGTCAGCTATTGGAGGTATTGACCCCTCTAATTCCAATCTCATTTGTTTGATCTGGAAAACCATGTACCATGCTTACCTCATTAGATTTCCTTTCTCATTCACGTGATCATTAATGAGAAGACAATTCACAGGACCATCATTGATGAAGGTGCTTCCACTTGCACCATGCCTATCTCTTGTTGGAAGGCAATTGGTTCTCCCACCTTGAACCAATCACCTAACACTTTGGAAGCCTTTGATGGGTGCAATTCTTGACCATTCGGTGTCCTTCCTAATATTTCCATTACCTTGGAAGGTAATACAGTACATGTCAAAGTAGAAATTGTGGATGAAAATCTTAACTATAATCTTCTATTCATACAAAGTTGGTCCCATGCTATGCATGTTGTAGCCTCCTCTCTATTCCATGTGATCCTTTTTCCCCATCAAGGGAAGAATGTCATGGTTGACCAGTTGTCTTTCTTTTCCTCTTCTTCCTCAGATGGAAATGTTCCTTAGGTGAAGCATATCGATGCTCCTTATGAGAGTGTGGGAGCTGGAATTTTTAAAGATCCCACCTTGATGTGTATTTTTCCTCTCCTGCCTCCACATGTTGCCTTAGTCAACATGATCTCAGTTAAGTCTGATCCTTGGGTCATTCCTTCTCTTGATCTTGTTGATACATGGGGTGATGTCATGTCGTTAAGCCCTGCCGAGATCAATTATGTGGAGATTGTTTTGGCTTTAGCTTCGATACCTACTGATCATAATGTTTTGAGTACGTATCTTTACACGTATTATTAATCCCCATGGCTTGGTTCTTTGGATTCTCCCGATCCCTTAATTGATGCTTTTCCTTCTGATGAAAGTAGCATGGAAATTATGTCTCTGGAGGAAGCGCCATGGAATGATACTCATCATCGTTCCTCGTTCTCACCTGGCCTAACGGTCATGTCTACCTATCTTGAGAAGTCCTCTTATCGTTTCCTGACCCAACCACTTCAGACGCCTATCACGACCCATGAATTTTGGTCGGAAGGGATCATGGGTAATATTACCCAAATGATGCCCATCAACATTTCTGTTAAACTGGGTATCGTTGAAAACCTTCATATTGGGGTGACTTGTTTTACTGATGAGATCAAGCTCTATACTCATCTTTTTCAAGAGTTTCGATATTTTTTTGCATGAACGTCTGGCATTGACCCAAGTATATTCATGCATGAAATTCCGACTTATCCTAATGTGAAGCCTGTCCGACAATGCCTTCGTCCAGTGCACCCTAGATAAGTGGCCACCATTAAAGGGGAAGTTGAAAAAGTTCTTAAAGTTGGATTTATTTATCTAATCCCTCTGACAAATTAGGTGTCAAATATCATACTAGTAACAAAGAAGCAAGGCACCGTTCAGGCTTTTATTGATTACCATGACCTCAATCAAGCCTATGCAAAGGATAACTAGCCCACTCCTTTTATAGACCAGACCATCAATGAATGCCCTGGGAGTGATAGTTTCTCCTTTATGGACGATTTTTCTGGTTATAACACTATTGCCATGGTGTTGGTACAGGACGATGATGAAGGTCATGAACATGTCATTTATTACATCAGTCACAATCTCCTCAATACTAAGACCCATTATGCTCATGTCGAGAAGGTGGCTTTGGTTGTTGTTCAAGTTGTTCAATGATTTAGGCATTATATTATCCTCCACACTGCAACTATGATTTCCAAGCATAACCCCATGAATTACATTCTAACTCATTAGCTGCTTGGGGGTAAGTATTCTAAGTGGACTATTGTCCTAAAAGAATTTGATTTGGTGTTCACTTCTATTCCTACTGGTGCTAATGAGCAGCTCCCCGATGAGACCCTTTTTTTGATTAGCACTCTTGATCCTTGGTACGGTGACATCACTGTGTACCTCCAGAATTCTACCTTCTAGTCTGCATTGAACAAGGATGATTGTCGATGCATTCGACATCAATCCCAACCTTATCGCATCATTGGGGATACTTTATACCATGTTGGTGTTGATTCAATTCTTCATCGATGTTTAACTCTTGATGGGCTGAAAGAGTGTTGAATGACTTACATTCTAGTGCATGTGGTGGTCATCTATCTGGCTACACTAGTGACCACTGCTCAAAAGATCCTCCGTGCTCGTTACTTCTAGCCCTCCATATTTAAGGATTGCATCCTTACTGTTCGCAAATGCCACGAGTGTTACAGGGAAACGTGTCTATACAGAACTGCTAATCCCACTAAGGCGGGTAGCTACCTTAGAAACAAACAAAGTAAAACTACTTTTGTTTTCCTTTATGAAAGATAGATGAGAGAAGAATAAAGGAGACCAACCTCTGTCTTGCGCTTGGCTCCTTGCTCGATTCCTCTCTCTTTTGATAGTCCTTTGCTACTTGCTTTCTTGTATACCCAACTTCACAGAGTACCTGTAGAATCAAAGCAGCATAACACTATACAAGAACATAGATCTACTATCATAAACAATCTAGGATCAGATGTAAATTGACCATACAAATGCATGAAACATAAATGACACAAGATTATGGAGGAAAACTTGAATAGATTTATTGATAATCAAGAAAGAGCCAAGAGAGTTACGACCAGTTGTTCTGACCCAACATCATCCTCTCAGCAAGTAAGCCCTTCTTCACCTCATGCAAAGCTTAGATCACCCAACACTATGATGTTGCCTCAAGAAACCAACAACAGTTCCTTACAAGATGAAAAATTCCAGCCTCTAGATCTCTGGGATGAGGGATCCATATATAGATGTCTATAAGGGGGATGAGTCAGCTTGTGATTTGATTAGTGTCTTCCCTCTGATATTTCTTGCTTCCACTTGGAGATTGATGATCTCTTACTCATCCTTGGTCGAATTCAGAGAGGCAAGTGTCACAGGAGAAGTTTCTGGAAGATTCATGCTTCTCCACCTCACGTATTGACACTGCCATTTGTCTCTTCTCGCCCATCGTACCCCATAGAAGGGATTTTTGAAATGTAATGCACCCACTGAGTGTACTTAGGTGAGATGCAACACACTTTGCCTATGGAGCAGGTGAAATGATCCAGTTTTGACCAGTTCTGAGTAGTTTTTTCATGGAGAACTTCTGGGAGAAGCTGTAATCAGTTGACCTTGTTCCTTTAGGCATTGGAACAAAACTTTTAGGGACTTAGGATCCCTTGGTTTATGGAAATTTTATGCTTGGGGTTGCAGTGCCCAAAAATGTCTATAACAGTTGCCCCCTAAAGCATGAGGTCATTAATCTTTTTGATGTCGGGTGAAATGCTTTATCATGAGGATCCGAAGTTATTTCAAGCTGGGAGGAGACCTGTAATAAGATACAATACAATACATTATCTTCATAATATTTTCATGATCTAGCTGAGACGAGCATTCCCATGCTCAGCTTTATAAATTCATTTTCATGTACATAGGACAGACAATCGTTTGAGTGTAGACTGATGATTCTGGTAGAGCCATCATCCCTTTGATTGGATGATTATCTGTGCAGCAACGATGTACATTTGATGTCTTTATTTTCTTGAATATATATTGCAGCCCGGATGGATGAAAATAGATCCGGGGTCTTCAATCTCATTTTATCTTCACTCAAATTACAAGTTGATCCATGCGAGAGATGTTCTCAAGTCGAACATTGAAAGACATCTCATGATTACTAGCCAATGATGTAAGCTGTTAACAGGTGCGAGAGGAACCACCGATAATGATAATGACCCTCAAGGTACTGTAGTACAATTCACATGGTGTGAATAAAGGACTTGGCATCGAACACCACGCAAAATCTTTCGGTCGAAGGTCGTTGATGTAAACCTGTCGCCATAAGTGAGAATCTTGCCATTGAGGCATGCAAGCTTCAAAGTACTGAAAGGGGTGTCCCTAGATCGACTTCTTGGATAATGAGCTGATGTCGACAAGAAGCAATCCATCATAGGAATCCCACATCAATGACATGGAACGTAGCAAATGCTTTTAATGGAGATGAAAACGGTCTAGTGATATAAGGTTCAGGGTGGCAGTCATGAAAGAATGGAGTGTAAATGTATTGTAGCGGGTGAGACACAGGCGAATTCTCTGAGTGACTTCTCTTGAAAATATCGGCAACACTGACATGATGGATTGGTAGCATTAACCCCAAATGTGGATGGTTTGATGTGACCATGGTGATGTGACCGATGAATGAAACAACCTAACCCGAATTGGATGCGGAGTGAAATTGTCATGTTCAAGAGCGACTTGCTACCAACAAAGTTTCTTCAAGTTTTCTTCCCAATTTTTCCCCAGTCATTGCTGACTAGTACCTCTTTATTTTTGTCAAGCTTGAGGAGGATAACATATGCTTGTTCTATAATTTTCCCTTCGGGCAAACCCATCGCTATGTTTTAACAAGCCTAGCGATAGTGAAACTCGTTCTTGTCTGCTATGGACAAGTTTGTTGCTATTAGGTTTTAACGAGTTTAAAGACAAAGATAACTCAGTCCTTTTCAATTTTAGAGAGTCTGAAAAGGTACATAAAGGAAACTCCAAAAATCCTTTTTCGTCATCTAATCCCTTAAGTCCGAAAAAGTATAAAACAATACAGAAGGGATGAATTTTCAATACTTTTAACGAGCTAAACAAAACAAGCGCTCGATATTTTTGTGTAATAATCCCTCAGGTCCAAAAAGATTAAAATCTAAAGGAGGGATAGCACTTCCAGCCCCTTTAATGAGCTGGAGAGGCCAATCGCTCATCAATATTTTGATATTTTATGATTCAGTTGAAAAGAGCTTGAAAAGAGCGTAAAGGAGACTCGTCCTTGAGGAACGAGTGATAAATTTGGGTAGCAGCTGATTCCAGGTAAGGCTTGGATTTTCCCAATCATGGCAGAGTTACAAGGATGGCTAATAGGATCACTCTTCGCAGCTATTCCTCAAAAGGGGTAAACAATCAAATAGAAGTGAATGATCGGCCAATACAAACTGGAGGTGATGATGAGAACACGACCAAGGCTTTAAAGGCTGAAGTACTACATTCACGACGATTATTTACCAGAAATTGGTTCATTTTTTATTGAGCTTAAACGCTGGGGGAAACATTTTCTCACTGCTTATGTTTATTTTTTAACGAGCATGAAGTCCGCGTTAAAACTGCTTGATATATCCAGTCGTATAATAAGGATGTCTCATATATACAAATGGCAAATTTTCAAATCTTTGCCCCACATCCTTTCTTTATGCAAGTTAGGAAACGACCAATCCTACGAGTTTAAAGGGTTAGAGGACCTACAAATTTAAAAAATAAATGGTCGCTTTTCGCTTGCACACCAAAAGGTTTGCATGCCCCCAGGTATAGAGACATAGAGTTTCAAGGTTACCCCGCAATTTCGCAGACAAAACATTTTTTTTGCAAAAAGGCCTACCTATTTCAGGTTACCAAAGATTTTTCTATTCACACCGCGAACAAAACACTTCTTCGGTGATGTCTACCGAAATAGAAAAAGGCGAGTGGCGCAGATGCCACCACTCACATAAATTTGACGAGGGAACCTTGTTCCAGTCCAACCCCATTTTCCAATTGCGGACGGGAGTGTCAGACTAGTCATATATCCTTCACGGAAACCTACGTTATACCTGAAGTTTTCCTGTCGAAGCAGACTAGGGTGCATGCCCCCTGGGTTTCAGTCATGTCCCCCGAATTACTCGTACTCATCAGGTGGACGGACTGGGGATTGATGAGACATTCCTTGCATGAAAATACCATTCAGGGATGGTATATGACTATTTGCTATGCGTGAACCGGGGAATGAAAGCTAGTCTACGAGCTTGACCACTCTTCCTTCGTGTGGAGAACACATTACTCTAAAGAGTGATGAGACAATGGCTCCCATGCTATAAATATAGTCTCGCCCAAGGAGTAGATTATAATCCAAGGGTCCTTGGACTACCATTATGTTCATGTGAATGGTTTTCCTTCTCAATGTTATGGGCGCATTGGGAAGGATCCCTAACGGTCGACTGGTTCCTTTGTCAAAGCCCGTTAGATTTCTCATCTCAGGAAAAAGCGATGGCGAACCAAGTGCTTTCCAAGCAGTCGAGGAAAGGATACTCACAGAAGCCCCTTCATCTATGATGGTACTGGCCATAACCATTCTATATACTTGAGTGATAATTCAGAATGGTACACTAGCCGGTAAACGGGGTCTGCCTAGCTGATTCTAGTCGAAGGAAACAATTAGGTTGCTTGGAGGTGGGACCGAATAGATGGCCGGGTACGACTCTGATGAAATTCCTTCCTGCGGTAAAGGAATGGGTAAATTTCCCCCATGTTCATCAGAGTCTGTGTTTATGAAAAGAATTTGGACGGTGTCATCCTTGTTCTCTTCGGTGACTGTATCGTCTGAAGATGGAACCTCTGAAGGCAAGACCGGGTCAACTGCCGCCTCGACCTTTTGACTTTCGTCTGGTATGGGTTTAGATGGTTTATCTTCAATGGTAGATGCTTTGGCCGACCACCTGGGCAGGTCAGCCGGATTTTCAACTAGCGACGGACTCGGCAAGAGTTTCTTATATCCAGGAGGAAGTCGTAACGGTGAAACCAGACGATCGTCCAAGACTCTTTTAGCCTCGTCTAAGAAGGGACAACAGTGGATGGTGTGATCGCCTTCACACAATTTACAAGGAAATTTTCACTTTCCTTTTTGTCCAGGGACTTCACTTTCACTAGTTGACGGTGTGCTTTCAACATGATCATCAGGGGTTGACGACACTGGGTTGTGCAAATGAGGAGACCAGTCCCTTAAGATCTGAGGGATGCAGGGACAATCTCTATGGTAGTGGTCTCCTTTGCAAACGACACATGGTGATTTATGCCTGGTCGGTGCAGTGTGTGGATTTTCGCTAGACGACGCTTGGTTGCCCCTTTTTGCCTTTGGATCCTTCTTCTTCTTCTCTTTCTTCTTCTTTTCCTTCTTCTTCTCAGGTACTTGATTTTTGGCTTTACCAGCCTCATCAAGCGAAGAGGAAGGAGGAGAGGAAGAATTAGAAGAAGTAGAGGGCTGGGGGGTAACTCTGGAATTGTCTAGTTGCCAACTCGATTGTTCAGGAATTGTGGTGTTCTGAACGACGGAGGTTGAGAAAATCCATATGGGCAAGCCGATTGTCAATCCTAGAAGCAACAATGTGGCCATATGGGGTGCACCAACATCTCCCCAATAGGAGAAGGGACTAGGATTTCCACCAAAGGGAACTCCTTGGTTGGTGGACTCCATTTTCTCAACCTAAGGCCAATGTAGGAAAGGTGATGATTGTTTCGTTTAAAATAAATTTTAGATGCTTTGACACAACTTGTTTTTTCAATTTTAAAGAGTCGAGAAAAAAAAAAGATGACTCTAGTCACCTTCTATTTTTAATGAGCCTGAAGTGACAAGTGCTCAGATGGACCTTTTCCGTTAAGGAGTTTGAAAAGGAATGAAAGGGACTACTTTGGAAATCTAGGAAGAGGGATTACCAAACCAATCACAAAACTGCAGAATACTTTTTACGGTACGACAGTCAATCTTCCCGAATGCTGTGTTCAGTGCATTGCGATCGATAGGGCGGTAGACACGGCTTCCTATGGATAAAGGATTAAGCCTATTGTGGTCTCCCAAAATATACTCAACGGTACATGGGAGCACAAGTCCGTACTGGCACTTATCGTCTCAAAGTGGAGGAATCACCCAACCAATAGTGAAAAAAACAGTTACCAGGCTTTACGACGTCGGAATACGTCTCTAGCCTAGACTTCTAGATGTTGTGCGTTAGGTTCCAAAGCGTTGTTAGATTCATTAAATTTATTTTATAGTTGATCTTGCTTAATAAATTTTCCTTTCAGGTTCACCACGTGATGTAGATGTACAATTCCTAAAATGCAATCTAAGATGATGTACAGTCATTTTATCTTCTTTGTACAATGGAAATCCTAGCTACTAAGGAAAGAGAGACAATATTCTTTCAGCAAAGAGTATAGAGCACACACTATATGCACTGTCCTAAATCAAACCAATCAAACAGTCTAAATGAAAATGCACATGCATGTATTTGTTTTCAGCCTTCTTAATATGTGGATGATAAAAGAAACCTAATGCACAAATCTGAATTATTTTTCAAAGCGACAATTACTAACAAGTTTCTTTTCAAAATCAAAATGAAGACAATGACAACACTTTGCGATTTGGAAATGAAAACTTGCTTTCGAAACTAAAAAAACTACTAATTCAGATCCAATACAATAGTAACAGGGTAATCGACTATTAAGAATGATTAGATTCTCTTCTATGACTGAAAATGACACTTGTGACACTTTCAAATCAAGAAAAAATAGTACAATTATGTTACTTTTTTGCAAAGGAGAACTGAAAATGACTCAACAAATACACAAAAACATTTATAGTTCTTTGCACAATGGAGGTGGAATAACAGCAAGGAAAGGGGTTTCAAACATAGGTGTACTGACTACAGGCAACAAAATTCTTGAATAGATCTGAAAAGAGTGAACAGAAACCAAAATTCAGGAACAATGCCTAGTCTGATCAGCGCATCTGTAACACAGTGAATTTGAAATGCAGCGCACCTACTACACTTGGGAATTGCGTTGAATTTGAGATTCACAGAACAGACAGTGCACTGGACCAGAAACGAGACTTTGCTTGGGTTCTGGGTCACAATTTGTAGTTCAGTTAAGGGATTTTGGCCGAGCAAGTGGTAATCAGGGGGATGAGTCAGCTTGTGATTTGATTAGTGTCTTCCCTCTGATAGTTCTTGCTTCCACTTGGAGATTGATGATCTCTTACTCATCCTTGGTCGAATTCAGAGAGGCAAGTGTCACAGGAGAAGTTTCTAGAAGATTCCATGCTTCTCCACCTCACAGATTGACACTGCCATTTGTCTCTTCTCACCCATCGCACCCCATAGAAGGGATTTTTGAAATGCAACGCACACACTGAGTGTACTTAGGTGAGATGCAACGCACTTTGCGTATGGAGCAGGTGAAATGATCCAGTTTTGACCAGTTCTGAGTAGTTTTTTCATGGAGAACTTCTGGGAGAAGCTGTAATCAGTTGACCTTGTTCCTTTAGTGGTTGGAACAACACTTTTAGGCACTTAGGAGCCCTTGGTTTATGGACATTTTATGCTTGGGGTTGCAGTGCCCAAAAATGTCTATAACAACGAGTGCTAGATTTATGAGTGAAAAATGTGCACCCCACCGCTCTCCTTCACCTTGTTATTACTGTTCGTCCCTTTTCCAAATGGGGCATTGATTTAATGACCTGTAACCCTTGTTTAGCATGGGGGCATGGTTATATTATAGTTTCCGTGGATTTCTTAACCAAATGGGCTAAAGCGATGCCTATGTATTCAACTTACGGTAAAACGACAGTGCAATTTATATTCAATCATGTTATTTCTAGGTTTGGAGTGCCTCAAGCCATTTTGACTAACCATGGCTCCCATTTTCACAATTACATCATGGTTGAGTTGACTTCTACATTGGGCCTGAGTCACGACAGGTCAAATCCATATTACCCTCAAGCCAATGGCCAAGTTGAAGTTGTAAACAAAGTGTTAGTCACTATGCTTCAACACACCATTGGGATGCACAAATCCAATTGGCATCTCATGCTTTTTTCAGCTTTGTGGGCCTACTGAACCTCGACTAAAGACGCAACTAGATTCACCCATTTTCAGCTCGTCTATGGTCTATAAGCAACTTTACCAATTGAGTGTGAAATTACCTCACTCAAATTAGTTGTTGAACTACTCCTTAAAACCTCACCTCAAGAAGAGAGTCTTTTGTATTTAGAATGACTAGATGAAACCTGTTGTCTCACTGCTTTAGTCATTGAAGCACAGAAAAAGGAGTTTAATTCCCATTTTGATCAGTCAGTCTCTCCTCGTGCTTTTTCTGAAGGTGATCTAGTCCTGCTATATGACCAAGCTAATGATAAGCTGGGCGCGGGTAAATTCGAACCCATGTGGCATGGGCCCTATATTGTCAAGTGTGTTTCACAAAAAGGGGCCTATCAGATGATTGATTATGAGGGGAACCCTTGGACAAGCCCTGTAATGGGTTGTATCTCAAAAAGTACTATGTCTGAATCATCTTGCATGGTTACTTTTGTACATAAGTGTGTTATTCATTTTTATGCAAGTTTGGTTTGGTGTTTTTTCCAAGTAGCTTTCCTTCTTATTATCTCTTCACCTGCTTTACAGTTGTCTTTGACTCCTTACGTCAATTTTGCTGATGGTGCTTGCCATAGTACCTAGAATATATCCTTCACGGCATGGGCTATTTACGCCCTAAATGGTGAGTTGATTGATCTTCTGGGTATTTGTTTAGGTCAAACAACTAATAACATTGCTGAATATAGTGCGGTTATCGATCTCTTGTCAGAAGCCATTACTCTTGACATTGGGGAAATGGTTGTTATCCTTGATTCATAGCTTGTTGTTCTTCAGCTCAATGGGAAATATTCCATCAGAAACCCTCACATATTGAGAATCTATTTTCGTATTCGTCTTTTAGAAAGAAATTTTCATTATATCACATTTCATCACATTCCAAGACATATGAATACATTAACAGATGAATTAAGAAATTATGTGTTAGACAGACATTTACGCAACATGTGAAAAATAAAACATTGTATCATAGTAAACATGAAATATAGCATATAGCATAGATATATATGTGTGTGTGTGTGTCGATAATGTTTGAGTGTTGTACATCAAAACCCAAAAAATAATATATGTGTTTAGTACATCAATGGCTTGTATGGCTCAAAACTATAAATGCAAAAACTATGGACTACTCGACATGGTGATCATGATAGCACATCAATTCTCATACTACTCGAGTCAGTAAATGGCGAATCTGATCTGGCACTCCTACTGTGTGCTTCTGATATTGGTATGTAATGTCTACCATCCAGGCATACTTTGGGATGCCTCTGGTTAGGTTATCGAGATTCCGTGCAATATCCTCCTCAGTGTCGACTCCTTCCTGATAAGGAGCGATCTCAAATTGACAAGAAAAGCATTTAGCAATTGAGGAAATCCCGACTGGTTGCTCTGGTCCTACATCTGCAAATTACAAAACCAAAGTGTCACAAATGAATATATTTCAAAAACAATAAAAAAAATCAAAAATAAAAATTATTTGCTTACCTCCATCATCAAAATCCCCCCCCCTCTGGGAGCGGCATGTCAGGATCGGCATGGAAGTTAGTACCACTATATGGCCAATCCTCTACCACAATCATTTGACACCTTAGCTACGTAAAGAAGGCGGGCTTGTATGACATATGCTTGCCCCCGCTAGTCCTGGGAATCAGTTCACTCCATCGGACCATCCGTGGATCTCGTGGCAATGGAGGGTTTACCTCTGCTAGATGATAGTGAAATAGTGGGGTCTATTCCAAAAATAAAGTCACCAAAATGGAACCATATCCAAACTGTTTCAGGTTCCCCACCTTGCATTTGATAATTTGAGTTTCATATTCATTTTCACGGCTTCTTTCCAGTTGAAGACAGTGGCTGCCATGTAGTCTATGGAATACTGGAATTTTGACTTGTTAGACTCATGCAATTCTTGAGCCCCAACAACTCTGTTTATGGTCAATCACGATACTTTCAGTACAATGTCATTAACACTCATCATATCAACCTTGCCGATTTTTTATTTCAGCGCTTCTAGAAAATGTTCTTCGAGCAACATGTTCATACTTGTCTCGATGGGCCTAGCCCCATAGGAATTGATTGGTTCCCCTCTTCGGGAAGATCCAGTGATAAAGTAGGTGTCTGAAGTCTCTAGCTCCAGCTCTTGGTCATGGATTACAAATATTTTGTGTCCACGTACCACAAACTGATCAAATATTGTAACAAATCAGGTTGAGCCTAAAGACCCGGTGTAAGGAATAATTCGAGGAGCCCGAAGTTCCTCAGAGCATCTAGATAGTTTGGATCTTCCAATGCCAATAATTCAATTGCTTTGTGCTCATGTTCTTTCCAATCAACCATTTTTCTACTGTATTTTGCCTGCAAACCCCAGGCATTCAAGTCAGCATCATTCTTTGACCAAGAAATTATGGATTTAAAGCAAATAAATTGAGAAAAATCAAAATTTTTATACTCTCTACGCTGGCGTGAATGTTTTAAAATAGCAGCATCAATGGTGTAGGTTACCGTGGTAATAACCCTCGATTGTAATGATCCCATGCTTGGATCTTGCACTGATCGAGGGCAGATTATTTTTGCCAAATTCTCCTAAAAAAATAGTAAAAATGGTTAAAAACAAAAAAAAAACAGGTTTGAAAACAACGCTTAGGGTCTTAGCTCTTACCTGTAATTGACTATTTGTTGATCGACCTCCTGGATCTACCGAAATCCTCTCCTGAAGATTTAGGGTACAAGTGGATAAAAATTGCTCCAAATGAGGTAAAAGAGGTAAACGGTAAAAAAATTAATTTACTTTTTCCCTTTTTATAACCTTTTCATGATATTTTAGGGTTTTTAAAGCATTTTTTGCCTATTTTTACCTTAGAAATTGGATAATGTGTTTGCTTCTTGTGCAACGATAGGTGATGGATTACTAATGATGTTGGAGTTATGTTTAAGCCTTTTCTCGACTCGTAGAAAAACTGGAATGAAAATATCACCGAGTATTTTTCCCTTTGACTCGTTAAAGAGGATAAAAATGGGGGGTCTACTTTTAGCTCTTTCTCGACGCTTAAAACACGAAAATATTTTTTAGCTCTTGTTGTTTTGAACTTGTTAAAGGCTACAAAACTTCCTTTACCAGTATATGTTTACCCCTTTTCGGAATGGGATAAACTATTTACAAAAAAGGTACTCCTTGGCTGACATTGTCAAGCAGTTCTCTCAAGTATTGTTCTCTACCTTTTTAGGCTCGAGAGACACAACTGTACAAAAAGGGACCTTTTGGAGTTTTCTTTTATGTATCTTTTTCAAACTCTCTAAATATGAAAAATATATTGAGTTACACCTTTTTCAGATTTGTTAAAAGATTAAATGACATCAAATTCATCACCATGATGGACATAAGCTTCTCCTTCCTAGGGCTCATTAATCTTACTAGGTCGGATTCATCCGAAGGATGGACATACAGTGCAAGTAGATCCTATCCCCTTCAAGCTTGCGATAAAAAATAATTGGGATGCCTGCCACAAATGGTGGGGGAAAGTGGGAAATTTTTACCAGTTGAGTCGGCAACTAGTCAGTCATGAACATGACACTCTTCTGCTTCGTGTTAGTGTGGGATATCCCCACTTCATCATTGACCTTCCTGAGTTTGAGCCACCATTTTTTCCTTTCCATTTGATCTCCACCTCGTCATCATGACCTCCGATCCTATGGATCCCAAAGCTGTCAAACTCCGGAGTCATGTCTCCAATATGTTCAAGAGTTAATCCTTCTGTAGTTTACACTCATTCATGTTTCTCTATATCATTCATAATCATTTCATCCCTTGTCTCGTGTCGATGATGTGGGATACATCATGGCCCTCCTTTTACACAATCACTTCCTATAAACTTCAACTCATTATCTGGGAAGTTGACCCAGAGAGTCCCTTTAGTTCCTTATTCACATTCCGTGAATTGTGTTGCTGGTACCTTGAGAGCCATTGTCATTATTGGTGGTTTCTCTTGCACTTGTTAATAGTTCACATCATTGACTGGCAATCAAGTAATTTTATAGCATGTTCGACATCAACACATCTATTCACGTGCTATGAACTATACTTTGATCGGGTTGTGTTGGAGCGCAAGACCTTGGGCTCAGATTAGAGAATTCCAAGTTGCATGGTGATGTGACATGATCATGCTTACATACATGCCCCTTTTAGATGGATGGTTGTGACCATTTGATGATTCTGTTATCTGGGATCCTTCTCATTATTGGATGGTTGTGACCATACCTTGGCTTTGATATGATCCTTCATATTGGATGGCTATGCCCATACCTTGGATCCGTTTACATGATCTTCTTCTGGATGATTGTGTCCATACCATGATTCATGTATCAGATATTTTAGTGATGTATATGTATCCATGCTTTCTTGCAGGTTTTCTGACGGTGGCCTCCGGTTCCATGCATCTACTGATAAAGCATTTCACCTCTCACTCTTGTTCTACATTCATGATTTAGGGGGCATCTGTTACACAATATTTTGTCATTGAACCTCTACTCCTCGTTCCTCAATCCTGGAGGACCTCCACAGTGACCCTCATATGTTTCCCTGCCATGAATAACATGTCCCTACATCCCTCTTGTTATAGACATATTTGGGCACTGCAACCCCAATCTTATATGTCGATAAACCTAGGGCTCTTTAACCCCTAAAAGTGTTGTTTCATACCCTAAAGGATCATGGTCAACTGATTACATCATTCCCCAACAATTCCACCTGAAAAACCACTCAGAACTAGCCAAAACTAGACCATACTAACTGCTCCATTGTCAGGATGCGATACATACTCACTTCTACACTAGCCAGGTGTGATGCATACTGAAGAGGCCTTCTGTGGGGTGCGATGAGTGAGAATGGACAAATGTCCAAGACAATTTGCTAAGTGGATGCTCATGGAATCTTCTAGAAACTTCTCCTATGACACTTTCCTCTCTGAATTCGCCCAGGGATGAGTAAGAGATCCAAGAAATCTCCAAGTGGAACCAAGAACAACAAATGGAATGACACTAATCAAAATCCTAGATATGATTCACACCTTTGCAGACATCTATAAATGGATCCCTCATCTGAGAAATCTGCAGGCTGGAATTTTGTAATTTGTAAGGAAGTGCTGATAGTTTGTCTTTGAGAAGGAGCATTGTATTGTTGGGTGATCTTGTTTTTCATGAGGTGAAGAGGGATTTGATGCTGGGAGGATGATGCTGGATCAGACAGTTTGGTTGTAATTCTCCCTTCTATTTAATAAATTTCTTTGAGTTTTCCTCCATACAATCGTGTATTTGTGAATCTTGTTATTTGTGAATGCAATTGTATCTTCAACGTATTTCTGATTCTTCATTGTTTATGATATAATAGATCAAGATGCTTTGATGGTGTTTTGTTACTGTGTTTCTACAGGTACTCTCCAAGCGAGATAAGTACAAGGAGGAGTTGCAAGCTCTGTCAAGGGGGAGAGAGGTCAAGCAAGGAGACAAGCAGAAGATTTAGGTTGGTTTTTTCGCCTCTCTCTTATCTATCATACATAGAGGAAATCCCAAATTGCTTTGATTGTTTGTTTCTAGGATAGCTGCCAATCAAGAGGGCTAAAAAATCGAAAAGACACTAGTTTCCGTATAGGTTATGTGATTGGTCAAGACACCATTCACCTTCGTCTATTTGGCGAACGAAGCCAAGGAGGCGTTTTTTCTGTTCCATGGATGAAACCATCCTACCATATGAATTTCCCTGTAAGTTAAGTGATTGGTCCAACACACCACTCACCTTTGCCTATTTGGCAGACAAAGCCAAGGAAGTGTTTTGTCTTCTTCGCGAATGAAACAATCCTGCTTAACCATAGTGTTATCCATACGGTAATGGAGACTCTCCTTTTGTCGATGCCTGGAAACCCTTTTATGCAAGCTAAAAATGACCAATTCCATTTTTTAGCTTTTTATCTTTTTAGCATTTTAGTTCTTAACTTATTAGGTTAGGTGATTGGTCTGACACACCATTCACTTTTGTCTGCTACGTGGATGAAGCAAAGGAATTGTTTTGTCTAAACGCTGATGAAACTATCCTACCTAACCTCAATAGTTCCTTAGCTTTTTAGTTTTTCTAGCTTTTTAGTTTGGTCATTTCTAGTTCGCATAAAACATTGAGCATATGTTGTCGCATAGTGAAAGCTCGTTAAAAATGAACTGAGCTATGAGCAATGTTGTCGCATGGTTCAAGCTTGTTAAAATATAAACCTACCACTAAGCATATGTTCCCCCAGAGTTCAATCTTGTTAAAAAATCAACCTGCCTTAGGTAAATAACCTTTGTGATCGCAATTATATTAGCCTTAGTTGTGTTCCTTCCATCACCTCCATTCTTTTGGCCGATCATACACTTCCACTTGATTGTTTACCATTTTGAGGAACAACTGCAATGAGTGGTTATGTTAGCCACCCTCTTCACATCACCATGTTTTGAGAAGTTCCAAGCTTACCCGAAACCAGTTTGCTACCCTAAACACCACTCGTTCCCCAAAAAATGAGTCTCCTTTAAACTCTTTTCAGACTCCTTAAATATGAAAAGATTGTCAAGAAATTGGCCTTCCCAGCTCGTTAAAGTGATTGGAAGTACAATCCCTCCTTTATTTTAATCTTTTTTAGACCTGAACGATTATACCATGAAAAATTTCAAGCGCTTGTCTTTTTTGGCTCGCTAAAGTGATAAGAAAAGTCATCCCTTTTGTATTGTTTATCCTTTTTCGGACTTAAGAGATTATGCTATGAAAAAGAACCGCTGGAGTTTCCTTTTCATCCATTTTCAAACTCTCTAAACATGAAAAGGACCGAGTTATCCTTGTCATTAAACTCGTTAAAACAATAGTGAAAAACTTGTCCACCCAGACAAGAACGAGTTTCACTGTCGCTAGGCTCACTAAAACATAGCGACAGGTTTGCCCGAAGGGAAAACTATAGAACAAGCATATGTTATCCTCCTCAAGCTTGAAAAAAATAAAGAGGTACTGGTCAGTAATGACTGGGGAAAAATGGAAGAAAACTTGAAGAATTTTATTGGTAGCAAGTCACTCTTGAACATGACACTTTCACTCCATCACCATGATTGAGTCAGGTTGGGTTATTCCGTTCACTAGTCATATCACCATTGGTCCTCCATACCATCCATATTTTTGGGTTAACGCTACCAATCCATCTCAGTGTCACTGATATGTTCAAGAGAAGTCATTCAGAGAATTCGCCATCCATTTAATGCCTCATCCACTGCAATACCTTCACCCTCTATTTTTCATGGCTACCATTCTTGAACCTTGTATTGTCAGATTGTTTTTCATATCTAGAAAATCGTTTGCTTCGTTTCATGTCGTTGATGTGGGATACATTAAGGCCCTCCTACAATGGGTCACTTCTTGTCAACATCAACTCATTATCCAAGAAGTTGACTTAGAAACAACCCTTTCAGCACTTTGAAGCTTGAATGCCTCAACGGCAAGTTTCTCACTTCCGGCGACAGGTTGACATCAATGGCCTTCGACCGAACGATTTTGTGGGTGTTTGACATCAGATCATATATTCACACCACATGAATTGTACTATAGTACCTTGAGGGTCGTTATCATTATCGGTGATTCCTCTCGTGTCTGATAACAACTTACATTATTGGCTGGTAATTAGGCGATGTCTATCCATGTTCGACTTCAGGAAATCTTTTCACATGGATTGAATTGTACATCGGGCGAAGATTGAACGAGTTTGAAGACCCTGGATCTAGTTTCATCCATCTGGGCTATGATATATTCAAGAATATAAAGACATTAAATGTACAAAGAAGTTTCACAGATGTTCATCCAAGCCAGGGATGATGACTCTACATATAAAGAATCGCCAGTCTAAAATTGCAGGTGATTATCTGTTCTATGTACATGAAAATGAATTTATAAAGCCGAGCATGGGAATGCCCACCTCAGCTAGATCATGAAAATAATATGATGATGATGTATTGTATTGTATCTTATACAGGTCACCTTCTAGTTCGAATACCTCGGATCCTCATGATAAAGCATTTCACCCGACATCAAAAGATTTACAACTTCATGCTTTAGGGGGCAACTGTTATAGAAATATTTGGGCACTGCAACCCTAATATTATATGTCAATAAACCTAGGGCACTTTAACCCCTAAAAGTGTTGTTTCATACCCTAAAAGATCATGGTCAAATGATTACATCATTCCCCAGAAGCTCCACCTGAAAAACCACTCAGAACTAGCCAAAACTAGACCATACTAACTGCTCCACTGTTAGGGTGTGATGCATACTAACTTCTACACTAGCCAGGTGCGAAGCATATTGAAGAGGCCTTCTATGGTGTGCAATAAGCAAGAATGGACAAATGTCCGAGATAGGTTTCTAAGTGGATTCTCATGGAATCTTCTAGAAACTTCTCCTATGACACTTGCCTCTCTAAATTCACCCAGGAATGAATAAGAGATCTAAGAAATCTCCAAGTGGAACCAAGAACAACAAGTGGAATGACACTAATAAAAAAACTAGAGATGACTCACACCTTTGTAGACATCTATAAATGGATCCCTCATCTGAGAGATTTGTAGGCTGGAATTTTGTAATTTGTAAGGAAGTGCTGATAGTTTGTCTTTGAGAAGGAGCATTGTATTGTTGGGTGATCTTGCTTTTCATGAGGTGAAGAGGGATTTGATGCTAGGAGGATGATGCTGGATCAGACAGCTGGTTTGTAATTCTCCCTTGTATTTAATAAAGTTCTTTGAGTTTTCCTCCATACAATCGTGTATTTGTGAATCTCGTTATTTGTGAATGCAATTATATGTTCAATGTATTTCTGATTCTGCATTATTTATGATATAATAGATCAAGATGCTTTGATGGTGTTTTGTTACTATGTTTATACAGGTACTCTCCAAGCGGGATAAGTACGGGGAGGAGTTGCAAGCTTTGTCAAGGGGGAGAGAGATCAAGCAAGGAGTCAAGCGGAAGATCCAAGTTGGTTCCTTTACCTCTCTCTTATCGATCATACATAGAGGAAATCCCAAATTGCTTTGATTGTTTGTTTCTAGGATAGCTACCAATCCTAGAGGGCTAGCAGATCGAAAAGACACTAGTTTTCCCAGAAACACCTCTTCATCTGAAGAACATTTCCCTCTTTCGTCATTTCCAAAGCATCTTCCTTCAAGCTCAGTTTTCAAGAACAACGCCAGTGCTTAGTTATTCCCTTGCATCAATTTGCATAGTTTAAAACTAGTACAAGTGCCGAACGACGCAAGTGAGCCATTCATCACTCACGTTGACCCTATTTCAGCAAGTTTTTAAAAATGGAGTCGAAGCTTCCAGCTCTAGAAGCTTCGTGAACAGAAGTCTGGTAAATCGTTGAGCAAGATAGAGCCGCAAGAGTCTGTTTGGGCTCCATTCCCATATTAATATGGAACAAACCAAAGGGTATAAGGCCTATCCCACCATAAGAGGATCCATTTCCCCTCCATCAAAGCTATATAAAGTACTCCCCATTTCACACCCTCAGCTAGCTAATGAAAGGGCTGAAATAATCTACAAACCTTGAGAGACATATTCAAAACCTTAGTCTTCTATTTTGTGTGTGAAGGGAGAATAAGCTTGTTGTGTTTGGTTTGGAGCATAAGGAAAGAAGCTTTGAACTTCCACTGTGTTGAGGGTGAATCATGAGATGCTTCTAGTGGTGTTGGAACCCGGATATGCCAAAGGGAACCTGCAATGTCAAGGATTAGGTTGTATTTCTCTTTGAGTTGTATTAATACAACTAATGGTTTATTTCCTACATTTAGTGTCATATTAAATTTAATGGCTTAAGATTCCTTGACTTTTTAAGTAGATTGAATGTGATTGTATGCTATCACATTTTATTTTGTCTCTTGTGTGTTTGTTTTAGGTATTTGAATGGAAAGAACGAAAGGAAGCTGGAGCAAAGAAGCGAGATCTTCATCAATAGGATTAGCATTCTAAGAGGTAGGCCCTCTTACTCGATTCTAATCTAAGGAAGTTTACATTAAATTGTTATGTTTGTGGCTAGACCCACTCTTGGGCTAGAGGGATCACCTCTGTCCATAGAGGAGATTTACCTACTCCACACCTAGAAGCCCTGGTTGGACAAACTCTCTAGAAGCCCAGAATAAGTTGTGGGTTGAGTTACTAATCCTCAAAACCTTGGTTGGAACAAATGCTATGGATCCATGGAAGGCTTGGGAAGAGACCAATATGATGATGGTTTTGGTAATGTTTGACCGTGAGGTGGAATCATTATTTGATGGGTTGAGGTGGTTGGCCTCTCAAAGCCTTGGGTGGTTTCAGATTGATGTGTTCTATGAGATCCCACATTCATGCTTTGAATATGGCATCGGGGTGAATGGATGAAGAGAGATTTGGCTCAACCATTCAAAAATCAAGTGGAATGTGGAAGTTCGATCCCAAGTTTTGATTTTGCATCATCAATATGAGATTATTTATCCTTGTATTTCTATGAGAATTATATTGGTTTATATGTGGTTATATGGCTGTGATTTCCTTCATATTTTTGTTTCTATTATGTTGGTTATGAATATGTATTATCACAATAGCTATGTATGGCTCTCATCATGATTTTACTTGTAAATGAATGATCAATGTCTCTATGACCTAATGGATGAAATGGAAGTTAATGTGTTGAGGTATCAATGCTTAGATATTCTCAAATGATTATGAGACTCCTATGCTTATATATGTTATTTACAATTGTAGATTACATATTCATGATATGTTTGATGAAATTCCTATGATGGCTAGTAGAGGTCCAATCAAGGGATTTTCCAAGTAATTGCAATTGTATCATCATTTTTGTGTTATCTTTCGGTTCTGAATGTTGCATTGAATTCTGGGCAATGACCTCGGCTCTAGAATGAAAAGTGGCTCAAATCCTAGGGACGCTGGGAAAATTCTACGAAAAATAGCCCCTGGACACTAGCATGCAATGTCATGAGAGCGTCCAAAGCCTCCTGGACACTGTCATGTGCATATCATGGGAGTGTCTAGGGGTTAAGTGGTCTAAAATCTTAGTGGGACCTAGGGGCCAATTAGCAGAAAGGTTGGGATGGTTCCTATGGGTCCTATTGTTGATGTTAAACATTTGTATGGTGTGCGTTTTCCAGTTCCACTTCCTTAATGTGACTTAGGAGTTTGAATCATATCATAGTAACTTCTCGTCACATGTTTACCGCGGTTGGCCAATTACTTAGGTTGATGTGGGAGGAGGGTGTTACTTCCTGGTATACGTAAAAGAAGCCACCCTCCCACCAAACATCTACTTTCCTATTCTCCATCTGTCACAAGAGTCCCAAGGAAAGCCATGTTTATTAATTCAGCGTAGATGGAAAGGAAGAAAGGTTGAAAGCTAAAGAAATATTTTTACTTCACTAGAGTCGTATCAAGAGGTGGTTCGACAAGTAGTCTGTAGGGAAAAACAACTTTAGTGTGGGTGATTTAGTCTCGAAGTGGGATAAATCTCACAAGGAGAAAGGAAAGCACACTAAGTTTTAGTCCCTATGGATTGGGCCATTCATGTTACATGAAAATCTTGGCCAACACAATTATCATCTTCAATCACTTGACGGGATGATTGACTCTCTCCTTGTCAATGGCCAACACTTGAAACAATATTTTCAATGAAAATATGGGGTCGTGCCCTACCCTATGTACATAATGTCCTCCTTTGTTGCTTTTATTTGTTTATTTGAATTTTGATTTGGTTTCCGTTATGTGAATAAGTGTTGTGTATTAATATGTTGTGGCTTCTAAGTATGTGTGTGGCCGAACTATTGAGAGTCTTGTGACTCTTTAGCATTTGGCTAGCCTTTATTCCATCTTCCTTGTGTTGGTTACATCTTTTGGCTGATGAAGTTCTGACGGAAAATACAATATGTCTCTAAGGATATTTTTGGTCCAACCATGAATGCATGTCTAGTCCCAAAACCCCATGCCTATACTCAGCTTTTTCTTCTTTTCTGTTCTCAATCTTATCCAACCAGTAGAAATGGAGAAGGGAAAAAATGTAAATGAGAAAACCTAAATTAGAGGTCTCTATATGCTTCTATGAAGGAACAACCTCTCCTACTCTCAATAAGTTGGGATCCCTTTTCCACCCCAAATGAATAAGTTCCAATGCACAATTCTCTTTAAATAAATAAATAAAGGGGAATGAAGCGAAAGACATCCTGAACGGAGAGGTGAAGCAAGCAACTCTACCGGGGTACTATCCAGGCTCACTGGAAGTGGGGCAATGTTTTTTTTCTTGTGTAACTCCATCAAGGTACTAACCATGACTTCTGGCAGTACAAAAACACCAGAGATGAAAAAATATTAAAGAGTTCAGGCTTTTGTGATCCATATCAAGTTTTTGAGAGATTTTTCGGCGAAAATCACATGGAATACCATTTTTCGACGTGTTTCGAACCAACTAGTGTGGTTCATCGTCAGGACAAGTTGAAGAAACAGATCCAGCTTAGCATGTTAAATAGTCTGAGCAGAGCCTCCAACAGCTAACATGACCAATGGCTAGTTTGACTCTAGGACCGGGGTCAAAATTATTTTATTAATATAATTAGTAATACCTAGGACCAATATCTTAAAAATATAAAAAATATATAAGTTATTTATAATGGGTATTCAGTTCAAAAAATAAATATTATAAAAATTATAAGTTAAATAGTATTTAAAAGGAAATTTAGTTAAATAAAGGACCTTATAATATATGAATAAATTAAATGCCTAAATACAAATATATAAAGTAATATATAAAATAATTTTATTTAAAAGTATTATTAAAAATTAAAAATTAATTAATAATTAAATGGAAAATTAGATACATAAGGGAGCTTATAATATCCTAATAAAATAAAGTAATATCAAAAGGATGTTAGGTTAGTTAGAAAATTATTTAAAAAGAATAAGTTGATTAGAATTTAAAAGTAATTTAGTTATATAAAGGACCTTATAATGTAAGAATAAATTATATGCATAAATATAAATATATGAAGTAATATAAAATATATAAAAAATAATTGAAATGGGTGTTTATTTAGAAGTATTATTAAAATTATAAGCTAATTAGAATTCAAATGGAAAATAGTCACAAAGGAATACCTGAAGTAATAAGTTGTTAGAATAAAAATAAGAAATGAGAAAATTAACACTCTATGTTATTTTTATTTATTTACTTAGTTTGTTTTATTTTTATTTATTTATTAGTTTGTTTTATTTTTATTTATTTATTTATTTTATTTATTTTTATTTATATATATAATATATATATATATATATATATATATATATATATATATATATATATATCTTATTATTATTATTATAGAGTGTTAATTTTCTCATGTCTTATTTTTATTCTAACAACTTATTACTTCAGGTATTGTAAGGTCCTTTGTGACTATTTTCCATTTGAATTCTAATTAGCTTATAATTTTAATAGTACTTCTAAATAAACACCCATTTCAATTATTTTTTATATATTTTATATTACTTCATATATTTATATTTATGCATATAATTTATTCTTACATTATAAGGTCCTTTGTATAACTAAATTACTTTTAAATTCTAATCAACTTATTCTTTTTAAATAATTTTCTAACTAACCTAACATCCTTTTGATATTACTTTATTTTATTTGGATATTATAAGGTCCCTTATGTATCTAATTTTCCATTTAATTATTAATTAACTTATAATTTTTAATAATACTTTTAAATAAAATTATTTTATGTATTACTTTATATATTTGTATTTAGGCATTTAATTTATTCATATATTAGAAGGTCCTTTATTTAGCTAAATTTCCTTTTAAATACTATTTAACTTATAATTTTTATAATATTTATTTTTTGAACTGAATACCCATTATAAATAATTTATATATTTTTTATATTTTTAAGATATTGGTCCTAGGTATTACTAATTATATTAATAAAATAATTTTTATCCCGATCCTAGAGTCAAACTAGCCATTGGTCATGTTAGCCATTGGAGGCTCTGCTCAGACTATTTAACATGCTAAGTTGGATCTGTTTCTTCAACTTGTCCTGACGATGAACCACACTAGTTGGTTCGAAACGCGTCGACAAATGGTATTCCATGTGATTTTCGATAAAAAAATATACTCTGAAAATCTCAAGCTCGTGAGTTACATTACCCTTGCCAAATCAGAACATTGTAATTATGTTGAATCTTATGTTGTGTTCAAACAAGAAGGTATAGAGGGGACCATGTTAGTTCATGGGGTAAGTGGGAAGGCCAAAGTAATTTTCATGATGAATCAATACACCTTGGAGAACCAAGACCCTGCACAAAATAAGTTAACCAAGACAGATAAGTTGGAGTTCAACCTGTGTGTCACTAAGTGTTGTAGCTACTGCAACACCCTAAATGTTTTTGGCTTACACTCAAATTAGAGACTTCCTTTGTCATTTTCATTGTTTTTCAAACACTAGAACTCATTTCATGAGCTTTCTGGAAGTTCTTTGGTCCCTTTGCATGTTGGTATATTGTCATCTTTTGGCATGTTTGACTGTCGTACAATCTTTGTGAACATTTTATGATGGTTTCAAAGGTCAATTTTTGTGTATATGATTTTTCCTAACAATGTAAACATTTGTCAGACCCATACACAAAGTCTTAAGAACTGTAGCATGTGTCATCATTGTTTTACTGAAGCCCATGTTAAGTGTTGCACTCATTTTATCTTGTCATGAGGCAGTCACACAAAGGGAATTTATTTGTTTACATGTCCTGATGATCTATGTTATCATGTCGTCAAAGTACGTTAAGTGTGTGATCACATCCAAGGTTCATCACAACTTATCACGCATCCCGTACTTAGCCATTTTCAGAAAATATTCCCAGCCAGGAAACTTAGCTTCATCGAGCCCTGAATGAACTGTGCATTGTGTAGACTTATCCCGCTAGGATGTGACCCTGTTTCTTGGAACTATGCAATTCGTAGTTCCTTTGCTTGAAGGTTGTTTCTCTGTGCAATTCCTGAACCCAACTCATAATCTTGACCTCCATAATTGTGCAATTGTGTCTCCTAGTCTGCCTTGAACTGTACACTTCGCATATTCAACCCTCAAGTGTTTCCCTTGCTTGCTAGAACTTCATAATTTGTAGAATCCCAGCCTCCCTTGGCCTCCAAAACTATGTAGATGCTTCCTCTGGTGTCCTTTCCCTCAACTAGATCCCACTGTCTCCAAAAACTATGCAGTTATGTCCTTCAAACCTTCGTGAGATACAAATTGTGTAGTCTCAGAGCCCAAGTTCTCCCTCTGTCTGCTGGAGCTATGCAATGAATAGTCACTAGGCCCCTCTCCCTAGTCTGTGACTTGTCCCGGGCTTAGTTCATGGATAATAATTCATTATCTTAGACTAGGGGGTTTTCATATTGATGTCATCCCATCATGAGTGAATTGCAGGAACATGTACACTATCAAGTCATGATGAGACGATGAAGAAGGAGAAGAAGGATGGAAGAATGCTTAAAGATGCTCTTGCAACTAAACTCACAATTGGATCAATTAAGAGGAAGAAAAGGGACACAAGTTTGCTACAACCATCCAAGACTAAATATCATTGAAGACTTGCATCACCAAGCCATGCAAAGGAGAAGAGAAAATATATCCAAGAATGCATCCAACACTCAGTTGAAATAGTGACTTGACATTGCCACATCATCAAGAATTCCATGTTAGCAGTGTCATGACATTTAATTTCATGAGTGGTCATATGCCATGTCACTATTTTGAACCATGTATATTGTATTCAAATGTATTGTAAATTGGAAGTCCAAAGGGCACACATGAATATGAAGAGTCATGTAAGTTGAAAATTCATAGGAAGTTGAACAATCATGAGGGTAGTGAAAGAGTCAGAAGGGGGAATCACCACCCCTTGGTTATTATACCCCCTCATTGTTTGAGAAAATGACTTTTCACCTTGGGTCCTCCCACAAGGCATTAGAGAGATCAGCTAGTTCTTTGAGGAGTGGCTCCAATGTCCCACTACCAACGCTAGTGATGTACATTGTAAACATGTGTCTTGGAACATTTTCTTAATAAAAGAATCTTTTTAAGGCCAGCACGTTCTTCATGCATGGATTATGAATGTTTGTAAGATTATTCTGTGGACGTTTGTATTTCATGTTTGCTTTCACATGTATTAAGATAGTTGAACTATTTCAGTTATTTTAGTACTTATCTAATTAAAAATTTATTGTAATGGTTGTTATTGTTGTCCCATCCTTGTGGACTCTTCCGCGGGATACTAAATAGATATTTATTTTTTATTGGTTGTAATGAATGTTACATTTTCCATGGACTATTTTTCTAGATGTTAGGTGGACCCTTCCTGGTTCATGTGTGCCTCTTCCTGGGTTCCACTATTACCTCCTGCTTAGAGACTCACTTTCCTCCCCCCCTGTGTGGTAGAAGAGCATTGACATAGTTGCAACTTCACACTCACTAGGCACACCTCCATTGTTTTTTGAATGCACTGTTGCATCACTCTCTTGTGCTGATAGCTAGAGCCAAGGAAAATCTTTAAGGATTTGGAAATATGTCATTTATATCAGATGAGACTCCTACACCAAATGATGTGATGTCTGATTGGGACTTCATATCAGGGAGATCCCTTGAATGTTGGTGGGTTCAGCACCATCAACAAATGAGTTTTTCTTTGTTTTTGTTAATTTGAAACTTCGCCAAGAAACCATTTCGTCCATGAGGTCTCACTTTGCAATCTCTCAAAATAGAATATCTTCATATAAGTTGCTTGTACTCTGGTACCACTTTTCCTTTTCACTTATCAACTTATATGTCGAGTTTCATCATGAGTAATCATTACTTACTCATGTTTTTATGGTCCCCTTTCATCCTTTCCCATGTGGTAGCACCATAGAGTCACACTTGTTTAGAGCATCGAATATGAGTCACCCTTGCATCCATTGAGTCTTTTCAGACTCTCACTATGTCCTATTATAGTCCATCATCCATCGTTTCATCGCATTCATTGAATTTTAGGTATATTTGGCCTCTAGCTATATTGATCTATCTTTAAAAAACCTCTACCTGAGTAATTTATCATCCCTTCTTGAATTGAGTCAGTCACTACTAGGTCAAACATGTTTATTATGTTATGACAAGGGGAGTCATTAGTACACCATGTATCTCATTCCTTCATCTTCCCCCCTAATGTAATTTTATCAGTCACATTACTATGACCCTTGTGCCTTTGTTGAGGAATCATCTTTGCCTCAACAGTAGCGAGCCCTCTTATGTCGACATCAACACATCTATTCTAGTTGAGAGGCCTAGTGGGAGGTGCAACTTGGTTCCATATTTCATTATTGTTTAGTTCCTCACATCAAGAAAAGGGAATCACCATTTCCCTCTAACTTGGTCATTTCTCACGGGCTTGACTCCAACTCATTATCATACGATCGAGAATTGTATAGTTGATGGTCCAATGATCCAGCAGATTGTAGCAACATTTCTCTGGTGTGTTTGATATGTTTCAGAACACATGAGGGGGTGGTCCTTCAGATAGCCCCCCACATGCCTGGAGGAAAGAAAATTATGATCCAACCTTTGATGTAGTTATGTAGATTTGACTAGCTCAATTTCTACCGCTTACAAGACCCACAACTAGCATGTATCTTTGAGATGACCCCTTCAGATATTTAGAGCCATTTTGTGTTCATCATGGCTTCTTTGGTTGTGATCCATCCTCACCCTTTCATTTTGAGGACCAGTATGTCTCATGTACTCATATCAACAAATGTTATTGTATTTAGTCTGATCCTATGTTTATTTAGGCACATTATGTATATGGGACTCATTATATCATATATAATGTACTTTTTTGCTCAAGCCCACATTGGTGGGGACACCACTATTATTTGTACTCAGTTATCTTGGAGGGTATTGGTATGCCTCCCCTGCCTAATTTGAGATCATGTACTATGTTGTCCTCTGAGATAATTGTAGGTTAATTAATTATGCCAGAGCATCTAAAATGTTTTGTTGTTTTAAAAGTTTTTGGATGACCAATGTTATGAGTAGATTAAGGTAGGTGTTTAAACCCTATTAATACTAAATATTAAGAAAGGTCTAGTTGTTTACCTATGACTAATAATTTGATTTAAAAGTGTGTTGAAAGGAAGAAATGTAAGAGAGTATGATTTCCTAAATATTCAGATTGAATTTGTATTTAATCATGATAAATCATGTAAGTAAATAATGTTTACAACCCAACGAAATGTATTTAATCTTACGAAGATGGTTGGAAATTTATAAATGTAGAGGAGATTATAAATACAAATAGTCCAATACAATAATCTCTAAAATAGATTATAACTTTAGAGGGGGTTTAAGAAGATTGATATTCAATATTCTCTTACCCAATTTTCTTCATAAAAACATAAATACGTGTAGAGTAACAAAATGAAGTGAAAACATAAGACAAACTCACAAAGTGACAAGCTATTTTAAGTAAATCCATAATCCTTTCATTAATGTGAAGCAATTCCAGTCTAATACAATTCTGTGTTTAGAAAAATCATCCAAGGGTTCAACCTTTAATACATCAAATTACTACTTATTTATACAAAAAATTGGATTCTAGAAACATCAAACTGATTACAAAAATAGTACAAAAATGTAGGAATGCTTAAACTGTTGAAGTTGCTGGTACTATCTTCAAGGAAATTGTTGATGAATTGGCCCCAAAGTGCTTTCTTGTTGTCTGTCTACTGGAGATAAAAAATTTTACTTGATAGTATCACATAACTCATCCCACCTTTCATCATTTGGTATATAAAGATTTATTAGCTTTCTATAAACTTCATCTACTTCAATATATTTTTTGAAACATGGCATGTTAATGAAAATGTGCTTGATTTCATGTTGGATAGTTAAATCAAACTCCAAGGATTCAATGAATGATTTACCTATGATATGTCCCTTAATACCTGCAAACTTGGTTGTATATGTTCCAGTAGTGTAAATCTTCTCACAGTAATCATCGAAGTTAATTAATATGTTATTGGGTGCTACTAGCCATGGCAATCCTCTTTGATTCAACAAATTGAATTTAGTATGAAATTTCTGGACAATGTTTTCCAGAGCTTGACACTTAGTCTCCAACTGAGTCATTAAGTTCCCTTTTGACAATACCTTCTTGATCTCTAGGATTTTCTTTGTCCTATCAACAATCTAAATCTGCTCCAACTCTACACTAGTATTTGAGTTCAACACTTTGATTATAGAGGTAACCTCAGCTAGCTTTTGTCCCAGTTTTGTTCTAACTTGTTCAATTAGTGTCAAGCACCTATCAATTAACTCTTATTGTTCAAAATAATTTGAATGGATGGTCAAACCTCAGTTATGGAATGATTGATATCCACCCAAACTCTTTCCTTGGTTTTGGCCAAGGTTTGATCCATTAGTGACTGATTTTCTAATTGATCAATCTTCTTCACAAGTTGATGTATGATGTAGGTTAACCCAATAATTAAATATAAATCAAAGACGAATACTATAACCTACTTTTACTATCAATTTGTGGAAGCTTAAACATTGAGCTGAACAATATAACCAGAAGAAGAAGAATCAATCGCACAATACACATGAAAATACTTTGGGGAAAGCCTCAGCTAAAAACCCCACTATCTGTATTATCATACAAGGTTGAAATACATAGGAATTATATAAAGCCTTAGATCTCACAGCTAGCCAAATCTCAGTAGAATCCTCATAGATGCTCATAGGCAATCCAGGGTTCTCTCTAGCCTTCCTCTCTGCCCTCCAAGCTCCTATTTCCTTGCACTGTTCCTCTGGGAGATTCACTTTCAACCAAGTGGAACACTCTGATCTCACACACTGTCAGAACCGTGAAATCCTCAAGGAATGATTCCTTGACTACATGCATGACATTTCTTTATAAGAAAACACATGCAATTGATAGTACACTATCCTTGACATTTAACTTAACTAGGTATTTCTCAGAATAGACATGCATGAGTTACTGATGAGGGAATCTTCAATTAACTGGAGTACACTAGTTGAGTGCATGCATGCATCAACTGACTATTAACTCTCTATTAGTTCCTCAAACAGTTTGGGACTAATTTAACTGGACTTAACTCAGTACACTGAGTTAACTAATTACAACTCAAATATAACTCAATATTATCTCCTTAATTTAAGGCATATCTCCTTAATTTAAGGGATAACTCTTA
This sequence comes from Pinus tabuliformis, assembly GCA_031772625.1. NCBI lineage: Eukaryota > Viridiplantae > Streptophyta > Pinopsida > Pinales > Pinaceae > Pinus > Pinus tabuliformis. Next base: position 803,171,814 of record CM062805.1, on the reverse strand, counting down.
CATGACTTTAGAAAGACTTCTAACTTGAATTTCTCCAACTAATTAAGTCAAATAACTTAATTAATTATTTCCAAGTAGTTGTTAAGACTAAATTCAATTTAATTCACAATTTAATTCAAGGACAAATTAAATTGGAATATTCTTGTTGCCACATTTCAACACTCCCTCTCAACAAGAAAGGGATTGTCTGCCACCCCGATCCTGTCTATATGGAACTCGAATTTACACTTTGACAATGCCTTTGTCAAAATGTCAGCATCTTTCTCCTTTGTCGAAATATATTGCATGAACATGATCCTCCCATCATTAGCAGCTTTCTTTACATTGTAAAGCCAACAGGAACTCACAACTGACTTGTTCTCTGGTCTCAGAACCACGTCCCAAACATTGTTACAAACTATGGAGTCATACTTCTCCACCATAGCATCAAACCAAATCAGCTGCTCCACTACTTCCTCAAAGGAATATGGCTCTACCTCAACACATTCCCCAGCAAGGGCCATGTATCCAATGTACCTTTCAGGTGACCTCCTTTGTCTGCATTGAGAAGATGGTTCTCCCACATTCTCTCTCGCATCCTTGAACAATCTATCAGCTGATCTTATGCACTTCCATCCATCTCTGGAAGACTCTGCTTGAGTGGATGTCTCCACTCTTGGAACCACTGCATGTGACTGTTCCGCATCAGTCTAAGGCTCCTCCTCCTTAGGAACCAATAGTTTCTCCACAACCTATAGTTAGAGCTCCCTCTCAAGGGAAACTTGCATGGCCTTCTACTCATCAAACTTGAGATCTCTGTGAATCACCGTCCTCCGACTGGTAGGAAAGTTCAGCTGATAGTTGTGAGGTGTATCATTGTACCCCACAAGTATCCCCAACTCTACTGTCGGCTCAAGCTTCTTCCGTGCATCCTTTGTCACATGGAAATATAACAATGAGCCAAAGATCCTAAAGTGACCCACATCTGGTCTCTTACCGGAGAAAGCTTCCTCTGGTGTCTTCATCCCAAGTATGCAATGTGGGCTTCTATTCTGCAAATAGACCACTGTGTTGCATGCCTCAACCCACAAGTGAAGTGGTAGGCCTTGGTCATGTGAAGCAAATAAAGCTCCTTCTACAAATTAATTACTCCAAAAGACATGGAATATGAATATATCCATGAGGATACAAATATTATATTAAATGTGTGAATAAGAGTGAATGATTTACAATGAGAACAAGAGGCTTGCTTATATATCAAGCAAGTGTCTCTTCATGGAGGGTCATGTCTCATTTAGACATGACTCTTCAGCCTAATTACTAATTAACTATTAATTATTTATGGTTATTATCATTTACTTTATTTTACATTATTTCCTATATATTTATTCATAACATTGCCTTCTTCCTCAAAACACTTTGTCCTCAAAGCTTGTTAATGAAAAAGGCTTGATTTCTTTTTCGGCTTCGAATGTGTTTCTCTCTCGAAACAAATATCTTTGTCGATACAAGTTGATATGATATTCTAAGTGACAAACAAAATTGTCACACTGAGAAGGGATTAGACCATCCTAGATTAATCTTCTATGTAGTATTGTGATCACTGGAATTTTGTGTCGACTTGTTAGCATAAGACTGGATTGAGGTTACATCACTCTTCTCTGGTACATCAGTTTGTTGTTTCTAGTCTGAATGGTCCTGATACGTAGTATGGTTGAGTTGTCTACTCTCATGATTCAGATGCTGATAGGGTACTTTTTTGGTTTGACTTTCTCTTATCAGGCATGTGGCAATTGTTATATTTTCTTCTAACGAAGATGTTGTTGAGTTGGTTGTGGAACATTCACTTGTGATGTTCATTGTTTGAACTGCAACATCTAAGTGTGTCGTTTCTTCAACTAATTTGTCTTCTTCTTGAGTTGTGATATTCACTGGATCGGTATCTGTTATTTTGTCATCAACTTGAATTCCTACATTTGATGCTTCATTCTTGATAAGTTGTTGTACCTTGTTTTCTAATGACTTATTATCCTTCTTAAGTTTCTTAATTTGCGTTAGTAATTTTTCACTATGGCTTTTAAGTCGAGAAACTTCTTCATTTTTGTCAATAATGATTTTATCAATTTCATTTTGCATATTTTGTAATACTTTTTTACCTTCTTGAGAAATTACTTTTGAAATATATGATATATATTCTGGCATTACTGAATTTGGTTTCAGTATAACATCTTGGAGTGTTATTTTCTTCTTCTTGTGGGAAAATGTCAAAAACATTTTTTTTGTATTTAAGATGACAGGTCCAACTGTTTCCATCTAGGGTGATCCCAAAATAATGTCGCCTTGATTGTTCCATAGGGTTTGAACTGAGAATTGCGATACAAATGTATAATCTTCAATGTTTAACTAGAAATTGACTATGTCATATTTTTTATTGTGAAAAAAGTCTAATTTTTCAGTTATATTTGACTCTGGGATCACTAGTTGGTTTGCGATTTTAGGTGTTATATAATTTGCATCTTCTACCGGAGAAATAGAAATAATAACATATTTTCCTGCTAAATTTCCTTCAATGTTAAATATCACTTTACCGTCTCTGGGTAAAGTTTCTAGGAATCTTATGGCCTTCTTTTTTGTATTAGACTCCATTTTTGCTTCTTGAATTTTAAATACTTTTTAAATCACCTTTTTTTTCAATAAATACCTTTTTTCTATATACATTTTTCCAAATATTCTCTTCTTTTAAATAGCCTTGACTCTACTAATTTCCTCATATATATATATATATATATATATATATATATATATATAATACAAAACCCTTTTTCTTTTTTTATTTTCTTTTAATTTTTTTTAATTAAATACCTTGATACTTCCCTTAATCTATTACACTTTATGTAGTGTAATATTTTTAATGATATTGTATATATATTAATAGATATGAAGTTCCTTCACTTCATATGCAACTTCCTTCCACTTTTTAACACCCCACCTTATATAACCTTGATATATATGTCAAGTAATTTTATTTTATTTTTGAATGCCTAAGGTCAACCTTTAAACACTTTAATTTAATTCTTCCTTTAACTTTTTCCGGATTGACTTGAATTGTAATATGTGGAATTGTTAATTAAAAGGATTAATTTGTGGATTAATATCAACATCGTACGGATGCGATGGTATGAAGAAATGCGATGGTCCTAGAAACTAGTCGATGTATGGTCTTTGGCACTGTTGTATGTCCTTTTTAATCACTATATATGATTATATATATTTTGATAAACTATAAAACTTTATAAGGTTTTTATAATTAAAACCATTCTACTTAATAAATCTAGAGCTTCTCATATATACTTTTTTTTCCTAATTTAAATATTTGACTTCACAAAGAGCAGCGTCCTTTTGATTTGGAGGTGACTTTTCGCAATGGTGTAAGAATTGTTTTGGCAATGGTGTACGAGACAGTTCTATTTGGAAGCAGGTCGAACAGATAGTGCAAGACAAAGATGGCAATTGGAGAATCTGTGTCAATCTCATGGTCTCAATGTTGTTTGGATGTTTGATGGGTAGAGTCCTGACAGCTATTGGTTGACAAAGGTTTAGGATTTCTACGCAGAAATGGGGGGAAATGGTGTGGATGGTTGCGGTTGGAGAGGATGGTCAGACGACAATGCGGATGGTTGTGGTTGAAGAGAACAAATTGAATGGCAGTTGTGTGTTATCTTCTCGGCAACGATTAATTCTATGTTTCTTGCGGATGTGGCTATGAAAAATGGCTACAGTGGCTGAAAGATATGCAGATGCAAGGGACAATAGACAGGGTCACAGCGATGGTCAGAGCATTGGTGGTTGTGTTTTAATTCTTTTTTTTTGTTTTAATTTTTTTTCTGGAAAATTTCGTAGTACAATTGTGGTCAACAAAAACTCTCGGGAATGATGGTAGTATGGATTGAACGGTTTGTGGAGAAATCGAATAGCAATGGTTGTGGAATTGACTGACTGTGTTATGAAGGGTAGCACCTTTGTGGCATTCGACTAGCGGCGATGGAAGAATGCGTTGGGGATGACGACTGCATGACCGTAATCAGTGGCTTAGTGGGGAGGCTTGTGGTGGGGTTGGTGGTTGGCGGTGATAGTACCACTGGTTGGGGGAGCCCATCAAGCAGCTGTAGCACCCACTTTTTTTATTTTTTTTTAATGGCCAAAGGCCTAGAAAAAATGGAGAATCTCCCAATGTGTAGCGAAATGCTTCAATTATGACAGCAACAAGGTTGATGGCGATTTATGGCCAAGGGACAGTGACCAGAGAACGCGCTTTGTGCAGTAGTGAAGCGGCCAAAGGGCCGTCTACTTTGATACCAATGAAGCGAACAAAGTTCCTTCTAAAAATTAATTACTCCAAAATACTTGGAATATAAAGATATCCATGAGGATACAAATATTATATTAAATGTGTGAATAAGAATGAATGATTTACAATGAGAACGAGAGGCATGCTTATATATCAAGCAAGTGTCTCTTCATGGAGAGTCATGTCTCATTTAGACATGACTCTTCAGCCTAATTACTAGTTAACTATTAATTACTTATGGTTATTATCATTTACTTTATTTTACATTATTTCCTATATATTTATTCATAACATTGCCTTATTCCTCTCTAGGATTGTCTCTGTCCTATCAACAATCTAAATCTACTCCAACTCTACTCTAGTATTTGAGTTCAACACTTTGATCATACATATAACCTCAGCAGGCTTTTGTCCCAGTTTTGTTCTAACTTGTTCAATTATTGTTTGGCACCTATCAATTAACTCTTCTTGTTCAAAATAATTTAAATGGATGGTCAAACCTTAGTTATGAAATGATTAATATCCACCCAAACTCTTTCCTTGGTTTTGGGTGGATATCAATGTCAAGTAATTTTATTTTATTTTTTAATGCCTAAGGTCAACCTTTAAAAACTTTAATTTAATTCTTCCTTTAACTTTTTCCGGATTGACTTGAAATGTAATATATGGAATTGTTAATTAAAAGGATTAATTTGTGGATTAATATCAACATCGTACAGATGCGATGGTCCTATAAACTGGTCGATGTATGGTCTATGGCACTGTTGTATGTCCTTTTTAATCACTATATATATATATACATACATATATATATATATATATATATATATATATATATATATATATATATATATATATATATATATATATATATATATATATATATATATATATATATATATATATATATTTATTTATTTATTTATTTTTTCCTAATTTAAATATTTGACTTCACAAAGAGCCGCGTCCTTTTGAATTGGTGGTGACTTTTCGCAATGGTGTATGAGATGGTTATATTTGGAAGCAGGTCGAATGGATAGTGCAAGATAGAGATGGCAATTGGAGAATTTTTGTCGATCTCACGGTATCGATGTTGCTTGGTCGTTTGATGGTGAGAATCCTGACAGCTATTGGTTGACAAAGGCGTAGGATTTCTATGCAAAAATGGAGGGAAGTGGTGTGGATGGTTGCAGTTGGAGTAGATGGTCAAACGACAATGCGAATGGTTGGGGTTGAAGTGAAGAAATTGAATGGCAGTTGTGTGTTATCTTCTTGGCAATAGTTAATTATATGTTTCTCGTAGATGTGGCTATGAAAAATGGCCACAATGGCTAAAAGATATGCATATGCAGGGGACAATAGACAGGGTCACAACGATGGTCATAGCATTGGTGGTCGTGTTTTAATTCTTTTTTTTTTTTTTTTTTGGAAAATTTTGTAGTACAATTTTGGTCGACAAAACTCTTGGGCAACGATGGAATTAGGGATTGAGCAATTTGTGGAAAAATCGAATAGCGATGGTGGTGGAATTGACTGACGGCGTTACAAAGGGTAGCACCTTTGTGGCATCCAACTAGCAGTGATGGAAAAATATTTTGGGGACGACGGCTGCGTGACTGTAATCAGTGGCTTGGTGGGGAGGCTTGTGGTTGGGATGGTGGTTGGCGGTGATAGTACCAATGGTTGGGGGAGCCTATAAAGCAGTTGCAGTACCCACTTTTTTTCTTTTTTTTAAGTGGCCAAAGGCCTAAAAAAAATGGAGAATCTCCCAATGTGTAGCGAAACACTTCAATTATGACAACAACAAGGTTGATGACGATTTATGGCCAAGGGATGGTGACTAGAGAACAAGCTTTGTGCAGTAGTGAAGCGGCCAAAGGGTCGACTCGTCTGATACCAATGAAGCGAATAAAGTTCCTTCTACAAATTAATTACTCCAAAATGCTTGGAATATAAAGATACCCATGAGGATACAAATATTATATTAAATGTGTGAATAAGAATGAATGATTTACAATGAGAATGAGAGGCTTGCTTATATATCAAGCAAGTATCTCTTCATGGAGAGTCATGTCTCATTTAGACATGTCTCTTCAACCTAATTACTAATTAACTATTAATATTTATGGTTATTATCATTTACTTTATTTTACATTATTTTCTATATATTTATTCATAACATTTCCTTCTTCGATGGGAAATTAGTTGCATAATGTCCCATCTCATGACAATTAAAGCATGTCACTTTAGACTTGTCACCTTTCTTCCCTCCATGAGAAGAATTTGATTTGGAATGGGAAGCCTTCCCATCCCCTTTCCTTGCCTTACTTTCTAAGGCCAAATTTTCTTCATCATCATCCTTGGATGAAGAACAATCTCATGTGCTCCTCTTGATCTCCTCCTGCATGAGATCTGACCACAGTCATTCTTAATCCAGCAGTTTCTCCCTTTCATTCACAGAGTCCTGGTAGCTATTCCAACTCTTTGGAAGGCCAAGGAGAGTGAGGCTCACAATATCTTCATCAGCAGTAGTTATTCCCACACTGCCAAGCTCATCTCTACAGGTGGTGAGCTTGTTTAGATATGTGGAAATAGTATCGCCCTTCTCCATCTTGATTCTTCAAAGCTTATCCTTCAGTTCCAATTTCCCCTAGTCACTACTATTCTGGTAGAGGTCCTTCAATGTCTTCCACATTGAAAATAGAGTATCCTTCCCATGGAGACTCGAGACAATATGGTCTTGAACTCCCTCGAGGATGATCTGTCTTGCCTTTGCCACACACTTCTTCCACTCAGCCAACTCTTGTGCATTAGTTGAAGATGGCTTTTCGATTTCTTGATCAATGAATTCCTTGAAGCCATTGTCTTCTAATACAGCCTCCATTCTATCTTTCCATCCTATGTAATTCGAGCTACCTTCCAAGGCATAGTCGAGTCTCAAGCATAGAATTCCATTGGCCAACCTTGAAGTATGATATGAATTCGATTTGCACCTTCAACCCCAAACTTCAAAATTTGAATTCTCTTCTCAGTAGACCGTTCACAGCTTTGATTCCCTGTAGAAAATTTCTACAATCCTCGCTCTGGTACCATGTAGAAAATTTTGATGTAGGTTAACCCGATAATGCAATATAAATCAAAGAAGAATAATATAACCTACTTATACTATCAATTTGTGGAAGCTTAAAGATCGAGTTGAATAATATAACTAGAAGAAGAAGAATAAATCGCACAATACACATGAAAATACTTTGGGGAAAGCCTCAGCTAAAAACCCCACTATCTGTATTATCATAAAAGGTGGAAATACATAGGAATTACACAAAGCCTTAGCTCTCACAGTTATCCAGCTCTCAGTAAAATCCTCACAAATTCTCATAGGCAATATAGGCTTCTCTCCAACCTTCCTCTCTACCCTCCAAGCTCCTATTTCCTTGCACTTTTCCTCGGGGATGACTGACATTCAACGAAGAGGAACACTCTGATCTCACACACTATCAAAACTACGAAATCCTCAAGGAATGATTCCTTGACTGCATGCACGAGTTTTCTTTATAAGAAAACACATGCAACTAATAGTACACTGTCCTTGACATTTAATTTAAATGGATCTTTCTCAGAATAGACATGCATGCGTTATTGATGAGGGAATCTTCAGTTAACTGGAGTACACTAGTTGAGTGCATGCATGCATCAATTGACTGTTAACTCTCTATTAGTTCCTCAAACAGTTTGGAACTAATTTAAATGGACCTAACTTAGTAAACTAAGTTAACTAATTACAACTCAAATATAACTCAATCTTATCTCCTTAATTTAAGGCTTATCTCCTTAATTTAATGGATAACTCTTGCATGACTTCAGAAATACTTCTAACTTGAATTTCTCCAACTAATTAAGTCAAAATAACTTAATTAATTATTTCCAAGTAGCTATTAAGACTAAATTCGATTTTAATTCACAATTTAATTCAAGGGAAAACTAAATTGGAATATTCTTATTGCCACTTTTCAACAGTTGATGCAATTTCTACATTTGTTCGACCAAGAGGGTATCATTTTTTTTTATGCGCTTCTACATTCTTTAGCTTATGTTGGAGCTGATAATTTTGTTGTCTCTGAAGAGATAGGTCCTGCACAACTTTATTCAAATAATCTAGTGCTGATGTAGACTCCCCTGTGAATGAATAGCCCCTTTGTTTTCGGGCTAAAGCGTGCAATGGAATTAATGAATAACGAATACCCCGTCGTTGTCCCTGCAATTGTAATTTGTATGGCCTTCACTGGATCTATAGTCAATTGTGCAACCTCATGTTTTTCCTTAAGTAGATTCTCTATCTATTCCTCCATCTCCTTTATCTGTATATTTTGCTCAATGATAAATTTGAGCATGTATTTTGTATACTGCTCACTTTCTTCTATCTCTTTTGTTTGTGGATTGTCTATAGAAGGTAACTTCAACTATTTCTTGAGTGCTGCTATGTCTGCATTCTTTTTCTTGATGATCTACTCCACTTCTTTGACATCACTGGGATCATAAGCCAACTTGATTACAAAATCTTCTAATGTTTTGATTTTGGTGTCCTTTGTTAATGAAGAATTTTTATCCAATTTTAATTGTGTTTGGAAATTTGTGAGAGATGTCATTAACTTTGACAGTTCTATAGCAGTATTTTTCATGGTGGATAAAATCATTTCTCCATACTATATATGCATATCCATTTGATCAATGGGATGTATTAGCTTTTCATCAAATGAGAAGATAGTCTTCTTATAATCTGCAAGCATTTTTTGAGATGGTACTTGAGCCTGTAAAAATTCCATTTGCATCCTTCCTTTCTCACTATCAAATGATGTTAACAACTTGTGTTGGGAGGTAGAATTCTTCTTCCAAAATTCAACATAGGTGTTGGCTTTGAGTATTTCATTTTTCTGCTTAATCTACAAAAATTTATTGAAGATATTGGGACCATCATGTTCACCCAATTCTGTTGACTGTGATTTTTCTGAAGGATTTTGTGTGGCCAAGGAGGATGAGGTATCAAGGAGGTGTTCCTCTGACCCTATGGAAAACTGTAAACCAGTCATAACAATAGTTTGTTTTTCTTCCTCATTCTGAATGGTGACATCTTTAATATGTGTCCTCTTCTTTTTCTGTTGAATGATTAATTCTTGACCACTTATTTATGTACATGCTGGAGATGAAGTTTCTTCTCTTTTCCTTTTTCCCTATTTATCTTGAGGTACTAGACTGTGGAGGGTCATTGTAGACAAAACCTGCTCTTCTACTTCTCGTAGTGTATTTTTCTCCCACTGGCCTTGATGCATAAACTTCTCAATCTCTAGTCTTGGGGTATGATTATAAGGTGTGGTTTTCAATTCCACCCTTAAATTAGAAATAATGTTGAATGGATCATATGACAAGGTGAAACTAGGCTGAAAGTTGAATTTCTTGAGGATTGAGTCTGCCTCATCTCATGTTGTTCTAGTATTACAAATGAATGGCTCCACTTGAGTCTTCATCTTGAATTTTGATTTTCTTTTACCTGAGACAAAATGGATTTCATCCATATTGATCATATGTCGTATATATATCCTCATTGTAACATATTTAAGCAAATTGTAGGGAGCCAACTCACATCCATATACCCTTATCTCTGTATAAGTATAAATACTAGTCTCCAGTATTTGGCTACTTACTCAAATGAAAAGCCATTTTAATCTCTGAACTGATTCCTGGCTCATTCGGATTGCTAAGGAGCCCTGCAACTATATGAAAACAATTATCTATGAAGTTTACAAACTTAAACTCTATTGAGTTGTTCCTAACTAATGAAGTCCACCGTATCACTGATTGGTTGATGCCCTAATCATCTTGCTTGTGTAAAGTTATTGGAAACTTATCTCCCTACTGAAAAAATCTTGCTTGTGTAAAGTTATTGGAAACTTATCTCCCTACTGAAAAAATCTTGCTTGTGTAAAGTTATTGGAAACTTATCTCCCTACTGAAAAAGAAACATATAGACTAATATAGATGCATAATTAAATTTCCTTCTGTAGTAATCTTCATCATCTTTTCATGCATCTTATCAACCAGAAATTGACTAAAATTGAACATGAATGTTGGCTTATGCTCATTGGAGAAAATAGATAGAAAGCCTAGAATAAGCTCATCTACACACTGGTATGAAGGATACCCTAAAAGGAAAGAATCTAAGGAAATGATTTGTTTGGTTTTCTCTGGGAAAATAGAAGCTGGATAAGGGGGATTTTTCTTAGAAAGCTAAGAATCTTCAGGAAGAAAAATATCAAAGATCTGGGCTCTCTGAGGAAAGGTGAGATTATGATATAGGTCCATAAGAAAAACTGTAGAAAAATGGCTGAGGGAGTCATTTTGAGGAATCAACAGCATCTAGTTTATGGATTTAGGCGCAATTGAGATCAGAATGTCTCCATTCTAGGCCACATGGTTCTTTGTAGTGGATTGTATCTAGCCTGACATCACATGACTAGATCAGGGAAATAATGTGTCTATGGGAAGACAAACATAGGTACCATGGATTCCAAAATATTAATGTCATCTTTCTGGTCTAGGTAACTTTTTTTCAATCAATGATGTAATTTGAAAGGGTCAAATTCACACTCAGTGTCAAAAATATTGAAATATTGGTCTACTAATGGCATGTGATCTAGGTCTAGGGTAGCAGATGTTTTAGGGTTATCTTCACTCCTTAATTTACTACTAGAAGATTGGGATTTTCCCTTTGTTGCCATGACTAAGGAATTTGAGAAGGAAAATGATATCAGTGGATAGAGCTTTGCCTTGAATAGGTACTTATATAAGAAATCAATCTCTGTCAAGGGTATCTTGGCTCTGAATTGCTGAAATTGACAGATGCTAAATAGTAGAAGTCACAAAAACTTAAAACAATACCTACAATTTAAAAATAGTAACAAAGTAGCTAGGAGAGTCGTGTGAAATGAGTCAAGGTGATTTTATAGGCCTGATGATCACTTACCATTGCGGTTAAAGCTGTTACAGAATAAGATTAAGGTGTATTAATGGGAAACTAGAAAATTTGCAACTGATATGGTGTATAATGGGTAAATGGCGACATGAATAGGACGTGAGCGAATGATATATTGACAAGTGGCATGATATGATTAGCAGAAGGAAAAGTGTGGGAGGTGATGTGGTCACCGTTGGCGGGAGTGGAGGAGCGATAGGTGGATTTCAGAGGGGGGAGCGATGGTAAGAAATTTTGGACTAGGGGGGTGCAAAATCATGAGGGAGCGCCATGTCACATGGGGCTCAGGAAAATAAATACTGCTTTTTAGAACCCCCCCCCCCCCCCCTTGGCGTTACAAGGAAATGAGATGAGGGGGTGCAAAGTGGTTTCCCCGTCATTGATCCATGCAGGTAAAATCATGGCCCTTGAAAAGTGCCCTTTGGATATTACAAGGCGACAAAATATCAAATCGTCTCCCGACATTATAATAAAAATCATGTTTAATGCTTATTACATCTCACTAATCATGTTTAAATGACATGATTAGTTTATTATTTAACTAAGATAAATATATCAAAGCATAATTTAAATCCCTAAGGGTGCATTTTGATCTAGCATGCCCTATTTTACTTCCTATACTAAATCTTAACCCTATTCTAGTGCATAAAATGCAATTGACCAAGATTAAATTCTTTGGTCATTTTTTTCTCTAATCTATCCTATGTTATAATTTCAACCAAGATTAAACAATTTGGTTGAATTATTTCCTAATATAGGAACATAAATTTAAACATGTTTGATCATGATTATACTATATGATTCAAACAAGAATTATTTCAAGTGGCATTTGAGCTTTCTCACTTGTACACTTGTTTTTCTTTTCATGGGGTTCTTTTCATATATATTTTTTTTAAACAATTTTCACATTTTCATTATTTTATTCTATTTTTTATACCCTCTTTTATAAATATATAACTTATAAAAACCAATTATTTTACAACATCAGTTCCAACTTGGGACTGCTTCCTCCTAGAGGATGTAGAGAACTTGTAGATCTGTGTTCCTTCTCATCAGGCTATGGAGTATTTGTTGAAAACAATCACACATACATAAAAAATAAAAAACAATTCGGTGATGTACAAATGATGAATGAATGAAGGGATCTCAATATTGGATATAATCCTTCAAATATTTCTCATTGATAGGAAATGAGGAATATTTTCCTTCCAAGTTCTGCAAGATAAAAGTATTGTTTCCTTTGACCTTTGCAATTCTAAAAGGTCCAAACTAGAGATTATCAAACTTTCCATGTTTTCTTTTATCTTCTCTTCCTGCATCCCATCTTAATACTAAATCTACTTCTTTAAAATCCCTTTCTCTAGCCTTTCTGTCAAACAAACTTTTGATTTTTTCATGACATTTCTGAAGCTTATAATGAAATTCATCTTTGTTTTCATTAAGTTCTATAATCTGATTGATTCTCCTAGAAAAATTATCATGTTCTTCATTTGCTTCTTGTAAAAATCTCATGATAGGAAAAGCTAGATGCATAGGAAATATGGCTTCCTTACCATAAACAAGTTGAAATGGAGATTTACCTGTTTACCTCTTTGGAAATATTTTGTTTGCCCAAAATGCATACATGAGATGTCACAATTCCTTTTGTGGTCTTTCGGTGTTTTCGTAATGACTTTAACCAGGCTCTTGTTTGAAGACTCCTACAATCCATTTCCATGTGGATAGTAGGGGGTAGAATGATGTAACAAAATTTTGTTTTTCTGATGAAATTCAATCATTTTGACATTATTAAATGTTGTTGCATTGAATGTAACTATCTTTTGGGGGCATCCAAACCTAGATAGTATGTTCTCTTCAATAAATTTAATAACTACAGTGTTAGTTCCATTTCTAACTAGAATTTCCTCTACCCATTTACTAAAGTAATTTGTGGCAGTTAATATCCATCTATGCTGGCTGTTTGATGTTGGATGAACTTTCCCAATGAAATCCAATCCTCATTGTAGAAAAGGTGCTTGAACTAGTACTAGAACTATAGGAAGTGTTGTTAATCTTTGCTTTCTAGCAAACATTTGGCATTGGGTACAACTTCTAACATTTTCTCCTACTTGTGCAAACAATGTTGTCCAATAAAATCCTACTCTCAAAATGTTATATGATGTAGCTCTCTAAGCTTAGTGTCCTCCACAAATACCTGCATGAAATTGATCAATAATTTCCTTTGTCTCACTTTCTATCAAGCAAATCAAAAGGATGTTGAGTGGGTCTTTCCAATACAGATTTACATTGATGATACCGTATTTTATGGCCTTCAACTTTAGTGTCTTGCATTGATTCTTTTTAAATTCACATAGACACTCAAAATCTCTAAGAAAATGTACAATATCAGTGGATCATTCAAATAATAAAAATTTCTCATCAATATGAATAGGAGTTGATTGAATTGAAGATGAAGGTTCTTGTGGATTCTTCTTTGTTGAAGATTGAGAAGGTTCTTGTGGATTCTCCTCTACTGAAGATTGATGAGCTTCTTTGATCTAGGTGGATGTTGGTGGCCACCAACCTATCCCACTTCCACCCCCACAACTATCTCTTTCAGTTTTTTAGTTTCCGTAATTGTAGCACAATTTACTATTTTTAGCAGTTTTTTGGGTCCTCAACTTCCGGAGCCGTTTTGAGGCCCTAAACGACGTTTTTTGGGAAATCTGGGAGAAACATGGGTCCATGGACAGATGTTTCTCTTCTTGAATCTATAGTGCTCGGATAGATCTTTCTAGCGAGCTATTGTACGCGTCAAACGTAGAACGTATGCCAAAGTTACGACCCCGGGAAGTTGATGTACCAACCTACTCGAAATGGGGCCCACAATTTGGCGTTTCATCTTCTAGGGTTATGTTTTGGGATGTTAATGGTTTTCCATTGTTTCTCAACAATGAATAGGCCTTCGAGCCTCATTGTAGCACAATTTAGAGGCATCTAACTGCCACATCTCTTCTCAGAGATAAGCTACAATTGCCCTAGCTGGTTTATTTCAATTATTGTTTGTAAGCATATTTCAATATTTTACATCAATGAAATGAAGTATTATTTCTGATGCATCTTTGTGTTTATGGTTATCTCTATAGTTTGTTGCGTTTTTGTTATCTTGGATCAGTGGTATTAGAGCAGTCTACTTTTTTCTTTGTTTTTTTTTGCATGTCCCCAACGAGGTCGGGATATAAGGAGTTACGGCTTGAACTGGTCGAACTTTGCAAGACCAGCCTTGCAAAGCCTGATGGCCTCCCATGGAAGATGAAAAGAAAGATGAGGGGGTAGGATATCCTATCAAAATCTTGCTCGAAGAAGCCCTCAAGCGACAAAGGAATGCGATGATGGAAAACTTTGCGTAGATCCTTTAGTGGCTACCCAGAGGCGATGCAATGACTTCCAATAACTACTCTGGAAACACCACACCCTTTAAGGTACAAGTTAATTTTGAAATCCCCATATTTGAGGGTCAGATAGATGTAGATGCCATAGATAAATTGTTAAATCTGCTAGAAGGGTATTTTTCTCTTCACGAATTTTCGAGTTGGGAAAAGATTGTTTTCGCTCTTCTCAAAGCAGCCCCCCACGTCAAGGACTGGTGGGAAACCTATTGTGAGAAGAAGGATGAAAGTACAGGCTGACTATTTTTAGCTACACCCACTTGGAATTCCTTTCGGGATTCCATCAAGGAGCAATACTACCCTGTCAAAAGCTATGAGGAAAAATACATAAAGTGGACCATGCTATGGCAGGGACGAGACTAAGATGTGCCAGAGTTCACAAACATTTTTCATACCCTTTGCACACAATTAGGTATCAAAGATTCTGAGTTGCATCTGGTACTCAAATACTATGGCTTCCTACACGAGTACATCTAGGAATAGATGGAGTTCCTGAACATATCCTCTCTGGGCACGGCATACTGATACCCTGTCAAAATCGAGCAAAAGTTCAAATAGAAGAAGTGAGACTTTGGATTTGAAAATCTGAAGACCAAAGGACAAAGCCAAGGTAGGGTGACCCAAGACAACCCACTGAAGCCACAAGAAAAGAACAACACCACAAAGCCGAAGAAGGACACAGGAAAGTGGTGTGAGTTCCACAAGATTCCCACTCATAACACAAGTGAGTTTCAGACCAAGTAGTCGTTGATGGCTGAGTTGAAGGCTTCCCAATCACATGCATTTTCCGACCCTGAGTCAGAACCCAATAAGGGGAATGGAAAAGGGAAGCATATCATTGATGCAAAGCCCAACGTCACTGTTTCCATTGCCAAGATCTAGAAGAATGAGCCCAAAGATCCAAAGGAGGGGGAGCGTCTTTTCCACTCATAGATGTGGGTGAAGGGTTCACCGCTGCAATTCATTGTTGATAGTGGAAGCCAAAAGAACCTCATTTCAACAGAGGTCATGAAGCGGTTGGGCCTACTAATTACACCAGACCCACAACCGTACAATATCGGGTGGCTTCATGAAGGATGAGATCTCCAAGTTCGCTAGCAATGTTGCTTTCCCTATAGCATCAAGCGCTTCACAGATGAGGTATTGTGTGATGTTACACCTCTGGATGTTTGTGACGTACTATTAGGCTAGCCATACTTGTGGAGGTGACATGCTGTGTATGAGTCAAGGCCTCGTGCTGTCATTATTTCTTTGTGTAATTCATTATATAGGATACCAGAGGTAGCCCCACCTACTGTCACCTCTTTGATCACTGCTAATAAAGGCAAAAAGCTCATCTCATAGACTAGGAAATTTATTTTCTGTCTGGTTCGCTCCCAAAGTAAGAGGAAGATCGTCACCACATCCATGACCCCAGTGAAGGGTTCCTCCATGCAGTAGTAACAGTAGAGGGATACAGTCATGAAAGAACACAGGAACAACTTCTCCTCACCCACAGGGGTACCACACAAGCTTCAAGTGAGCAACAAAGTCTGGTTGCATCTATAGAAAGAACGCCTTACAAGAGCCCATCAAAAGCTCCGACCAAGCTGACATGGTCGTCACACCATTAGCAAGGTTGTGGGAAATAATTCTTTGAGCCACAACATTCCCCCATTCCTTTTCTTGTACCAAGCATTCAATGTGGACCGTCGTTGACCATGCTTCCCACCATTACTGGACACTTCAGAGATTGTAGAACAGCTCAGCAGGGACGAAGTTCAGTAGATGGAGGAGCTCAATGCAATGGGGACCATTGCTTACTAAGGGGGGAGGAATGATCCAGGTGGATGTTGGTGGCCACCTACCTATCCCACTTGGACCCCCACAATTGTCTCTTTCAGTTTTTCAGTTTCCGTAATTGTAGCACAATTTACTATTTTTAGCATTTTTTCGGGTCTTGAACATCCGGAGCCGTTTTGAGGCCCTAAACGATGTTTTTTTGGAAATATGGGAGCAACATGGCTCCATGGATCAATGTTTCTCTTCCAAAAGTGGTAGTGCTCATACAAATCTTTCTAACTAGCTATTGTACATGTCAAACGTAGATCGTATGCCAAAGTTATGACCCTAGGAAGTTGATGTACCAACTTACCCAAAACAGGGCCCACAATTTGGCGTTTCATCTTCTAGGGTTAGGTTTTGGGATGTTAAGGGTTTTCCATTGTTTCTGAACAATAAATAGGCCTTCGAGCCTCATTGTAACATAGTTAAGAGGCATGTAGCCGCCACATCTCTTCTTAGAGATAAGCTACCATTGCCCTAGCTGGTTTATTTCAATTGCCGTTTGTAAGCATTTTTCAGTATTTTACATTAATGAAATGAAGTATTATTTCCGTTGCATCTCTATGTTTATGGTTATCTTTTTAATTTGTTGCGTTCCTATTTAAATCCAGATGATTCTTGTGGATTCTCCTCGGCTGAAGATTGAGAAGGTTCTTGTGGATTATTCTTTGATGAAATTTCAAAAAAAGAACTTATTCCCAAAACTTTACAATTTTCCTCAGTGAAGAGTTTAGCCAAGCCTTGACCTTTTACCAACTTTGTAGTTTTGATAGTGAGATCTAATTCTAATATCTTAGAGTTGCAGGTCTATTTGGGCACATCACTCCCAACATTCAAATCAATACCTTTAGGGCTCATCAAACCCTAATTCAGTTGTTACATGCCCTAGAGAAGTCAACTCATTGAATGCCTCCTTCTATGAACGTTTCATGGCCTGAAGTCCTCCTAAAAATTCTACTTGGGATACCAGCGCAACCCAAGCCTTGAGACAGTGCACTGGAGAGTAGGTAGATCCACTGTGGCTTGCACTGCAGTGCACTTAGGCCCTCTTTAGCCTGCGCTGGGCGAGATTGAGTGAAATTTGCATAGGGTTTTGGGAATATTCCTTCATTCTAGATGATTCTAGAAGGTTCCCATCTCTTATCCCCCCCCCATAAGCTCGAAATTGAATGGGCTAAGGATCCATTAACCTCCTATCCTCTCATCCCTTACTCCATGGAAGCTAACTCCAAGATTTGAAAGTCGTTTAATACCCTCATTTATGATAAAACCACCTCCATTTCCTATAAATTGAGCACTCATCATTGTGATCAAGGGGATAGAATCTGAAGTTTGTAAGGAAATTCTGTTGGTTTGAGGATTTAGTTTATGTAAAGCAATGTTATGTTGCTAGAGTGTTGAGATTTTGATGTGGCAAGGGTTGAATTGAAGTTGGAGGAGTGGCACAGGATCGAACTGTATTGGGTGATACTCTTCCTTCTACATTAATAAAGACCTTATTCCTTTCCTCATATGATTGTTCATATCTGTGATGATTATGTGTTTCAATGTATTTGATTCCATTGTTTTATAGTTGATAGTTCATGTATGCTTTTATCATTTCTTATTTCTATTTCTCTTGATGCAGGTACCTTTTGAGCGGATGTAGTTCAAGTGGGAGCGACGAGAGCGATTCAAAATAGATCTAAGAAGCAAAAGGCGACAAGTAAATTCCTCCATATCATATATCTTTTATAAAAAAGGTTAAACTACTTTCATTCTGTTGTTCTACGTGTAGTCACCCACCTAGGGAAGATGTGTTTATCCGTAAATGCAAATTACATGTAACAAATTGGCAACCATACTAGTTACTTTTGGCCAACCTTATTCCATGATTGCATTATTGTTGTCAAAAGTTGTCATGCCTGCTAGATTTTTTACCGCAAAACACGATTACAACCTACACCATTACATCCTATAATTGTTGTTGGACCATTTGCAAAAGGGGGCATCAATTTTATGACATGGAACCCTACCTCGTCTGTGGGGCATTGGTATATAATTGTCACCATGGACTATTTTACAAAATGGGTCGAGGTCATGCCTACATTAAACAACAACGATGGCATGGCTGCTCTTTTTTTCATCAACCATGTCATTGCATGGTTTGGTGTGCTACAAGCTATAGTTACAGATCATGGGTCGCACTTTCACAACCATATGATAACTGAATTCACTGCCAAGTTAGGACTTTCACATGATAGTTCTACTCCTTATTATATGCAAGCTAATGGACAAGTTGAGGCCATCAACAAAATCTTTAAGTGGATGCTCCAACAAATGATAGGAGTTCATATGTGAAACTGGCATTTAATCCTATACTTGACTTTGTAGGCATACCAAACCTTGGTGAGAAATGCAACTGGATTCACACCCTTTCAATTGATGTATGGTATGGAGGAAATCTTGCCTGTACAATCCAAAATTTCATCATTAAAACTCATGATTGACCTGTTACCCAAGACTTCTGAAGAAGAAGCACATTTCTTAGAGCTCATCCATCTAGATGAAACTCGTCATGAATCCGCATTGGCTAATGAAGCACATATGAAATGGATAAAGGTGCAATATGACTGAAATGTCAAGCCTCACATTTTCTCAGAAGGAGACCTAGTCTTGCTTTATGATTAGGAAGCTGAGAAACTAGGAACAGGGAAATTTGAACCATTATGGATGGGCCTCTATATTGTCAAGTGTGTTTTGGAAAAAGGTTCTTATGATTTAGTAGTTTATGATGGGATTCCATTGTCATAACCCTATAATGGGTTGTATTTGAAATGTTACTATGCCTGATTTTGCGTATTAATAAGCATTGTATATATACTTTGTTTTCATGTGTTTGTGTCATTTTAACTTTTAGAGTTTTTTATGTGATTAATTAATCTGCTTTGCATTTATTGTAGATGTTAGAATATTTGGAACCATTTGTTGGTTATGCCGATGGTGCTAGTCATAGTACGCAGAACCTATCTTTTGCAGCATAGGCCATATTCTCTCCAAGTGGTGAGTTAGTCAATTTTTAAGGGATTTGTATCGGTCGTTCCAAGAACAATATCGTTGAGTATAGCACATTGATCGAACTCCTCTCTGATGCCATTTCTCTTGGAATTCTCCAAATCATCATTAGGACGGACTCACAACTTGTAGTACTGTAACTAACAAATCTTTATACCATCTAAAATCCAACAATTTATCATATGTTCCTTAGATTTCATCTCTTGGAAAGACATTTTGATTACATGCAATATCAACACATTTCCAAGAACTTTAACACATTAACTGATTCATTAGCGGACTATGTGTTAAACAGACATTTGTAACACATGTAAAAGTAAATTTTTCAATTCACATCAATAGTTGAATAGGATTGCACATAACCATATATAAAAACAGTAAAACAAAAATATATAGATGTTTTAAAAAAATTTACAAAATTTGTGTCCAAGATATGTTGGTCATCTGACCTTGAAACTCAAAATGCATAAAGAAAAGCATCCTAAGTAAACCTAATGATGCTCATGACAACAGGTCAAGGCTTGAACTATCATGCACAATAACCTCATCCAACAGCTAGGAACACCAATAGTGTGGCATTGCAGCCTCATCGGTAACTCTTTGATCCAGATATCTAGAATACCCAGAGTTAACCTCTCTATATGATCCTACAACTCTGCGAGTGTCTCGGTTAAATCCAAATCCTAGAGAACTGCTCTAGCGACATTTCTCCACATTGGTTCACCTGCCTCCTATTGATGACCCATAGGTTGAATAGTACCAACATCTGCATGCATGAGTACATTTTTAGTTTAGTCTAGGAAACACTAAAAACACAAAAACATGTAGAAACTTAAAAATAAAAAACACTTGGTCGAAAACAATTCACCTATAGCACCCCATTCGGCACCCACTACTAGCCTCAAATTAGGATCTCCACAAAAGTCCATCCCTGCATATGAATGCTCCTTGATGACAAGGTTTTGTTGACTGAGCCAAATGAGCAATGTAGGAGGAAATGAGATTGATGATTGAATAGCATGTTGATCCATCAACTCAACCCATCTCTGCATATGTGGATCTCTAGGACCATTCAAACTCAGTGCTACATGCTCAGGTTGCATCAATGGAATTCTCTCTAAGGTAAAGGCAATCAAGATCGAACCATAGCTAAAATTCTTTGTATTACTGCTCTTTACCTTGGTTATTTTCTCTTTCATCGAAGAGAGAACTAACTCACACTAGTTGAATGTAGTTGGCTCAAGGCACCCAAGTGCAAACTACATATATGATTTGTTCTCCAGATGAAGTGTCACACTACCTACCAACTTTGTGATAGTGAAAAGGATTTTTGACAAAGGAAAATCATGAACATCCCTGATTTTAATCTTCCCATCCTTGCTAGGCTGTGTACCTGGCCTACCAAACTATCGAATCTAGTCCCTTATTGATTCACCCCCATGGGCAGAACTTGAAAGAGATATGGGGGCACCATGTCTCGACAACCTTGTAAGGAAATAAACATCATCGATCAATATAGGAAGCACTTCGCCTCTTATGTGAAATGCTTGATTTGTTGGATCCCATGAATGAACTAAGAACTATAACAGTTCTAGTTGTTGCCTCATCCCAAACAACCTGAAGTATTTGAGTAACCCATAGTCTCTCAGGGCCTCAACTGTACCCAGATCATTTAAGACAACCATATCCTATCCTTCATGCTCTCTTTCTCGCCAAGTAATAGTCATCTTGATTCGATCAAAGCCTGCAATGAAACCATAAGCTTAGTTAGGATCCATTTCATGCAAAAATTTAAGGATTTTTGGGTAAAACTGGAGAAACAAATTCATCAAATGTGGCCAACGCAACCCAGGCTTAGAGACAGTGTGCTGCAGAGTAGGTACCCTTCTGTTTGGGTGAACTGCAATGCAGTTTTCGATGTGATAGGCTATTCTTATCTCAGGTTGAAGTATATTTACCCTAAGGACCCCAAAAACCTAAAAAACTTGCCTGAAACTGTAACAGAATGCACTTAAAGGAAAGAGAAAAGTTATATCTCCTTCCTTGTCCTGACGGCGTGAAAAATGATCCATGGAATCTATCGCAATTAGATGCTGAAGTTCGAGGTAAAAAACTAGTTCGGAGCACAAAACTGAATGGTAAATATCAAATGGTGAAAATGACTTGGTAAATTCTTGTTTTATGATTATTTCATGTCATTTAATGAATAAACTATAGTTTTTTACCCATTTTTACCAATGAGATGATATGTTTAATCCATTTGGTGTTGCTTTGAATAGATTTATAGCTAATACAGTGAATTTGACATGCACAATCATGAATTGTACTTTGACCACAGAGCATACTTTTATCTCTTTTTCAAGCTCTGTTAAACTTCGAAAAAGGAACCCCCCTAGAGTCCTCTTTAAGCTTTTTTGAGACTCTCAAAATATGGAAATATTACTGAGTGCTTGTCCTTTTTAGCTCATCAACAGATTAGAAACGACATCTACTTAGTATAAGTTTAACCTTTTTCCGGAATGAGATAGATTATTTATGAAAAAGGAATACGTTGATTGAACATGATCAATAGGTTCTCTCTTGTATTATTTTACTCTTTTTCAGACTTGAGAGAAAAATTTACAAAAAAATAACTTGTGGATTTTTCTTTTTGTCCCTTTTAAGACACTCTAAACATGAAAATAACCGAGTTCTCATTATCGTTAAACTCGTTAAAGCATCAAATAGAGACAAAATTTTCCATCATCACAAGACCGAGTTTCACCTTCGCTAGACTCGTTAAAACATCACATAGCGATGGATTCACCCGAAGGGTGGAATTATACTACAAGAATATGTTATCCTCCTCACGCTTGTTAAAAAATAAAGAGGTACTAGTTAGCAATGACTGGGTAAAATTGGGAAAGGATAAATCACTTTATGGTAGCAAGTCGCTCTTGAACATGACACTTTCACTTCATCTCCGTGACTATTTGGGTTGGGTTGTCTTCTCGATGGTCATCATACCAATGGTCTATCACATCATCCATCACTTTGGTTTTGGGTCAATGTTGCCAATTCATTCAGTGTCATCGACATGTTCAAGAGAAGTCACTCAGTAAAACTCATCCTTTGCAATACTCATAAACCTTCATTTTCATGATCGCCATTCCCAAACCTTGTGTCATTAGTCAAATTCTGTCTCCAACATCATTACACTCATTTCATTCCATTGATTTGGGATACATAAAGGCCCTCCTGCGACGAGTCGCTTCTTGTCGACATCAACACATTATCCAAGAAATTGACTTAGAAACAACCTTTTCAGTACCTTGGGTCTTGCATACATCAATGGCAAGTTTCTCGCTTCCACAAATAGGTTTACATCACTAGCTTTTGACCAAAAGACTTTGTATGGTGTTCGACATCAAAACATCTATTCACACCATGCAGAATGTACTACAGTACCTTGAGAATCATTATCATTATCGATGATTTCTCTCACATCCGTTAACGACTTACATCATTGGCTGGTAATTAGACAGTGTCTTCCCATGTTCGACTTCAGATCACATATTCACATGGTTAGACTCATACTTGAGCGAATCATTAATCGAGATAGAAGACCCCAGATCTAGTTTCATCTATCTAGGTTGTGATTTCAGGAAAGTACTAAATCATCTGTACGATGGTTTTACATTAATGGTCATCCCATCATGGGTTTATATCTGTAGACAACTATCTATGTATATGTAATGAAAAGTTTATATGTTGAGTATGGGTTTGTCTTCCCTAAGAAATTCATGAAAATATCCAAAATATCATGATGCTATGTATTGTAATTGATGCAGGTCACCATCTGCTTCAGTTCCTCTCCATCACGTCATAAATCATATCACTCAACATTATCATTTTCAACTTCATACTTTAGGGGGCAACTGTTATAGGTCAATTTGGGCACATCACTCCCAACATTTAGATCAATACTTTTAGGGCCTAATTCAGTTGTTACATTCCCTAGAGAATTCAACTCGTTGAATTCCTCCACCTATGAAAGTTTCGTGGCCTGAAGCCCTCCTTAAAAGCCTACTTGGGATACTAGCACAACCCAATCCTTGAGAGAGTGCATTGTAGAGTAGGTAGGCCCACTGTGTCCTGCACTTAGGCCATCTTTATCCTGCATGGGGTGAGATTGAGTGAAATTTTCATAGGGTTCTATTAATATTCCTTCATTATAGATGAGTCTAGAAGGTTCCCATCTCTTATCACCTCCTATGAGCTCGAAGTTAGATAGGCTAAGGATTCATTAACCTCCTATCCTCTCATCCCTTGCTCCATGTAAACCAACTCCAAGATTGGAAAGCCATTGAATACCCTCATTTATGACAAAACCACCTCCATTTCCTATAAATTGAGCAGTCATCATAGTGATCAAGGGGCTAGAATCTGAAGTTTGTAAGGAAATTATGTTGGTTTGAGGATTGAGTTTATGTAAAGCAATGTTATGTTGCTGGAGTGTTGAGCTTTTGATGTGGTGAGAGTTGAACTGAAGCTGGAGGAGTGGCACAAGATCAAACTGTATTGGGTGATACTCTTCCTTCTACATTAATAAAGAGATTATTCCTTTTCTCATATGATTGTTCATATTTGTGATGCTTATGTGTTTCAATGTATTCGATTCCATTGTTTTATAGTTGATAGTTCATGTATGCTTTGATCATTTCTTGTTTCTATTTCTCTTGATGCGGGTACCTTTTGAGCGGATGTAGTTCAAGTGGGAGAGACAAGAGTGATTCAAAAGAGATTTAGGAAGCAAAAGGCAACAAGTAAGTTCCTCCATCTCATCTATCTTCTATAAGAAATGATTAAACTACTTTCATTATATTGTTTTAGGTGTAGTCACCCACCTAGGGAAGATGTGTTTATTCGTAGATGCAAATTCCATGTAACACTTAGTAATCCATCTTCCTCTTGTTCCATCAGTATCAAGTTGAGTTAAGATAGTTTTAACAACACTATTGGGAACATAGGAAATAATGGAAGAATGAAGCACATATACTCTAAAATATTTTAGGGCTTGAACTAAGCAATAGGCATGTTTTTCAATAATATCATATTTGAGTTCAACATCTCTCATAACTTTACTAAAAAAGGAAATAGGTTCGTCATCCCCATTATCATTCTTTTGCAGAAGAACAGTAGCTAAGGTGGTTTTAGAGGTAAAGGAAAAGATGTTAAATGGTTCATAATAGTTTGGAATAGCCAGTATTTGGGCTTTTGAAATAGATTTTTTAATCTGGTCAAAATAAAATCTTGCTGGAATTGTCCATTAAACTTCATGATCTTTCCTCAACATATCAGTGATATCCTTAACTATTCTAGCATAATTAGGTATAAATCTTCTTAAAAAATTTATTTTTTCAAGAAAATCATGAATTTCCTTTTTATTCCTTGGTAATTACACTGCTTGGATAGATGAAACTCTTATGGGATCAATGACCACTCCTTACTTAGAAATAATATGGTCAAGCAATTTTCCTTCTTTGAGTGCAAACAGGGACTTTTTGGGCTTAATTGATATCCCAAACTTCCTACACCTATCAAAAACCTTCCTCAAGTGCTTTAAATGTGTTTTATCAAAATTAGAAAATACAGTTAGATCATCAATATAAATGACAATAAATTTATTTATCTTACCCACAAATTCTAAATCCATAGCTCTTTCAAAGGTAGCTCCAGTGTTGGTTAATCCGAAAGGGATCCTTTCATACATAAATGTACCCCAAGGTGTTGTGAATGTTTTCTTTTCTCTATATTCTGAGCTCACCATGATCTTATTGTATCTAGAAAAACCATCTAGCATAAACATTCTATTAGCACCTAAAACTTTTTAAAGTAATTGGTTGATCTTGGGTAATGGATAATTATCTTTCAAAGATGATTTATTTAAGTTCCTGAAATCTACACAGAACCTGATTTCAACATTTTTCTCTTACTAGAACTAAATTAGCTACCCAATCAGAATACCTCAATGGAACTGTGATATTTGCATCAAGTATCTTATTAAGTTCTTTCCCAATGGTAGGAAGAAGGACAAGATTAATTCTCCTTAACTTTTTCTTAAAAGGTTTAGCTTTTGGCTTTAAAGGGATTTTATGTTCAATGAGTGTTGTATCATATGTATTCAATTCAATATAAAACCAAGAAAAAACATCTTTATAAGCTTTAAGGAGATCTAAATATTTATCTTTCACTTCCATTCATAAAGATGTAGAGATTTTAATATTTCTGATTTCTTTTGAAGTTCCAATATTAAATTGTTCTATATCTTCTTCAGCTGAATTTGATAATGGATTGGGAACATCATTGTGGTCAAACAATTTTTCAAGGGGGACAAATCCCTTAGGAATGAAATTGTTAGGTAACTGAATGATACTATGATCATCAATTCTTGAGTCTAATTGTGAAGTTTGATTTTCCTTATTCAACTCATTATTATCCGATTATTCTTCTTCAATTTATAAGGTTGAAAATTTATTCAATTACTTACAAAAAGGATTTCAACTATTTATCATCATCAAATATTTGCCAATTTTTTAGGTTAACAGGAATTGAAGGATTATATTTAACTTGAATTTGATATTGCACAAGAATTTGATCAGGAATTTTTAAAGAATAGTTGAAACAACTGAAGAGTTTGCATGAATATTTTCATCCCTTGGAATAGCAGTGATGTTAAATGCTTGGAAGAAATTATGCACTAAGTCCCATACCTCATTTCTATAAGATCTAAGTCTACGATGTTTTGTTTGACAAATATTCCTTGTTTAACAATGAGTTCCAAGTCATCGAATACATTAACATTTTTTGCTTTAAGACTTTTGGCTAATTCTAATCCTAGAAGGAAGGCTTCATATTCTTCTACATTATTTGTAACATCAAATTACATCATATGGGATTTAGTTATATTCTCTTTTTTTGGTGAAACTAGTACAACACCAGCTCCAACTCCTTCCTTTCAATAAAAGCCAACGAAGTATAACCTCCAAATATCGGTGTTAATGGTATTTGGTTTTTATCTAATGTTTTAGATGTTAACCTGAGTGTTTTGCAAGTTATTTGATGATAATTCAAAGCATCCAAAATCTTGATCTACTATATAAACAGGATAATTTATTGCTTGATCTGATTTGCAAAAAATATTCATGAATCTTACCACTCTTTATAACCTGAGATGTTCACCCCCATATACAGGAATAGTAGCATAAGACATGTCCATTTGAAGACTTCCTCCTAACTGAGCACAACATGATCTTAATAATAAAATGCCAAATTTAGGAGGAATATGTTGTGCTATTCAACAACCCCCCATTTGTTAATAGTAGTAGTCAATATTACATTAATAAATAAGGATCCTTTAAACAAATACTTCCAAAAATAAGTTTAGCATTTAGGCATCTTCTTTATTAAATTTTGGAATACAACAAGATATCAATCAAACACCTTTTTAAAAAACTAGAAAATGTTTTCCTTTCCCGCATATTGCACGATCAAGCATGATTAAAATCCTTGCTAATCCACCAAAACTAGTGAAAAGTGATGAAAAGAGGACTCCATGCTAAACACTTTGAAACTATTATGTTTCTTATATAAACTAAGTCCTAAGGCATTTCCTCTTAAAACTAAGGTCCACATCACATATCGCTATCTATAGAAGGCACACCTTAATGAGTTACCTTAAAACGTGTGAGATGCAAAATTGTGATGACAACATTTCCCTTATCACATCACATTTCGGACATTAAAAAAGAATGCCACAAACTTACCATCCACCGAGATTGCGAAATACGATTGAGACCTGGACCCAATCCCGAGATACGTTGCAAACAAGTAATTAGGTCCACTGCTTAATAAAAAGTGCTTTACACAAAAAAAACTTGACAAATAAGATATGTTTTGGAAATAATAGTAAGTGGCCCGCATTTTGCAGCTTGCAGAAACTAAAGAAACAATGAGGAAAGAGTACATACATAATGTGATAATGTGATTTTTGATATTGCATCGCAATCGCAAAATCAACATTTTCGCAATTTAAAGGCTCGCCAACCTAAAATATTTCTTCTTGACTTACGATGCAAACTTTAACGATAGATAAAGCTAAGAGATAACGAACCATTATGTGGGCATTTAATAAAGGTTAATGGAATTTATGTGTGAAAATCCATTCAACGTGATATGATATATTCTCACTTGCATTCAAATAAAACTCATTTCTTATCACCTTTTCAGGTTATCTGTATTATTCCATCTTATGTTCATTCTTATCTCTGTATATTTGATAGCTGTTGTATTTCTCCATTTTGGGGAAAAATCCACAGAAGGAGTCTTTGGGAGGAATGGAAAAGAAGGGAAAGGCAGTTATGTCTGAGAAATCGGAAGTGACTCCTTTATTCAGGGATAATGCATGCAACAGAGAAGGAGGAACCTCTACGTGGGAAACCATGTATGATTTATTAGAAGAGGAACCAAGACCTCCAAAAACAAAGGTCACAGTTGGTGATCATGCTTCCTCAGATGCCTCCATTTTTAAGATGGCATGCTCATTTCTGCATCGCATAACCGCACGACCAAAGATAATCCCTTATACAGATATGGTCAAATGGATAATTGATCAGGTTGATATCTCAGACAGAGAATTTAGGAATAGCATCCAAGAGGTTATGGGATATTTTTCACCAAAAAACCTACGGCTTATGTACAAACTACTAGAGCCACTAACGCTCTACAACAAACAGTTTCTCAAGAAGTTTGACGAGGAGAACAAGGACCCAGCAGATGTCACACGCATCTGGTAAAAAAATGAGGGGAAGATTAAAAAGGACAAAATGAGTATGTACTCTACTGCATCTATTTCTCGCCCTCATAGTTTTGCAGTAGCCATGCTATCTAGGATGTTCAGCAAGACTAATAGCACTAAATTTTCCCCAGAATGGCTGCCATTAATAGATGTAGTCATAAGCATAACCATAATGAATTGGGCCCAAATTTTTTCTAATAATTTAGCAAAGCTGATAATCGATAATAGGAGGAAAATGAGTATCTCTTTGAGGGTTTACAATCCATTTTTTATGAGTGCATATGTAATGGATGCAATCTATTTTGGTTCAAAATTTCCTATCATGGGATGTAAGTGGATTGTGAAGGATCCAATTCCAATTCATATATATCAGAAGGACATGTGGGAGTCTCAATTCAACCCCCATTTTTAAAAACTTGTCATGGATTCATGCTGCCTATCCATAAACAGGCTTACAACCAAAATGCCCCTAGGTTCTCTAAGGAAGCCGAAGTGGATATCCTCCCATTGGCTAGATGATTTGGGGAGGAAACATTCACATATATTAGAGTATTTCGGAGCATTTCCTCACCGCATGTCCTCCTAGACTATGTCCCTGACAAATTGATGGCTATAGAGATATCCTACCAAACAGTGAGTGAGGGTGGGCTGAGTAAAGGATTGAAGAAACAGAAAAAGGCCATTTGACCTACATTTCCATTGTAGTGTGGAGCATTTTCATTGCACGATTTTGGGCATGAATGTAAAGAAGTGGAGATCATGAAATCTCTAAAATTACCTAAATTCATAGGAAGGCAGTATGACCCAAATGACACTGCCAAAGACTTCAGTATCCTGGTGAAAGTGAAGGCATTCACTCATGAGGAAGATGAATTTGATGATTTCATCCTACAAAAAGAAACATTCATAGATGTTGATGCAGAGCTAGTTCTTTAACCAAACAATCATGTAAGGTTAACACTAAACCCCGTTGTATAACCCGGGTTAATGCTTTGATTTTTTTCAATCAATTCTATAGGCGGAGACTTTCTGCTAAATTAATTTTATTAAATGAAATATTTCACAACCCTTTTCTACGTGGCTTGTGGGACCTTCGGGCGTGAATACCCATAATAGAACACTATACCATAAGTTAAGCGTTAAGCCAACATGTGTCCTCCTCTTTTTAACATTGCAAACAAATTGGTTTACTTTGCAATGACTTAACACTTTTATCATAAACCTTTCGAATTGTGAAGTTTATGCCATGTCACGATCTCCACCATTGGTTCAGTGTTGATCCAACGACTATCACGTCATCCGCTCGCCAAGTAGCCCGGACGATCTCCACCGTTGATGTGACCCGTACAATTGAACATCTATCGCGCAATATCACACAAATTCTATCATGATCGATATTTAGTCAAGAGCATGTGAGAAAAGTGGTTTTCCTTTTCCATCGTGTGCTACATGTCACTCACTTAGGCTAATTGCATGGAATTTAGAAATACCAGTTACCACTTTTTTACCCACGCGAGATAGCACTTAACATAAACATCGTTGATTGCTAACTTGTGAAGTGTTCACTGATTTAACATGCGATCTACAATTTAATCTGAGCCTTCCATCCTCCATTTCCAATGATTCGACCTAATATCCACTATCCATTCACCTCCGTTGTCTTTTTATAATCCTTTAGGAAGTTGGGAAAAGCCTGTGTCCTCCACTATAGAATATAGTTCTCAATCTTCCTTTGTCTACTGTGATAACCAATTGCACTCACTTTTGCTGATCTCTCCGTCCATTCAAAAGGTAAATCCCATTCTCTACATGCATATACACAAGTTTTATTAGAAAATTAAATATTAATCCCGTAAAGGAAATTTCGTCAGTCATTCATGCTATTCAACACAAAAGTTCCACAGTATTTCTCATATTCATAGTCAATGCACCATAAGGATATTAAGACACATAAAGAAACAAATTCCCACACATGATATATACAAATCCACATTGTTTTGGTATTTTTATAAAATATTTACAAGGAAAATAGTCACATTCGATTGTTTCAGTTCTTTTCCATAAAGTCCATCTACTGCTCTTCCTAACTCCTCACTCTTTCTCTTACTATCCTCTAGCTCTCTAACCCCTAGCTAGCCTCTAGCTAACCTCTAGATAACTTGTCAAATTATTCAAAATATCACAATTGATACAAAAATGGATTCATGAACCAATTTAGTTCAAATCCAACAATCTCTCACTCTCTCCTAAAGTATCTGATAGGTCCCTATAATACTAGTGATTACCCCATTACTATTGTAGTTGTATCCCTTATTAATATTGTTGCGCCCCTATTGTCCCCATATTTTTATTACTATGCCCCATAGAATCCCTCTATTGTTATTTTTGTGGCTTTATATTATTATTGTTAGGTTGGCTGGGTTATATTGCGACTTCTTAGACTCCTATATATAGAAAGGAGGTTTTGTCATTTGTATCATCCAAGAATTTCTCATTTATGTAATGTAAAGGAGGTTTCCCCCTCGAAGAGGCTGAATTCTAAGGCGTTGATCTATCTTTTCTATCTTTTTCTTAAGCTGGTTTCATAACATTTGGTATCAAAGCTTTGGATTCTAGGGTTTCACTGCTCCAAACAGGTCACCATGGAATTTTCACTATAACTTTTTTTTGCAACGTTTCAAAAGATAATAAAAAAAACCCATTTTAGAAGAAATTGCATTGAATCGCTGGTTGAATTTCAAAGCTTTTCATGCTATATTTGCGGAGATATGATTTAAGGAAGTTTTTCTTTTTGCAGACTCCTGAATTACATTCCAAACAGGCGACCTGGGGAAAACCGTCATAACTTTATTTTTTAGCATTGGATTGAAATTTAGTATGAAGGTACAGAAAGAGGATGGAATTTAGTTTCTTTTATATATTTTTAGAGCCAAAAGTCAAAACAGTGACTCGTGGCACGTCGTACAAGTTCGCTCTATTGAACTAGTCTATAATCATGTCATTGTGGGATATTGTGCATAACGCTTTGTTGGAGAATCCAATTTGGATCAGATTGGTGGCATTCGAAAGAGGACGTAGAGGGCTACTACAGGTCACAATTTTAGAACTGGATGATCTGAAATTACAGAGATACATCAGATTCAATATTAGGCTCCCGCAAAGTGAAAAAAGGTGTGTAGTTTTTTTTAAATTTTTACATAAGCTTGGTTTGAAAAATTAGTTTGAAGGAATTCAAAGGGAATAGTAAAGCATTATTATCAGTAATTGATGCCTCGAGGAAAGAAAATGCAAAAACCTAGTAGGAAACCTGAAAGCTCTAGCATGACTCATGAAGAAGAGGAAGAAATGCAACATGATATATCAAAATTACGAGACCAAGTGCAACAAGTGTCACTTGCACAAAAAGGAACAGAATCTAAGATGGATGTTTTAAAGAAATATGTAGAAGCTAAGATGGATGGTTTAAAGAAAGGAATATAAGCTAAGATGGATTGTTTAAAGAAAGGCGTAGAAGCTAAGATGAATGACGTGGAAGCTAAGATGGACGATTTGAAGATAGATTTGAAGACAGACATGGAAGAATTGAAGATAAATATGATTAAGTTGCTACAAGAAATGGTCACTAATGGTGAAAGGGTAGTAAATGAAACTCATGATGAGAACAAAAGAAATGTTAATCATGATTCCATAGACTCTAATGTTGGATCGAAGACCCACCATATTCCAAAAATCGATATGAGGAAGTTTGATGACAACGATCCTGCAACATGGATATTATAGATGGAACAATTTTTTGATCTCAATAATGTGAAAAACACACAAGAGGTATGTATTACAACTTTGTATTTGGAACCAAATCAGTTTGTATGGTATCAATGGCTTTGCTCTCGTAAACAAATTATCACTTGGGAAATTTTTACGGAAGAATTGATAGCACATTATGAGGATACAAAAAGCAACACTTTTTTTAGCCAATTCATAAGCCTCAAACAAAAGGGTTCAATAATGGAGCACATTGAGGAGTTCCAAAAATTGAACATAAGGGTAAAAATTATTCCAGAGGAGAATAGGATTTATGTGTTCATAAGGACTTTAAAGGGTAATATCCAACATGATGTTTGCCTTTGGGAACCTGATTCATTAGATAAGGCATTCAGGTTAGCAAGAAAATTGGAAAGCAAAATTATGGCAACTAGGAAGCATACCAGTCACAACTATAAAGATGGAAGTGTTGTTACCCCTAGCCTTCAACAACCTATAAGGTTGACACCACAAAAATTGGAAGAAAAAAGAGTAAAAGAGCTTTGTTACAGTTGTGATAGCAAATACACTAAAGGTCATAAGTGTGCTGAGAAGAAATTATTCTACATAGATTGTGAAGAGGAAGGAGAAAAGGAGCAAGAAAGGTTAAAGGAAGAGGATATACTCCAGGAATAAAGCCTAGATAAAGAAGAAATGAATTCAACCATATCTTGTAATGCATTGGCTGGAATTACCACTCCTCAAACCATCAAGATAGAAGGAAAAATCAAGAAGAAAAAGGTAATAGTGTTGATTGATTGAGGAAATACCCACAATTTTGTTATATTTTAAGCTTTTGTGGTTGTTTCTTGGAGTAGCTTGATCCGGATTATCCACAGTATCATGTTCATTCTGTCGATGTTTATTCATTGTAAGGTAGAAAAGGAATTGAATTGCTTCCTATATCCAACACTAGAGTGTCAAGTGATGATTGCAAATGGAGGAATGATAAATTTCTCTAGAAAGTGCCATAATATCAAGCTATCCATGGGAGAGTATGTATTGACTAGCCCAATGCTTTCCATTCCAATGGGAGGTGCTGATGTTGTACTAGGAGTCCAATGGCTACAATCCTTGGGTACAATATCTTTTAATTTTCAAGAACTTTTCATGAAATTTTCTACGGAAGGAAAGGAAGTTGAATTAAGGGGTATTGCAAGGAAACCGAGAAAGAGAATCAGCTCTAATGGTATGACAAATCTTCTAAAAAAGGAACAAAGAGGTGTAATTGCACAATTATGTTCACTAGATGTTTCCACATCCAAATCATCTATTTCTCCAGATCTCGAAAATGTCTTGGACAATCATTCCAAGGTATTTGAGACTCCCAAAGGTCTCCCACCTATTCGTGATCATGATCATGCTATTCATCTGATTCCAGGAAGTGTTCCTCCAAACATCAGGATGTACAGATATCCCTATGCCCAAAAGAGTGAAATTGAACGTATGGTTGCAGAAATTCTAGAGGCTGGTATAATTCAACCTAGTCAAAGTTATTTCTCTGCTCCAATAGTATTGGTGCACAAGAAGGATGGATCATGGTGCATGTTTCTGGATTATAGGGAGTTCAACAAGCTCACTATTAACGATAAGTTTCCCATTCCTGTCATTGATGAATTATTGGATGAATTGCATGGATCAATTTACTTCATCAAGTTGGATCTTCATTCAGGATATCATTAAATCAAAATGAAGACTGAAGACATTCCAAAAACAACATTTAGAAATCATGAGGGTCATTATGAATTTTTGGTCATGCCTTTTGGCCTTACCAATGCACCTTCTACATTTCAAGGTTTGATGAATTACATTTTCAAACCCTTCCTTAAAAAATTTGTGTTAATATTTTTTGATGATATACTAATCTACAACAAGTCTTGGAAGGATCATGTTGAACATGTTGACAGGGTGCTACAACTATTGGAGGAGAAACAATTATATGCAAAAAGATCCAAATGTTTCTTTGGAGTACAAGAGGTGGAATATCTGGGTCATATTGTATCTCATGAAGGAGTTAAGATAGACCCTAGAAAAATTAAATCCATTAAGGAATGGAAAATCCCCACATCCATAAAGTATCTGCGAGGATTTCATGGGTTGACAGGGTATTATCGCAAGTTTGTTAAGAATTATGGGAGAATAGCAGCACCTTTAACAACATTATTAAATAAAGATGCATTTTCATGGACTCCAAAAGCAACAAAGGCCTTCGAACATCTTAAAGAGGTAATTTGCCAAGCACCGGTCTTAGCTACACTGGACTTCACAAAAACCTTTATTGTGGAATGTGATGCTTCAGCAAATGGAATTGGTGTTGTTTTAGTGCAAGATGAAAGAACCATTGCTTTTGAAAGTCGTCCAATCAAGGGAAAGTTTTTACACAAATCTATTTATGAGAAGGAAATGTTGGCAATACTACATGCACTTAAGAAATGGCGACCCTACCTAATGGGAAGACACTTCAAGGTAAAAACGGATCATGATAGCCTTAAATACTTTTTAGAACAAAGATTTCCTCTAAAGAGCAACAAAAGTGGGTCACAAAGATGCTGGGTTATGACTTTGAAATCATCTACAAAACAAGGAAGCAAAATGTGGTGGCAGATACACTCTCAAGAAAGGATGAGGATGTGGAAGCATTGTTGTGCGCCATTTCTATTATCCAACGAAATTGGATAAATGAAGCAAGGGAGGAGTGGAAGAATGATGAAGAAGTGTGGGCACTTATTCAAAAGTTACAACAAGATTCTAGTACATCTAATACATTTAGCTGGAAAATGATTCGTTATGGTACAAAGATCGCTTATACCTCTGTAAGTATTTGCAACTCAAACAAAAGATTCTTATGGAATTGCACACTTCTCCCTTAGGAGGGCACTCAGGATTTTTAAAAACTTACCACATGGTTAAGAAGGAATTTTTTTGGGATGGCCTTAAATTGGATATTCAAAAATTTGTTGCGGAATGTTTGGTTTGCCAACAAAATAAAGTTGAAACAATTAAGACCCCAGGTCTATTACAACCTTTATCTATTCCAAGCCAATGTTGGGAGGAGGTTTCAATGGATTTTATCACAGGTTTACCCAAGTCTGAGGGAAAGAGTGTCATCATGGTGGTAGTTGACAGAGTTACCAAATATGCACACTTTTGTGCATTATCACATCCATTGAAATCCAGTACAATTTCTATTGCATTTATGGAAACAGTTCAAAAGCTACATGGAAACCCAAAGATTATTGTAAGTGACAGAGATCCCATTTTCACTCGAAATTTTGGGAAAAAATTATTTTCTTTTCTTGGTACTCGTTAGCTCATAGCTCATCTTATCATCCTCAATCTGATGGGAAAACTGAGATAGTAAACAAATGTTTGGAAGGATATGTTTGTTGCTTTGTATCTGATAAATAGACACAATGGGTCAAATGGTTGCCTCTGGATGAATGGTGGTATAACACTTCCTTCCATACAACAACAAAAATGACCCCATTTATGGCACTTTATGGATATCAGCCACCATCCATCACATCATATTTAAGAGAAAATTTTAAGGTTCAAGCAGTGGAACATCACATTGAACATCAACAAAAATTCCTCCAACTCTTAAAGGATAACATCATGTTGGCACATAATAGAATGAAACAACAGGCAGATCAGCATCGTAGCGAAAGAAGTTTTGATGTAGGTGATTGGATATTCCTACGGCTACAACCATATAAACAAATGTCCCTCAAGCAAGCTAAGAAGGATAATAAATTATCACCAAAGTATTATGGTTTGTACAAGGTGTTGCAAAAGATTGGTACTATGGCATACAAATTGGAGCTTCCTGCAGTGTCTCGAGTGCACCCAGTTTTCCATGTTTTCATGTTTAAAGAAGGTTATAGGCGAAAATCTCCCAGTTCAAACAATATTTTCAGAACTTGACCAGGAAGGAAAATTTATATTGGAACCAAAAGTAGTCACATAAACAAGAACTCGACAGCTACGAAATCGATCAATTTCAGAGTATCTCATCAAGTGGAAGAACTTATCCACTGAAGATTCCACAGCGGAGGATGAGAATTTTATACAGAAGCATCCAAAACTACTCAAGCATTGAGGACAACACTTTTTTTGAAGGAGAGGGGCATGATAGGTCCCTATAATACTAGTGATTACCCCATTACTTTTGTAGTTGTATCCCTTATTAATATTTTTGTGCCCCTATTGTCCCCATATTTTTATTACTATGCCCCATAGAATCCCTCTATTGTTATTTTTGTGGCTTTATATTATTACTGTTAGGTCGGCTGGGTTATATTGTGACTTATTAGACTCCTATATATAGAAATGAGGTTTTGTCATTTGTATCATCCAAGAACTGCTCATTTATGTAATGTAAAGGAGGTTTCCCCCTCGAAGAGGATGAATTCTAAGGCGTTGATCCATCTTTGATATCTTTTTCTTAAGCTGGTTTCATAACATTATCTCTCCAGCTCCACTCTTTTCTCAAATAGAAACCCAAATTAATCATTTAAATCCCTCAAATCCTCACTCTTCCTTGGATTACTCAATTGTCTCTAAGATCTCTACATTCACGACATACTCTCCATTAATCAAATTACATTCCAATCTCTTCAAAACTCAAAATAAACTTGGGAAAATAAATAAATAATTAAGGGAACCCACTCCCTTTAGTAAATGTGTGATAAGACTTTTAGGTCTTATAAACCTTGAAGAATGTTCCTGCATCAGACTCCGCAGGTTGAAATAATTCATGGACTCCTGTTCATGAGTCTTCCCACTTCCTCTGTTATAAAATTCATCAAATTTCATCTTCCAATTGGATGTCTGACCTCTTTCAATTGCAGATGCATTCACTTCCTTCTATCTTTCTCCTAGATGCCAAAATTTGTGTTGTGGATGTCCTTTTTCTCTTCTTTCATAAGAATCTCCCTTGCATAATGTTTTGGTGTTGATATCCTGCATAAACAACTCCTTAAACAACACAAATTTTTGTTCCTTTTTCTGTTGCTGTCTTGTCATCATCTCAATAGAATTGAGCTCCACCTTTATGTATTTTCCACTGTCTTATACTTGACTATTCATTCTAATTTCTGACCCAATCACCAACATCCTCTTCTGTCTATAAACCATTTTATTTATGTTGTCCTGTATATCCTTCCATCTTTCCTTGACTTGCTGACTTTGAAAATTCCTCATGCTCATCACCTTTATAGTTTTCATCATCCACCTATCCAATATCTTGATTAGAATTCTCTCAATCCCAAAATAAGATTGGTTCTTGTTTGATACAAGAACATATAACCTTTCAACCACACACTGTCCACCAATTGCAAATATTTTAGTTATTGAACCTTGTTCAATTTCCTCCATATTCGTATTAAATTTAACTGAACTGTTCATCCCAATTTTCAATTGCAACTTCAAAATAAATTGTTGATATTCCAATGTTCTTTGGATTAAAAACAAAATATGTTTATGGACTGTACTTTCACATCCTCTGCAATTTTATTTCTCTTCTGTAATGACTTGTTTAAGAGCTATGCCAACTCTTCTTCCTTCATCTAGAACTTTTGAGCCAACTAGGTTCTTTCTCCCATCTTCTTGGGTCCATAAGGAAAAATGGATTTTTGCATTTCTAGAACTTAGATACTTCTTTATGTTTACTTGTGCAAACATATGTCCAAGAGTAGTTTGTCCTTCATCATGGAAACCACATTCAACAATTAATAATTCAAAATCAGGAAATACATTACATTTTCCATTAATTCTTCTCCATAATTTCTCTGATTTGTCATCCTCTTGATATGCATATGACATGCCAAACTTGTCATGTTGTCTTGTCTTGAAAAAGTCTTCTTTGTCTTCAATTTGTTCTCAATTCTCTCTAATTTCTGAATTTTGTTCTCTA
Organism: Pinus tabuliformis; assembly: GCA_031772625.1. Classification (NCBI taxonomy): domain Eukaryota; kingdom Viridiplantae; phylum Streptophyta; class Pinopsida; order Pinales; family Pinaceae; genus Pinus; species Pinus tabuliformis. The sequence continues at coordinate 803,133,603 of CM062805.1, read as the reverse complement.
CTCTTCTCTTTGGCCTTCCTTCCTTTCACACTTCTTTTCATTCTTGATGTTTCTTCCCTACCAATCTGTAAGACACTACGTTTCCTTTTCCATTCCTCTTTCTTTTCAATCAAAATCTGCCAATCTTTTATTTTAGAACCTAAAGTTCTCTTTGTTTCTATACAGGAAACAAAATCACCATATACAATAGATTTTCCATTCCACTGTAAAGTCCATTATACAATAGTAAAAATTATTGTCAATGCCATGAATGTCATATTCCATTGAACTCCTTTGCTGCTTACTGCAAATGCTTAGTTCACAAAAGCATCCTTGACTTCATCCTCTGAGATTGTCTGTCTCTTTCCAAGTTGTTGATTACATTCCCCCTTAATCTTTTTGCAACTTGTACAAATAACATTGTCTTCATTTTTCTGTTGTGCATCAGTCTCTACCAACCTCTCTTTAAGTTCGTGATTGTCCTCTTTTCCTTTCTTCTTCAAAGACTTTAATGGATTAAATTTGCCTCCTTGGACTGAATTTTCCTTATAAATTTCTGTTTTGTCATCTTCCATAGTGCAATATTTAATAAGGGTCCTTTCCATTAATGTTGCACTATGTCCTTCCAAGACAATTTCTTGTCCATTAACTATCAATGCAAGTTCATAAATTTTGAATAAAAATTGAAGAGATAATTCCATTACCTCAAGTGTTTGTACTGCACATACACTCTTGTTTTCTCCTGTCATAAGGTTATCTTCATACCTCTTTTCTACTTCTCCTTTGGCAATCTGAAATTTCCTTTTGTCTTCAGACTGCCTTCCATCTTTTTTCCAAGTCTTATTAGATTCATCATCCTCAAATTCTTTAGTAGTCTTCAACATTTGTCCATATTTAGTGTATTTGAATACATTTTCAATAAAGAACTATTCTATTACATCCATCTCTTCTAACAATTTCATTTCTTCAGCAACCTACATAAACATATTTTCTAAAGGTTGTTCATCACCTGCATACATACACAAATCATCAGTTTCAAAAATACTAGGCTCCTATTTCTTTGATGTTTCAATCATCACTTCTCTCTGTTGATTCAAACTTGTCCAATAGTTCAAAAAATCATCAATTATTCCTTCCTCAGTAAGGTAATCTTCTTGCTCAGGTCTATAATAGTCATCTTCCATCTCTAGCTCAGCTACTTTGAGGTCTTCTCTTAATTTGATATACATTCTCCTCTTTATCTATTTCTGGAACAACTTCCACTTTATCTTCTTTCTCTTCATAGTCCAACCATAACTTTGGTTCTTTTCACATTTTTCTAGCAGCGTTATTATGGCATCCACACTAGATTTCAATTCTGCAATGTCTATGTCAAATATCTTTTGACTCATCTCCTCTCCTTTTCCATTTTCCTTGGCATCATCCTTTATTTTTTTGTGGCTTCTATTTGAACCCCTATTATGACTATCAGTAGTCATTTTCTCATCTCACTCTATGCATTCCTCACTCACTATGAGCTTCACTAAGCCTCTGCAATAGCAAGTCCTCCCTACTATCACTTACCTCACCAATTCCTTCTCTGAACTTGGTCTTTTGGCAAGCACTAGTTCTCTATCTATGGAACCTCTTGAGCACTCTCTTCGGCTCTTTTTAGGCTTATATTTTCTACTCACCTTCTCTTGAGAACAGTTTAATTTTCCTGCATGTTCAACTTTCAGCTGGAATATTTAGGTTGACTGCCACTAAGACAACTCCTCCCTTTCTTTACACAACCTATTATAGTGTGTTGCTGCTATCATTATATTCCCTTATAAAAAAAATTCAAATGAACCAATCATCAAAATACAACTCATACCTGATGATACATCTCTTTAACCTTTCACTGGCTTGGCAATACACATGTTGCTTTACTTTTCACTGTCTGCACTTTAGTTCTTCTTTCAGCTGAATTTTTTTTCTTGTTGAGTACATCCATATTCACTTTATTTCCTTACAATATCTCTGCTGTAATTCCTTCACTTCTTTGTCACAACTACCTAGCTAAAACTTCATTACCTACTACTTGCATTCACCTACATACATCATGGAAGTTTTAAAACCTACACGATCCTTGCTGATCCTGTCTTGCTCAAATCCCATTTTCCACAGTCTATCTTGAATGAACCAATTAAATTATTCATTGCCTATAACATTTCAGAATTCTTCTCTGCATAAAATCTTGTGTTCTGATCTCCCAATACCAATTCCTTCCAGATCATATCCCTCTATATTTGAATCTATTACCAATTCAATTCTGCACATTTTGAGAATAAAATTCAATCTTTCAACCAATCTCCACAGAGCATTAGTCTCTGCTCTGATACCAAAATTGATGCAGAGCTAGTTCTTTAACCCAACAATTATGTAAGGTTAACACTAAACCCTGCTATATAACCCAGGTTAATGCTTTGATTCTTTCAATTAATTCCACAGGCGAAGAATTTCTACTAAATTAATTTTATTAAACGAAATATTCCATAGCCCTTTTCTACAAGGCTTGTGGGACCTCCCGGCGTGAATACCCATAATAGAACTCTATACCATAATTTAAGCACTGAGCCAACACATGTCCTCCTCTTTTTAACATTGCAAACAAATTGGTTTACTTTTCATTGACTTAACACTTCTCTCATAAACCTTTCGAATTGTGAAGTTTATTCCGCACCATGATCTCCACCATTGGTTCAATGCTGATCCAATGACTATCGTGTTGTCTGCTCGCCAAGTAGCGCGGACGATCTAAACCATTGATGCAACCCGTCCAATCGAACGAATGTCACACAATCTCATGCAAATTCTAGCATGATCAATATTTAGTTGAGAGGACACGAGAAAAGTTGTTTTCCTTTTCCATCATGTGCTACATGTCGTTCACTTAGGCTAATCGCATGAAATTTAGAAATATCGGTTACCACTTTCTTACCCACACGAGATACCACCTACTATAAACGTCGTCGACTGTTGACTTGTGAAGTGTTGACTAATTTAACATGCGATCTGCACCTTAATCTGAGCCGTCCATCCTCCATTTCCAATGATGCGACCTAATCTCCATTGTCCATTCACCTTCGCTATCTCTTTATCATCCTTTAGGAAGCTGGAAAAAGCCTACATCCTCCACTAGAGAAGATAGTTCTCAATCTTCCTCTCTCTACTGTGAAAACAAATTGTGCTCGCTTCCGCTGATATATTTGTCCATTCAAAAAGGAAATCCATCTCTACATGCCTATACACAGGTTTTATTAGACAATTAAATATTAATACTCTAAAGGAAAGTCCCCCAGTCATTCATGCTATTCAACACAAAAATTCCACAATATTTCTTAGGTTCACAGTCAATGCACCATAAGGCTATTAAGACACATATAGACACAAATTCCCACACATGATATATACAAATACACATTGTTTTGGTATTTTTATAAAATATTTACAAGGAAAATAGTCACATTCGACTGTTTTAGTTATTTTCCATAAAATCCATCTATTACTCTTCCTAACTCATCACTCTTTCTCTTACTATCCTCTATCTCTCTAACGCTTAGCTAGCCTCTAACTAAGCTCTGGCTAACCTCTCAAATTATTCAAAAGATCACAATTTATACATAAACGGATTCATGAACCAATTTAGTTCAGAGCCAACAATCTCTCACTCTCTACCAAAGTATCTCTCGAACTCCAACCCTTTCTCTAACAAAAACCCAAATTAATCATTTAAATCCCTCAAATCTTCATTCTCCCTAGGATTACTCAAATTTCTCTAAGATCTCTACATTCACAACATATTCTCCATTAATCAAATTACATTCTAATCTCTTCAAAACTCAAAATAAACTTGGAAAAATAAATAAATTACTAATGGAACCCATTCCCTTTAGTAAATGTGTGATAAGCCTCTTAGGTGTTATAAACCTTGAAGAATTCTCTTGCATCAGATGTGAAGCATGTGGCATCACTACTTTTTGACCCAGAAGATCTTGAAGCCTTTCATGAATACATAGAAAGGAGATTGTTAAAGGTCCCATTGGACCAATTATAGTTTGAACCAATAAGGGAGTCAACTCCCAGTGTAATCATAGAAGAGAGCTCCAGATAAAATTCTAATGATGATTTTGAAGAAGAGTCTAAAGAGAAGTCTACTAGGGAGTGAGAGCATTCAGAGCAACAGTCAGAGAATGGGGGAAGTAAAGGTAAGGAGTTAGAAAAGGATACATCTGGATCTACAAAAAAAGTAGTTGAGAAAATGTCAGCTAAGAAACAAGCTGAAATTCACTCCACCTCCACCCAGTCAAAAAAAACCCTCATGATTGATTTAGAGAAAGAATGGGAGAATTTTAGTGAAAATATCCATATAGAGGGACAAGAATTTGAGCTACAGACTCCACAACACAAAGAAACTCAAGAAATTACAGGAAATAAAATTGTAAGTACTCAAGAGGTAGAGCACATTCCTGCCACTCCTACCTGTGAAATTGTTTTGAGAATTGAAGAGATTCCTCCTTTAGATGTGTTCTATAGCCCAACCCACAAAGCTATCTTCAAAAGGAAAATAAAGAAGAGGAATTTGGATGCTATAGTTGCTACTACTCCAAATATTCACCCATTGACCCATTTGAGAACCTTACTAGACTGTCATAGTTTGTAGGAGTAGATGCTACAACGACTATTGATAAAGAAACAAAGTTACAAATGTTGCTCAGACATAAGGAAAATAAAACTTTACTGTTGGAACAACAGTGAGAGCAAGAAAAATCTAACCAACAAGTGGAATTACAAATATCCAAGCTCCAACAAGAATTTGAGCAAATGCAAATAAAACATCAAGCCAAATTCACAGAAAATGAAGCAAAGATAGAAGAAATAATAGATAAGTATAAGGAAAGACCGAAAATTGATCAGTTTATAATTGAAATGATCAGCCTTAACTCCTAGCTAATGCACCAAAAACAAGTTCTATTCCAGAAGGTCTCAAAGTTGAGTCCTTATTGCGAGACTAGTGACAAGTTAACGAGTCATGTCGTTGACGTGAGACTTGAATATGATGAAGTCTTGAAAATATTTTCTAACTTCATCACTTGGAAGAATTTAGAGGACGGGAGGAAGGCCGATTTTCCTAAACTTGAAGAGTCACATAAAGAAATTCTATTTGCAGACTATGATTCTCGGCTTAGACAAGCAAAAAAGGCAACAACAGTCACAGCAACAACAACAAACAGTGTTATTGAAAACAACAATAAGAATTTACACAGTGCCAACCTGGTGGCAGAGTGTGTACCATTTTTTCTTCTGAATGTAAAATAGCGTGAACAACAGTGGAGGCAGGAAATAGAGGAAAAAGACAAATCAATTAGGAAAATGACCAGGTTAGACTGGGAAGCATACTGGCAACATTTAGTTAATCCTTACAGCCAGTGGATGACCCCGCGATGCCTAACCACCTCCATGCAGAAAATGGTGCCAACACTGACCGATGTCATGTTCACTGAGCAGTTGAAATCTGCAATCGACTAACCGACATAACTCAAACTAATGACGGGCATCTACAATCTAAAAGATCAAATGCAAAGGAGTTAGCCACCATGTTTTATTTCTATTTTTTTTTTTCACATAATTTGAGGAAGGTCGTGTAAACCTCCTCAACTATTTTTGTAATAATATATTCTTAGGATTTATAATTTAGTATTTAAACCCCTCTCATGCATTTAGAGAGGGGTCCAGAAATTTTATCAGAAACAATCTTCAAAACATGCACTTTTGTCCCTTTGAGGAAGTCCTGATGAAATGAATGGAACAAGATTTATTTTCATTTTATCTGGCATATTCTACTGAACTTGCACTTTTGTACTCCTAGATGGTGTTGGGTTGATTGGAAGTAGGTCGATATTTCTAAAACACATGAAAAGAACTTATTACAAATGGTACTTTTATCTTGTGATTTTGTTTTATTTATGTATTAAGCAATAATTTTTCTTCAAATTGTTTATGTATGAAAGTTTAAATCTTGGCTAGCATTATTGAACTTTTGTATGGTGATGGCCTAAATTTCATGTTGAATATATGAATAATTTTTTATGCGATATATCGTTCACAATTGTTTCGGCTAACTATTTATCCGAAATGATTATTGTTAAAATGATTTCATTCCTTATTGTAGTTGAACGATCTTTATTACCAATTTCTCTAGGACATTATTTTAGATCACATATTTCAATTTTATTCTCGGGTATGGTCATAGCTAGATAGTGTTTAAATTAGGATATATACATGTGATTATTAGTTTATACTAGATTACTTTTCGCTTAAACATTCCTTCCAACTATCATATATCACCCCATCAGCACTATCATAATTTATATTGGGAAACTGGTCCTATTATCCCAGTCAGATCCACTACACCAAACGGAAAAGAAGTTGCCAACCAAGCTCTAGACCGGGTGGTTTTCCCCCATGTTGTAAGCAATGATTTTCGAGGCTTCAACATTTTGGTGCTAAAAGGAGGGCTTGATTGTGAATGGAAATTAAATCCAAATTAATATGCCATTGTAAGAGTAAAACTCCCTCACGATCACCTCCAACTTCGCGATCACATACTAATCCTAAATGAGAAGTTGTAAAGATAACTACAAAGCCCACTGTTGAAATCCCAAAGGAGCTAGATCATTCTTCTTCTACTAAAGCCCCTAAAGTCCAATCTTTGATTCATAAATTATAAGGGATTTTGATATCTCAAGAGGAATCTGAGTTATCCCAAGATAGTGTTAGCTCTCAATTTAACCCATCTCAATAGTTAACTAGAGAAAAAAGTGAAAAGTTTGGAATCCCACCATTCGAATTACCTCTACCAAGCCATAAGAAAGCTAAGAAGACACTATCTGAATCTCACAGTGAGGTTCTTTCATCAACACAACCATCATGTTCATTCATTCCATCCATATCATCACAAGACCAATCATCCATCTCACAACTCCAGATCATGATTCACACAGGTATTGGAACTCCATCTTCCTCCACCCAATCACCTTCAACCACTATGACATATTCCTCTTCTCAAATACCAACAATGGCTCAAAATCCTTAAAGGCCATGGAAAAATTGAGGAGTTGTTAGGATGGCTACACCTTTACATCCATTATCATCCCATCTAGAGAAATGGTTACCAAAGTTCAATCCTGATAATGGCCCACTTGTTGAGGAACACATAAACAATTTTATGTTGTCCATTAACTTGAATGAAGTAGTAGAAAAAGATGCAGTTGTAAGATTATTTCCATGTACTTTACAAGGAGTAGCAGGATCATGGTACTTCTCATTACCATCACGTTCTATTAATAGTTGGGATGATTTTCAAGAGCAGTTCTTAACCAAATTTGGAGATGATAGATTCACGTCTACCCTAATCAATGATCTCTCCAATTTGAAAGCCGAACCTAAAGAACCAATAAAAGAGCTCAGCTCTCGCTTCAGTAAATTATTGAATAAGATACCAGTGGCATCCAAGCCTAGTGATGAGGTCCAAAATGAGTGGTATATTTCTTCTCTCCCTTCAAACACAGCTATTTTCGTCGATAGAGCTACCAAACCAACTTTGGCAGAAAATATGAAAGAGGCAATAGCTGTAGAAAAACACATTCTAGTTGTAGATAAGAAAAATGCATTAGAAGAATGAAAATCCAAGAAAGTGACTTTTAGGGATGAATCCAAGAAGAAACCACCAAAAGATCCTTTTGATCTTGAAGGTTTGCAAAAAGCCCTCAAAACCATGTCTAATTAAATGGTTGGTGTTAAAAAATAGGCAGCAGAGACTTCCTCTAAGAAATCTTTTAGACAATTTAAAAGGAATTCCCCTGCCGATCCTAAACCTCTAAATGCTATATCAAATGTTGAATCAGATGGAGAGGAATATGAAGTTTCAACAAATGAAGAGCAAACATATGATGAATAAGTGACAAAGTTACAGGGAATGTGGGATTTTATAATTCCCAATGAAGAAATGAAAGAAGCACTGCATGTTGCCAAAAATAAATCCAAAGCAGAGGCCTTCGATGCCACCTCCAAGGGACAAAACAACAAGTAAGGAATCTTCACCAAAATCCACTCAAACTACTCTTTCTCAATTGAATTCTTCACCTTCAACTAAAACCCTGATAGTATCTGATGAAATGGAATATAATATTGTTGATGATATGAAAAATACTAGGGAAAACATCACCTTTCATGAGCTTAGCAAGTTGAAACATCAGCAGAAACTACTCCTTAAGGAACTCAAAGCAGTACCTACTTCACCTCTTCCTGTTGTTGTGATCTCACAAGCTGCCCAAGAAATGAGAAGACCCTGTAGCACCTATTTTGAACAAATTTATCCAACCAACATTGCTCTGATTGGAGGAAGATATAAATGCCATACTCCTCTATTTATCCTTACTTTTGAATTTTTTAATAGAAACTTAAACAACTATTTAATTGATTCTAGAGCTTCATCTAACATTTTACCTAGAATAGTTTGTGCAAAATTGAATGTTTAGCCTAAAAAATTTGTTGTACACATTGTACAGTTAGATCGATCTCAAGTCGAAGTTGTTGGGGAACTTAATCAAGTTACTATCAAACTCTCTTCAAACCCCAAAGTTTGTCAAGTCATTAACATTCTTGTAGCTGATATTCCTGAATTCTATGGCTTAATCCTTAGTGGAGACTAGTCAGAAAAGCTTCATGGCTATTTCACGTCTGACTGGTCTCACATGTGGCTTCCCTATAATGGAAAGCCAAATCAAATAAGGCTTGATTGCAAAAACATCAAAAGTACATAGTCATGGAGCTAGAAGGAGAAAATGAACCAGTTGTGTATACAACAATATCATTGGAAACTACTCCATAGAATCATTTCTAGGAAATTTTAATGCTTATACTTCACCTTTCTTGGAAAACTCTATTGTATCTCAAGTTGAAAATTTTTCCTGAATAGATACTTCTAAGTGTGTAAATTTTGTAAATAAACCTGTAGTTAGCTCTTTATTTTGGAAATTATTTTTTCATGGATGTAAATCCAATGATGGAGCAGTAAAAAGATGCATATTAGTTAGCCTAGAAGGGGAAAAGACTATGTTAGCATGTAGACTTAAATTTGATTTCACAAACAACATTGCTAAATATGAAGCATTAATTCAACGTTTATATAAAGCCATTGGCCTTAATATCAAACACCTCCAAGTGTTTGGAGATTCAAAAATTGTGATAAAGCAGGTAAGAAACACTATACATTATTTGTCTAGACATTTGAAACATTATCAGTCGTTAGTCCAAGACATGACTTCCCACTTTATAGCATTTAATATTTCCCCTATTCTGAGACTCCAAAACGCAAGCCCCAATCTCTTTGCTAATGTGGCTTCCAAGCTTATTCCACCAGGAGATTATAGTCCTGATCACTTTTCTATTGAATTGATTTTTAGGCCTTCTATTCCCGACAATATCACCAACTGGAGAGTCTTTAATAATGATCTGGATATCATAAGCTTTTTGACATCAGAAGACTCTTATGATGACCAGATAGCTCTTATAAATGATAGCCTTAAATACTTTTTAGAACAAAGATTTCCTCTGAAGAGCAACAAAAGTGGGTCACAAAGATGCTGGGTTATGACTTTGAAATCATCTACAAAACAAGGAAGAAAAATGTGGTGGCAGATGCACTCTCAAGAAAGGATGAGGATGTGGAAGCATTGTTGTGCGCCATTTCTATTATCCAACGAAATTGGATAAATGAAGCAAGGGAGGAGTGGAAGAATGATGAAGAAGTGTGGGCACTTATTCAAAAGTTACAACAAGATTCTAGTACATCTAATACGTTTAGCTGGAAAATGATTCGTTATGGTACAAAGATCGCTTATACCTCTGTAAGTATTTGCAACTCAAACAAAAGATTCTTATGGAATTTCACACTTCTCCCTTAGGAGGGCACTCGGGATTTTTAAAAACTTACCACATGGTTAAGAATGAATTTTTTTGGGATGGCCTTAAATTGGATATTCAAAAATTTGTTGCGGAATGTTTGGTTTGCCAACAAAATAAAGTTGAAAAAATTAAGACCCCAGGTCTATTACAACCTTTATCCATTCCAAGCAAATGTTGGGAGGAGGTTTCAATGGATTTTATCATAGGTTTACCCAAGTTTTAGGGAAAGAGTGTCATCATGGTGGTAGTTGACAGAGTTACCAAATATGCACACTTTTGTGCATTATCACATCCATTGAAATCCAGTACAATTTCTATTGCATTTATGGAAACAGTTCAAAAGCTACATGGAAACCCAAAGATTATTGTAAGTGACAGAGATCCCATTTTCACTCGAAATTTTGGGAAAAAATTGTTTTCTTTTCTTGGTACTCGTTAGCTCATAGCTCATCTTATCATCCTCAATCTGATGGGAAAACTGAGATAGTAAAAAAATGTTTGGAAGGATATCTTTGTTGCTTTGTATCTGATAAACAGACACAATGGGTCAAATGGTTGCCTCTAGATGAATGATGGTATAACACTTCCTTCCATACAACAACAAAAATGACCCCATTTATGGCACTTTATGGATATCGCCACCATCCATCACATCATATTTAAGAGAAAATTTTAAGGTTCAAGCAGTGGAACATCACATTGAACATCAACAAAAAGTCCTCCAACTCTTAAAGGATAACCTCGTGTTGGCACATAATAGAATGAAACAACAGGCAAATCAACATCGTAGCGAAAGAAGTTTTGATGTAGGTGATTGGATATTCCTACGGCTACAACCATATAAACAAATGTCCCTCAAGCAAGCTAAGAAGGATAATAAATTATCACCAAAGTATTATGGTTCGTACAAGGTGTTGCAAAAGATTGGTACTATGGCATACAAATTGGAGCTTCCTGCAGTGTCTCGAGTGCACCCAGTTTTCCATGTTTTCATGTTTAAAGAAGGTTATAGGCGAAAATCTCCCAGTTCAAACAATATTTCCAGAACTTGACCAGGAAGGAAAATTTATATTGGAACCAAAAGTAGTCACATAAACAAGAACTCGACAGCTACGAAATCGATCAATTTCAGAGTATCTCATCAAGTGGAAGAACTTATCCACTGAAGATTCCACAGCGGAGGATAAGAATTTTATACAGAAGCATCCAAAACTACTAAAGCATTGAGGAAAACACTTTTTTTGAAGGAGAGGGGCATGATATGTCCCTATAATACTAGTGATTACCCCATTACTTTTGTAGTTGTATCCCTTATTAATATTTTTGTGCCCCTATTGTCCCAATATTTTTATTACTATGCCCCATAGAATCCCTCTATTGTTATTTTTGTTGCTTTATATTATTACTGTTAGGTCGGCTGGGTTATATTGTGACTTATTAGACTCCTATATATAGAAAGGAGGTTTTGTCATTTGTATCATCCAAGAACTGCTCATTTATGTAATGTAAAGAAGGTTGCGCCCTCGAAGAGGATGAATTCTAAGGCGTTGATCTATCTTTGATATCTTTTTCTTAAGCTGGTTTCATAACATTATCTCTCCAGCTCCACTCTTTTCTCAAATAGAAACCCAAATTAATAATTTAAATCCCTCAAATCCTCACTCTTCCTTGGATTACTCAATTGTCTCTAAGATCTCTACATTCACGGCATACTCTCCATTAATCAAATTACATTCCAATCTCTTCAAAACTCAAAATAAACTTGGGAAAATAAATAAATAATTAAGGGAACCCACTCCCTTTAGTAAATGTGTGATAAGACTGTTAGGTCTTATAAACCTTGAAGACTGTTCCTGCATCAGACTCCGCAGGTTGAAATAATTCATGGACTCCTGTTCATGAGTCTTCCCACTTCCTCTGTTATAAACTTCATCAAATTTCATCTTCCAATTGGATGTCTGACCTCTTTCAATTGCAGATGCATTTACTACCTTCTATCTTTCTCCTAGATGCCAAAATTTGTGTTGTGGATGTCCTTTTTCTCTTCTTTCATAAGAATCTCCCTTGCATAATGTTTTGGTGCTGATATCCTGCATAAACAACTCAAACAACACAAATTTTTGTTCCTTTTTCTGTTGTTGTCTTGTCATCATCTCAATAGAATTGAGCTCCACCTTTATGTATTTTCCACTGTCTTATACTTGACTATTCATTCTAATTTCTGACCCAATCACCAACATCCTCTTCTGTCTATAAACCATTTTATTTATGTTGTCCTGTATATCCTTCCATCTTTCCTTGACTTGCTGACATTGACAATTCCTCATGCTCATCACCTTTATAGTTTTCATCATCCACCTATCCAATATCTTGATTAGAATCCTCTCAATCCCAAAAGAAGATTGGTTCTTGTTCGATACAAGAACATATAACCTTTCAACCACACACTGTCCACCAATTGCAAATATTTTAGTTATTGAACCTTGTTCAATTTCCTCCATATTCGTATTAAATTTAACTGAACTGTTCATCCCAATTTTCAATTGCAAATTCAAAATAAATTGTTGATATTCCAATGTTCTTTGGATTAAAAACAAAATATGTTTATGGATTGTACTTTCACATCCTCTGCAATTTTATTTCTCTTCTGCAATGACTTGTTTAAGAGCTATGCCAACTCTTCTTCCTTCATCTAGAAATTTTGAGCCAACTAGGTTCTTTCTCCCATCTTCTTGGGTCCATAAGGAAAAATGGATTTTTGCATTTCTAGAACTTACATACTTCTTTATGTTTACTTGTGCAAACATATGTCCAAGAGTAGTTTGTCCTTCATCATGGAAACCACATTCAACAATTAATAATTCAAAATCAGGAAATGCATTACATTTTCCATTAATTCTTCTCCATAATTTCTCTGATTTGTCATCCTCTTGATATGCATATGACATGCCAAAATTGTCATATTTTCTTGTCTTGAAAAAGTCTTCTTTTTCTTCAATTTGTTCTCAATTCTCTCTAATTTCTAAATTTTGTTCTCTACTCTTCTCTTTGGCGTTCCTTCCTTTCACCCTTCTTTTCATTCTTCATGTTTCTTCCCTACCAATCTGTAATACACTAGGTTTCCTTTTCCATTCCTCTTTCTTTTCAATCAAAATCTGCCAATCTTTTATTTTAGAACCTAAAGTTCTCTTTGTTTCTATACAGGAAACAAAATCACCATATACAATTGATTTTCCATTCCACTGTAAAGTCCCTTTCACAATAGTAAAAATTATTGTCAATGCCATGAATGTCATATTCCATTGAACTCCTTTGCTGCTTACTGCAAATGCTTAGTTCAAAAAAGCATCCTTGACTTCATCCTCTGAGATTGTCTGTCTCTTTCCAAGTTGTTGATTACATTCCCCCTTACTCTTTTTGCAACTTGTACAAATAACATTGTCTTCATTTTTCTGTTGTGCATCAGTCTCTACCAACCTCTCTTTAAGTTCCTGATTGTCCTCTTTTCCTTTCTTCTTCAAAGACTTTAATGGATTAAATTTACCTCCTTGGACTGAATTTTCCTTATAAATTTCTGTTTTGTCATCTTCCATAGTGCAATATTTAATAAGAGTCCTTTCCATTAATGTTGCACTATGTCCTTCCAAGACAATTTCTTGTCCATTAACTATCAATACAAGTTCATAAATTTTGAATAAAAATTGAAGAGATAATTCCATTACCTCAAGTGTTTGTACTACACATACACTCTTGTTTTCTCCTGTCATAAGGTTATCTTCATACCTCTTTTCTACTTCTCCTTTGGCAATCTGCAATTTCCTTTTGTCTTCAGACTGCCTTCCATCTTTTTTCCAAGTCTTACTAGATTCATCATCCTCAAATTCTTTAGTAGTCTTCAACATTTGTCCATATTTAGTGTATTTGAATACATTTTCAATAAAGAACTATTCTATTACATCCATCTCTTCTAACAATTTCATTTCTTCAGCAACCTGCATAAACATATTTTCTAAAGGTTGTTCATCACTTGCATACATACACAAATCATCAGTTTAAAAAATACTAGGCTCCTATTTCTTTGATGTTTCAATCATCACTTCTCTCTGCTGATTCAAACTTGTCCAATAGTTCAAAAAATCATCAATTATTCCTTCCTCAGTAAGGTAATCTTCTTTCTCAGGTCTATAATAGTCATCTTCCATCTCTAACTCAGCTACTTTGAGGTCTTCTCTTAATTTGATATACATTCTCCTCTTTATCTATTTCTGGAACAACTTCCACTTTATCTTCTTTCTTTTCATAGTCCAACCATAACTTTGGTTCTTTTCACATTTTTCTAGCAGCGTTATTATGGCATCCACACTAGATTTCAATTCTGCAATGTCTATGTCAAATATCTTTTGACTCATCTCCTCTCCTTTTCCATTTTCCTTGACATCATTCTTTATTTTTTTGTGGCTTCTATTTGAACCCCTATTATGACTATCAGTAGTCATTTTCTCATCTCAATCTATGCATTCCTCACTCACTATGAGCTTCACTAAGCCTCTGCAATAGCAAGTCCTCCCTACTGTCACTTACCTCACCAATTCCTTCTCTGAACTTGGTCTTTTAGCAAGCACTAGTTCTCTATCTATGGAACCTCTTGAGCACTCTCTTCGGCTCTTTTTAGGCTTATATTTTCTACTCACCTTCTCTTGAGAACAGTTTAATTTTCCTGCATGTTCAACTTTCAGCTGGAATATTTAGGTTCACTGCCACTAAGACAACTCCTCCCTTTATTTACACAACCTATTATAGTGTGTTGCTGCTATCATTATATTCCCTTATAAAAAAAATTCAAATGAACCAATCATCAAAATACAACTCATACCTGATGATACATCTCTTTAACCTTTCACTGGCTTGGCAATACACATGTTGCTTTACTTTTCGCTGTCTGCACTTTAGTTCTTCTTTCAGCTGATTTTTTTTTCTTGTTGAGTACATGCATATTCACTTTATTTCATTACAATATCTCTGCTGTAATTCCTTCACTTCTTTGTCACAACTACCTAGCTAAAACTTCATTACCTACTACTTGCATTCACCTACATACATCATGGAAGTTTTAAAACCTACACGATCCTTGTTGATCCTGTCTTGCTCAAATCCCATTTTCCACAGTCTATCTTGAATGAACCAATTAAATTATTCATTTCCTATAGCATTTCAGAATTCTTCACTGCATAAAATCTTGTGTTCTGATCTCCCAACACCAATTTCTTCTAGATCATATCCCTCTATATTTGAATCTATTACCAATTCAATTCTGCACATTTTGAGAATAAAATTCAATCTTTCAACCAATCTCCACAGAGCATTAGTCTCTGCTCTGATACCAAAATTGATGCAGAGCTAGTTCTTTAACCCAACAATTATGTAAGGTTAACACTAAACCCTGCTATATAACCCAGGTTAATGCTTTGATTCTTTTCAATTAATTCCACAGGCGAAGAATTTCTACTAAATTAATTTTATTAAACGAAATATTCCATAGCCCTTTTCTACAAGGCTTGTGGGACCTCCCGGCGTGAATACCCATAATAGAACTCTATACCATAATTTAAGCACTGAGCCAACACATGTCCTCCTCTTTTTAACATTGCAAACAAATTGGTTTACTTTGCATTGACTTAACACTTCTCTCATAAACCTTTCGAATTGTGAAGTTTATTCCGCACCATGATCTCCACCATTGGTTCAATGCTGATCCAATGACTATCGTGTTGTCTGATCGCCAAGTAGCGCGGACGATCTACACCATCGATGCAACCCGTCCAATCGAACGACTGTCACACAATCTCATGCAAATTCTAGAATGATCAATATTTAGTTGAGAGGACACGAGAAAAGTTGTTTTCCTTTTCCATCATGTGCTACATGTCGTTCACTTAGGCTAATCGCATGAAATTTAGAAATATCGGTTACCACTTTCTTACCCACACGAGATACCACCTACTATAAACGCCGTCGACTGTTGACTTGTGAAGTGTTGACTAATTTAACATGCGATTTGCACCTTAATCTGAGCCGTCCATCCTCCATTTCCAATGATGCGACCTAATCTCCACTGTCCATTCACCTTCGCTATCTCTTTATAATCCTTTAGGAAGCTAGAAAAAGCCTACATCCTCCACTAGAGAAGATAGTTCTCAATCTTCCTCTCTCTACTGTGAAAACAAATTGTGCTCGCTTCCGCTGATATATTTGTCCATTCAAAAAGGAAATCCATCTCTACATGCCTATACACAGGTTTTATTAGACAATTAAATATTAATACTCTAAAGGAAAGTCCCCCAGTCATTCATGCTATTCAACACAAAAATTCCACAATATTTCTTAGGTTCACAGTCAATGCACCATAAGGCTATTAAGACACATATAGACACAAATTCCCACACATGATACATACAAATACACATTGTTTTGGTATTTTTATAAAATATTTACAAGGAAAATAGTCACATTCGACTGTTTTAGTTATTTTCCATAAAATCCATCTATTACTCTTCCTAACTCATCACTCTTTCTCTTACTATCCTCTATCTCTCTAACGCTTAGCTAGCCTCTAACTAAGCTCTGGCTAACCTCTCAAATTATTCAAAAGATCACAATTTATACATAAACGGATTCATGAACCAATTTAGTTCAGAGCCAACAATCTCTCACTCTCTCCCAAAGTATCTCTCGAACTCCAACCCTTTCTCTAACAAAACCCAAATTTATCATTTAAATCCCTCAAATCTTCATTCTCCCTAGGATTACTCAAATTTCTCTAAGATCTCTACATTCACGACATATTCTCCATTAATCAAATTACATTCTAATCTCTTCAAAACTCAAAATAAACTTGGAAAAATAAATAAATTACTAATGGAACCCATTCCCTTTAGTAAATGTGTGATAAGCCTCTTAGGTCTTATAAACCTTGAAGAATTCTCCTGCATCAGATGTGAAGCATGTGGCATCACTACTTTTTTACCCAGAAGATCTTGAAGCCTTTCATGAATACATAGAAAGGAGATTGTTAAAGGTCCCATTGGACCAATTATAGTTTGAACCAATAAGGGAGTCAACTCCCAGTGTAATCATAGAAGAGAGATCCAGATAAAATTCTTATGATGATTTTGAAGAAGAGTCTAAAGAGAAGTCTACTAGGGAGTGAGAGCATTCAGAGCAACAGTCAGAGAATGGGGGAAGTAAAGGTAAGGAGTTAGAAAAGGATACATCTGGATCTACAAAAAAAGTAGTTGAGAAAATGTCAACTAAGAAACAAGCTGAAATTCACTCCACCTCCACCCAGTCAAAAAAACCCCTCATGATTGATTTAGAGAAAGAATGGGAGAATTTTAATGAAAATATCCATATAGGGGGACAAGCATTTGAGCTAAAGACTCCACAACACAAAGAAACTCAAGAAATTACAGGAAAGAAAATTGTAAGTACTCAAGAGGTAGAGCACATTCCTGCCACTCCTACCTGTGAAATTGTTTTGAGAATTGAAGAGATTCCTCCTTTAGATGTGTTCTATAGCCCAACCCACAAAGCTATCTTTAAAAGGAAAATAAAGAAGAGGAATTTGGATGCTATAGTTGCTACTACTCCTAAGAATGAATCAATGGATATTGTCTGGAAATATTCACCCATTGACCCATTTGAGAACCTTACTAGACTGTCATAGTTTGTAGGAGTAGATGCTACAACGACTATTGATAAAGAAACAAAGTTACAAATGTTGCTCAGAGAAAAGGAAAATAAAACTTTTCTATTGGAACAACAGTGAGAGCAAGAAAAATCTAACCAACAAGTGGAATTACAAATATCCAAGCTCCAGCAAGAATTTGAGCAAATGCAAATAAAACATCAAGCCAAATTCGCAGAAAAGGAAGCAAAGATAGAAGAAATAATAGATAAGTATAAGGAAATACCGAAAATTGATCAGTTTATAATTGAAATGCTCAGCCTTAACTCCTAGCTAATGCACCAAAAACAAGTTCTATTCCAGAAGGTCTCAAAGTTGAGTCCTTATTGCGAGACTAGTGACAAGTTAACAAGTCATGTCGTTGACGTGAGACTTGAATATGATGAAGTCTTGAAAATATTTTCTAACTTCATCACTTGGAAGAATTCAGAGGACGGGAGGAAGGCCGATTTTCCTAAACTTGAAGAGTCACATAAAGAAATTCTATTTGCAGACTATGATTCTCAGCTTAGACAAGCAAAAAAGGCAACAACAGTCACAAAAACAACAACGAATAGTGTTATTGAAAAAAACAATAAGAATTTACACAGTGCCAACCTGGTGGCAGAGTGTGTACCATTTTTTCTTCTGAATGTAAAATAGCGTGAACAACAATGGAGGCAGGAAATAGAGGAAAAAGACAAATCAATTAGGAAAATGACCAGGTTAGACTGGGAAGCATACTGGCAACATTTAGTTAATCCTTACAGCCAATGGATGACCCTGCGATGCCTAACCACCTCCACGCAGAAAATGGTGCCAACACTAACCGATGTCATGTTCACTGGGCAGTTGAAATCTGCAATCGACTAACCGACATAACTCAAACTAATGATGGGCATCTACAATCTAAAAGATCAAATGCAAAGGAGTTAGCCACCATGTTTTATTTCTATTTTTTTTTTTTCACATAATTTGAGGAAGGTCGTGTAAACCTCCTCAACTATTTTTGTAATAATATATTCTTAGGATTTATAATTTAGTATTTAAACCCCTCTCATGCATTTAGAGAGGGGTCCAGAAATTTTATCAGAAACAATCTTCAAAACATGCACTTTTGCCCCTTTGAGGAAGTCCTGATGAAATGAATGGAACAAGATTTATTTTCATTTTATCTGGCATATTCTACTAAACTTGCACTTTTGTACTCCTAGATGGTGTTGGGTTGATTGGAAGTAGGTCGATATTTCTAAAACACATGAAAAGAACTTATTACAAATGGTACTTTTATCTTGTGATTTTGTTTTATTTATGTATTAAGCAATAATTTTTCTTCAAATTGTTTATGTATGAAAGTTTAAATCTTGGCTAGCATTATTGAACTTTTGTATGGTGATGGCCTAAATTTCATGTTGAATATATGAATAATTTTTTATGCGATATATCGTTCACAATTGTTTCGGCTAACTATTTATCCGAAATGATTATTGTTAAAATGATTTCATTCCTTATTGTAGTTGAACGGTCTTTATTACCAATTTCTCTAGGACATTATTTTAGATCACATATTTCAATTTTATTCTCGGGTATGGTCATAGCTAGATAGTGTTTAAATTAGGATATATACATGTGATTATTAGTTTATACTAGATTACTTTTCGCTTAAACATTCCTTCCAACTATCATATATCACCTAATCAGCACTATCATAATTTATATTGGGAAACTGGTCCTATTATCCTAGTCAGATCCACTACACCAAACGGAAAATAAGTTGCCAACCAAGCTCTAGACCGGGTGGTTTTCCCCCATGTTATAAGCAATGATTTTCGAGGCTTCAACATTTTGGTGCTAAAAGGAGGGCTTGATTGTGAATGGAAATTAAATCCAAATTAATATGCCATTGTAAGAGTAAAACTCCCTCACGATCACCTCCAACTTCGCGATCACATACTAATCCTAAATGAGAAGTTGTAAAGATAACTACAAAGCCCACTGTTGAAATCCGAAAGGAGCTAGATCATTCTTCTTCTACTAAAGCCCCTAAAGTCCAATCTTTGATTCATAAATTATAAGGTATTTTGATATCTCAAGAGGAATCTGAGTTATCCCAAGATAGTGTTAGCTCTCAATTTAACCCATCTCAATAGTTAACTAGAGAAAAAAGTGAAAAGTTTGGAATCCCACCATTCGAATTACCTCTACCAAGCCATAAGAAAGCTAAGAAGACACTATCTGAATCTCACAGTGAGGTTCTTTCATCAACACAACCATCATGTTCATTCATTCCATCCATATCATCACAAGACCAATCATCCATCTCACAACTCCAGATCATGATTCACACAGGTATTGGAACTCCATCTTCCTCCACCCAATCACCTTCAACCACTATGACATATTCCTCTTCTCAAATACCAACAATGGGTCAAAATCCTCAAAGGCCATGGAAAAATTGAGGAGTTGTTAGGATGGCTACACCTTTACATCCATTATCATCCCATCTAGAGAAATGGTTACCAAATTTCAATCCTTGTAATGGCCTACTTGTTGAGGAACACATAAAAATTTTTATGTTGTCCATTAACTTGAATGAAGTAGTAGAAAAAGATGCAGTTGTAAGATTATTTCCATGTACTTTACAAGGAGTAGCAGGATCATGGTACTTCTCATTACCATCACGTTCTATTAATAGTTGGGATGATTTTCAAGAGCAGTTCTTAACCAAATTTGGATATGATAGATTCATGTCTACCCTAATCAATGATCTCTCCAATTTGAAAGCCGAACCTAAAGAACCAATAAAAGACTTCAGCTCTCGCTTCAGTAAATTATTGAATAAGATACCAGTGGCATCCAAGCCTAGTGATGAGGTCCAAAATGAGTGGTATATTTCTTCTCTCCCTTCAAACACGCTATTTTCGTCGATAGAGCTACCAAACCAACTTTGGCAGAAAATATGAAAGAGGCAATAGATGTAGAAAAACGCATTCTAGTTGTAGAAAAGAAAAATGCATTAGAAGAATGAAAATCCAAGAAAGTGACTTTTAGGATGAATCCAAGAAGAAACCACCAAAAGATCCTTTTGATCTTGAAGGTTTGCAAAAAGCCCTCAAAACCATGTCTAATTAAATGGTTGATGTTAAAAAATAGGCAGCAGAGACTTCCTCTAAGAAATCTTTTAGACAATTTAAAAGGAATTCCCCTTCCGATCCTAAACCTCTAAATGCTATATCAAATGTTGAATCAGATGGAGAGGAATATGAAGTTTCAACAAATGAAGAGCAAACATATGATGAATAAGTGAAAAAGTTACAGGGAATGTGGGATTTTATAATTCCCAATGAAGAAATGAAAGAAGCACTGCCTGTTGCCAAAAATAAATCCAAAGCAGAGGCCTTCGATGCCACCTCCAAGGGACAAAACAACAAGTAAGGAATCTTCACCAAAATCCACTCAAACTACTCTTTCTCAATTGAATTCTTCACCTTCAACTAAAACCCTGATAGTATCTGATGAAATGGAATATAATATTGTTGATGATATGAAAAATACTAGGGAAAACATCACCTTTCATGAGCTTAGCAAGTTGAAACATTAGCAGAAACTACTCCTTAAGGAACTCAAAGCAGTACCTACTTCACCTCTTCCTGTTGTTGTGATCTCACAAGCTGCCCAAGAAATGAGAAGACCCTGTAGCACCTCTTTTGAACAAAATTTATCCAACCAACATTGCTCTGATTGGAGGAAGATATAAATGCCATACTCCTCTATTTATCCTTACTTTTGAATTTTTTAATAGAAACTTAAACAACTATTTAATTGATTCTAGAGCTTCATCTAACATTTTACCTAGAATAGTTTGTGCAAAATTGAATGTTTAGCCTAAAAAATTTGTTGTACACATTGTACAGTTAGATCGATCTCAAGTCGAAGTTGTTGGGGAACTTAATCAAGTTACTATCAAACTCTCTTCAAACCCCAAGTTTGTCAAGTCATTAACATTCTTGTAGCTGATATTCCTGAATTCTATGGCTTAATCCTTAGTGGAGACTAGTCAGAAAAGATTCATGGCTATTTCACGTCTGACTGGTCTCACATGTGGCTTCCCTATAATGGAAAGCCAAATCAAATAAGGCTTGATTGCAAAAACATCAAAAGTACATATTCATGGAGCTAGAAGGAGAAAATGAACCAGTTGTGGATACAACAATATCATTGGAAACTACTCCATAGAATCATTTCTAGGAAATTTTAATGCTTATACTTCACCTTTCTTGGAAAACTCTATTGTATCTCAAGTTGAAAAATTTTCCTGAATAGATACTTCTAAGTGTGTAAATTTTGTAGATAAACCTGTAGTTAGCTCTTTATTTTGGAAATTATTTTTTCATGGATGGAAATCCAATGATGGAGCAATAAAAAGATGCATATTAGTTAGCCTAGAAGGGGAAAAGACTATGTTAGCATGTAGACTTAAATTTGATTTCACAAACAACATTGCTGAATATGAAGCATTAATTCAACATTTATATAAAGCCATTGGCCTTAATATCAAACACCTCCAAGTGTTTGGAGATTCAAAAATTGTGATAAAGCAGGTAAGAAACACTATACACTATTTTTCTAGACATTTGAAACATTATCAGTCATTAGTCCAAGACATGACTTCCCACTTTATAGCATTTAATATTTCCCCTATTCTGAGACTCCAAAACGCAAGCCCCAATCTCTTAGCTAATGTGGCTTCCAAGCTTATTCCACCAGGAGATTATAGTCCTGATCACTTTTCTATTGAATTGATTTTTAGGCCTTCTATTCTCGACAATATCACCAATTGGAGAGTCTTTAATAATGATCTGGATATCATATGCTTTTTGACATTAGAAGACTCTTATGATGACCAGATAATTGACGAAGATTAGCATGAAAACCAACTTAAGAAAGAAACAACCAATAATGTATACCAAAGTCTATGGTTAAGTTAGAAGATTTATATGACCTCAAGGATAGAGTCAAATGACCCACCAATTCAAAACATCAGAGTTCAACTCTAAGATTTTAATTGATTAACCTTGGAACTGACCTCAAACCTCAAAATATTAATCTAGGCCTCAAAATTATGTCAGATGAGAAATCAACCTTTATACATTTTTTGAAGAAATATAAGAATGTCTTCACATATAACTATGAAGATCTTAAAACATATGACACTTCTATTATTCAACATACTATCCCCATGACATCTGATGAAAATCTTGTTCTGTAGAAATTAGGAAAAATCCATCCTAATTTAGAAAATCAAATTAAATTTGAATTGAACAAATGACTGAAAGGCAAGAATTATTTTCCCTGCCAGACATTCCAGGTGTGTCTCCAACCTTGTCCCAGTCAGAAAGAAATACAGTGATATTCGAATATGTATAGAATTCCACAATCTCAACAAAGCCTGTGAGAAGGAAAACTTTCCATTGCCTCCTATGGAACATCTATTGCAATCAGTTGCAGGCTCAAAACTAATTTCTTTCTTGGATGGATACTTAGGTTATAATCAAATCCCAGTTCATCCAGATGACCAGCTCAAGACTCAAGTGATGATGTACAAGTCTATGAGGTAAGCCTTAATGACATTGAGTCAAGTTATGGTGATATCATATTTTACTTAAGAAATGGATATGCCCCAATGTAAATAAATTATAAGAAGAGAAGGACCTTCAGGCTAAAATCTAGACAATATTAAATCATCAATGATGTGCTTGTTACACAGTAATTTGTCACTGTCATCCAGTCAGTATCCCTATTGTGCCAAGAATTCACAATAACCAAGTCCATGCCTTCTGAACTGGTCAAAAACCCACTTTTTCTAAAGTTTTCCTCATCAGCGTGTCTGTTTCTAAAATATCCGCGCTGACTGGCGCCTTATAACAAGCCACGTGCGCTGCCAGCGCGGAAGCACACGGCTTTTCCGCGCTGATCGACCAGCGCTACCTACGCTTGTATCAACCCGCGTTGACCAAGGCTTGACTGTTATTGCCTTGCGATGTCAGCGCGCCAGCCCAGTTATGCACCCGCGCTGATCCAGTTTGGGCGAATTTGTTCCAACAGCCAGCCTTCCAGATAACTCCAGGCTTGGTTGTTAGTCTTGTGAATGTCGCCTCCCTTCTATGGCATGTCTGTTCGACCCTTTGCAACCACTCCCCTTGAAGATAAGCTCATCCTTCCACCATCCTAGGAGACTCCTTCTCCTATATAAGCCTCCACCATTACCATGAGCAGCTAGTTGGAATAGTATGGAATAGCTTGCATTGTGTGCTCAGTTTGCTGCTGCTGTAGGTAGTTGGTGTGATAGGTGTGGAAGTGATTGATAGCTTAGGGAAGGTTGTGTTGATTTGCTTGTGTGAGAGAGAGAGTCTCTTGTCTTGGGAGAACTATTCTCAAAGGTGAATGCTTGAAGAGCTTGCTGACCGGCCCCTCTTGAGAAGGATATCGACGTCAGAACGCTTGGTTGTACTCTTCTCTATTTTGATTAATAATAGATGACTGCTATTATTGTTCCATTCTCATTTGTCCATGCAATGTATAATGTGAATTACATCTTTTCTGACTGATGTATAGTTGCTTTTACTAGATTTCACGCTTGTGTTTGTCTTCTCTTCGTGTGTGCAGGTATCTATTCGCGGAGATCGCGGAGGATCGTGACCAGCCAAAGCGAAGGAGCGAAGGTGACATCTCTTCACCAAACAACAAGCGTTGTACTCCAAGTAGGTGTTCTTTTCCTATCTTTTAATTGCAACTAGGAACTTGCGTAGCAGCATTGATGATTGTTGCTAGACCCGTTCTGGGCTAGTAGGGATCGCCTCTATCCGTAGAGGGGATTTGCCTCTCCAACAATTTGGCGACTCCGCTGGGGATCAGCCTTTTGTCTCTTGTGTGCACCTTTGTGTTTGAATTTGATTGTTCTCTCTTTTCAAGATTCTGGGATTGATTCTCTGCTTGTAGACTTTCTGGGTCCATCTGGGAAGTGTCTTAATTGTTAAAAATTTTCTACCTTTGGTTTGGGAGTTTTTTGCTTCGACTCTACTTGTTTTTACCCTCAGCGCGGTTCAATTCGAAACAGACGCGCTGACGTCGCACACCTGCTTCTTTGTTCTCCCTGTCATCGCGCCTATACAGCTAACAGTCGCGCTGACCTCGTTTTTGAGCCAGCACGCTTTATCCGTGTGCTTCCGCGCTGACGTCGCAAAGTTGCTGCGGGCCTTCTCTTGTCAGCGCCGAGTTGCTGAAGGCTACCCGCGCTGATCCTGTAAAGTTCATTTTTGTCCAAATCAGCCTCCTGAACCTCTTGCTTTGACTTTCCCCTCTTCTCTCCACTTGGTCTATGACTTGTTTTTCATTGCCTGAACTCTGAGATACTTGTTTGCGAAGTCTTGTTCCACGAGGTTTCGTTTTTGATCATTTTTCGGTTTTGCAAATACCTTCCTCTTTGCTATCGCTGCTTGGTTTGTGTTTCCGCCATCGCTTTTACAGTTGCTGGATTGTGTTGAACCTTCAATTGACTGGTTGTGACTCTCATCCCCCGGGTGTTTGCTCTTTTCTATTGATTTCGCACTCTGACCCTAGGGCATCTAGTGGCCATGTGTGTGTCAAGCCTTCCGTAGGGATCTCGCTTTCTTGTTTGACCAGCCAACTTCAGATTTGTGTTTTACACTTGTTCAAGTGATTGTTGAAGTGTTTTTGGTTGTGTTCCGAGCGGTTTCTTGCTTCCTCCTTGTTTGTCTTGCCGAGCTTAGATCACATAGCTCGTGCGGAGCTAGGGTTTTCCTTTTGGTTTGGAGATCTTTTTGGGTGTTTTGAGAACTTCGTGTGCTTTCACTAAGTGATTTGCTTGGTGTTTCTGTTCCTCAAAATTCATTTAGATGCTTTGTGTCATTGAAAAGAAATCAAACTAGTAGCTTTGCTTTCTAGAATTGAAAAGGAAAAGAACATTTCATTGATTTGCATTTTCAAAAGAAAAGTTTCCTTTCCTTGCTTCTAGCTGCATTAGGTTGTTTGATTGCTTGTATTCGTTTTGTTTGATTAAGAAATTCTTTACCTTCTCATAGCTAGAATTCATCGAACAAAATGATATTCTTTGGCATGTAGTTTGCATCTAGGTAATTGTGAGAGAACACACGATAGGACCTGAAATCGAAACTTAATTCAAGATCAACCATAAAATGAACTGAATTAACCTAAAAACGCATTGGAACTAAACGCAAATATCTAGAGGTCTAGGTTAGAGACGTGTTTCAGCGTCTTTAAACATAGTCACTATTGTTTCACATTACGGTTGGGTGATTCCTCCTTCTGTGACTCGATAGTGGTCTAACACGGACTGTGCTCCCACGTACCGTCGCGTATATAGGGAGACCCCACTAGGCTTTTATCCTTGATCCATAGGAAGCCGAGTCTGCCGCCTTGTGAACCATAACGCACCGAACACAGCATTCGGGAAGATTGACTGCAGTATGGAAAGTCCTTGGCTCTCATACGATTGTTGGGGTGTATAAGCAGTTTTACGGGTCGCTTGGTAAACCCTTTACCTAGAATCTCCAGAGCAGTCACTTTTGATCCTTTTCGGACTCTCTAAAAGAAAAGGTGCCTGTGAGCGTCTTATCACTTCGTGCTCATTAAACATTCGAAGGAGACTGGAGTCATCTTTTCGTCCTTTTCTCGACTCTTGAAACATGAAAAGGTCAAGTTTGGTTCCTGTGTCTTAAAATTTATTCGGCCACGATAACATTCCCTGGTTAGATCTTGTGTGCGTTAGTTTGAGTAGGGTCTTTATCGTTTTCTATAGGGTCTTGTCATCCTGGCTGACCCGTCAACTCCCGGTCCAAGTGATCAAGGTTCTCCATCTTCTGTTGCCCCTGAGACACCAGTTGTAAGCGGTACTCTTCCTCTTGTCCCGAGTATCCAGCCTATCAACGTACGTGCCCCGGGCGACGAAGATTACATAGAAGATTGGAATCCTATCTGGGAGCCTGACAGCGATCATACCCCTCGCACTCCTCGCGGTATGTCGTCTCCGATGTCCACTTCCCACATGGATGAGACATCTCCCAGCACAGGTGAGACACCCGTGGTGTCGGATATTGAATCTCCGATCCCAGCTACTTCTCCACTCCCTCCACGATATCAGTCAGTGAGGGATAGGATAGCTGCTAGAACTACTTCTACGACTATATGGGATCCTAGTCTTATTGCCACCACGGGGCCCTTCATTTCACGACCTCTTAATACACCTATTTCTTCAGTTCATATTACGTCCGTTACCTCAGTTCCTACCCAGCCAACCGTTTGTATAGCGCACTCGACTCCGGTCGTTAGTGCCGTGTCAGCGTCTTCATCTGTAAACGTCAGTGCTGGTCCTTCCCACAGTCAGGGCCAGCCACAGATTTCATCCGGAGTCGTCGATCCTGCACAAAGTGCTCAACCCTCTTCTGGTGGTGTTCCAGGAGCAGGGCCGTATGATGCTTTTGGGCAGCCCATTACGGACCCCGATTACCAAGGTCCTCTCTTTTATTACGATGCTAACGGTGAGTATCTCGAGCTCGTTCAAGCTCTGCCTCGTCAACCTTACGTCGAAGTCTGTACACCTTTCGACGTTACTTATGACCCCGTTACTCGTATTATTAGTGGACGCCAGGTCTTCCCTGGGGGGCAGCCTCAGGGACCGCCAAATCAAGGCCAGCCATCTAATGTGCAAACCCCTCAAGGGCAACCACTTTATGGCCCGCCTTACCCAGGACAATCTGGGGGCCCACAGGGACAACCCTACCCGGGACAACCCTCGGCCGTTGGTGGTCCGTCATTTTCGTATCATAGTCCTCAGCAAGGTTACCCAACTGGGCAACCAGGGCAGCCTTACATCCAACAAGGCCAACCTGGTCCTCAGCAAGGGTACCCATCTGGACAAACTGGGCAAGTTTACACTCCACAAGGTCAACCAGTAGTCCAGCAAGGGTATCCTCTTGGGCAGGGGGGGCAACCCTACGTTCAGCAGGGCCAACCGACTGCCCAGTCTGGTCATCTTTCTGGGCAAGGAGGGCAACCCTACGTCCAGCAGGGTCAACCCACTGCTCAATCCATGCATCCTTCTGGGCAAGGGGGGCAACCTGCTATACAGCAAGGCCAACCCATTGCTCAGCCCGTGTACCCAGGGGGCAGCCTGCTATACAGCAAGGCCAACCCTCTGCTCAGCCTGTGCACCCTGGGGGGCAGACGGGCCAGCCTTCTATGCAGCAAGGTCAACCCGTTGTCCGCCCTAGTCATCCATCTGGACAAGCTGGCCAACCTCAGGGTCAACCAGCCATCCAGCCGGCTCAGTCATCTGTTCCGCAAGGACAACCCTTGGTGGTCCACGGACAACCTGGCACCCAGCAAGTCCGTCCTACTGGGCAGGCAGGTCCATCCCAAATCCAACCAAGTCAACCTTCGGGCCAGATGATCCAAGCCCAACCGGTTCAAGGACATTATGCTGGGCCTCAAACTCAAATGAGTTATCAAATGCAAGGTGGGCCTCAGCCTCAACCTTCCTACCAAATGCAGCCTCCTCATCAGGCTCAGTATGGGGCCCAGCAAACATATGGCTACCAGCAACCCCAGGGGCAAACTCAATTTGCTCCTTATCAAAATTATCAACAACCACAGGTCACTCCTTACCAAAATTATCAGTATGCTGCACCTGTAGGTCAAGTTGCTAATACATGGGGAGCTGGGGGGCAGCAGCAGGGGCAACTGTCCGCATATGGTCAGAATACATATGGGCAGAACCCCTACGGACAAGGTCCCTATGCGCCAGGCCCTTTTGGGCCAGGTCCATCAGGACAAAGTTCTTATGCGCCAGGCCCTTTTGGGCCAGGCCCATCTGGACAAAGTTCGTGGGGGCAACCACCACCTGGTTGGAACCCTAATACTGCCTCGAATCCGCAGCCACAAATGTCCTTTAACCCTCAGTTACCATTCTTAGCGACGTTGGAACTTCCTGATGTGTCCAAGTTAACAAATGATCCTATTTTGCATAATCCATATTGGCCACCAGTTCCAACCAAAATACCAGGTGATTGTCCAAAGTTTGATGGCAAAGCTGGTGAAGATCCTCAGGCCCATGTAATGACCTATCATCTTTGGTGTTCATCGAACTCATGGCTTGATGACTCTATCCGGCTCCGCCTCTTTCAGAGAACTCTCACTGGTTCAGCCGCTAAGTGGTACATCGAACTGAATCGCGGCATGTTTCAAGATTTCAACTCGTTGGCTATGGCCTTCTTGACTCATTTTCAGTTACCCATTTGGTACGAGACTGGGACACATCTCCTCACGTCTCTCAAACAGGACACGGCTACGCACATCTCTGATCATATACATGAATGGAGAAGGCGTCGTCGCTTGATCAAATTCTGGATTCCTGATCAACTCCTGACCGATTGGTTCACGACTTCCTTTGTCCCTAAGATCGCAAAAGATATCGCAATGGGAGCATGTGTAACTGAAGAGCAAGCAATCGCGCGAGCTCAGTACCTTGACTTAGTGTATTCTCAGTCAGGTACTTTATATGAGTATCTGCCAGATGCCCCGAGGCCTGGACAGTCCAAGGCTCCGCCGAAACCCTCTGTTGATGGAGTCATTGGTTCTGTGAATTCGTCATCAAAGAAATCCGCCGCGAACCCTGGGAAGCAGAAACAGAACTCTTCTAACGAAAATGCTTCTCAAGGCCCATCAATTTCTGGGAGTACCTCCGAGGTAAACGCCGTCCAGTCCACCGTGGTGGATAAATCCTCAAAAGGGAAAAAGAAAGGGAAAGCCAAGGATAAATCTGGACAGCCCAAGCAGGATTCCTCTAAGCCTCCCTCCGAGGAAGGAGCTAAACGAAAGCCTAAGTATCCTTGTCTCATTTGTGATGAGGATCACTATACCAAGGATTGCCCGAGGCGGTTCGAAGTTAGTTGAATTTTGAAAGGTGCTCCTAGGCCTCCTGCTGTGCTTAAAGAACCTTTCCCTTCTCAGCAAACTCAAATGGTGGCAGATCCGTCTCAATCCTCTTCCTCGTTCGGTTATCAAGTGTTCATGGCTGGAACGATCCCCATCCATGTGACAACTCGAGCGAAATATTATCCATCTCAAGCCGGGAAAGAGCCAGAGATTCCCTCCAGCGCTCCTCCATCCAGTTCTAGTCCCCTTCACATCGAACGGCCCAGCACTGAGACGATCCCCCGACCCCCTCCCAAAGGTGTACTCAGGAAGTCATCTTATAATCCCAATGCTCGTGTCGCCCAGCACTATAGCATTGTCGAGGACTTAGCTCAAGCTCCGTCCGCTATGTCCACGTTAGAAGTCCTCCAGAGCTGCCCCTCCCAGAGGAAGTCCTTGCTATCAGCTATTGGTGGCATGGACCCGACAGATTCGGATTTAATTTCTTTTGATCTCGAGGGTTTCACTCAGAGACTGCCTCACCAAGTGGCTTTCCTTATACAGGTCCTCATCAATGGCAAAACGATCCATCGTACAGTTATTGATGAGGGTGCCTCAACCTGCATCATGTCTGTTGCATGCTGGAAAGCTATTGGTTCTCCTGCTTTGAGCCAGTCTCCTACGACCCTGGAAGCCTTCGATGGAAGAGAATCTCGTCCATATGGTATCCTCCAACGATTGCCTATCTCTTTAGAAGGGAAGACCGTAGAGGTGGAGGTCGAAGTTGTTGACGCTAACCTCACTTACAACCTCCTCCTTGGGCGAAGCTAGACTTACGCCATGCAAGCCGTGGCTTCCTCCTTGTTTCGCATCATTCGTTTCCCTCATCAAGGGAAGATCGTCACCGTGGACCAGCTGTCCTTTTTTGCTTCTTCTTCTGAAGGTAATGTGCCATTCGTGGAGCATACCTCCAAGTCATTAGTGAGCGTGGGTGCCGGATTGTTTAAAGATCCCGCCTTAATGGGAGTCTTTCCCCTCCCACCTCCGAATCTCGCCCCTGTTAACATGATTTCAGTGCGCTCTGATCCATGGGTTCTTCCTCCCTTGAATCAGGAAGACTCTTGGGGTGATATGATGCCGTTGAGTCCTGCCGAGCTCAACTACATCGAGATTGTCGCTGCATCGGCTCCCCCTCCTGAGCCTGCTTCTTCAAGCAGTGTTCCCGATTCATATGATCATTTTCCTTGGTTGGGTGATGAGGCCACTTCGGACCCATTGAAGGAAACATTTCCCTCCGACGAGGCTATCATAGAGACCATGTCTCTCGAAGAGCTCCCTTGGTCAGATCACCACCATCGCTCTTCGTTTCTCCCTCCACCTTCGGAAATGGTCACATGTCTCGAGCGGTTTGCTTCATGTGTCCCATCCCCGCCCCTCCAAACACCTGTGCAGTTATATCAAGTGTCTTCAGAGGGAAATATGGGCAACATCACGTAGACCCAGCCTATCGACATCTCTGTCAAACCAGGGATTGTCGAGAACATTTTCATTGGAGTCACGTGCACTCCTGAGGAAGTTCATCTCTATACTGCCTTATTTCGCGAATTCCGCGATGTCTTTGCATGGTCCTACGAGGAAATGCCCGGCATTGACCCTAGTATAGTGGTGCACGAAATACCTACTTATCCAGGTGCTAAGCCTGTTCGTCAGCGCTTACGCCCAGTGCACCCTCGAAAGGCTGCAGCCATCAAGGCCGAAGTCGAGAAGCTTCTTAGAGCTGGTTTCATCTATGCCATCCCCCTCACAGAGTGGGTGTCCAATATAGTCCCTGTGAATAAAAAGCAGGGTACTATCAGAGTCTGTGTTGATTACCGCGATATCAATCGTGCCTGTCCAAAAGACAACTTTCCCACGCCTTTCATTGATCAGCTTATCGATGACTGTGCAGGAAGTGAAATTTATTCGTTCATGGACGGCTTTTCTGGCTATAACCAGATCAACATAGCCCCTGCAGACCAGCATAAGACAGCTTTCATTTGTCCTTGGGGTACCTTCGCCTATAAGAAGCTCCCTTTCGGTCTCAAAAATGCCGGTGCCACTTTCCAGCGTGCGATGTCGTATGCTTTTCATGATATTCGACACATCGTGCAGCCTTATCTGGATGACCTTCCGGCTCATTCAGCTAAACGTCAAGACCATCCATCTCATCTACGCGAAATCTTTCTCCGCTATCGACACTACCGTATTCGACTCAATCCGCATAAGTGTGTCTTCTGCGTAGAATCTGGCTGACTACTCGGGTTCATCGTCTCCCGAGAAGGTATCCGTTTGGATCCACTAAAGGTCGAGGCCATCTTGAACCTTCCTCCCCCTGCCTCTTTGCAGCAATTGCAGAGCTTGCAGGGCAAAGCTAATTTTCTCAGACGATTCATTCCGAATTATGCCGAGGTGGCTAAGGGTTTCACACGGTTATTAAAGCGAGACACACCCTTTCATTGGGATGCTATCGCCCAGGAGTCTTTCGAGCGCCTTAAAGACCTTCTTGTCTCAGCTCCACTCTTAAGACCTCCGAACTATCACCGTGATTACACTCTCTACTTAGCTGCCGCTGACACCACCATCGGCATGGTTCTAGTGCAGGATGATGATGCCGGCACCGAGCACGTTATCTACTATCTTAGTCGCAACCTTTTGGATACGGAAACTCGCTATGCATATGTCGAGAAGTTGGCATTGGCTGTTGTCTGCGCCGTTCAACGATTCCGGCATTATATCCTGTTGCGCACAACGACCGTGATCTCTGATTGCAACCCCATGACCTACATCTTGTCGCGTCAGCTGCTGGGGGGCAAATACTCGAAGTGGATTGTCATCCTCCAAGAGTTCGACTTGGAGTTTACTGCGGCCAAGTCGAAGAAATCTCTGGTCTTTGCTGAACTGCTCTGTTCCTTGCCATCTCATTCTGCACCATCTCGTTCAGAGGAGCATATCCCGGATGAAACATTGTTTCTTATCAGTACCCTCGACCCGTGGTACGGGGACATTATAGTGTATTTGCAGACGTCTTCCTTCCATCCTAATGTGTCGAAAGATGCTCGACGGCGAATTCGTCACCAATCTCAACCCTATCGCATCTTGGGCGATACCCTGTACCGCCTCGGCGTTGATTCAGTTCTCCGCCGATGTCTGACTCTCGAGGAAGCTGAGCGGGTGTTGAATGACTGCCACTCTGGTGCTTTTGGCGGCCACATGTACAGATATGCCACCGCCCAAAAAATTCTCCGTGCTGGTTACTTCTAGCCTTCTATTTTTAAAGATTGCATTCTTGCCGTTCGTGCATGCCACGAATGCCAGGTATACCACCGGAAGATGCGTGCCCCTCCTGCACCACTGCACCCTGTTGTTACCGTGGGTCCATTTGCCAAATGGGGCATCGATTATACGTCCTGTAACCCTCGTTCGGCCGGGGGGCATGGGTATATCATCGTTGCCATGGATTATTTCACCAAGTGGGCCGAAGCGATGCCTACATTGAACGAAGACGGTTACACAGCGGCGCAGTTTTTATTCAATCATGTCACTACTCGTTTTGGAGTCCCTCAGGCCATTGTCACGGATCACGGAAAACATTTCCGTAATCACATGATGAAGGAACTAACAACCCAACTAGGCTTGCGTCAAGATAGTTCGACACCGTACTATCCACAGTCCAACGGTCAAGTCGAAGCTGTGAACAAAGTTTTGATCACTATGCTCCAACGTACCGTCAACACACACAAGTCTAATTGGCATCTGATGCTGTTCCCTGCCTTGTGGGCCTACCGGACTTCTATGAAGGACGCCACCGGTTTTACGCCATTTCAGTTGGTTTATGGACTGGAGGCCACCCTTCCCGTTGAGTGTGAAATTCCTTCATTGAAATTAGCTGTCGAGTTGCTTCCCAACACCACTCCGGTGGAGGAACGGCTTCTGTACCTAGAGCGGTTAGACGAGACCCGTCGTTTGGCTTCTCTAGCTATCGAAGCGCAAAAGAAGAGAGTCAAGGCTCACTTCGATCAGAATATTCATCCTCGTTCCTTCGTTGAGGGAGATCTAGTACTGCTCTATGATCAAGCTAAAGATAAGCTGGGGGCAGGGAAACTCGAATCCATGTGGCTAGGTCCCTATATAGTGAAACGAGTTTTACAGAAGGGCGCATATGAGTTAATTGATTACGAAGGAAATCCTCTTGACAAGCCCCGCAACGGGCTTTATTTGAAGAAATACTATGCATGATTTCGTGCACTCAGCTTGTACATACGCGTGTTTAGTGTGTTTTGTGTGCATGATTTCACGTTTTGCTTTGGTATGAAGGCGTGTTTGCCTCTTATTATGTTTTCTCCCTCTTGTGCAGATGTCTAGTGCACCTTATGTTGGTTTCGCTGATGGCGCCTGCCGTAGTACTTGCAATTTGTCCTCTGCGGCATGGGCAATCTATGATCCTCACGGTGAATTGCTGGACCTCCAAGGAGTCTGCCTCGGTCGCACCACTAATAATGTCGCCGAATACAGTGCCGTAATTGAGTTACTAGCCGAAGCAGTTGATCTCGGCATTCGTGCAATGATGGTGAACCTAGACTCCCAGCTTGTCGTCCATCAACTCAACGGGCGATATTCCGTCAGAGACCAACGCATCCTAAGGTTGTACCTACGTGTCAGATTGTTAGAAAGGAATTTTGATTATATCACATATCAACATATCCCGAGACGATTAAACGCGTTGACTGATGCATTGGCAAATCATGTGTTAGATAGGCATTTGCGAAACAGATGAACATCATACAAGTAAACGTAGAAAGCATAATAAGACCATAAGCATATGTAAATAAAATCATTTTTTCCAAGCATAGTTTGCATGCGTGCCATGTGTGATTTTAAGCTTGCATTAAAAAATTAAAATACATGGGTCATGTGTTGTGCAAATTCATACATAAGATCACATTTGTACTGAACAATTGCATAACATAAACAAAACATCATCACATGTAACAAGATCCATCCAAAAAATCGGTATGTATATATATATATATATCGTGTGGCGCACTGAGGCGCTCAAAAATAAGTGTATGTGTCAAAAATAAGAGTCACTGTTCTCCATACATTCGAGACATATGTCTCTCAAAACATCAAAAGGAAACCTAGGCGACTACTGTGCTGGGTTATGCTCTCTGTAGCATACAGCCGCTCGTGCCACCCGCCTCAACAGGCGGTGCACCCTGGGTGCCACCCCCACTGTGTGGATCTGGTGCTCTATAGGAACCTCCTCGACCCCCTGGTAGTCTGGCACACCCTCCAGCAACCCCTCAAGGTTGCGAGCTATCATCTCTGAAGTATCAACTCCTGGAGGAACCAAGGCCAGGGCTCCAGCTCCTTGCCCCTCCCTCCGTGCTGTTGGTGCCAAGCCTATGGGTCTTGTGGGTCCCACATCTGCACACAGTGACATCTGTCAAAGACATGTACATGAAAAACCAAAAACATCAAAAATATTAAAACGAAATCAAGTGACGTACCTCCATCATCCTAGTTCTCTCCTGCGGGCAGTGGCATGTCAGGGTCGTTGCGGAAGTCCATACCCGCATACGGCCAATCCTCGACAAAGATGACCTGTCGCTCCAACCACTCTCTGAAGTACACTCCCCAAGCCACTGGACGACCACCACCTCCACGTGGCATGACTTGGGCCCATCGATTGGCCCTCGTCTCCCGAGGACCTCTAGGTGGATCCACAGCCATGGTCTGCAGCTGTAGAGTTGGCACCCGCTCCAGCATGAGCGGCAGAAGAAGCGACCCATATGCGAACTGCTTCGCCTCTCCACGACGACATTTGCTTAGTTTCCTTTTCATGCTAGCAGTCACAGCACTCGCCCAGTCGAAGATAGTGGGCTGTAGGCACTCCAGAGCTAACAACAGTTGGTTCTTCGAGGCCTCATGGTTGGCCAAGGAACCCGCTGCCCATGTCACCAGGAAGAGTATCGTACGGAGAGGCATGTCCCACACCGTCGGGATACCTACCTTCCCGCTCTGTGTCTTTTCAGCTCCTGGGCATACTCTAGCCATCAGCTGGTCCAGAGTCTCGCCACTGGGTCGCGCCCCCTCCAGGATGGGCCTCTGGCCCCGGCGCGACAAACCAGTCAAAAAATAGATATCCGAGGCATCAAACTCGATATCTTGCCCGCGGATAGTGAATTTCCCGTCTATTGGGTTCCATGCTCTGATCAGGAACTCCAACAAGTCAGGTTGCGCCCTCAAGCGCGGAGTCAGGAAGAATTTCAGAAAACCGCATGCCCGCATTGCATTCCGGCATTCGGCGAGCGCATATGCGGCTATATCTTCATTATCATGGGCTCTCTCTTGCCACACGAAAGCCATGTTGCCCTGCAAAACCATGAAGAAACATTAGATCGCTGTTTGTGGAAAAATTTACGTTCATTTTATAAAAATTCATATTTTTCCGCGCCAGCGCGACTGTTTTAAAAACAGTCGCGCTGAAAATGGCGCCTCAGTTGTTTTTTCATTGGGTCAGCGCGGAAGCACACGGGTTTTCCACGCTGACCCAAAAGATGGTACATGTAATATTAAATCGGTCAGCACGGTCCCGAGCGGGAAACCCGCGCTGACCGAGAGCGCATCCATGCTCAAAGAATTTGCCCAATTGGGCAAATTCCACCGTTAAAATCCTACCAAATATAATCAAAATGCAAGGCAGGGAGAGGCGAACCTACCTGGAAGAAGCTGTTCGAAGAATGGTGTCCGCACGGGCTAGAAATTGCTCCGTCAACTTTCTGTCTTCTCCACGTTCTTCACGTCCCAAAAAGGTAAAATGGTAAAAATGACTTTTTACCCCCCCTATTTATAGTAAAAACTCATAAATGACCATATTTTGGGTTTTTGTCATCTTTTTTACCATGGATTTAGCCCTAGTCTCACTGAATGCATGTTTTAATATGCTTTTTCCACATATCGAATGGATTTATGCGGGTAGTGTTCTTGTGCAGGTTCGGAATAACCGGTGTGGTCATAACGGTTCATCGTACACTTGGTCTCCAAACTGTCGTCTTTGAGCTCTTTTCTGACACAAATCAAGAAAAGATAGCCGAGCCTCCTTTTAGCTCGTTAAAGGGAACGAAAGGCGGTCGTTTTAAGCTCTTTTTCGACCGTTGAACTAAAAAGATTGCCGGGTGTTTGTCGTTTCGCGCTCGTTAACGGCTCTAAAACGACGTGTTTCCGACCGCTTTTTTACTTTTTCGGGTCGAAGGCACTATTTATGAAAAGTACTCCTCGATCGTAATGGTCGGGCGGTTCTTTCGAGCATCATTTTATACTTTTTCAGGCTCGAGAGACACAACTGTACGAAAAAGGACCCCCCTGGAGTCTCCTTTTCTGCTGTCTTTTCAGACTCTCTAAACAAGAAAAGACGCCAAGTTTTTCCTTTGTCAGGCTCGTTAAACACTTGATGACATCGGGCATTGTCGAAATGACACTCCCCAAGCATATGCTATCCCCGTCAAGCTTGACATCCAAAAATAATCGGGGTACCTGCCAGAAATGGTGGGGAAAATGGAACTATAATAATTGTCGCGTCGGCAGTATGTCGCTCTTGAACATGGCACTGGTCTGCATTCATGTCGGGTGGGAATTCCTCATTCTGTTTCACAATTGACCTCCACGGGTATGGGTTATCCTATTTTGACCTCTCATTTCCTCATGGCCTCGTCCTCATACCCTCTGCTCATTTGATGTCAAATATTGCCACATCCACTGTCGTGCCGCCGATATGTTCAAGAGAAGTTGACCTCTGCACTGATACAACCTCATCTGCTATCTCACACAAATCATTTTACCTCTGCCTCGTGTCGTTGATGTGGGAAACATTATGGCCCACCTTCGATCAAGGTCACCTCTTGTCGACTTCAACTCATTATCCAGGAAGGCGATCTAGAGACTCCCTTTAGGTGCCTTGGAGCCTGCATGCCTCAATGGCAGGTTCTTCGTGTTCGACGAGAGGTTTACATCATTAGCCTCCGATCGAATGATTCCGTGGGTGTTCGACACCAACTCATTGCTTCACACGCCGCATATTGTACCTATAGTACCTTGAGGACCATTGTCACTATTGGTGGTACCTCTCGCGTCTGTTAACAGTTTTCATCATTGACTGGTAATCAGATGATGTCCATGCGTGTTCGACTTCAGCTCATGTATTCACATGCTTGGACTTGTACTTTGGTCGGGTCGAGAGGGAGCGCAAGACCCTGGATCTCTGACTGTTATGGTCCAGGTTGCGATTTTGTGGATGATCATTACATGACTCATAGATGGATGGCTGCGCCCATACCTGAGTCTTCATGGATGGCTGCGACCATACCTTATCACTATCATGGTCTCTTTAGCTGGGTGGCTGCGTCCATTCCACAGACCTTTCGCATGTCTTTCGGATGGCTGCGCCCATGCCTAGACTGCATGTACTTGATTATCAGAGATGTTCGGTCCTTCCTGGTGGTGTTCCAGTTCGGCAAGTCTTGTAAAGCATTTCACCCCTCCCACTCTCTCGGTCTTCATGCTTTAGGGGGCATCTGTTACACAGTAATTTGTCACTGTCATCCAGTCAGTATCCCTACTGTGCCAAGAATTCACAATAACCAAGTCCATGCCTTCTGAACTGGTCAAAAACCCACTTTTTCTAAAGTTTTCCTCATCAGCGCGTCTGTTTCTAAAATATCCGCGCTGACTGGCGCCTTATAACTAGCCACGTGCGCTGCCAGCGCGGAAGCACACGGCTTTTCCGCGCTGATTCACCAGCGCTACCTACGCTTGTATCAACCCGCGCTGACCAAGGCTTTACTGTTATTGCCTTGCGCTGTCAGCGCGCCAGCCCAGTTATGCACCCGCGCTGATCCAGTTTGGGCGAATTTGTTCCAACAGCCAGCCTTCCAGATAACTCCAGGCTTGGTTGTTAGTCTTGTGAATGTCGCCTCCCTTCTATGGCATGTCTGTTCGACCCTTTGCAACCACTTCCCTTGGAGATAAGCTCATCCTTCCACCTTTCAAGGAGACTCCTTCTCCTATATAAACCTCTACCATTACCATGAGCAGCTAGTTGGATATAGTATGGAATAGCTTGCATTGTGTGCTCAGTTTGCTGCTGCTGTAGGTAGTGGGTGTGATAAGTGTGGAAGTGATTGATAGCTTAGGGAAGGTTGTGTTGATTTTCTTGTGTGAGAGAAAGAATCTCTTGTCTTGGGAGAATTATTTCCAAAGGTGAATGCTTGAAGAGCTTGCTGACCGGCCCCTCCTGAGAAGGATATCGACGTCAGAACGCTTGGTTGTACTCTTCTCTGTTTTGATTAATAATAGATGACTGCTATTATTGTTCCATTCTCATTTGTCCATGCAATGTATAATGTGAATTACATCTTTTCTGACTGATGTATAGTTGCTTTTACTAGATTTCACGCTTGTGTTTGTCTTCTCTTCGTGTGTGCAGGTATCTATTCGCAGAGATCGCGGAGGATCGTGACCAGCCAAAGCGAAGGAGTGAAGGTGGCATCTCTTCACCAAACGACAAGCGTTGGACTCCAAGTAGGTGTTCTTTTCCTATCTTTTAATTGCAACTAGGAACTTGCGTAGTAGCATTGATGATTGTTGCTAGACCCGTTCTGGGCTAGTAGGGATCACCTCTATCCGTAGAGGGGATTTGCCTCTCCAACAATGCTATTTAGAATAAATTATGATTATGTTTTACTTATATGTCTTGAAAAATCTGAGGCAAAGAAGGTGTTGCAGGAACTCCATGATGGACTAGCTCGTGGACATTTTGGACGAGATACATCCAGACATAAAATCTTGCGTGCTGACTATTATTGGCCAAAATTATTCAAGGATACACACAATTATGTAAGGTGATGTAAATTTTGTCGAATAGCTGCTCGGAGAAAGAGAAAACCCACATTACCATTACAACCAATCAATATTGAACAACCATTTGAGTAATGGAAATTGGACATAATAGGTGAGATTGTTCCTCATTCTTCTAAGAATCATAGATATATCCTTACAACAACTGATTACTTCACAAAATGGGTGGAAGCCATTCCACTTAAGGTCACCAATTCTGAAAACATCATTGAATTCATCGATCAATTTATCATTAGTAGATTTGGTATGTCATCTACCTTGATGTTTGATAATGCATCTTATTTTCCAGGCAATGCCATGACACAATTTTCTCTTAAAAGAGGTTTTAAGCTTAAATACTCTGCTAACTATTATCCACAGGGAAATGGGTTAGTTGAATCTACAAACAAAAATGTCATAAGGATTATTAAACGAGTTGTTGACCAAAATGAGAAGAACTAGCATAAGTCTTTAATATTTTCTGTATGAGCAGATCAAATAACTCAGAAGGCTGCCATTGACACTTCTCCTTTTAATTTGGTCTATGGGAAAGAAGTTGGCCTACCCACAAATATAACTATTCCCTCTCTATCCCTAGTTCAGTTCATTGAAGAAAATCCTTCCTCTTCTATGCAAGTTAGACAGTTACAAATCCTTAAGCTTGAAGAGGAAAGGGAAAAGGCTGGAATCACACACGCATGTCATCAATAGTTAGTGAAAGCTTCTTTTGATTCAAATTCTATAAGTTCAAAATATTTTCAACTTGAAGACATAGTATTGAAATGCAATAAAGCCCACGAAGAAAAAGGTAAGCATACCAAGTTACAAAAAATGTGGCTTGGCCCATTTCAAATTGTGGAACAAATAGGCCCATCAACCTTTTTATTGCACGAATTATTAGGCAAGAGAGAATCTCTACCCGTTAATGGGCAGATCTTAAAGAAATATTTTCCATAGAAGATTATCTCTTCTATTCCCTGTATATTATTGCCTTTAATTTTTTTAACAAAAAATAATACAAGTTGAGGAACATTTACTTTTGGCTTTGCAAATAATAGCCTCTTTTTATTTTTGACTTTTTTCTTGTATAAGTAAAGATTGTTATGAAAATAACTTTCACACATAAAACATAAGGTTAAGTTCTGTTGCTTTGAAATTGCTTGTTTTCTACCAAAATTATTTGATCATCGATAAAACTTAGCTTTATAAAGGAACTTTGCCTCTACATCAGTCAAGAAAAGTATCAATAACAAAGCAAAGTCTCTCTACAGAAAAGCATATTTAAACTCTACAATTGTCATCCAAAAGCTCTTAAGGAGCCAATGATTCTCCCCATCTATTTAGTTTTCATTTTTACAGTGTAATTCTAAAATATACTTAAACTTAAAAGGATAAGAGGTCTCATCAAGAGCCAGCTTACTATGATCATAAGGTTATAACTGGATGACATTACCAATACTGCATATCAAAACAGGGTAATGGCTTGAGATTGTATTGATTAAAAAACAAGGGGTCTCATTAAGAGCCATCTTGTTCAGTTAAGTTATAATCAAGTGAATGGCATTGTAAATTTTGGTCACCAAACCAAGACATTGTCCTTTAAGGGATAAAAGATAAAATTTTGAAAAAAAGGAATTATTTCATAAAATAAAAAGGAAATAAGTATATAAATATGAGCTTATCTTTAAAAATTGTATTCTGACCTGGGTGGGATACTAAATATTTTTTGGTAAAAGTTAACCATGTCGAGGCTATGAATTCGTATTGGCAGTAGAGGCTCTACCCATAACAACTGAGTATACGAAAAACTGATCTCTGAAGAGCCTCCCTGTTTTTATCTTTGAAACCAAGTAATGACTGATGTAAACAAGGTAACATTCTTATGTGAAGAGGATAATCAAAAGAATTATAGTTAAGTGGATGTTGTTTAATTATTCAAAGAGCAGTATTACTTACCGTATATATTATGTAATTTTTATTTTCTAAACCATATTTATTTTGGAAGTTTTTAGAAATTTCAAAAACCTCTCAGAGATAACTGGTTCTTCCAAGTGAATGACCAATTATTGTGTTATTCAAAAGCCCCCATTTGTTAATATTAGTAGTCAATGTTACATTAATAAATGGGGACCCTTTAAAAAAATCCTTCCAAAAATAAGTTTAGCTTTTAGGCATCTTCTTTATTAAATTTTTGAATAAAACAAGATATCAATCAAACACATTTTCAAAAAACTAGTAAATGTTTGCCTTTCCCGCATATCGCATGATCAAGTGTGATTAAAAGCCTTGCTAATCAACAAAAACTAGTGAAAAGTGATCAAAAGATGACTCCACACTAAACACTTTGAAACTATTACATTTCTTATATAAACTAAGTCCTAAGGCATTTCTTATTAAAACTAAGGCCCACATCTCATATCGCTATTTATAGAAGGCAAACCTTAATGAGTTACCTTAAAACATGTGAGATGTGAAATTGCAATGAAATCATTTCCCTTATCGCATTGCATTTCGGACATTAAAAAGAACACCGCAAACTTACCACCTGTCGAGTTTGCAAAATGTGATTGAGACTCGAACCTGGTCCTGAGATATGTTACAAACAAGTATTTAGCTCTGCCACTTAATAAAAAGGGATTTACACAAAAAAAAACCTGACAAATAAGGTTTGTTTTAGAAGCGATAGTAAGCGGCCCACATTTCGCATCTCATAGAAACTAAAGAAATGATAAGGAAAACGTACAAACATAATGCAATAATGTGATTTGTGATATTACATCACAATCGCAAAATTAGCATTTTCGCAATTTAAAGGCTCACCACCCTAAAATCTTTCTTCCTGACTTACGATATGGAAATTAATGAGAAATAAATCTAAGAAATAACGAAACATTAAGTGGGAATTTAATAAAGATTAACGCGATATGATATCTTCTCACTTGCGTTCAAATAAAACTCATTTCCTATCACCTTTTCAAGTTATTTGTATTATTCCATTTTACGTTCATTCTTATCTATGTATATCCGATAGCTACTGTTTTTCTCCATTTTCAGGTAAAATCCACAGAAGGAGTCTTTGGAAGCAATGGAAAATAAGGGAAAGGTAGTTATGTCTGAGAAATCAGAAATGACTCCTTTATTGACAGATACTACGTGTAGTAGAGAAGGAGGAACCTCTACGTGGGAAACCATGTATGATTTATTACAAGAA
Source organism: Pinus tabuliformis (assembly GCA_031772625.1). Classification (NCBI taxonomy): domain Eukaryota; kingdom Viridiplantae; phylum Streptophyta; class Pinopsida; order Pinales; family Pinaceae; genus Pinus; species Pinus tabuliformis. The sequence continues at coordinate 803,090,815 of CM062805.1, read as the reverse complement.
GAGGAACCAAGACCTCTAGAAACAAAGGTCACAACTAATGGTTATGCTTCCTCAAACGCCTCATTTTTTGAGATGACATGCTCATTTCTGCATCACATAGCTGCATGACCAAAGATAATCCCTTATATAGATATGGTTGAATGGATAATTGATCAAGTTGATATCTCAAATAGAGAATTTAAGAATAGCAACCAAGAGGTTATGGGATATTTTTTTGCTAAACAACCTACAACTTATTTACAACATGCTACAGCCATAAACGCTCTACAACAAACAATGCCTTGAGAAGTTTTCCAAGGAGAACAAGGACCGATTAGATGTCATGCAAACCTGGTCGAAAAATGAGGGCAAGATCAAAAAGGACAAAACGAGATGTACTCTACTGCATCTATTTCTCCTCCTCATAGTTTTGTAGCAACCATGCTATGTAGGATGTTATTCAAGCCCGATAGCACAAAATTTTCCCTAGAATGGCTACCATTAATAGATGCATCCATAAACGCAACCATAATGAATTGGGCCCAAATTTTTTATGATAATTTAGCAAATGCAATAATAGATTACAGGAGGAAAAGGAGTATATCTTCGAGGGTTTTCCCTCCATTCTTTATGAGTGCCTATGTAATGGATGCAATCTATTTCGGTTCAAAATTTCTTATCATGGGATGTAAGTGGACTATGAAGGATCCACTTCCCATTCATGGGATGTAATTGGACTATGAAGGATCCACTTCCCATTCATATATATCATAAGGACATGTGGAAGTCTTAGTTCCACCCCCATTGTTACAAAATTTGTCATGGAGTCATGCTACCTATCTATAAATAGGTTTACAACCAAAATGCCCCTAGGTTTTCTAAGGAAGCCGAAGTGGATATCCTCCCAGTGGCCAGATGGTTTAGGGAGGAAACATTCACATATATCAGATTATTCGGGAGCATTTCCTCGCCGCATGTCCTCCCATAATATGTCCCTGACAAATTGATGGCTAGAGAGATAGCCTACCTAACAACAAGTCAGGGTGGGCTAAGCAAAGGATTAAAGGAACAAAAGAAGGCTATTTGGCATACATTTCCATTGTAGTGTGGAGCATTTCCACTGCATGATTTTTTGCGTGAATGCAAAGAAGTGGAGATCATGAAATCTCTAAAATTACCTAAATTCCTAGGAAGGTAGTATGACCCAAATGACACTGCCAAAGACTTCATTACCCTCATGAAAGTGAACACATTCACTCATGAGGAAGATGCATCTTATGATTCCTTCCTACAAAAAGAAACATTCACAAATGTGAAGCACATGGCATCACTATTTTTTGACCCAGAAGATCATGACGCCTTTCATGAATACAGAGAAAGGAGATTGTTAAAGGTACCATTGGACCAATTACAATTTGAACCAATAAGGGAGCCAACTCCCAGCATAAGCCTATAAGAGAGATCTAGAGAAAATTCTAAAGATGACTCCGAAGTAGAGTCCGAAGAGAAGTCTACTAGGGAGTTAGAGAACTTAGAGAAATAGTGACAGAATGGGGGAGTACAGGTAAGGATTAAGAAGAGGATACAACCGAATCTATAGAAAAAGTAGCTGAGAAAACCTCAGCTAAGAAACAAGCTGAAATTCACTCCACCTCCACCCAGTTAAAAAATCCCTCACTAATTGATTTACAGAAAGAATGGAAGCATTTTAATAAAGCTCTCCATATAGAGGGACAAGAACCTGAGCTATAGACTCCACAACACAAAGCAACTCAAGAAATTATAGTAGAGAAAATTGTAAATGCTCAAGAGGTAGAGCAGATTCCTACCACTCCTACCTCTAAAATTATTTTGAGAATTGAAGATATTCCTCCTTTAGATATGTTCTATAGCCCAGACCACAAAGCTGTCATCAAAAGGCAAAGAAAGAGGAGGAATTTGGATGCTACATTTCCTACTACTCCCGATAATGAATCAATGGATATTGTCTGGAAAGATTCACCTATCGAACCATCTGAGAACCTTGCTAGAGTGTCGCAGTTTGTAGGAGCCTATGCTACAAAAACTATTGATAAAGTAACAGAGGTACAAATGTTGCTCAAAGAAAATGAAAATAAAATTTTGTTGTTGGAACAACAGTTAGAGCAAGAAAAATCTAACCAATAAGCGGAATTGCAAATAGCCAAGCCCCAGAAAGAATTCGAGTAGATGCAAATAAAACATCAAGCCAACTTAGCAAAAAAGGAAGCGCAGATACAAACAATAACAAATAAGTATAAGGGCAGTTCAAAAATTGATCAGTTTATAATTGAAGCGCTCAACCTTAACTCCCAGCTAATGCACCAAAAAGAACTTCTATGCTAAAAGGAATCACGGTTGATTCCTTATTGTGAGACTAGTGACAAGTTAACGAATCAAGTCATTAACGTGAGATTTGAATATGATGAAATCTTGAAAAGAGTATCTGACTTCATCACTTGAAAGAATTCAAAGGATGGGAGGAAGGCCGATTCGCCTGAACTAGAAGAGTCACATAAAGGAATTATATTTGTAGACAAATATTCTTGGCTTAGACATGCAGAAAAGTGAACAGTCGCAGCAGCAGCAACAACAAATAGTGTTATTGAAAACATAAATGATAATTAAGAGAGCGCCAACCTAGTGGAAGAGTCTGTCTCATGTTTTCATCCAAATGTCAAACAACTTGAACAACAATGGAGGTAGGCATCAGAGGAAAATGAGGGAGCAATTAGGCAAATTACCAGGTTAAACTGGGAAGCATACTCGCAATGTTTAGTTGAACCTTATAGCCAGTGGATGACCCTATGATGCCTAACCACTTTCCTGAAGAAAATGGTTCCAACACTAACCGATGTCATGTTCACTGGGCAGTTGAAATCTGCAATCGGCTGACTAACATAGCTCAAAGTAATGATGGACATCTTCGATCTCAAAGATCAAAGGCAAAGGAGTTAGTCACCACGTTTTATTTCTATTTTAGTTTTGTTTCGCATAATTTGAGTAAGGTTGTTTAAACCTCCTCAACTATTTTTGTAATAATCTATTCTTAGGATTTATAATTTAGTATTTAAACCCCTCTCATGCATTTAGAGAGGGGTCCAGAAATTTTATTAGAAACAATCTTCAAAACATGCACTTCCGTCCCTTTGAGGATGTTTTGGTGAAATGAATGGAACATGATTTATCTTCATTTTATCTAGCATATTCTTCTGAAATTGCACTTTTGTACTCCTAGATGGTGTTGGATTGATTGGAATTAGGTCGATATGGCTGAAACACATGAGCAAAACTTATTACAAATGGTCCTTTTATTTTGTGATTTTATTTTGTTTATGTATTAAGCAATAATTTGTCTTCAAATTGTTTATGTATGAAAGTTTAAATCTTGGTTAGCATTATTGCACTTTTGTATGTTGATGGCCTAAATTTCATGTTGAATATATGAATAATTTCTTATGTGATATATCTTTCACAATCGTTTCGGCTAACTATTTATTTGAAACGATTATTGTTAAAACAATTTAATTCCTTATTGCAGTTGAATGATCTTTATTACCAATTGCTCTAGGACATTATTGTAGATCACATATTTCAATTTTATTCCCTGCTATGGTCATAAATAGATAGTGTTTAAATTAGGATATATGCATGTGATTATTAGTTAAGATTAGATTACATTTAGCTTAAACATTCCTCTGAACTATCATATATCACCCCATCAGCACTATAATAATTTATATTTGGAAACTGGTCCCATTATCCCCATTCGGAGCCACTACACAAAACGGAAAAGGAGCTGCCAACCAAGCTCCAGACCAAGTGGTTTTCCCCCATGTTGTAAGCAATGATTTTTGAGGCTTCAATAGAATATAAGTAACTAGAATCTCTAATACCACACTCTTAAAATGGATTTTAGCTAAAGTGACCACTGGGTCCTTTATATGTCCAAGACATGGTACTTTCTTGGAATCAAAAGTAAATAGATCGTGATAGGATTGGGGGACATATAACTGAAGTTGATCCATGATTACCTTTGGCATCAAATTATGGGAGTTTTCAAAATCTAACATTTAGTTGTATAACAAAAAATCATGAACTTTTAATGTAACTGTTGGGCTTGACGGGGCCTGACCCATGTTTAGTGTTAATTAGCTAAACAAATTCCTACATTACTGGCCCTTTTGGCTTCAACCCATTGAGCTCGGACTCAAGTCTGACCCGACACAATATGGGGGGATGCTAGAAGTAGGGAAAATTTTAAGAACCCCCCTAAATTTATATATATAATAAATGGGCAAATCCCCATGATACATAGGAAAAATGGAAGGTGATTTTATGAATAATATAATATGTATATATAATGTTTTTGGTGAATTTCTCACCAAATGATATTATCTTGTAAAATCATGGTGAATATTTCATTAGATTATAAAATCTTGTAAGATCTTGGCGAATATTTCATTGGATTATAAAATCTTGTAAGATCTTGGCAAATATTTCACTGAATAATAAAGGCTTTGTAAAGGGCTAACAAAGTTCATAATGAGTATTTCTTGTAATGACTTGAAGCCTTGCTAATCAATCCATCAAGAACCAAAACAGGTATATTCCTTATAAGTATATTCCTTATATTGAATATAAAGATATTTCTCATGGAAAGTCAATTAGGTTTAGCGCAGGTGGTAGGGAGAAATCCTACATGTGACAATGTGTTGGACTCATAATGAGTATTTCTTGTAATGACTATGAATCTTGTTTTCTAAGCAATCCCTCAAGGACTGAAATATGTATATTACTCATATGGAATATAAATATATTTCTCATGTATTGGAATATAAATATATGAGAGAGGAGTGGGAAATAAGCCACAATAAGTCCTTAGAAAATTGACATGAAGAAGATAAATGAAAAAAATAAAAAAGGTGAAAATGAACAAATTGAGAGGAAATACAAGGGAAAAATTGTGAAAAAACAAATTAATAATCCATGGGAGGAACAATGGTTAGAGATAGTGAGGGAAGATGTTTCCTCAGCCTAGCAGTAACAAAGGTAGACATTAGAACTCTCACTTAGAACAAAGGTAGACATTAGAACTCTCACATATTTAGTTTTTAACTATGTACTAATAAAAAAGATTTTATATAACATTTGAAACTGAGAGATTCAGTTTTTAGTTTTGAATATTTATTTTTTAAATGTATATCGATTACAAAAGTCTAGGGAGAGATGTAGTTTTGAGAGAGATTAGTAGATAAGTTTTGTTATGATTTTGCTTAGTGAATTTTAGTTTTAAAATTGTCTATATTGACAAAAATTATTACAAAATATTTAAATTTTAAAATGAATATACATGGTCACCTTAGGTACTATGATTGTTTCCTTAACATGATAAAAAATGAACTAGCTAGGATCTAACAACACTTTAGGATACCTCTAAGGACACATATAAAATAATAATTATATTTATCACATTAAAATAATAATTTATGTTTTAATTTAACAGAGTCAACATAATATTATATTGCATGATGGTTAATTTTCATATATATATATATATATATTTAGAGAGAGAGAGAGGGGTATATATATTAGACAAATCCTTGTAACTTGAAATGACCTTTTCAGTTTTGGAATTAAATAATATATATATATATATATATATATATATATATATATATATATATATATATATATATATATATATATATATATATATATATATATATATATATATATATAAATAATTACGTTTTGTGAGTGACCTCCTTGTGGAAAATTATCATGTTTGAGTGATGATTATATAAATAAACCATTACAAATTTAATTATATCTCAATTCAGAAATTGAAAGTGAAGATAATCATTCACTCACAAATTTGGACAACTTGTAATTATAATTATCAAATCACTTTCCCTTTATATAATATTGTCTCATCAATAATTTTTATATCAAGTTAATTAATTATAATTTAAATGTTTTAAGAAAATTAACCATTAATATAGAAAGTGATTAAGTCGTTAATATACCATATCTTACTATACACAAACTATAAAATATAAAGCAACAAAAAAAATATTTTTCTAAAACCTGAAATCTCCCAACAACTACTAGTGCTTCTAGCTTTTTTCAGCCCATAATTGATATTTTTCATATTATTGATTTTTATTTTAATTTAAAATGAAAGAAAAAATATTAATTAAGTGGATAGATGTCATTGTTTTGGATTAGGGTTTCACAGTCATGATCAACCTATGCAAACCTACCAATTGATATGTAGAATATGGGCACTTAATAGGCAAGGGTCATAGATGCTTCACATCATCAAAACCGTAATCAAAAGTAAACCATATCCCTATATAAAAAACCTTAAATTTTGCAAATCAGAGTATACTACTTTAAGAATTCACAATATACCTCTCTTTTGATACACACCAACCTAGATCCATCCTTAGTTAAGGTGAATGGGAACAAACCTAGTGAGTGGGAAATGAGAATCAAAACCGAACCTAGATCCATCCTTAGTTAAGGTGAATGGGAACAAACCTAGTGAGTGGGAAATGAGAATCAAAACCGAGGGTTTCGAGGGATACCCAGAGGAAGAGGGAGAAGATGGATCTTGGCTAGTTTAATTCCCCTTTTAAAAAGACTATATTCGACATGAATATCATGGGAAATACCATGGGTTCTCATAAACCTAGAGCTCAAAAACCAATGGTAACTTCACAGAACAAGACAACATCCTTGGATGCAATAAGAAAAAACCTCCCAAATGATAGCTAGAATATGGGCACTTAATAGAAAAGGGTCATAGATGCTTCACTTGATCAAAGATAGAATATAGAAACTTAATAGGAAAGGGTCATAGATGTTGCACCTGATCAAAACTAGAATATAGACACTTAATAGGAAATGGTCATAGACGTTGCACCTGATCAAAACCCTAATCAAAACTCATCAAAACTAGAATATGGACACTTAATAGGCAAGACCATAATCAAAAGTAAATGATATCCCTATGTAAAAAAAATATTACATTTTGCAAATCCAAGTATACTACTTTAAGATATCCCTATGTAAAAAAAATCTTACATCTTGCAAATCCAAGTATACTACTTTAAGAATTCATAGCATACCTCTCTTTAGATATACACGAGTCAAGATCCATCCCTCTCTAGCTTGAGAGATCGACAGTTAAAGATAATGCTAAATGTGAATAAAAACTGAGGGAAAGAGAGAGAAAGAGGGAGAATGAGAAGATGGATTTAGGATGGCATAATTCCCCCCTTTAAATAGACTATATTCCACATGAATACCATGGGTTCATATAAACCTTGAGCTCAAAAACCATTAATGGACAAAACAATATCTCTTGATATAGTAAAAAAATAATAATGTAGAATTTTCATTTTTACATAGAGTTATTTTTATTTTTATTTCAAATTTACTTTTACTAAACAAAAATTGATTAAAAAAAATAATAACCTAAATTTTTTACATAAAATAATAACGTAGACTTTTCATTTTAATGTAAGGTTATTAATTATCAAATCTCTAGATAGATCCAAAGTTAAAATGGATCTAGGTTTGTTTAATTAATAATTATCACAATTATTAATTTTATTTTTTTAATGTAATTTCTATTTTTATGTAGTTTCATTGAGTCAAAATATTTTAATTTTTAATTAATTAACTAATCATTTTTTTTTTTAATTTGATTAAGTCATAATGTTTAGATAACATAACATGACATTACAAAATCTTTTCCACACCAAAAATATAATAACATTAAAAAAAAAAAAAACTATAAAATATTTTGATTGTAAAATGAGAGATGGTTTTTGGGCATGCGGTATTGATAAGTCATGGTATTGGCCCATGGTATTGTAAAAAAACATGTTCACAACTTAATAATGTCCATGGTAAAGTGGAGGTGAATATCCATGTTTAAAAAAATTGTTATATTATAAGTATTAATTTTTTATGTGCTTATTAATAAAGTTTAAATATGGTCACAAAATTATTAGACTAACTTATATGGTAAAATGGATCTTAATTTATAGCTATTATTTATATCTCATATATTTGAATGTGATAAGGGATTTAGATATATCTTAAAAGTAATTATAATATTTTTTCTTTTAGATTTAATTAAAAAAAGTTATAAAATTAAATTCGAATAAAATATTTATAAATATTTTGATTGTGAAATGAGAGATGGTTTTGGGCATGTGGTATTGGCCCATGGTATTAAAAAAAATTGCGCCTGGATTAAATCATTTTAATCTCCCAAACCAGGGGAAAATATCAAAATTTGGTGATTTTAAGGGAATACGATTTCCAAAACCAGCAAATCGGGCCAAATGAAGGTTCGATTAGTTTATTTGCCCATTTTTTCTATTTTGGGCTAAAATCAAAAAATTAATTATTTTTTAAATAAAATTGGGGATAATTGTATGAAAAAGGTTTTTAATAAAATCCACCCTATTAAAATGTAAAAACCCTCAAATTTCGCCTTTGGCTATAATTCACCCCTAAAATTTACCATGGCTAGAAGCAAGTTTCAGCACCTTGAGATGGTCATGATGTCGTTTTATTCCCTTTATTCCTTCCTTCATGCACATCACTTCGCTCTAGGACTTGCCAGACGAGCCCTCTATTTTGTCCTTCAATACCTCCATGAAAGGGTATGATTGCCCTTTGTGCAACCCTAACCTGCGGCTTAGGTACTTTCGTGTTGCTATGGAAGCATACCGTGCAAATTCTAAAACTAGTCCAAGTGTCTTACTATACTCATAGTTAATGCCACGTAAACAAATATTCTTATATGCGTTTAGTTATCCAAAATAATCATACACATTCATGCATCACTTAAGCATTATAAAGGAAATTCATACATAAAATGATAAGATGTATTAATCGGAACAAAGACACAAAAATTGCAGAATACTTATCTTTATTGATACCTTCCAACTGATTAAAGACTCTATTCTCCCTACACACACAGTTGTAGGGGTCTGCGCACTTAGTTGCGGACTTCCACCATAGGCCTCTACACAATCAGTTGCAGAGCCTCTACCTACGCTACAACTCGAAACTTAAACTTCTTATTTCAGAGCTATAACTCTCTTACAAGGTTATTTGCTCTAACTAATTAGAGCTTAGCTCCTTTTATACAATCCCATGGTCCGGGAACCATGGGTATATCTCTTACAGCCAACTTTACTTTAAAAAACTAAGGGCGGACAACCCTTTTTGACTTATGACACCTCGCGCTCTGTGACCACAAAATCCAAAGTCTTTACAATTTATTACAAAATTTGACTTAAATCTAAAAATGCTCTTTGGGGATCTCGTTCCCAAGATGCCCCCAACACAAACATCGTGACTCACCCTCGAGTCACTCAGTAGGCACGAAGATCTTTGTAGGAAGTCCTTCCAGCTCGACCCATATGACCGCAACCTTGGTCATGCACTGAGCTGCCACCTTCTTCATGTCTTCCATTGTCTTCTCAGTCACTGCTCCTGCGCTGTCAGCCTGAAGCTTTTGTTGCATTGCCTGCAGAGTCACAAGCTTGCCTTTGATATTCCCTGTCACTGCATAAGCCTCATAGACTAGCCAAGGCTTTAGTCTCACCTCGAGTACTGCTTCCTTGTGTAGCGGTGTGTCCACCTATTCCTTCAGCTGCTTGGCGTCCTGCAGCTTGGCTAGCTTCTGTGTCAGCGTGACGATTCACGCTGTGCCCTTAACTTCATCGTAGCACTGTTGTAGCTCGTGCGCTTCCATCTCTAGCCTCTGTACATTGGGGTCCTCCTGCAAGCCAATCAGGACCTCAAACGACTATTCAAACAATTGCATGTAGTCTGCTACTGCACTGTCCACCGCTGCTACTGCTTCTGCGACAATGGTCACCCGTTATTCCTTCACTTTTGGCAGAGTTGAAGTCTAGGCCCTCAACTGTAACTTTGTAATTTGTTGGTTCAACTCCAACTGAACCTGTGCCATCTTAGTCCAAGTGTCACACACCCCTGTGTCTAACTTGCGGATGCGTACCTCGACTAGCTCCTACTCCAGAATAGCAAACTTTGGGACCATTATGCATGCCTCCTAAATGACCTGCAAAATGTGCTTTCTCTGATTGGTCATCTTTGTCTCAGTGGCAATGGAAGAATTTCTATGTAGGAACATCTTCTCATTATTGATCTATTATTCATTGATCACCTAGAGGGGATGGTACTCATGGGCCCTCAGTTTTGCAATTACTCCATCCTACAAGAGGTGGAGTGCTTCACGTGGGAGTGCTACTAGGTTCAACCCAACTCCTTTTAGGGCAATGAAAATGGGCCTATCAACCTCATTCTCGATGGTCAGTACTCCATTAGATAACACTATTGCACTGGAGGCCTTCGCACGCAACATGTCAGTAGCCTCTGAAGTGCCAATAGCGAGGGTGGTAGACACCATGCCAGTCTATGACGCACGGGTCTACAACTCCTGCAACCCTGTTTGGATGGCCCCTAAGATGATATGTTGTTGCTATTCAAACTGTTGTAGGGCCTCCGCGGTGACATTCTTCACTCTGTCACCGATATCATGTAAATCTCCCTCTATTAATTTGATGGGTTCCAGTGAGGTCTTGGTTACCTTTGATTTCTTCCTAGACCCTCCTTTCTCTAGCTCTCTTGGGCGCCTGACATGGGGGATGACTCCTGAGAGTCCACGCCATGTTGTTCATCTGTTTCTTCCTCGATCTCAGGTGAAGGAAGCCTCGCGCCTTTTTTAGAGCCCCAACCTATCCCACTTGTCTGCTTCCTTGTCTGTTTCATGGCCTCATGCTCTGCTTGAGCCTTATCAGCAGCCTCCTTCTCCCTCTTTTTAGTCAGTTGTTTCATCTTAAGCTTGGCCTTCTCCTTTTTTTTCTGTGTGGTAGACTTGCTTCCTCCAACTGCCAAATCTATTGTAGAGCACCACTCTGTTGGCCATTGATCAAGCACCACATCAATGTCATCATCTGTTGCCAGGTATGACAAGTCGTACCATTTCTGCGCAGGGTCCTTTCGCACCTTGATGGATACTCGATGGAATTTTTCTTTGAACTCGGCGTAGCCCTGCAAGTTGGCGTACACCACAGGCGAAAATCATGGCTTATGATTTATGGCCATCCGAATGTTCATCTCCATCAATATCCAAAAGATCTTGTTGTCCCTGACTCACTGCGTGTCCTTGGTCCCCCATAGCGAAGCATACTTCGTTGTTCTGGGAGGTCTAGCATGACTAAAGGGAATTGGCTATCCTCTGGAAACTCCCATGCTACTACCACAATTGACATCAAGAGCCACGCATATTGGAATGTCTTGCTGAGCTCATTTTCTTCACAACAGTTCACTAGGAACTCTCTACGAAGGTAGTCTGACCAGTTGAATTGGACTCTTTCAACGCACTATGCTGCGAGCGCGATGACTTGTGTTGGCACCTCATCAGTGTGACACTTCCTCATCACCTTCCCTGCTAATATGTGTGTGGCTACCTTCACAGTGGGGTCACAGATGTTGGATATAGTGTATCTATGCGGATTTTTCACCAATTTAATTTTTTCTTTCATTGAATCTGCGAGACCCTGTTCACCACCTTTTTTCTAAAGATCATGGCCAAATTCTCTCCTGTATATGGCAGTCATGTTATCTAGTGAATCAACATATATGTGATGGGTATCGGCTCCTCCAGCCACTGACACCCATCATGCACCAAGCACAACAGCTTCTTGATGACCAAAACTCTTACCTGGGTGCACTTGTAGTGCCACACCCAGAGAAGGTTGAGCAACCCTGCCTTTTCTACTCCCTTGTGCCATGTCCATGGCTCCAATGTGGTCATTCCTGTATTTGTATCAAAGATGCAGTGCATCAACTACTCGATCGCCAGGTGTGGGAACTTCTCATGGTTTGCCAAGTCCTAGTCTTCAAGTTTCAGCGGCGGCACTCATGCCAAGCACGGACCGTTGAAAACAATTTCATCCGGTAGGAGAGGGGTTTGCAAGGGAGTCTTGCTCGCATCAATGTCCATATCTTGGTCATAGGCTTGCATGGAGGTACATACTTTAGCAACCAAGTAATAGGGTTTGCACCCTGGGCTTCGACCTCCTCTACTTCAATAGCCACATCTTCATCATCCATCGGGATGTCCTTGATTTCCTCTTATTCTGACTCGAAATTTATAGCTTTTCCCTTCTCCTGCATGGTGGGTTTTGGTGGGTTTCTCCTTGGTGATGTGCGCACCGATATAGCAGGCTTCTTGCCCTTGTTATCCTTCATGGTTTCTTTGGTGGGGTTGGCTTCAGTCTCGGTGATCTCCGTGATTTAGGGACTTCAGCAAGCACCTCAGAGACCTCTGGAGCAGCTACTTTGGCCTCCATTTCAACTTTCGGCACTGGCTCTTCTACTATTTCTTTGGTATTTATAGTTTCTGCGAGTGCCGACATAATGCTCTCCAACAGTACTCGCGACATCTAGGGTAAGTTTGCAAATGTTGGAGTCTCCTTCAAAGCTTCAAAGAATTCTCAATTCATGAGTGCCTAAAATCTCAACAACTCAATTCACAAAATGCCAAGTGTTTTTCACTGGACAACCACTTGTAATTTATAGGGAATTTTGAATTCAAATCCGACCATTCCCTCCAAATTCAGTTCATTAATGTCGAATTGGCAGCATATTTTCAAGAATCAGAGCCATAAATTTCATCTTAAATGCTAGTCGCGCACTCCATTTGGCCACATTTCAACTGTCAAAACATGAATAGTGACTTTAAAGGTCACTTTTCGGCCGACCTGCACGATTTCTCCCTGGGTAACACAGCCCCCTTCGCGTTGCCGCAAACCCTGTGATACTTCCTTGCTTCACACAATCTTCCAATCACGCAACTCCCCAACCTGGGTAGTGTATTTTATAGTCTCATGCTTCCTTTCAACTGCTTGGAGCACTAAGACCGTGTTACCTTCATCTAGTCACATGGCCGGACCGCTGGTGTATGGCTTCAAGTGACTACCATTCACCTTTTCTGGGAAGGCATCTCCATTCAACTTGACCAGCTATACCACTCCTCCATTGGTAATTTTTTTAATGACATAAGGCCCTAGCCAGTGCATTCAAAATTTCCCTAGAAATTTATCAAACTTGTTCCCATATAAGAAAACCAAGTCGTTTACCCTAAAGGTGCACAACTTAATATGTCGATCATGATATGCCTTTTCACACTGTTTCTGGACCTGTTGATGAAATCTAGCTAGAAATATCTCTTCCTCAAGCTCAACCAGTTGTGCAAGCCTCTCCTCCAGGGCTCTGCAATCTGTCATACCTATGAGTATTTGATGGCCCAGCCCTGGTGACGTGGTCACAGCCACGTGACTCACCTCAGTCCCACGTGGTCACACTTGGGCGCGGACAAATATCTGCCCCCAATATCGAGGCGCATTTACAAACCTATCTGCCGGTTAATGGGTTTGGTCACCGGTTCCCTCCGTCGAAAAGGCTTCCCGCCTTTGTTAAACCCTTAAGGGTTATTCTCGACTCATTTACACTCTGTCTCCCTACTGTTACCTGCTCCGTGTTGTTATGGCGCTGCTCTCTGTGCGCTAACCCACCATATCCCTCACTCTGTCACTGATTGTGGCCCTGTTCGAGATGCGAGTCCTTCACTGTAGCTGCTGTCTCCAATGGTCTGGTTCGGAAGTCTGTGGTAAGGGTTTATATTTTCATGAATTTGGCGAAGTAATCCTTTTGGTTTCCGATTTCTGAGCTCCGGTTTTGTGCAGGTGTTCACAACCACAAGGCTATCTTTCCTCCGAACGCAACCTGGCCTCGAGGTAAACTCTCGTGCTATGTTTTATCATCCTCTGTCACCTGTTGTCGATGCTTACAGGGTTTTTGTGCCTTTCAGCTTGTGGTATTGGTTTATGGCTCGGCAGTCTCCGTCGACCCTTTGGTAAGTCCACTATTCTCTTCCTCTCGCACCTTACTGTCTTTACTTATCTCCTTCTGATATTTGTTCTGGTTATGGAAACGCATTAACTCATATGGTGGTTCTGTGCAGGTTGGTTGGGAGCTCTGCTCGCGAGGGTTTCAAACTTGCAGTCTTCAACTTTCTCCAATCTCTGGTACCCTTGTGACCGGGTAGGGTCTGCTCTTATTCCAGCGTTTCTATAGGTTATACAATATGGAATTTGCCGTAGGTTTCTGTTGGTTAGATTTTGTAGGGTAGTCGTGCCCCTTTGCTGGCATTTACATCTTCAGGGTTTCGTTCCTCTGTGTCATTATATGACCTCCATGCAACAAGGTCTTAGACTTATGCTATTACGGCGGTGCCGGTTTTGATATATAACTCTATTGTTATTTGTCGAACTGTGGTTTATGAAGACTTATGAAATGTTATATTAATGAAATCAATGGGTCTGGAACTGTTACCTCTTTTAATAGTCGTTGTGTTTGATTTGCAAATGGCCGTGTGACTCTTTGCATTTGCTTGCGGGTTCTGTTCGGTTATGGCCGCAACTTGGCTTAATACGATGCCTGTTTCATTCCTTTATCCTCGCAATACTTATATGCATATGCTGTTTGTCCGCCTTACGCTACCTTGCTGTGTGTTAGTCCTGATAATGTAACTTATGGTTTCGGCTTGATGCCTGTAACGCTTCAGTATTCCTAGTTACAGTATGTGAATTTCGTTCTATCTTAATTCGTTTTCAAAATAACAAATGCTTGTAATACTCAGATGTACAATACGGAAAAGTAATGAACAGTAGTTTATATTCAGAAAAGGAAACAATGCTTCAGTTACAGAGGGTGTTTTTAATACTGCTTGAATACTGTCTTGCTATATCTTCTTTACTCGTTCTGAGGTGAACCAAAAAAGTCCCTCTTACATTTGTGTTTTTCATTTTTAGCTACACTGAATATAACCGTCTAGAAACTAAATTCTATAACTGTTACCTGTTTCTTTAAACAATAAATTAACTAAACAGTTGTTGGTTACCTAAGCTAACAATCAGTAACTTAACTTGTTCTGTAAATAAATAAAAGAAAAGAAATGAACAATGATTAACAAAAGACAACAACCAGTTTTTCTTTTGATGACCTGTCCAATCACCCTTGAAGTCGTGTCCTGTTTCTTCACGAGCCAGTCATCGATCTTCTGTCTCCTCGGAGCTGGATGCTCCTGCATCAGGCTCCCGGGGTGGCAAAAAGTCATGGCTCCGTTCCATGAGCTCGTCAACAGAATAGCCTGCCTTAGTTATCTGCGCTGCGTCGAGCCAAGAACTGTCCTCTATTGGACGGTTCCGCCACTTGACCAAATATCGCAGATACTCCTTCCTGCGTGTGCGTCTAGCTACCTGTGTGTCCAGAATTCCTTCGATCTCAAGGGGTGGTGCCTTTGGTAATTGTCTTGTCCAAGAACCTGCCTCATAGCTGTCTTTCTGTGGCGCCGTAGTTGCTGTATCGTCCTCTGAATTGGCTACATAGGGAAACAGATCTGCCACGTTAAAAATGGGAGAAATTCCAATCTCGGGTGGCAACTGTATTTCGTAAGCGTTCGCAGAAAATTTGCGGATGATTTTGCAAGGGCCGTTCTTCTTAAATTTTAGCTTGTTATACTCCCGCTTCGGAAACCTCTCCTTACGTAAATATGCAAGGACTTCATCCCCAACGTTAAACTGAACTTCCCGACGCTTTGTGTCAGCTCGCTGCTTGTATTTCAGACTGCTGTCCTGTAATTTTAGCTTGACTTGTTCGTGTAAATTGCTCATTGCTTGAGCGAATTCTTCCCCATCAGCACTCCGTTTCTCAAGTTTCCCTAAATCCCGTAACTCATGCACTCCTCGCGGATGCATACCGTACAAAATCTGGAACGGACTGTAACCGGTGCTGCGGTTAGGTGAATCGTTGTACGCGAACTCTGCTTGAGCAAGTACACGGTCCCATGTCTGGGAATTTCCTCCTGTCAAACTGTGAAGTAAGTTCCCTAGGCTTCTGTTTACGACTTCCGTCTGACCATCAGTCTGCGGATGATAAGCAGAGCTGAACTGCAATTGTGTATTTAACTTTTTCCACAGAGTTCTCCAAAAGTGACCTGTAAACTTTACATCCCGATCAGAGATGATGGATTTCGGGAGTCCATGTAACCGAACAACTTCAGTAAAGAATAGGTGTGCAATGTAGGTAGCGTCGCTGGTTTTCCTGCAAGGTACAAAATGTGCCATTTTTGAGAATCGGTCAACTACAACCATGACTGAATCGAAGCCCCGCTGTGTCTTTGGTAGACCCAAAACGAAGTCCATGCTCACTGAATCCCATGGTCGACTCGGAATCGGTAATGGTGAGTATAGACCAGTGTTTTGACTATGACCCTTTGCTAGTTGACAAACTCTGCATCTGCTCACGTACCTCTGCACATCTCGCTGCAATTTCGGCCAAAAATAAAAGTGCTGTACTTGAGCAACCGTCTTGTCGATACCAAAGTGTCCAGCCAGTCCTCCACTGTGCTTCTCCTGTATTATATTTTCCCGCATGGAACAGTTGGGTATGCACAGTTGTCCTCCTTTAAACAACAGTCCTTCCTGCAAATTATAATCTAGCCACATGCTATCATTCCTTAACAAAGGGTTTTGACAGGCTTCATATGCCTCCCCAAATTCGGTATCAGTTTGATACAGCTCCTTCAAATGCTCAAAACCCAGAACTTGCATTGTGCTTTCCTGCAGAAGCAAGGTTCTTCTGCTCAGTGCATCTGCCACCTTATTCACTTGGCCACTAATGTGCTTTAATACGAATGTAAAATTTTGCAGATACTCCACCCAAGCTGCATGTTTGTGGTTCAATTTATGCTGTTGCATAATATACTGCAAGGCAGAATTATCTGTAAACAAAACAAACTCATCTCCCAGTAGATAATGCCGCCAATGCTTCAACGCTTGTATGATTGCATAAAATTCTTTGTCGTAGGTTGAGTACTTCTGCCTGCTCTCATTTATCTTTTCACTGAAGAAAGCGACCGGTCTGTCCTCTTGACTGAGGACTGCTCCAATGGCTGTCCCACTGGCATCACAACGAACTTGAAAAAGTTTGTTGAAATCTGGCAGTCTCAATATTGGTCTTTCAGTAATCTTCTTCTTCAAAGTTTGAAAACTACTTTCTGCCGCTTCAGTCCAGTGAAAAGGCTGATTTGCCTTCTTGATCGTGTCCAACATAGGTGCGCAAATCTCGCTGAAATTTCTGATAAATTTCCTATAAAAACTGGCTAGTCCATGGAAACTCCGGACTTCAAATAAACTCCTTGGTGACGGCCAGCTAACTATAGCTGCCACCTTTTCCGGATCCATTTTTAGTTCATTCTCTGCAATAACAAACCCCAAATACACTAGTTCTCGCTGAAAAAAAGTACACTTTTTCAGATTAATCAGCAGCTTGTTTTGCTGCAGCTTCCTCAACACATTCTGTAAATGCCTGAAGTGGTCCTCTTTAGTCCTGCTAAAAATCAATATATCATCCAGGTAAACTATCACGAATTTCCCATTAAACTCTTTCAATACCTCATTCATCAAACGCATGAATGTGCTGGGAGCGTTACTCAATCCAAATGGCATCACCAGCCACTCATATAAGCCTTCATTTGTCTTGAAAGCTGTCTTCCACTCATCGCCTTCTCGTATTCGAATCTGATGATATCCACTCTTCAGATCGATTTTTGAGAAATAGGCTGCCCCACTCAAACAATCCATCATATCGTCCATCCTCGGTAAGGGAAATCTGTACCTGACAATAATTTTGTTTATGGCTCTGGAGTCGGTGCACATTCGCCATTCTCCTCCCTTCTTTGGAGCCAAAACAGTCGGTACTGCACAAGGGCTCATACTCTCTCGAATCAACCCTTTATCAAGTAACTCCTGAACTTGCTTCCTAATTTCCTCATGATCCTTGGGACTCATACGGTAAGCAGCCTTATTTGGTAAGCTTGCACCTGGTATAAAGTCGATACAATGACTAATGCCCCTCCTTGGTGGTAACTCATTTGGAAGATCATCCACCACTATGTCCCCAAATTCTTGCAGTAACTGCTGAACTTCCTCTGGCAAATCTGACAGCTGTGTGTGTAACACTACTGTCTTTGGTCTCCTTATGACAGCAAAGTTGATTTCGCTGTCCTCAATCTGTTTCACGAACTCCTTTCCTCCCAACAGCAATGCCTTCACTCCACTGGTTTCTGCTGTATTTTCCTCTTTGATGGGTACAAGCGTGTGCTTGATCCCATCTTTAACAAACTTGTAGCAATTCTTTTTCCCGTCATGAACTGCACCTCTATCGAACTGCCAAGGTCGTCCCAACAGTAGGTGACAGACATCCATTGGCATGACATCACAAAGGATCTTATCCTTGTACTTGCCAATTTGAAATTCTACTTCACATTGTTCGTCAACTAACAGCTGATGTCCCTTCTGCAGCCATGACACTTTGTAGGGTGTAGGATGCTTTAATTTCTTCAGTCCCAACTTTTCTACCATCTCCACCGCCACAAGATTGTCCGTACTCCCACTATCTATAATCAATTTGCAGCACTTGCCCCGCGACTTGCAGACAGTGCGGAACAAAGCTTTACGCTGATCCGGTTCTGCAACCTCCTTTGCTGGTTTCAACAGCACTTTGTTCAACACCAAAGCTTCACCTGTCTCTGGTGCATTTTCTGCTTCTTGAGGTGTTGCCTCAGCATCCTCAGTCTGAACAACATAAGTCCCTCTTCCACCTGCTGGTTCAGCTTCAGGACATTCATAAGACTTGTGCCCCCATTTGTGGCAGCGATAGCACTGGACAGCTCCTCTGCCCCGACCATTTCCTCGCCCTCGCTGGGGTGGTCGTCCTCCTCTCGTGCTATTGTCTTTTTCTGTTGCTCCAGCAGATTTAGAACTGCTGCTTTCTTCACTTGGGCCTGCACCTCGCCCTCTTCCAAACACTTTACCCTTTCCCCTGCCAGTTCCACCTCCTCTCCTGGCATTCTGCTTCCGGTTAATCTTTTCTTCCACCTTCAGTGCAAACTGATAGGCTTCCTCCATTGTCCGGGGTGAAAGGATACCAATCTCATCTAAGATTTCCCCCCTTAAGCCATTCACAAATCTGGCTGTTTTCTCCGGGGTGTCCTCCACATACCCTGCTCGCAAATTTAACTTGTAGAACTCTTCTGTAAATTCTTTCACAGTCATTCCCCTCTGCTTCAAGTTCTGTACCTGCCTGTACAGCATAATCTGATAATCCTGTGGTAAGAATTTCTCTTTCAGTTTGGCCTCCATTCTAGACCATTTCTTTATAGGCTGTTTGTTAAGCCTCCTCCGTTCCGCCTGAATGCTGTCCCACCACAAGGACGCATGTCCTTTCAGCTTGGTGGCGGCGAACTTCACCTGCTTATCTTCGCTGGTTTCCTCAAATTCAAAATACTTGTTGACTTCACTTAACCAATCCAACAACACGTCTGCGGACAGACTTCCGTCATAAGTCGACAACTCATGTTTTGGCTTATGACTTGACAGCAAGACCGACTTCAACAATCTAAATTCTGGTGTCACCCCCTCTAATTCCTCCTCTGGTTCAACTTCTTCTTCATCACTGTCATCTGCTGGGTTTCTTCTTCCCCCAGCTTCCACCACTGCCAATCTTTCACGCAAAACTCGAATCTCCTCTCGAAGTCCATCATCTACTACCCTCCGGACTACTCTTCCCCTTCCTCTTCCTCTTCCTCTTCCTCTTCCTCTTCCTTCACCTTCACCTTCTCCCTGTTCCATTGGTTCTAACTCAAGAAACTAGCTCTGATACCACTTATGATCGCCCAGCCCTGGTGACGTGGTCACAGCCACGTGACTCACCTCAGTCCCACGTGGTCACACTTGGGCGCGGACAAATATCTGCCCCCAATATCGAGGCGCATTTACAAACCTATCTGCCGGTTAATGGGTTTGGTCACCGGTTCCCTCCGTCGAAAAGGCTTCCCGCCTTTGTTAAACCCTTAAGGGTTATTCTCGACTCATTTACACTCTGTCTCCCTACTGTTACCTGCTCCGCGTTGTTATGGCGCTGCTCTCTGTGCGCTAACCCACCATATCCCTCACTCTGTCACTGATTGTGGCCCTGTTCGAGATGCGAGTCCTTCACTGTAGCTGCTATCTTCAATGGTCTGGTTCGGAAGTCTGTGGTAAGGGTTTATATTTTCATGAATTTGGCGAAGTAATCCTTTTGGTTTCCGATTTCTGAGCTCCGGTTCTGTGCAGGTGTTCACAACCACAAGGCTATCTTTCCTCCGAACGCAACCTGGCCTCGAGGTAAACTCTCGTGCTATGTTTTATCATCCTCTGTCACCTGTTGTCGATGCTTACAGGGTTTTTGTGCCTTTCAACTTGTGGTATTGGTTTATGGCTCGGCAGTCTCCGTCGACCCTTTGGTAAGTCCACTATTCTCTTCCTCTCGCACCTTACTGTCTTTACTTATCTCCTTCTGATATTTGTTCTGGTTATGGAAACACATTAACTCATATGGTGGTTCTGTGCAGGTTGGTTGGGAGCTCTGCTCGCGAGGGTTTCAAACTTGCAGTCTTCAACTTTCTCCAATCTCTGGTACCCTTGTGACCGGGTAGGGTCTGCTCTTATTCCAGCGTTTCTATAGGTTATACAATATGGAATTTGCCGTAGGTTTCTGTTGGTTAGATTTTGTAGGGTAGCCGTGCCCCTTTGCTGGCATTTACATCTTCAGGGTTTCGTTCCTCTGTGTCATTATATGACCTCCATGCAACAAGGTCTTAGACTTATGCTGTTACGGCGGTGCCGGTTTTGATATATAACTCTATTGTTATTTGTCGAACTGTGGTTTATGAAGACTTATGAAATGTTATATTAATGAAATCAATGGGTCTGGAACTGTTACCTCTTTTAATAGTCGTTGTGTTTGATTTGCAAATGGCCGTGTGACTCTTTGCGTTTGCTTGCGGGTTCTGTTCGGTTATGGCCGCAACTTGGCTTAATACGATGCCTGTGTCATTCCTTTATCCTCGCAATACTTATATGCATATGCTGTTTGTCCGCCTTACGCTACCTTGTTGTGTGTTAGTCCTGATAATGTAACTTATGGTTTCGGCTTGATGCCTGTAACGCTTCAGTATTCCTAGTTACAGTATGTGAATTTCGTTCTATCTTAATTCGTTTTCAAAATAACAAATGCTTGTAATACTCAGATGTACAATACGGAAAAGTAATGAACAGTAGTTTATATTCAGAAAAGGAAACAATGCTTCAGTTACAGAGGGTGTTTTTAATACTGCTTGAATACTGTCTTGCTATATCTTCTTTACTCGTTCTGAGGTGAACCAAAAAAGTCCCTCTTACATTCGTGTTTTTCATTTTTAGCTACACTGAATATAACCGTCTAGAAACTAAATTCTATAACTGTTACCTGTTTCTTTAAACAATAAATTAACTAAACAGTTGTTGGTTACCTAAGCTAACAATCAGTAACTTAACTTGTTTTGTAAATAAATAAAAGAAAAGAAATGAACAATGATTAACAAAAGACAACAACCAGTTTTTCTTTTGATGACCTGTCCAATCACCCTTGAAGTCGTGTCCTGTTTCTTCACGAGCCAGTCATCGATCTTCTGTCTCCTCGGAGCTGGATGCTCCTGCATCAGTATTGCTATGTGTAGACTAGGCATAATATATTCCATAGGCATTACTGCTTCAACACCATAGACATGGCTCAAGGGGGTTTGTCCAGTCGACTTCTTGCATGTTGTTCGATAAGCCTATAGTACTGCAGGTATGCGTAGGTCTAAATCACTTCGTTGAGCATCGCAAACTTTGGTCAGCACATTTTCCAACACTTTATTGAATGCTTCCACCATCCCGTTAGCCTGCGGATATAAGGTGTGCTCTTCTGGTGATGTACTTGAAATTCCTTCGTTAGCATTTTGATTGTCTCATTCAGAAAGTGTGTATTGCAGTCACTCATAAAGATTTTTGGACAACCAAATCATGTTAGTACATGTTCAAAGAGGAACTTGGCAGTAGTCATGCCTATGTAATTGTTCATAGGCTATGCCTCTACCCAATGAGTCAAATACTCTGTTGCGGTGATAATGTACCTCACTCCTATCTTTCCTTGGGGTTGAATGGGTCCCACAAAACATATCGCCCATTTTTCAAAGGGTTGTAATGTCATCTATGGATTCAAAGGCATCTCATCCCTCCACGATGTCCTGCCAGTTCTTTGACACACATCACATGCCTTGCAATACACTATGGAGTCCTGATGGAGGGATGGCCACCACAACCCTGCACGTAGAATCTTCTGCGCAGTTGATCTTCCTGAATAATTCCCTCTCGTGGTGCCCCCATGAGAATCCACAAGGATGGTGCTTCTTTCAAACTTAGGTACATATCATCCCAATATCTCATCAAAACCCATTTTGTATAGATGTCTAGCAATGGCAGAGAAATATGCCACACGCACCACTAATTCCTTCTTCTGCTAGCTGGTGTATCCCCCTAGGGCAATCCCAGTTGTTAGGGAGTGTATTATATCATCAAAATTACCATCCATGATGCACACTGAAAATAGCTACATGTCAAGCAATCCTTCCTCCAAACTAGTGGGTTCTTCCCCTATTTCAATGCACGACAAATGGTTTGGTCCCATGTTAAATCATTCAGGCTTCACAATTACTTCAAAATCATATTCTTGTAACACTAACAACCATCTGTAGATTCTCACCCCCAACAGAAGCTTATTGACCAAGTATTTTAGCACAGAATGATCTGTGTACATCTTAAAATGGCCTCCCAACAAGTAATGTCTAAACTTCTGGAGTGCAGACACCATGGCTAACCCTTCACGCTCGGTAGTGGAATAGTTCTTCTCTATTTTAGATAACCTTCTACTTTCAAACACGATAGAGTGGTCTAGGTCTTCTACACTAGCTTGTGTCAGTACTTCTCCCAGTGTTATACATGATGCATCGACATGTACATGAAACTCCTTCTTCCAGTCTAGGAAGACTAGGATTAGTGTAGTGACCATCTTTTCTTTCAATACATCCAGGCTCTTCTTAAAATCTTCATTGCAGCAAAATTTGACATCCACCTTCAACAACTTCTCCATAGGCACGGTGATCTGGGCATAGCCTTTGATGAACTTTCTTAAATATCCTGTATGTCCTAGGGTGGCATGTAGTTGTTTCACACTCCTCGACGCTTCCAAGTTTAGTATCACCATGATCTTCGTGGGGTCTATCATCAGTCTTTGTCTGCAAACCAAGTGACCCAGCAAGGTCTCAAAAGAAACAAAAAAAAAAACACTTCTTTAGATTGAGCATTATCTAGTATCTTCGGCAGGTATCCAACATCAAGCGCAAGCTTGCTACATGGCATTTCACCAGCTTAAACATAGTCCAGTCATTAAAATATACTTCCAGGAATTTATGAATAAATTCCTTCAACATCGCAAAAATTATGCGCAAGAAGATCGCAGTCACATTCTTTAACCAAATGGCATTACATTATACTGGAAACAACCCCACTCAGTCGTGAAGGTTGTTTTGCTCCTATCCTCTGGCATGATTTTGATTTGGTTTTACCAAAAGAACCCACCAGTGAAGGAATATGCTTCTTGGCCACCTACATTGTACAACACTTCATCAGTGAACAGAGTCAAGAAAAGATCATGTACCCAAGCATCATTCAGCTTTCTGAGATCCACGCATATCCTTATTTCATCCCTCTACTTCTTCTCATGTACCACCATTGGGCTTAGCTAGTTAGATTCTTCCATAGGTTCAATAATGCCTACCATGAGCACCTTATCTAGCTCTAAGTAGACCTTTTCCTTGTACTTTGGATTGAGATGGTAAGGCCTTTGCTTAACTAGCTTCGCGTTGGGCTTCAATGTGATTTTCATAACACCTAGGTCCCTGATTATCCCCTGCAGATCCGTAAACTTGGTAGGGAATAAATCCTGGTATTCGTGGAGAAATTCAGTGACCTTATCCACCATTGCATCATCCCAATAATCTCCAATATTCACGAATTTGGGCTCTACCACCATATGAACGTTTACTTGTTTCGTTCTCAATGATGCGGTTATATTCAGATTCTCAACTTGTGATCCCTCAACCTCACGATGATCTTCTGTTTCATGGATGTTAATCTTTCATGGCTCCTCATCCTCTTCTTTGACAATTATATTATAACATTCTAGTGTGTGACTCAGCTGAGTAGCCCATTCAAGTTGAATAAGGTGTAAGGATCGTGCGGTATCCTAAAGATTGTTGCTTTCACCTCTTGTAGCGCTTCATCAATACTATCGAACCCATCTTCAAAATTGAATGTCATTATGAGTCCTTCGTGAAAAATATCCCATTCACCTGTCCCATGGCGGAGCTCTATTTCTACATACCAATTCATTGAGACAATATCCAGGGTATGACAGAACAAGTGCACCCATTCAGGTTGGGGCTTCTCTCCATAAGCCTGAGCCATTTCGGCCAAGTGCACACACAGATCATCATTTCCATCATACTTGTCTGTCATTCACACCTTCAGCTTCCCAAAGAAAGTTCTCATCATTCTCCTACATTCGTGCTAATCATCAAAGCTTCCCTTTTGCGTACCCCACCATCTTGCGGGCGTAGCATATAGTGCCTAGTCCAACGCCTAGAAGCGCTACTTTTCTGGTACCTCCCTTTCAAATGGATCCAAAAAAATATCTATATCATTGAGGCCATCATAAGTTGGCAGATTTCTTACCTCTAACAAAACATAGTGCAACAACTGGGTCATTATGTTACAACTCAGCGTAGTTACTTCATGTAACCAATTCTGCCAGTGCTCTAATTCTTCATCAGAGTCCGAGGTGCATGAATTTTCGTGATCCCATGTAATCCATATATCCCCTATTGGATTCACCCAATATTTGTCTCGTGCTATTATCTTATAGGTACATTCCACATCATCATTGCTCTCATAATCGTAGACTGGTTTAGTAAAACACAGTCCCTCAGCAGGATCTAGGGGTACTATCACCTTTCACTTTTTTATATTGATTACCTTTTTCATATCAGTAGCACAATCAATTCCAAGGAGTGTAGGATAGGGGTTGTTGTCATCCACTATCTCTATCACTTCAAAGTCATCCAGCACGCTCACACCCTCAATATCTACAGCCACCCCCTGCAGCCACCCCATGGGGATGATCTTCTACTTATTTTCCATCCCTAGCTGAATCAGAGATCATTGTAGCGTGGATCTTTCCATCTATTCCCAAGTCTATTTTCGTAGGACATTCACATCTGACCCTAGGTCTAAGGTAACCTGATCCATCTCATACTCTCCTATCTACGTGGTTAGTCTCATCTCTCGTCCCATCCTTGTTTTATGCTTACCAAGATTTCATACTATGTGCAGATCAACCAGAGTGTTTCTGGAACATCTATTTATGAGCTCCTGTAACCCCTTCACAACCTTAGTATTGCGCAGTAACTTCATACAAGTCTAGAGAAAAGTTGTAAGCATAGAAGGATCCATCTCCTAATCAGGCTTATCCTTTCTTCCTGAGGTGGAGGCCTCAGCGAAGCTCTTCTCTGATTCCATGAATGTTTCACGTGCGTGCTCGAAATCGAACTCAACCTCCTTAGCCGGAGCTTTGCGAACCCATGTACTTTCCTCTGGCTACTTCCCCTTGTCATCTCCTATTGTGATTCCACTTTAGAGAACTATATTCATGTTCGGATACTCTTCACGTGGCTTAGACCTCATCATCTACAAGTTCTGAGTAGGCTATGGCTGTAGCTCCCCTTTGTTGCGTATCCTTGCTCTCACTGTGGGAAATTCTTCTGTTTCATGATCAAACAACATGCAATACTTGCATGACAGATGTGTTGGGTTATTAAAGTCATGGGCACAATGTCTTGGTGCTCTGCAATTGTAGAATATCAACTATCCCCGATCTCTACCAGGTCCTCCTTCACCTTGGCCTTGTCCGCGCCCATGAAATCATGTATGTGCCATCCCTTCGCTCTGGACAGGGGGCTATATTTTGGCCTGAACCCTATAGGTGGGAGTTCTATCCATCATCAATTCATAACTCCTAGAATTATGCTCATCATGCCTTACTGACCTACAAAAATTACAAAACAGTTGTTTTGGTGTTTGTACAAACTTCTGCAGCAAATGACAGTTATCTGTGTCATGTTTTCCTCCTACCTTACATATAGTGCACCACAATATAGGCCCCACGCTTGGTCCTTCTTGAGCTTCCAGCCTCAAAGGAATTGGTACTCCTCCTATCAGGTAGCTCGCAAAGACCGGATAATGTTCATTGTCATGCCCCTGACTCTTGCATCTCAGACACCATACCTCTTCGTGTACCTCTGGTTAGACTATTTTTTCCTGCTTCAAACTTTGCATATCAAGGAAAACTTCCACCAGTGATCAAATATTCTCTTAAAAAGTGGTCTCACGGTGTCAAAATCAAATTTTGTCATTTCAGTGAGTCTTCAAGTAAAATTCGATCACTAGGTATTAGGTCTTGGGTTGTTTTCATTCCTTCCAAAGTCTTCCAAGTATTGGTCCATGTCACCATTCAGCTTAGTGTACCATCATTCAAAGAGTTTCCATCATCATTTCAGGTTCCAATGGGTGATTTTACACCTTGTTCATGCTTCAATTGTACTTGGGTAAGCCTCATTTCCCTCTCCTTGGGTTTTGAAGGTAATTTTTCTTGGATGGCCAAATGATCAACAAAACTTGTGTCCTGATGTTCATACACGTTCCCCTATCCCTAATATACCTTCTTAAACAATTCCCATCATTGATATCCCTCAAATTCATCTTTTTCCACAAACCCTAGCTTGTTGCTACAATTTGACAATTTTCTAGGCTAGGCCTGTGTTTTGACCTTTTGGACCCATTCCCCTCCCTCAATATTTGAAATTAAACTTTCTCCTACTTCCTAACATCCATCCCTACTTCCTAACATCCCTCCCTACTTCCCAAAATTTTCTCAAGAATTTAGAAGCCCCTCATCCCCTTCATTTCCCTTCATTTCTACAAATCCCCTATTCCACATATCGGGATAGGTTTTCCTCAAACTATGTTTCTGAGAAAGAAAAGATGAATTTGAAAAAAATGAGAGATTTTTTTGTCCATCATTGACCCAAGAGGAAAAACCTCTTTCCGTTTTTACACAAGTTTCATGGTTTGGGAGAAATGTTGAAAACATCATTGGCCTCAAGAGGATTGATGCACTTCTGGAGTGACCTTGGGAAAATCAAGATTTCACCTAGCTGGGATGTTCAAAATAATTTATTGATGATTTAAATGATATTTAGATAGAGATTGATTTCCAATGAGCTATCATGAGCTCAATTTGGGGTTGAAAAAGACCTTCAAAGGTTGACTGCAACATCACTCTGCATTTAGGTAGCCTCATTTTGCAGCATTTTGTGGGATTCTTGTGGAAAGGTGAATTAGCATTGTTTTCTACTTTGTTATTTAGTGTTTCTCTTATGTGGATATGTGTGATCATCTATCTTTTTCTGCATAACTAAATGAATCAAGATTAAAGGGTGGAATCCATTGGTGTTTCAATGCTCTGCCTTGGGGTTTATTTAGTTTTAAATGTTTTCTACTATTTGAAGAGGACTCATGACATTTGCATGCCCTCTCCAACTCCTCACTAGTCTTTAGACTCACCATTACATTCATTTCAAAGTGATAAAAATTTTCCTACCTTGCCCCATAGAAACCTCTGCAAGTCTGAGTTGATTTCTCGGACCCAGAGCTTCCTTCTTCATCTGATCCAGCAAACAACTATTAAAATCAATCAAATTCCTTTGAGAATATAACTAGCCTAAAATTAGTATTCATATCAGTCATATCATGCCTTGTTTTCCATATTTTCTTTGAGATTGACAAGGAGAGATCCCTCTCCCGACTTGGTAGGGCTAGCTACCAGGTTAAGCATGGTTTGATGTTACCCTAGCCCTACCTTTCTCAGCTTGAGGTAGATTTAGGCACTAACAACACCTTCTGAATTCTATAACTCAACTTCTAAATGTTCAGGTAAGTGAACTTTAGTCTTTGGATCAACTCTAGATGGAGTTGTTTCAGGTATAGAAGTGTCTACCATTACACTAGGATTAGTTCTAATGTCCTCTTGTAATTGCGGAACTTCTTCTCTAAAAGAAAATGTACCAGGAATGATTAGAGTAACTATAGTCTCTGACCACGAATTGGATTCAGTTAAAAAAGACCATTTTGCCTGGAATGGCTTCATTTCTAGAGTCAAAGATGGTTGACTCGCTAGTCTCCACGGACGACGGGGTTTTGATTGACTTTCTTCCATGATTGCGGATTACTTGATCAACTCAAAATTAAAGGGAAAATAATTTTATTCCGAATTAATAAAATTTAATGACGCTCTGACATAACTTTGTTTTTTCAATTTTTAATAGTCGAGAAAAAGCTAAAGATGATTCTAGTCCCCTTCGATTTTTAGTGAGTCTGAAGTGACAAGTGCTCAGATGGACCTTTTCTTTTAAAGATTCAAAAAGGAATGAAAGTGACTACTCCGGAGATCTAGACAAAGGGATTACGAAACCAATCGCCAAACTGCAATATATACCTTGGTGATAAATTAAAGAGAAATTACCAAGGACTTATGTACAGTAGTCAATCTTCCCAAATGCTATTTTCAGTGCATTGCGATCAATAGGGCGGCAGACATGGCTTCCTATGGATAAAGGATATAAGCCTATTGTGGTCTCCCAATATATACTCGACGGTACGGGGAGCACAATTCCATGCTAGCACTTGTCGTATCAAAGAGGAGGAATCACCCAAACTTTGATGAAAATGATAGTTACTAGATTTTACGACGCCAGAACACGTCTCTAGCCTAGACCTCTAAATTTGTTGCGTTAGGTTCCAAAGTGTTGTTAAGTTCATTGAAATTTATTTTAGAGTTGATCTTGTTTAAAAGTTTGCCTTTCAATGGTTCACCGCATGATGTTGATTTGAAATTCCTAATAATGCAATCTACAATGATAAACAATCATTGTTTATTTTGAGTAATGAAAATCACAGCTGCTAAGGGAAAGAAGATTTGATTCTTTCAAACAAAGAGAAAAGAGCACACATTAATGCACTTTTCCTAAATCATTTTTTGCATACAAACTAAATGAAAATGCAAATGCAAATGCATGTATTTGTTTTTTCATTTCCCTTAATGTGAAAAATGCCAAAAAGGAAAACTAAGTTTAGCAAAGATCTGAAATGTTTTACTCAAAGTGACCTTTTCAACAATTTCTTTTTCAAAATAGAAAGGAAGACTAAACAACACTTTTCAATTTCGAATAGAAAATTCTTTCGACACTTCAAATATCAAAAAATCAAATCAAGTACATGATAAAAAGTTCAATCGACTATCCAGGGAAGGAAAACTTCATGACACTTCTCTTTTTAACACAAAAAGATAGTTACGACACTTTTTTTACCAAAACAACAGATCAATTTAAGCAACTTTTCGACAAAGGATTGTAAATGATGGAAAAATACATAAAAACATTTATTAATCCTAATTAGTGGAGGTTTATCTATGTGACACAAGCAGACTTCAATAATGAGGCACTGTTCTTAAGTAGCAAATCAACTAAACAGAACTGAAAACAAGGAAAAAAACTGCAAATTTCAAGAATGGAAATAGGTTTAGTAAATCATCACACGTGGGCTTCATAGAAACAGGGATGCATCACACCTGCTACACTCAAGAAGTGTGATGCATACTGGTTTACAGTGACAGGCAGTGCGATGGGTCAGGGAGGGAAACTAAAGTGGGTTTTGGCTCAAATTTGCAGTTGATTTCAGTGAGTTAAGCTGAGCTATGATGGATAGTAAAGAGAAAAGTACATAGGAATGATCTTGAGAGGTTACTGAGCTACCAAAAGGGCATCTAGAATGCTTGTAACTCAAATGTTCAATTTATAAACTAAACTAAAGATTTATTGAAGCAACATTCATCTACTATGAAATTGTAGAGCAAGAAAAGTTCAAAGGCTATCTGGTTAACTTTAGGATCCGTCTATAGTTTATAAAACAAATAACAACAACAAACAAACATCTATTCGAACCCTAGATGAGTCGCCATTTTGTTTCTGGGATAGTTAGTGTATTTTCGATCGACTAGACCTCTAGGTTTGGCAGCTACCCTAGAAACAATAGTTTAAAGAAATTTGTGATTTCTTCTATGTATAATAGATAAGAGAAAGTCAAAGGAACCAACATGGGTCTTCCGCTTGAATCCTTGCTTGATCTCTCTCCCCCTTGACAGAACTTGCAACTCCTCTTTGTACTTATCCCGCTTGGAGAGTGCCTGTAGAAACACAGTAACAAAGAACTGTCAAAGCATCTTGATCTATTATATCATAACATTACAGAATTATAAATTTAATGAACATACAATGGCATCCATAAATAGTAACATTCACAATTGCATAGTTATATGGAAGAAAAATCAAAGAACTTTATTAAATAGAAGGGAGAATTACAACCCAGTTGTTTGATCCAGCATCATCCTCCCAACATCAAAGCCCTCTTCACCTCATGAAAAGAAATATCACACCAACAATACAATGCTCTTTCTCAAATACAAATTATCAACACTTCCTTGCAAATTACAAAATTTGAGCCCCCAGATCTCTCAGATGAGGGATTCATTTATAGATGTGTGCAAGGGTGTGAGTCGTCTCTAGGTTTTTGATTAGTGTCATTCCACTTGTTACATTTGGTTCCACTTGGAGATTTCTTGGATCTCTTACTCCCCCCTGGGCGAATTCAGAGAGGCAAGTGTCATAGGAGAAGTTTCTAGAAGATTCCATGAGCATCCACTTAGCAAACCGTCATGGACATTTGTCCATTCTCGCTCATCGCACCCTATAGAAGGCCTCATCATTATGCATCACACCTGGCTAGTGTAGAAGTCAGTATGCATCGCACCCTAACAATGGAGTGGTCAGTATGGTCCAATTTAGGCCAATTCTAGATGGTTTTTCAGGTGGAACTTTTGGGGAATGATGTAATCAGTTGACCATGATCTTTTAGGGGTTAAAGGGCCCTAGTTTATTGACATATAAGATTGGGGTTGCAGTGCCCAAATATGTCTATAACACCTTCCTTGTTAATGGGTTCCAAAGTTTATAACCCTTTAAACCATCCTTCTACCCAATAAAGATGCACTTTTCATATTTATTATCTAACGTTGTTCTTTTCTCCTTTGGAAAATAACCATATGCATCACATCCAAATACCCTCAGATGTGAAAGAGATGGTTTCTTACCAGTCCATACCTCTTTTGGAGTCTTATCCTCCAACACTGATGAAGGTGATATGTTGACCAGGTAACATGCAATCTCCACCGCCTCTGCCTAGAATTCATGTCCTAACCCGACACCACTGAGCATGCTTCTTACCCTTTCCATCAACATCTTGTTCATTCTTTCTACAACTCTGTATTGCTTAGGTGTATATGGAGTAGTCTTCTACCGTGTTATACCACAGTTCTTACAGAATTCTTCAAATTCCTTTTTGCAAAATTCTCCACCATTATCTACCCTTAGCACCTTTATCTTGTTCTCTATCTTGTTTTCCATGAGAGCCTTAAATTATTTAAGCCTATCAAAGACTTCATATTTCTTCTTAAATAAATATATCCATGTATTCCTTCAAAATTCATCTATAAATGATACATAGTACACAGACTTACCCAATGATGGAACCTTCACAGATCCAAGCACATCACTGTCCACAAGCTCTAATATTTGTGTCCCCCTCTTACCACGAGAGGGGAAACTCACCCGATTCTACTTCCCATATACACAATTTTCACAGAAATCAAAATTCAGAGAGTTATTAGTCATACCTTCTACCATACCTTCACCATGAAGTATTTGAAGGCCCTTCTCTCCAATATGTCCAAGCTTTTGATGGCATAGCATGGTCTTTTCTCTAGATACCACTAGATTTTCTGCTCCACTTTCAAGAAACATAGAAATGTTGCACCCATCAACAATAATGCTACCTTGTAGCTTGTACAGAGTTCCAATCTGAACTCCCCGCATCAATACCAGTGCTCCCTAAACCATCTTGCAGGTATCTTTCTTGAACACTATTTTTACACCTACATCATCCAACTTGCTTATAAAAATTAGATTTTTGGCTAATGCAGGAATATGCAGAACACCCAGAAGTGTTCTAATCCTTCCACCTTGCAACTTCAACTTGAATTTTCCATGACCAATGATTCTAGCCATCCTGTCATCCCCAAGAAGACATCACCACCATCATATTTCTCATACTCGCAGAACCACTCTCTATGGGGAGTGAAGTGAAAGGATGCGCTTCAGTCAATCAACCATGCCTCGTGATCTACATGTGTATAGGAAGAAGCCAAGTACACATCCACACCTTCATCTGAGGTGGTTCTTACCTCTGCAGAAGGAGCATCATAAGATCCCTTTCCTTTTTCAAGAGCTTTAGATTTACAATCCCTTTTGTAGTTCCCTTCCCTTTTACATTTCCAACACACCTTTATAGGTTTTCCTGGAAATTTAGATCTCCCTCTAGATTTATATCTCCCACTCAATGACTTATTTTTGTTTCTATTCTACGACCTTCCTCGTACATACAAGGAATCACCATTCTGGCTCTCCATATTTTTTTGTCTCATCTCCTCTATCAGTAAGGATGAGACTATTTCATGAAACTGCAAGGCAGTTGCATTGCTATCTATTGTAATAACCAGACTATCCCATGAATCTGGTAGAGAAAACAAAAAAATAATGCACTTATCTTGATCTGAAATTTTAATATCAACAGATAATAACTAACTTACCATAGTATTAAATGCATTTAGATGCTCTATCACCGAGTCTCCATCTTTCATCCTCAGGTTATACAAATTTTTCATTGGAACAGTTTATCAAGCAAAGACTTAGATTGGTACAAAGTCCCTAATGCGTCCCAGAAAGCCTTTGCCGAAGCTTCCCCTGATACATTTAGCAATACTGAATCTGAGACACATAATCGTATTATGCTCTTTGCCTTCCAATCCAACTTCTGCCATTCTTCATTAGACACTCCCGTTGGTTTAGTACCTGGATCTACTGTGATCCACTAATATTTATCCACCAACAGATACTCCATCTTGAGTTTCCACAACTCAAAACTCTGACCATTAAATTTATCGATCTCTATATTTCCACTTCTCACCATCTTCTTTGACCACTAGAGTTAATACCGCAGATCTCCCACTAAATAGGGTCTACCACATGCTCGAGTGAAACCCCTAAGCAAAAATGGCATCTCCTTGAAGCCAAAATGGCTCCACGGGAGCTTCACTAAATAAACATCATACATAACGCGTGTTTGGTGTGGAGCCTGATTATCTTCT
The DNA here is from genome assembly GCA_031772625.1 of Pinus tabuliformis. Taxonomy (NCBI): domain Eukaryota; kingdom Viridiplantae; phylum Streptophyta; class Pinopsida; order Pinales; family Pinaceae; genus Pinus; species Pinus tabuliformis. The sequence goes on along the minus strand of CM062805.1, from coordinate 803,057,299 downwards.
ATAGTACCGGCATATTGGACCCCAATTCAAAGTGGGGCGGCAACGCCGCCCGTAAAATAATCGCTGCCGTGGGGGGTCCAGGGGGGGCGGCCATGGAAGAAGAGATGGACTCCTTAATGCATAACCAAACTTGGGATTTAGTCAGGTTGCCTGTAGGAAAAACGACATTGAAGAATAAATGGGTTTACAGGCTGAAGGAAGAAGATGGAGGAAAACAGAGGTATAAAGCTAGACTTGTGGTGAAGGGGTTTGCACAGAAGAAAGGTATTGATTTTGATGAAATATTTTCTCCTGTTGTTAAAATGACTTCAATCATAACTATTTTAAGTCTTGTAGTAGCTGAAGATTTTCATCTTGAGCAGTTAGATGTAAAGACAGCCTTTCTCCATGGGGATTTGGAGGAAGAGATATATATGCAGCAGCCACAAGGATATGAGGTGAAAGGGAAGGAGAAACTTGTGTGCAGGTTGAAGAAGAGCTTGTATGGTTTAAAACAGGCTCCAAGGCAGTGGTATCTAAAATTTGACAAGTTTATGTCTGAACAAGGTTATACTAGATGTCACTCTGATCATTGTGTTTATCTGAAAAAGCAAAATGATGGCAGCTATATTATATTGTTATTGTATGTAGATGACATGCTTGTTGCAGGATCTAACATGCAGGAAATAAATGTGCTCAAAAGAAAATTGGCAAATTCATTTGCAATGAAGGATTTGGGTGCTGCAAAACAAATCCTTGGTATGAGAATAACTAGAGACAGAAAAAATAGAAAATTAACATTGTCTCAGAATGAGTACATACAACAGGTGTTGAAAAGATTTAACATGCAAAATGAAAAACCAGTTAGTACACCTTTTTCTAGCCATTTCAAACTTAGCAAAGAAATGTGCCCAAAGACCCAAGAAGACATGGATTATATGTCTAAAGTTCCATATGCATCAGCAGTTGGAAGTTTAATGAATGCAATGGTCTGCACAAGGCCTGATAGTGCACATGCAGTGGGAGTTGTAAGCAGGTACATGAACAATCCAGGAAAGGAACATTGGATGGCAGTGAAATGGATTCTCAGATATTTGAGAGGTACAACAAATCATGCATTATGCTTTGGTGGTTCAAACATATCCCTACAAGGATATGTTGATGCAGATATGGCAGGTGACAGAGATAATAGGAGGAGCACTACAGGACATGTATTTACTGTCGGAGGAGCAACTGTCAGTTGGGTTTCAAAAATCCAAAGTGTTGTTACACTTTCAACAACAGAAGCAGAGTATGTTGCTGCTACAGAGGCTAGTAAATAAATGATTTGGTTACAAAGGTTTATGGGTGAATTGGGTAAGGGGCATGATATGGGCACGTTATACAGTGATAGTCAAAGTTCCATTCATCTTGCAAAGAACTCAGCATTTCATTCCAGGACAAAACACATACAGCTCAAGTACCATTTCATACGATCAGTGTTGGAAGATGGAGAGTTGAAGCTGGAAAAGATACACACTAGCCAGAACCCTGCAGATATCCTAACAAAAGTTGTAACCAGGGAGAAACTGAGAATATTCTCAGTTTCAGTTGGTCTTCAAGGATGACGATGAAGATGAGAAACAGCCAGGTCCAAAGAGGAGTCATTGTCCAGCAAATGGAGCAGCGGTGGAGTTGCTACAATCAGTCTCCAAGTGGGAGATTGTTGGGTGTGGAGCCTGATTATCTTCTATAGTACCGGCATATTGGACCCCAGTTCGAAATGGGGCACCAACGCCGCCCGTAAAATAATCGCTGCCCCCCCCCCCCCCCCCCCCTGGCGGGGGGTTTCGGGGGCAGCGCCCCCGAAGCTAAAAACAGCTGTAAAATTGCCTTGTAAAAGTATAGTAATTTCTAGTCAATCTAGGCCGTTCATTAGGCGGATGATCTGACGGTAGAACTTATGTTTAGTTTAGGGTTTTTTGCCCTAGAAGGAAACCCCTCTCTTTATATGAGGGCATTGTATTTGAGGCTGTGAGATAGATGTGTATTCGGTGAGCGAGAAACATAGAGGTGAGACTGTGAGAGAAAACAAAGGATATTACAGCGGTTTTGCTGTAGGTTGTATCTCTTCATTTTGCTGGATAATAGAAAGGAAGGACTGGCTGTTCAGGGTGGACGTAGCCCAAACTGGGTGAACCACGTATATCTGTGTCTCTCTTGTTTCGTACGTTTTCTGTGTTTATATTTCTGCAATATTTTATGTGTTCCATTGCTCCGTAATATATAATTTTCTAACAACGCGTGCGTTCATGGTATACTAAAAAATACCCTTAATTTGACTACATATTGGAAAATACCTCTAAAAGTCACATTATTTGACCCCCTACCAATACGAACCCAATACACCTTCCCAATTTAAAAACCCCTAATTTCAATAGATACTGTAAGTATCAGTTTTTTCATTAACATTTTTTATACCACTTTATATTTTTTCATTAACTTTGAGCTCCATTTTTATACTTGCCAATATAAAAACCTTTTACCTCCTATTATATGCACAATATATTATGTCATTTTCTCCTTAATATATATTCCCCAATATGAATGTGCATGGTATGGTATTTCTCCCCCAGTGAAGTCCTTGGAATTGATCTAATACAAAATGTAGGTTTTAACCTCGTACAAAAATTACCTGCATACGCATTCTAAAACATAGAAAATAAACAATGCGAGAGCATAACAAATAAAACACATATACACAAAGATTTTTCCTTGGATCTCAAAACTGGGAATACCAGCTTGATTTTTCATTATGTTCCTTTCAATGTTACAATACATATATATACATATCGAATCATCCAATACCATGGACAGAAAACCATCGTGCCCAAAACCATGTGTGAAAACCATGCACAAAACCATAGGTAGGTCCGCCCACCTAATATAGGGTCCAAAAATAAATTTCCCTGGGATGCTTCCCTAGACCCTGTAGATGGGATCTCACCGCACTTCTCAAACCCCTTATGACCCCCCAGCTATGCAATCATCACAACGAAGGGGGGGGTTACGCCCCCCCTCTAACCTGTCGGCTTCACTTGGGGATCTAGTCGTGGAAAGAATATAACACAACCCAACACCAACCAAGTTAGGGACTTCCAAGTACCACCCAATTGTACATTGGGATAAAAAAAATATCTCTTTCAACTCATCATCCCCACACCATATTCCAAGCATGAATGTTGTATCTAATGGATTAAACCAAAATAAAACCTGGCGAGGGCTTCTAGAGGCCAAACCACCTCAACCCTCATCCATAGTGATTCAACCTCTACAATATGTAAATCAATAGCATAAACCATATTAGTCTCTACCCAAGTTGTCCAGGGCTCTAGGAACTATTAACTCAATCCACAACCTTCCATCTCTCGATAGCATTTGTTCCAATTGTGGCTCTAGGGACTAGTAACTCAACCAACCAAGGGCTCCAGTGCATTTGTCCCAACCAATGAATCAAGGAACTAGTATGTCAAACCAAGTTGTTCTTGGGCTTACCGAGTATTTGTTCCAACCCATATCCATAGGTAACCTGAGCACTAATAAGAAAAACAAAAATTTGAAAACTTATAACGCCATGACTATCGAGGAAATGACAAGGGAAGGATAAAACCATTGTCACTCTAGCAAAATATCCATTCCAATGGTAGGACATAACCAAAGAATCATGTGCATATACCATGCACCTAAAAATTAGCAAGGAAATTAAACATATAACCTATTACCTGTAAAGAAATCCATCTATTCCCTTATGCTCCCTTTCTTTCCTTTTCCTTATTTATCCAAATCTAAGTGAATACTAGAGTGCTACAAGCATGCTCCAAGAATTCTCTAAGTATGCAAGAGTATGAGAGAATGGGACAAGTAAATGAGAGCTCCAAAATTGAACTGAAAAAAGTGGTGAACTAATCCTCATAATCCTTTTTATCAGTTAAACCTCTATTTTCTTCATTTTCCTCCATTTTCCCTTTAATTTCCCTTGCATGCAAGTATGTGTCCCCCACCTTTCTTTTCTCCTATTTTCCTTAATTTTCATAAATAAACTGTTAAGAATTGCCTCTTTGTCCTTTCCAATTTCCATGGCCATTATTGAGCCACATGGGATGTCCACTATGGTGTTTTTCCCACCATTCAACTTATAATACATGTCTCATGACCTTGGTCTTATTTTATTTACATGGAAAATCAACCAGGGGTTGTTACAAACCCTCCCCATTGGGGAACATTGTCCTTGGTGCTCAATGAAACTTATAACTAGAAAACACATACTACCGATGGATCTTTATAACACAACTCCATGCAACATTTAAAACATACCCAACTATTGAAACCATGAACACCATACTACTGGTTGGAGATTTATAACACAACTCAATGTAGTATTTACAACACATTGTTTATTGGAGCTGTATATCACATCTCTTTGTAGTATTTAAAATACACATATGCATAAACATAAACCAAAACACATAAATAAAACAAATCTTAACAACCAACAAATAAGGAAGGATGCACAGGCTGCATTCGACCAACCATCTCCCATGTAGCTTCATGGGGCCCAAAGTTCTTCCACTACACTTTAGCTTGCTCAACTCCTCGGTTATAGAACATGAGTTGTTTCTACTATAAAATGCATTGAACTTTTAGCTAGAATTCTCCCTCTAGTTCCACTTACAATACAAACCAATCAATCACATGATCGTCATCCTAGGCATATCCCTTAAGCAAGGAAACATGGAAAACATCATGGCATTTCACTATTGTAGGAAGTGAAAGTCTACAGGCCACTGGCCTAGTCCTGTTAAGGATATCAAAAGCCACACAATACTGAGGATCCAACTTGGCACATGATCATATCCTCAAAGAGCTCTTCTTGGGCTTGATGGGAAAGTATAGATTCTCCCCAAGTTGAATTCCTTGAATGCCTTGTGTTGATATGCATAACCCTTCTATCTGTCATGTTCTACCTTCAAATTACTTTTAATAACTCGCATCTCCTATTCTATCTCAACCAACATATATGCTCCAATCAACATTGTATTCAGTAGATCACTCCAACTGATAGTAGTATTACAACTTCACCCATAAAGAGCTTCAAATGGGCTCATCCTCAAGGAATCGTGATACGTATTATTATATGAAAACTCCGCCAGTGCAAAATACTCTTCACACTTCCTGTACCGATTCATGACGTACATCCACAGCATGTCCTCAAGAATCGTGTTAATCCTCTTTGTCTCTCCATCTTTATATGGATGATAAGTTGTACTGAAAGCCAAATCTACTCCCAAGGCTGCAAACAACTCCTTCCAAAACCTAGAAATGAACTTGGCATCTCTATTTGATATAATATTATTGCATGCAACCTCACTCTCTGTAATGAACATCTAAGCTACCTTGCTAGATGAATTAGTAGACTTAACTGCAATGAAGTGAGCTACCTTAACCTGTCAACTGCAACCATGATGGAATCATGCTGCTTCAATCTCCTCAGAAAACCTATAGTGAAGTCTATGGAAATGACCTCCCATTTACATTCTAGAATCAGAATCAGCTATAGTAACTCAAATGGTTGCTTGCACTCTTATTTTACCTGATGACAGTCTAAACATCTCACAACAAACTCAATCACCTCTTTCTTCAAATTTAGCCAATCATAGTGATGAACCTCGTCATTGGGTAATTATATGGACCTTAATTCACCTCCTAGCTTAGTCAAACCAACTCTTTTCACAACTTATTACATTTTTTGATTATATATTATTTAATGAGATGAGTTAAAGTAAGATATTATGCCTAGTGAACTAATATGCATTGAATGAAGGTTTGGAAGAGAAAATCAAGGAATTCTGGCAATACTAAGGTTTGAAATCTAAATTGGACAAGGGAGAGAGATTGTAAGAGGTAAATCCTCCTCATTTACTCCTCGCCCATTCGAATATTCCTCCATTAATCCCACCAGCTCAGAGTGCAAGAAGCCAAGTCATGAAGATCAGAAGGCATCCGAGCAAGTGATAGACAAAGAGTTAGTTAATCTCATGTTTTGGAGTTGAGTCTTCCTAAATTTAAGGAAGTCATTGGGGACTTCAGTTGTATAAGTATAGAGGCCTAGAGCCTCATTAGGATTCGAATTTTTGTTGTAAAAACTCTAGTTGTTTTGATGCTCCATACTTGTGGAAGACTTTGATGTAATTTTTTGTTTTGGTAATAAGAATGAGCTTTTTCTTGATCCAGCAGTGAGTTAACTCAGAGGGATAAATCTCTTGGTTTAGGGCCCAACCCTAGCAGCAAATTTTCCTATTCTTGTATCTGTATTCTTAGCTTAGTTTCATATATTCATGGTTAAACTATCTTTAGAAGTATTTCATTGCAAGTAGTGTAGACTTGATTAATTGTTTATTGGTTTGCTTCTGTCTATGCCTTACTTCAGTAGCAGGTTAGAAGGGATAAAAGAATCACCAAAAATATCTTAATAGGTGTTAGGGCCTTAGTTCTTCCTTCAAAGACATGATTTGAGGAAAAGACCCTTATGCAGCCCCAAAAAGACAAATTTCCATTTATTTCATAAGATTTAGAGTTTACTGTACTTGAACCAACATTTGATCAGTTTTTCAAGTGTATGATTTCATTTCCATTTCTTCTATCTTCATTCTTGCAGTAAATATCATCCATGATTCCATTTTATTTAGCAATGTCCTCATGAATAAGGTAGATAGTTAGTTCATTAAAATATACTTTTCTAGCTCATGAGAATTCTTCTTGTTTACATGAATTTTTAGAAATTACACATGTTTTATGCAGAGTAGGTGCTTCAGAAGTATAAAGAGATATCATAGCAAGAAACCACCTTCCAACTTCATCCACCCATAGGCATTCCTTGTTTTCATCATGACCTTCACCAATTTCATCATTTTACATAGAAATTCTCCCAAGCATGTTGAACAAATCCAACCATATCCTCAACTTGGTTTTGGCTTCTAAGCAATCCTAGGCCTTTTCTCACTCCATTCCACCCATAAACTACCTTCCCTAAGCCTTCCATCACCTCCAAGACCCATCGTTTTTCTCTCAGGTCTATCCTGTAGAAATATAGGGAATCTTATAGGTTTCTAGTATATCCTATAGGTTTTCCTGTAGCGGCCTGTTTTGAGGCCGAATTGAGGGAAAATCTCCAGGAAGCCACCCAAGGTCACCCAAGGTTCTCCCAAACCTTCTAACAATCTCCTAAACCTTCCATCCATCCACAAGTATCCCTAAGCCACCTGCCACATCACCAAAAGAGATTAGCTTGCACACTTGATTTTTCATGAAAAGCATAAAAAGACAAAATAGATTTATTACAGTTCTTTACATGAATAACAATGATGTTTGATGTTTTTAACTTCCATGCTTAGGATAGTAGCATTTTTTCATGTTAATTTAGCATTACTACAAAGCATAGCTCTTAGTAGTTAATTAGGAAATGGTGTGACTTAGCATTTAATTTCAGTCCTTTTCATTATTACAGTAGATCAACTCTCTCTTAGAGTAGATTAATATTTCTTTCATCAAGGAACCAAACTTCTTTTGAATCCATAGAAGTCTGGCTTGAAAACCTTAGTGGTCTCTTACTATCTGAACAGTGACAAAAGGTAGAACCATCACTTTTACTTGTGTATACAACATTGTCAACTCCAAGTTTGTACGAACCCCAGGTTGATAAAGTAAAGCTAGTAGCCCAGAAGTTGCAGTGTTCTTGATGCAATATTAGTGCTCATCACATAGAACTTCTTAATTGTTGTCAAAGTCTTATGATACCTTGGGTGACATGAATATGGTTTGACATGAACATCGCTCAACATAAGCTTCTTGATCTCACTACTATTCGACACATAAATATTCTTCCTAAATATGACCAAGCCATTTGCTGTCGGGTGATACTCCTCATCCCTATCACCTTCACCCTAATATTGCATCTCTACTTCAAGGTTGGTACCTGTCGTAATGCCACCCTAACTCCAAGATATTATTTTGCAAACTTGTGCCACAAGAACTCATTGTTGCAATGTGATTCACCTGTACTCTCCTACTGAGAGAATCTACAACCATTTTCTCCTTTCCCTTGATGTATCTGATCTCAAAGTAAAACTCACTAAGTGTAGCCAACCATCTAGATTTCCTGGAATTCATATTGAATTGGTCAAACAAGTACCTCATCCCATTTTAATCCTTCATCAGAGTAAACTTCTTACCGAGAAGATAATGGCTCTGCATCTTCAATGCATGAATGATAGCTTCCAAATCAATGTCATAAGTCACATAGTTATGTTCATGTTGATTCAATTTCCTTGACTCATAGCATACCACCTATCCTTCCTCCATTAGGACTCCAAGTCCTCTCTTGCAAGGATATTTACATACCACAAACTCTTTGTCAAGATCTGCAATCTTCAAGACTAGATAATTTATAAGCAAACACTTCAACTGCTCAAAACTAACTGCACACTCCTTAGTACATTCAAACTTCTTTCCTTTCCTCTGCAAATATGTAATAGGATAACCAATTTGTGAGAAGTTATTCATTAATCACCTAAAATAACCTTCTAGTCCCATAAATGGTGTAACCTCATCCACATTTATTGGATCTGGCCACTCCATGATAGCTCTAATATTTTTCGGGTCCCCTATTATACCTTCCTTGGGAACAACATTCCCAAAATAATGAACTTCATCTTGAAAGAAACTACACTTTCTAAGCTTGGAATATAACAAATTCTCTCTCAATAATCTTAACACTATTGCTAGGTATTCTGCATTCTCTTCCTCATTCTTAGAATATATCAATATGTCATCAATGAACAATATAAAAGACTTGTCTAGATAAGGATGTAACACATTGTTCATCAAACACATGAAAGTAGATGGATTATTAGTAAGAACAAAATGGACCACCAGAAACTCATAATTCCCATATTTGGTATGAAATATGCTCTTGTAAATATTTTCTTCTTTGATGCACACCTAATGGTATGATGATCTCAAATCAATCTTTAAGAACAGTGTTTCTCCCTTCAATGGATGAAATAAATCATCTATTCATGGTAAAGGATAGTTGTTCTTGATAGTCACTTTGTTCATCTACCTGTGACCAATACACAGCCTAAGAGTACCATCCTTCTTCCTCAAAAATAATATTGGTGCAGCCCAAGGCAACACACTTGGCCTTATGTATCCTTTATCAAGCATTTCCTTAAGCTACAAATTCAATTCCACCATCTCTAGAGTGCTCATAATTTATAGTGAATCTTATGTTGGTGTTTCTCCCAACATCAATCCAATACGAAAGTCCACTTCCCTATGAGGAGAAAACTTTGAAATCTCTATTGGAAACACATCTTGAAACTTCTACAAAACAGGAAACATCTTCAAGACTTCATCATCCTCAACATCCTTCCCTTTTCCACTAGAAATATGCATTATAAACAATACACATACTTTCCCGCAACTCTATTTTTCCTGCATAGTTGTAACCATTCTCACTAATGTAGACTTCTTCTTTCCCTGCAATATTCTCCTCTCTCCATCATCATCTAGGAACTCAATAGCCTTATTATAGAAATCTACCTTATTCCTGTGAATGTAAAACCAATCCATGCCTAAAATCATGTTGTATGAACCCAAAGCAAACCCATTCATATGTGATGAAGTAGACATACCATTCCTGTAGACAACTACACCAACCGAGACTCTGCATGCACTTATTTATTCAAGAAACATTTATCCACCAGTTCAAGATCGATATAACTATAATTAGATCTAGGATCAATCAAAATGGAAACAACTGGATCACAAATCTTACCTTCCATCTCGATAATAGATTCTTGATGATCGACCTACCTATCATCCACTACTATATAAATACGAGGACTACTTTGCCCAATGTCTCCAATTGTTTGTGCCACCCTAATCTTGTGGAAAATATCTCTTGTGATGCTCTCCACCACAATTCCAAAAGTGCAAAGGCTTCCTTCCATCACCTTTGTTCTTCTCCTAAGGTTGAGACCCATTTCCTCCATCAATTTCATTGAACTTATTATAAGACACTTCATTCTCCTTATTACCTATATCCTAATGTCTTCCTTGTTTCTTATCCCACTTTCCTTTAATATGATGATTACCTTTCCAATCACACTTAGGCTCATACTTACATTTATACTACTCATAACAATGTTGTAGCTTCCCAATGACTTCCTCCAATGACTGAGGTTTATCATACTCAAACTAATATTTAAATGCTAAAGAAAAATCCATTGATGAATCATTGAACCTTTGTCTTCTCATCCTTAAGATATGGTACATACCTCAACATCTCCAGAAACTTAATCATGTACTATTCATCTACCATGGACCCCATCTTCAATTCATAGAACTTCTTAGCCTTCCCATCGTAATACCTCTCGAACAAGTACTACTTTCTAAAGAGTCTTTTGAACTCATTCCAACTCAAATCCTCTATCCTGATGCCACTGACATGTTTCACGTCTTCCCACCAGATATAATATTTTCCATTGAGACTGAAAATAGCTATATTGGCTTTCATATTATTTTTATAATCATGCATCTTGAAGAAATACTTCATCCCAAGTGGCCATGCTTATAAATCTTTTGGTTTCTTTATCTCTCCATCAAATGCAGGAGGCTTAGATTTCTTGAACTCAACTGGAAAACAATTATTCTCACTTCTCCTATAAGGATGATAATGTTGATTAACATGATGTCTTTCTAATCAATAACTAGAATAAAACCCATAAACACTACCTCTCTTGTTAGTCGTATCCATCCATCTACCACCTCTTACTGTGTCATCCATGTCTAACATATATCCTCCATGAGACCTGCTACCATATAACCCATTAGTCCTTTACTCTTGTCCATAATTGACTCTTGGATGTCTCTGTCTTTGCAAATATGATAAGCTCCAAAGGATCATTGCATTGACCTCTCCTTTCTTTTCCTGAGCTCAACCAAGTATTTTTTGTGATTGAATGATCCTGTCATTATCTGCCTTACAACTTATGATTTCTTCCTTTAAACTTCTTAGTGTATTTTCTATATTAGAAGAGTACTCATGTCCTTTCTTCTCAATTTATATATAAATAGAGTCATGTGAAATGTAATCCACCATTCTTCTTGCCAACTCTAACCTTCGTCTTCTTGTAAACATGTCATGTTACATAAACCAAATATAGACATAATCGAAATAATACCTTAGTGAAGTTTAGGGGGGGCTATCACGTCTGGACAAATAATTATAGATTAGCACAATATATATACATAATGACACTAAAAAATAAATAACATTAATACCAAAAACATAACATACCAACATCATCATCATGATGCAAAATACAACAATGACCTTCATAATGCATGCATAGAAAACATATCAACAACTAGCATGCATGCATAACAATCACACATAGTCCATTCAATCTAAGTGTTTGAACTTGGAAGTTCTAATACCAATCTATAACCAGTTTTCCCACATTTACCCAAATTCACAAGCTTGCCATGGTAAACATGAGATAAGTGTGGGGAAAAGTTTAAGGATGGAAGCTGTTAGGACTCCATATTGTCTACTTTTGACCTTGTATTTTGTCATTATGTTACCCTCTTTAGCCCATAAGTTGAAAGCATTGATAACATTTTGACCTAATTATTCCAAAGGTATGAAGTAACTCTCCTCATTACTATATGTTTAATTATTCAACACATATTCATGTTATCTTTATAATTAATCTTTGGAAGTTGACTAAGTCGTTGACAATTGATGAAACTGTTTAAAGTCTGTAGAATTATAATTCACAGTTGCTGGAACACCAGAAACAACAACTGTGCAGTTGCTTCCATACCAGAAACAACAACTGACTAAAGCGGGTAAAGCCTGATTTTTCAATAGCTGAAACATCTAGAACAACAAATGCCTAGCAGGAGCAGTAACTGTCTGAATTTTCCAGAACTATACATTTCAGATGCTGACATAGCATGATCAGCCACTGTCCAAAATTGGCAAAACACAATCGCAGATATTGGAACACCAAGAGCAGCACGAGAACTTCACGGGAATAGTTGAGATTTACCAAATCGGCAACAATGGTGGAACAGCCAAGGACAGTACGGGGATCTCAAAGAGACGGTCGAGGTTTACCAGCTTTGCAACAGCAAAAGGATCTGATTAGCAAAGATGATAAAATTACACACTATAGTAACAACATGCTGTAACAAGAACTGATTTCCTATTTTTGTACAAAAGGGTCAACTAAACGAGTAATGACAATCTATTGTAATAGATGTCTCCTCTATAAAGAGGAGACATCTACATTAGGGAAGAACAAGTTGTAACAGGGGTATTGTAGTGCAGAACAAGTCTGAATTCTGATTGTAATTTGACATTTTTGTAGATGAATAAAGCACTGTTCTGAGTATTTTAACTTATCATCTGTGTCCTGGGGAATCTTGTGAGAGGACAAGGCCCACCTTCTTCACAAGATTCACCCATTTCTTTTTTGTTGAGTGTGTGTGTGATTTTTGTGTAGCATTGCTTCTGATATCTTTCCTTTGCTGATACTCTGTTTTCTTAATTAATTGGCGTTGTAAAAGAGTGTGTCACTGGTGATTAGGAATTGCAGTGTGCATTGGCAAATTGGTCGCAGGGGCAGGTGCTGAACATGCTTACCCTGAGGATAGGGTCCTGATCCTCTGTTACAAGACAGCCATCATTTCTTTTTGCAGATTTGTTACCTTTAGTTAATTGTTTTCATTTCATTTCTACAATAGATCATAACTGCTGTAACACAGAGTAAGGGTTTGATAGAAAGTAGATTTATTTATACTACAACCTTTAATACTTTTAGAATTAAGTGCATATAGTATGAACTCACCTTTGAAACAAAAGGACTTTCCTGGGTTGACAATTTAATGTGGTACTCGACTGTTTAAGCAATAAACAATTTGAGCAGCCAACATTTTGGCGTCGTTGTTGGGGAAGGCGACTGAAATTTGTAAAGGTATTAACATGTTTTTCTTTCTTTAGAAAGGAAGGATGCATGAGAGGATGCAAGAAGGTTAACCATTCAGGTGGCAAAGGCAAAGGAGGAGGAAGAAAAACTTTTATTGACGATATTATTTCAAAAGCTGAGACATCTCAGAGGTTAAGCTCTCGGAGGCCACATATTCAACACTCTTCTCAGACAGATTTTCAGACAGAGGAAGTAGTGGGGCCAGAGAGGGTTCTAGAACCATCAGAATACACTGAGGAACTGGTGGAAGAAGACGAACAACCAATAGAAGAACCAATAGAGGAAGTTGAGGTGGAGGAACCAGTGCAGGACACCGAAATCCCAACAGAAAACTCCGAAGACCGGGCAAGCGCATCAGGGAAACAACCAATGGAGGATAACAATGAAGAACTTTTCGGTGGAGGACGCAGAATAGATGGAAGGGGAGAAAATTCTCTCTCCACCCTGGAATTCCCCATTAGAGATCTCCCCAGAGGAGCAACTCCTATGAAAAATATCCCACTTTCAGCATTACCCAACTTCCATGGGTTATCCATAGAAGATCTTGATGAATTTCCTTTTGAATTTGATATACTGTGTAGAAGCTATGAATATATTAATTCTGGTCAGAAATTAAAATTGTTTCTAGCTACATTAAAAGGGAATGCATTAAGATGGTTCATGAGCCTGGGAGCTCATGTGAATACAACATGGGATCAGATTAAGGAGAAATTTTTGGCTAAATACCAAGATTATTGTCGAACAAGAGAAAGAAAGGACGAATTATTCAAGATGACTCAAAAAGAGGACGAAAGTCTAGAAGACTTCGTGGAAAGATTACAATATAACTTACAGCGATCTGATCATCTTGATATGAGTAAGGATATTCTCAAGTCAATACTGCTAAGAGGGGTACGAGATGACTATTTAGATATGTTAAACATGCTTGGAAAAGGAGACATATATAAGGAATCCTATGATGAGATTATCAATATTTGTAAAAGATGTTCAAGAGGAGCAGCAAGCAGACCAAAGAGCAAAGACAGTACATACTCAAGAGTCCAGAAATCAGCAAGTGGAGGAGCAACACGGGACGAAATAGGTAACTTACTTGAAGAATTTAAAACTGAAATGTTAATCTCTTTTGCTTCACAAATTGATACCTTGCAGGTTAAAAAGAAGCAAGCAGAAGTAGAAGTCGCTCTGTCTATTTTCTGCTCTAGATGTAGGGAAAAACACCCACTAAGGGAATGTCCCCTGGACAAGGTACCAATTTGCACTATCTGTGAAAAGGACCATGAGACCCAGCAATGCCCTTCTGCGCCAGGAATAAAAAGCAGCACTGCAGCCAACTGAAGAAGAAGCTGAAGCAATGTACCTCCTCACACAGAGAAGGCAATGGCAACCACGAGGACAAGGTATGAATTCTAACATTCCATTTAATCGTTGGAATAATCATTCTCCTTTTCAAGCAAATTATCCAACCTTCAATTAGATGCAGTACCCACCCTTTAATCAAATGAATTTCCCACCAATGCAGCAACCAAATCCTCCTTTTGTTGATCCTACAATGTGGAATCCCTGGGCTTTACAACAACCCTATCAATGGAACCCGAATTGAACAACTCCACAGATCCCATTTCCAAACCAAATACCTCAGTATCATCAATCTCTCTCCTTACCATCAAATGCCCCACCTAATAATCAGACAATAAGACCTCAGCTGCCTGTACAACATAACCCCAACCCGAATAATAATAAAGCTCTGCAAGTAATTGATGTTCAAAACCAACTAGTTTCCCCTCTGCAATGCAATGACATTCATTTAGGCTTAGGAAGAATAATTGAACCCATTATTGATGACATCACTTCTGATTCTGATAAAGAAGAAATCGGAAAAGAAAAATAATCTAATGTTGAAACAGTTGGATCATCCTCTAATAATAATGCTGAAACAGTTGAAACATCCCCTAAAAAGACTACTGAAGCAGCAGAGCCACCATTCCCTGAATGTTTGGCTCTTACCAAAACACTTAAGCCACCTGCTTTTAATTTGTTAGGAGAACTGCAGAATTTATATGTTAAAATTCCACTTTTACAAGCACTAAGAGATGTACCGATTTATGCTAGAACTGTTAGAGATATTTGTATTAAGAAACCTAGAAGAAAAGCTAAGGACCCCCTCATAGTTCATGTGATGGGTGATCTAGCTACTCTAACATCAGAAAAAAACCCCCTTGTAAAATATGGTGACCCTGGTCACCCTACAGTTACAGTTCAGGTTGGTAAAACCTTTGTTTTTAGAGTTCTGGTAGATCTCGGTGCTGCAATAAACATCATGACACTTGAATCAACACAGTTATTACAGTTAAATTTTTTTATTAGGGAAACCCCAACCATTCTAGAGCTGGCTGACCGCTCCACAATCAAACCTGAAGGAGTCATTGAAGACCTGATAATTTCAGTTGAATCTTGGAACTACCCAGCTGATTTCGTTGTGTTACAGACCAAAAATAAGTTGGGGGGTCATCCATTGATTTTAGGAAGGCCTTGGCTGGCTACAACAGATGCCTTCATTAGCTGTAGGTTAGGATCAATGACAATTTCTAATGGATCTGAAACCAAGCAGCTTACTCTGTACCCTCATGCCACACCTATGATTAACAATGATAATTCAGTATGGTTAGATTATGAGGATGATGAGACTCAACCCATTTTGACTGTCAGACAAGCCCTAACTTTTAAAGATTCAACCGAAGATGAATTAATTAGTAGTTTTATTTCTGAACCTTCTTCGGTTAACTCTGAATTACATGATCACTTGACTACAATCTTGGAATCTGAATCACAGCAGAATCTTAAAACTGAAGACTTATCTCAGACATTAGCTGACACCCCCTCCAAAAGTCTAGCAGTCGAAATCGAGCCTGGAAAAACATTAAATATAAACCCTAACTTAACAGATGCTGAAACACAATAGTTAATGAAGTTACTCCACGAAAATAAACAAGCATTTGCATGGGATTACACAGATATGAAGGGAATTTCTTCTGAATTATGTATTCACCGAATTTATATTAAAGAAGGATCCCGCCCAGTCTGCCAACCCCAGCAATGAATGAATCCCAATTTAAGGGAAATTGTGAAAGAGGAACTTCAAAAACTGTTGAATGCAGGATTCATATATCCTAAATCTGATAGTGAATTGGTTTCACCATCAGTGATAGTACCTAAGAAAAGTGGAAAATGGGGAGTGTGTGTGGACTATAGAGCTTTGAATAAGGCTACTCAGAAAGATCATTTTCCTTTACCATTTATTGATCAGGTGCTGGATAATTTGGCAGGTAAGAGATTCTTTTCCTTTTTGGATGGGTTTAGTGGTTATAATCAGATCAAGATTGCACCCCAAGATCAATACAAGGCCACTTTTACTAGCCCATGGGGAACTTTTGCCTATAAAGTTCTTCCATTTGGACTATGTAATGCCCCAGAAACATTTCAAAAGGTGGTGATAGGCATTTTTTCTGATATGCTTAATGATTCCTTAGAAATATTTATGGATGACTTTACTCCTTATGGTGTGACTTTTGAAGATGCCTTACAAAATCTTGAAAAAGTACTTAAACGGTGTATAGAAGCACATCTTGCCTTAAGTACTGAAAAATGTCATTGGATGATTAATCAAGGTATTGCTTTAGGAAAATTCATTTCATTCCTACGAATTCAAGTTGATCCAGCTAAGGTACAAGTAATTCGGACTTTGCCTATCCCAAAAACACAAACTAATGTAAGAAGTTTTTTAGGACATGCTGGATATTATAGAAGATTTATCAAAGATTTTTCTAAAATAGCTTCTCCCTTGTTTGTGTTACTTATGAAAAATGCTGAATTTAAGTGGACTGATGATTGTCAAAAAGAATTTAATGAACTTAAACATCAATTTTCTACAACTCCCATTTTAAGAGGACCTAATTGGGCACACCCCTTTCATATATCCTCTGATGCTTCAGACACTGCAATAGGAGTTGTCTTGGGTCAAGAAGAAAACAATCTTCCCTATGATATATATTTTATTAGTAAAAATATGACCCCTGCTGAACTTAATTATACAGTCACCGAGAAAGAATTCTTAGCAGTTATTTATGCTATTAACAAGTTTCGACACTATATTACTAGTTACACTACTTTTGTGCATACTGATCACTCGGCCATTAAATATTTAATTAACAAATCAGTTACAAATGCTCGAGTTACCAGATGGTTATTATTATTACAAGAATTTGATATCACAATTGTAGATCGGCCAGGTAAAGAAAATGTAGTTGCTGATTTCCTTTCTCGATTAAAGACTGATGAAAATATTCCAGTAGATGATTCTTTTCCTGATGAACATTTATTTGCAGTATCTGGTCACTCACCTTGGTATGCAAACATTGCCAATTACTTAGTCGTAGGAAAACTACCATCACACCTATCACACAGAGAGAAAAGAAAGACCGTTCAGCAAAGCGCGAGGTACAGCTGGATAAGTGGGTGTCTCTTTCACACAGGACTTGATCAAGAAATTCGAAGATGCATCAGAGAAGATGAAGTTTATGATATATTGAAGGCTTGCCATGATGGCCCTTGTGGAGGGCATTTTGCAGACAAAAGAACAACACACAAAGTTCTTAGAATGGGTTACTACTGGCCCTCACTTTTTAAGGATGCAAAGAAATATGTTAGGGCTTGTGATAGTTGTTAGAGAATGGGCCAGCCTAATCACAGGGATGAAATGCCTCTTAACCCCCAGGTAATACTTGAACCTTTTGAAAAATGGGCACTAGATTTTATAGGTCCCATCAATCCTGCATCCAATCAAAGAGTTTATATACTGGTTTGCACAGATTATATGACTAAGTGGGTAGAAGCTAAGGCACTTATCAAAGCTAATGAAGAATCTGTGTTAATTTTTTTATTTGAAGAAATCTTTGTTAGGTTTGGTTTGCCTAGAGAACTAGTCACAGATGGAGGACCTCCTTTTAATTCTCATGGCTTCAAAGATATGCTCCAGAAATATCACATTAAGCATAAGATGACTACACCTTATCACCCCCAAGCAAATGGGCAAGTGGAAAGTACAAACAAAGTCATAGAAGCCATTTTAACAAAGACAATTAAGGAGAATAGAAGGGATTGGTTACAAAGGTTGCCTGAAGCATTATGGGCTTACAGAACTACTTGGAGAAACACTACCGGTTTTTCACCTTATGAATTGGTCTATGGTAAAAATGTTGTTTTTCCTGTGGAATTTGAGATCAAAACCTTAAGGACTGCTTTAGCTGTTAACCTTGATTTGACCGATGCACAGATAGCCAGGTTGCAGCAGCTTCAGGAATTGGATGAAAAAAGATTGGATGCCATCCATCAAATAACCATGATACAACAACAAAGAACTAGGTGGCATGACAAAACTATTAAGCACAAGCAGTTCCAAAAAGGTAATTGGGCCTTACTGTATGACTCCTGTTTTGAAAATTTTCAAGGGAAATTAAGAACAAGGTGGCTAGGACCTTATGAAGTAGATGTTGTTTTTCCAAATGGAATAGTCAGACTCCTAACGATTGATGATAGCAGAACATCATTACTAGTGAATGGGTATCAACTCCGTTTGTATCAACGGCCTATTTCTAAAGAGGATTTCAAAGCACTGCATGACAGATATACACTATACCTTTTTGGGGAATCTGCTACTCAATGCTCTTAATTTCCTGTTTATGTATTTATTTTTAGATTAGATTTTTTTTTAACTAATAATCCCTGTCAAGTGTTACCATGTTACAATTAATTATTTTTCAGATTTTAGTTTCGGAGGATGGCTGAGAATAAAAATTCCAAAAGAATCACTTTGCAGCCTGGGAACATCTTTCAGACCATAAATCATTCCTTTCACCATTTCCCATTGCTGCAACACCATTTCCTGTTGCTGCAACACCACTTCCCATTGCTGCAACACCATTCCCCATTGCTGCAACACCACTTCCTGTTGCCGCAACACCATTTCCCCATTGCTGCAACACCATTTCCCGTTGCTGGAACACCACTTCCTGTTGCCGCAACATCATTTCCCCGTTGCTGCAACACCACTTTCCGTTGCAACACCATTTCCTATTGCCGCAACACCATTTCCCCGTTGCTGCAACACCATTTCCCGTTGCTGAAACACCACATTCCAATGCTTAACACCAATCTTTTTCATTCTTTTACTAAAGAGTACCAACTTCCTCATTTGTGTTCCCGAAAAATGAACCATTATTCTAATGGAACATATCATTCTTCATCAAAGGAACCAGCCATGCACCCCGATAATTACATTTCTCCATTACTACTTCCTGCCAATAATAAAGACCGCCCGTATTTTCATAATTTTAGACCCTTTTTAATCATTATTGATCCAACAAAAGACAAGATAAGACTTTATGGTGCAACAACTAAAGGTAAATATAAAGGTACGCATGTTTAAGTGTGGATATTAAATTATAGTTAATGTGGAGACGTTGATACAACTACCGAAATCATTGTACTACCAATCAGATCATTTAGCCATAGATTTGGGGGGATTACCAAGATATTGTTATGATTACATAACATGTCAATCACCGCCGCCCCTAATTCTCCCGGTAGTATCTAAGTCACCTCGACTGTACCTTACCATGTCATAACCTCATTTGCAATGGTTTACTCTATCTTAACCTCGGCTACTTGGCTCTGAACTGTGTATTTTGTCTAAACCAGAAACTATGGGGGGAAATCTAATTATGCATGAACCTGCCTCAACAGCATTGCTGGAACTCTACCCGGAAGCCTACCAAATCTTTCTTCAAGCAGGATGGGTAGAGTATTTCAGAAGACTGCCAGATTTTAACTCACAGCAAGTTCTGGAGTTCTCATGCAACTTAAGAGAAGGATTTTCCATTGTCCAGGGAGTGCAAATTCCAGTGACAGAAGAAGCCATAGCCCAAGTTTTCGGGTTACCAACTAATGGTACACGCTGGTTTAGTAGAAAACATCCTATTCTGAATGCGTAGCAAGACTTTCTCCTACCAGGCGAACATGTCGAAGCCAAAGGCAGAGGGGTTGCACTTCGGTCACTGCCCCCACCATGGCCAAAGGTTACGGAGTTCGTTAAGCAATATTTGACATGCGAAGGTCATTATCAGGTAATTTACCAACACGACTTCGTTTTGTTGAATCATTTGAGGCATGGTCAGTTAATAAATATGCCTTATTATCTATTGGGTTGTCTAAAAAATATGTCACGTTATACTGTAAATGAAAAGCATTAGCTCCTTTCCTGAAACACCATCGCTTAGCCCAACTTCTGATAAATAGAGGCTTTTCTCTAAACCACCCACCCCCCCTCATTAATCCTCCTCAGCAAATAGAGGAAATTCCTCAGCAAGCAGAAGAAATTCCTCAGCAAGCAGAGGAAATTCCCCAGAAAGTATCCCAGGAAATTCCCCAACAATGAGAGCAAGTATCCCAGGAAATTCCCCAACAATCAGAGCAAGTATCCCAGGAAATTCCCCAACAATCAGAGAAAGTATCCCAAGAAATTTCCCAACAAGCGGCTGAAAATCAACAATCAGCAGCAGAAACACCCCTGCAGAGGACCCCATCCCCCGTTGAAGCCCAACCATCCACCCCTGTACTCCATATTTCCATTGATGATTCCAATGATAATACCCCCATCATCTTTCGCAAAAGGAAAAAGCATCAGGAAATTGTAACCCCACCAAAAAGAAGAAGAACCAGGGCTTCACTTAAAGAAGCTGCTATTGTTGATAGTTCTCCCATTTTAAAGGAAAGTAGCGGTAAGAGAAAAATCACTGATTTCCCTGTCTCCTTACCAAGGCGACGAACAAGGTCATCTGTAGCAACTGAAACCATTATCCCTAGTTCCCCACCCATCATCCTAAAATCCCGCATCCTAACTAGCCCTGAGCATTCATCTCCCTCACCCTCTGCTGCTGAAATGCAGAGCATTGACAGTTTTGTGACATTATTTTCTTTAAAGGAGGCAGCTGCTACACAAGAACCAGCTGCCGAAAAATCCAAAATAGACACCCAAGATGATATTGGGCAAGTGGCTGTTACACAAGAACCAGCCACTGTCCCAATAGGTGTTACACAAGAACCACCTGTTGGGAAACAAGAAGATAATGACCTGCATGTGGTTGATACACAAGAACCAGCCACTGACCCAACAGGTGATACACAATAACCACTTGTTGGGGATGCCAATGAGAAAATTGATGATGAACAACAACCCCTGCCTCCACTGGAATCTGCAGCTACACAAGCCCCGACCACCTTAGCCTCCCTGCAGGAAGAAATTGAGGTTTTAAATTCTCAAATTAAGGATTATCAGCAGGAGATAATAATGGTTAAGGAATATTATCAAAACGAATTCAATCTGCACACCTTAGCACGGGTATCATCTGCAGTCGAAAAGAGTCAATACAATGAATATATGTGCAGTGAGTGTGGTGAGATTTACACTCAAGCGGGATACAAAATAGTCGAAGTTCCAATGACTAGAGCCAACTCATAGACCTCCCCTGTTGTAATCAAAACAGAACAACCTGTTGTTACACAAGAACCAGCAGGCTCTCTAAGAATGGCAAAAGAAGAAACAGAACAACCTGCTGCTACACAAGAACCAACAGGTTCTTCAAGAATTGTAGAGGAGGACATAAAACCACCCTAGCCTACCCGAACTATTACAGAACATAAATCCTTTACTGATACCTTTACACAGACTGAACCTCCCTGTGTTAGCAATGCTCACACTGAGACCTCTAGTTTTCAATAACTAAAGGACACATGGAGAACAGAATATGATCTTTCACAAGGGAAGGTATTCCAACAGCAAAAGTCAATCTGGTTCAGCTATGCATACAAAAATTGGGATGCACTTGAACAATTTCGAGCTCAACACAAAGAAAATAGGAAATTAAAAGAAAGGCTGTCCAATATCTTTGACTTGGTCCAGAGGGTACTCGCTACAAGAAAACCCTCTTTTAACTATGCAGCATTTCTGAGAGAATGCTTAGCGTTCTTACAAATAAAGGCAATCAGAGAAGGAAGACCTTATCAAGTTGCTAGACCTGATCAATTTATTGAAACATTCACAGAAGCACCAAAAATGATCAAAAATTTATCTGTGAACTCTATCTTCACAACAAGGCCATGCCTGAAGATAGAGTGATGAATATACTCCATATCGTCGGTGATATCCAAATAAGAGCTTTTATCTCTTTCCTAGCCAACCAACTTACCTGGAAAAATGCTTTTATGTCAGCAACACATAATGAGCAGAACTGCCTCCTCTGGATTCGAAGTGAACCACAGAATGCAGCCATATTCATTGCACAACATCAACAGAATCTGACTAAACCAGGGGTGCTTGATCATATGAGGCAACTACAAGCAGCAGTCTTGCAGGTCTGCCAACATTATGTGAAAACAAAGGGAGATTTGGCCATCAAAGCAAACAATTTATTTTGGGAAAATTGTCCGAAAGAGAGACATGAATATCATCCTTACAATCCCCTCAATCTTATAGTAGCAATTTCAAGCATACCTCATTATGTCAGATGTATGGAATAGTGTGCTGAAAAGTGGATTGGGTACTGTTTTCATTTCCCGCCCTTGTGGATACCTGGTCAGCAATATAAGGCTCATTATAAACTGACCAAAAAGGAGGAGGTGGCAGTATGGCAGCAAATACAGAATGTCTGTGGGTTCAGAAATAGGATGGACAACACCTTCTTTAGCTACTGTATCAGCAACTTACACTCTTCATCCCAGTATTTCGACTCTGATTTAGAATAAACGTTGCATGGGGACATGCAACCATTTCATTTGAGGGGGATGTTAGGACTCCATATTGTTTACTTTTGACCTTTATTTTGTCATTTGTTGGAAATAATACTGAGAGGGGGGGTGAATCAATATTATCAGATCAATAAAACTTTTTCAATTTCATACTCAGAAACATATACGCTACTTCAGTTAAGTGAACCCGCGTGTACATGCTGCTGTGTCTAAAGCAACAAGCGTATATCCAGAAATCTTATGATTCAGTTAGCTTATCTTCAGTAAATGCATCAGAACATTATTAATAGTAAACAGGTGCAGTATAACAGAACAGATCATCACACAAAAACCACACACATGAACACCAAGATATAAGGTGGAAACCCAATGTGGGTGAAAGCCACCTGCTGCAAGTCGTCTCTATCCTTCTTTAATCAGAAACTTCAGTTTACAATATTTTGTACTGGTGTAGCCTTATACCAGTACGCAGGCTACAACCTGCAGAAGGCTACAACCTTCTCTCGTTTTCCAGACTCTCCTAGAAGGGAGCTCCAACCCCCTTAGCTCTTGTACTAGCTAAGATACTAGTACGTAGGTGTTGGCCTACAATCTTCTTTCCTTCAGGTATCAATTTTCAGACTGGATACTCCTGAAGCACAACATTACAATCTGAAGACCACGATTCATTCAATTTTCATAACAGATCATTGAAGCACAAAACAACCAATACTAGCATCATCAATCTTTGAATCATTGAACCACTGAAACCCTGTCAACACCCAGTCACCAGAACACAGAGCAGACTACAAAACTCTGCAATAATAGTCAGACCCAACTGCAACCCCAAAAATTAAGCTTCAAAAGATATACGCTACTTCAATGAAACCGACCCGCGTATACACGCGCTTTTAATGAAGCCAACCTGCGTACAGATCTAAAAATATTTCCTTAAAACTTTGCAGTTGTACCAGATATCAGTCATACTCAGAACATAACATTGCGTCAGTATGCAGATCTAAAGATATGCATAATCAACCATATAAAGATAGTTCATTTCAAACCATTTGATCCCGATCTATCCTTAGATCTAGTCTTCCATCAACCGGTGTGATCTCTCCTTAGCTCAGATCAAGCAACCCAAAACCTGCATACTAGATCTCTTTCTTTATCAGATATTCAAGACCTTTTTCATACAATTGCATAATGATCTTCTTCTCCTTATATAGCCTTAGGCCCTTCACAATACCACGGTCCAAAACCATAGTAACGCAATACCATCAACTTCAAAACTAGGGATCAACACGTCTGTCGAGATACCTTGGTCCAAAAACATAGGCTCAAGTACCGAGGACTAACTACCACGGACCAAAAGAAAGCTTCTCGACATGTACGCTTTTTTCTGTTCGTGAAACTGTGTGTATACGCGACTTCGTATATAGCGAGCCTGCGTATCCGTGACTTAGTATATAGCGTACCGGCGTGTATACGCAACTTGGGCTTAATGAACCTGCGTATATGAAATTTCTCTTCATTCTTGTAGTCTGAAATGAGATCTGTCATCAAAGAGAGTTGCCATCAAGGACAACACCTGTACCATAGCGCCACACCTGTGCCAAAATGCCAACAATCTTCCCCTTTGGACTTGATGGCAACCCCAAGATCCTTAGAATCATTCTCCCCCTTTGTCATCAAGGGCAAAGGGCTGTGCTCCCCCTGAGTACATGCTGATATCTTTGCTCTGCTGTGCTGAACATGCTCCCCCTGAGTGTAGGCAAGATTTGCAAAAGATGTTCTTCAAAAAGAACCAAGACTTATACATCATAAAGGACCTTCCTATCACCAAAAGACTCAATATATACATCCATACTCCCAACCAAGATGGGATACATGAGAAATTTACATATAACAACCAATTACATTACATCATTCATCCCAGGCATAGTGGGGAAACCAACATAGGCCGTTACATGACCTTGACACCATAAAAGAGATATCACAAAAGAGATACATGACATAGAGACGAAAAAAGACCAAGACTTATGAAAGTCACCAGCAGCATCTGATAATCATCTTTTAGATCAGCAACCAAGATTTCCTTCTGTGCTCCTTCTCCTGAAACCAACAATAGTTGTGAACTAGAACCAAAAGCATCTAAATGCCAACAATGCTTTATTAGACTTTAAGCTGCTCCCCCTGAAACTGTGCCTGCTGCTCCCCCTGAAACTGTGCCTGAAGGTCTCTGGCATACCCATCTCAGACCTTCTCCAACCAGAGTTTGCCCTTGCTGTTTAGAACTCCATATATGCGACTTCACCTGCATAAATAAGCGTATGTACGCGGATATCCCTTACACAACACGCGTACACCAACTTTTCTTTAGAACAGACAAGCTTCAACAGCAGGATGAAGCATCAACTACTCCCAGCTTTTGTCTAAGATATTCAAAAGTCTCCCTGGGCAGTGGTTTTGTGAGAATATCAACAACTTGTTCTTTAGAAGAAACATACTCCAACTTGACCTTTTGTTCAAGCACTTGTTCCCGGAGGAAGTGATACTTGATTGGTATGTGCTTGGTCTTTGAATGCATGACTGGATTCTTTGAAATGCTGATTGCACTTGTATTATCACATAAGATAGAGACAGGTGGAGTGCAAGTGATTTGAAAATCCTGCAAGGTCTACATCATCCAAAGAAGTTGTGTGCAATAAGATGCCGCAGCCACATATTCTTCTTCAGCTGTAGATAAAGCAATCGAACTCTGTTTCTTGCTGAACCAAGATACTAATCTGGAACCCATGAAGAATGCACAACCACTTGTGCTTTTCCTGTCATCCACACTTCCGGCCCAATCTGCATCTGTGTAAGCATGAAGAGTGAGATCTGTATCTCTAGGATACCATAAGCCATAGTTTTGAGTCCCTTGAAGATACTTGAAGATTCTTTTGACTGCCTGAAGATGAGTTTCCTTTGGGTTGGCTTGAAATCTTCCAACAATTCCTACTGCATGCATAATATCTGGTCGGGTACCTGTCAAATAAAGAAAACTCCCAATCATGGATCTATAAGTTGGTTGATGAACTGCTGCTGATTCATCATTTGCACTGAGGCTGCATCCTGTAACCATGGGGGTACATACTGGCTTTGAATCTTCCATGCCATACTTCTTCAAGATCTGCTTGAGGTACTTGGTTTCAGACAAGAAAATACCTCCTTCATTTTGTTGGATTTGCAATCCAAGAATGTATGTCAATTCTCCAAGTAATGACATTTCGAATTCTTTCTGCATAACCAAGGCAAAGTTTTGACTCATAGCCTCTTCATTGCTGCCAAAGATAATATCATCTACATACACAACAAGTATTAGCAATTTGTTATTTTCAACTTTTATATAGAGATTGCTATCTGTTGATCCTTTTGAAAAACCTTGTTGGTGAAGATATTTGTCCAAACGATGGTACCAAGCCCTTGGAGCTTGTTTGAGACCATAGAGAGCCTTTTTCAATCTGCATACAAGGTTTGGATCATTCCCAAGAATGAAACCATCTGGCTGCTCAATATATACTTCTTCTTCTAAGTCTCCATTCAGAAAGGCTGATTTCACGTCCATTTGAAATACTTTGAAGTTTTGAAAGCTTGAGAGAGCAAGGAACATTCGGATGGCCTCAAGTCTTGCAACAGGAGCAAAGGTCTCTTCAAAATCTATTCCTTCTTGCTGTGCATACCCTTTACAAACAAGTCTGGCCTTGTTTCTAATTACTTCTCCATTTTCATCAATTTATTTTTGAAGACCCATTTTGTCCCTATGACATTCTTATCTTTTGGTCTAGGAACCAATTCCCAAGTGTTGTTCTTTTCGATCTGCTCAAGTTCTTCATCCATTGCTTTGACCCAACATTCATCTTTGCATGCCTCTTTCACATTTTGTGGTTCAGTGGAAGAGAGTAATGCCAAATAGCTTGAAGCTTATGCAATTGTTCTTCTTGTTTGTACTCCTGCTTCTTTCTGCCCCACAATATGAGATTCTGGATGATTCTTCTGAACATATCTGGATGGAGTCTTCTCTTCTATTCTTGTCTGCTCCTCTAGTTCTTCTTGAGGTTCTTCTTCTTCTTGAGGTTCTTCTCCTTCATCATTCTGTCTTTGAGGGTAGCCTTCATCTTCCTCGATGTCTTCATGATGAACTTGCCTAGGAATGTATCCCTTCTCATCAACCACAACATCAATGTTGTCAACAATTCTGCCAAGTCTTTTATTGTAGCACTTGTATGCTTTCCTATGTGGAGAATAACCAAGAAGAATGCCTTCATCTGCTCTAGGTTCAAGTTTGCCACGTTGCTCATCAGTATTCTTAATATAACATTTGCTCCCAAAGATTTTGAAGTGCTTCATCGAAGGAGTCTCACCACACCAGAGCTCATGAGGGGTTTGAGTGCTGTTTACTCGGACATTTGTTTTGTTGAGAATAATAACCGCAACATGTGCAGCTTCACCCCAGAAAGTTGTGGGAGTACCTGATTCATCAAGCATAGCACGCGCCATTTGTTGGACTGTTCTGTTCATTCTTTCCACAACTCCATTTTGCTAAGGGGTTCTAGCTGTAGAGAATTCTCTTCTTATCCCATGTTCTTCACAGAAATCGAAAAATTCATTCGAGGTAAACTCCCCACCTCTGTCAGATCTGAGGCACTTAAGTTTGTGTCCTGATTCATTTTCAACCAATGCTTTGAAGGATTTGAATTTTTCGAATGCTTCATCTTTGTGCTTCATAAGTCCTAACCAGACAAACCTGGAGAAATCGTCAATGAATAATATCAAATATTCTTCTCCTCGAGGTGTTCTTTTTCTGAATGGACCACATGTATCTGTATGTACTAGCTCAAGAGGCATGCTAGCTGATCCTTCCTTCTCAGGAAAATTAGTTCTGGTTTGCTTTCCAAACTGACATGATTTGCATATGGTGTTGTCTGGAATTTTGATCAGGGAAAATTTTAAGAACCCCCCCTAAATTTATAAATATATTAAATGGGCGAATCTCCATGGTATATAGGAAAAATGGAAGGCGATTTTATCAATAATATAATATGTATATATAATTTTTTGGCGAATCTCTCACCAGGCATGGCAAATATTTTACTCAATTATAAAATCTTGTAAGATCTTGGCGAGTCTTTCACTAAATAATAAAACTTTGTAAAGTCCTAGTGAATCTTAGCATAGGCTACATGCTGGTTTAATTCCCCCATTTAAATAGGCTACATTCCAGGTGAATACCATGGGTCAATACCATGTGCCATTTTGGTGAATACCATGGGTCAATACCATGTGCCATTTTTATTTTTATTAATTCTAATATTAGGGTTAATAATGGTTTTTTGTATGGTATTAATAACAATCTAGTCCATGGTATTTGTCCCATAGTATTTTGGCCATAGGTTTCACCTAAATATAACCCATTTTTTGAGTGTTCGTAAATATAAGGTGACTTATGGAGTAAATATAAAAAAATGTTTTATTTGTTTGCCATACCTCTCGTTTATTTATATTTTTATTAATTTACCATACCTCTTTTACAAATATGGTATTTGGCCCATAGGATTCACTTAAATAAAACCTCTTTCTTGAGCCTTCATAAATAGAACGAGGGTTATGGACTAAATATAAAAAGAGGTTTTATTTATTTACGATACATCTAGTTTATTTATATTTTTATTTATTTATCATACCTTTTGAGTAAGTATAAAAAGACGTTTTATTTATTTACCATACCTCCACTTTACTTATATTTTTATTTGTTTACACCCTTACATGTATATAAGGTGACTTATGGAGTAAATATACAAAATGTTTTATTTATTTACCATACCTCTCATTTATTTATATTTTTATTAATTTACCATACCTCTTTTACAAATATGGTATTTGGCCCATAGGATTCACTTAAATAAAACCTATTCTTGAAAATGGGCGAATGGATTCACTTAAATAAAACCTATTCTTGAAAATGGGCGAATGGAAGGTTGTAAGTCCTAATTTCAAGGGCTAAATTTACCTTTTTTACCCTCTCCCTTAAAATAAGGTGGGCTATTTGAGGTGATTTGTAAAAATGTACTATGATACAAAATATTCGCCCACTAAAAATTTAAAACCCCTTAATTTCGCCAAAGGGCGAACATTCGCCCCTAAAATTATCCTTGATTTTGATATCTGGAAGATCACGAACTGCCTGATATTTGCATGCTTTCCTTATTTGTGAAAAGCTTAGATGCCCCAACCTTCGATGCCATAGCCAGTGTTCATCATCCTTGCTCAAATAGCATTGTTGTTGTTTTTCTTCAAATATGTATAGATTATTTGGAGTCCTTCTTCCTTTGATCACTGTTTCACCTGTATCAAGATCACGAACACAACATCCATTTGATCTAAATATTACCTCTGTTCCTTGATCGCACATCTAACTGACACTCAGAATATTATGCTTCAATCTATCAACATACAAAACATTTCCAGCTTTGACCTTCTCTTTCAACGGAGCAACGCCTTTTCCTTTTATGGTTGCAGAGATATCGTTTCCAAAAGAAATTTTCTTTCCCTTTTCTAATGCGGTATATGATTCAAGTTTTTCTTTGTCCCCTGTCATATGCTTCAAACATCCACTGTCAATGTACCATAGACTTTCTTGACCTTCTGCATAAAAGGCTATCCCACATCTTTCTGGTTGCGGTTCCTTTATTCTCCATGTTCTAACATTTGAGGTTTGTTCCTTCTGAGTTGTCTTCCAGAACCTGCTCCTGCATTCAGAGTCTTCATGACCAAAGTTATTACAAATAGAGCATTCAACTTCATTTTCAAGAACCGAAAAGTTGTTATAAGTCCTTTTCATGGTTCCAGTCATACTTCTTTGCTTTTGAGCTTCTCTAGTCATGATTGTCTTGTAGGCAACACATTGAGCTGCTTTGTGGCCGAAGTTATGGCAAGAAAAACATTGGCCATTAAAGAAACTTCTGTGATAATCAGATCTATCATCCAACCGATTGTAGCTTCTATTGACATCCATTCTTGGGGCAAATTGGGAAGATTTTACCTGTGGCTGATTGTAGCTTCTGTTTGTCCTTAAGGCAGCTTGTCCCTGAATTTCTTGATAGTCTTTATTTGTTCTTGAGGTAAACTGTCCCTGATTCACCTGATGACTTTTATTTGGCCTTTGCTCGCTCCTCCTTGCTGCATCAAGATAGCTTTTAGAGGTAGAAGCTTGAGATGTTTCTCCATTATATCCCAGACCTGTCTTCATCAGAGGAGAACGCTGCACATTGATAATCTCATCCAAGGTTTCATATCCTTTAACAAATTTAAGATTAATCGCTTTTGTTTTCTCAATCTCCTTTCTAAGACAAAGAATTTCACATTCCAATTCTTCAAGATGTTTTTCCTTTTCAGCCAGTTGACATTGTAGAGAATCAATAATAGCACTTTTCTCTTCTAAGCAAACTTTGAGATTATTCATTTCTTCACAAAATCCTTCTACATCTATAGCATCCATGTAGTCATCATCTTCAAATGCCATTAAAAGTTTATATCTATTACCTTGTTCATCTTCGTCACTATTTGAAAGACCATCACTATCTTCATGAGTGTAATAGCTTTTCTTCTTTTCATTCTGTTTCTTGTTCCATTTAACAGGTTCCTTTCCCTTGTCATTCTTATCTTTGTGAGGACATTTGGCAGCATAATGACCTACTCTTCCACAAGCAAAGCATTTAAAAGGTAACTTACCTCTGAACCTTCTAGAACCCCTTTGAAGATTTCTGACAAAATTTGATTCTTCTTCTTCTTCTTCTGGCACGTGACTTGCTTCATAATAATCTTCTTTGCCTGAAGCCTTGAAAGCAACTTCTCTTCTGTCTGATGGACCTCCCTTTCTCATTTCATAAGCAGTTAGAATTCCGTGAAGCTGAGACATAGTAAGAGTTCGTAGATTTTCCTTTTCTTCTATTGCAGACACTTTAGATTCAAATTTGGGGGACAATGATCTTAGAACCTTTTCAACCACAATAGCCTCTTTTATTTCTTCACCCAAGTTTTTCATGCAATTAACAATCTCATCTACCCTAAGGAAATAGTTAGCCACACTTTCATCATTATACATTCTGAGAGTCTCATACTTAATCCTGAGAGTTTGAAGTTTAGCACGCTTTACCTGGTCATCTCCTTCATAGCTCGTGACAATTTTGTCCCATATTTCTTTTGCGGATTTATAGTGCATTACCTTCATGAATTCCGATTGGGATATACATCACAATAGAGTACTGACTGCTTTCACATTTGTTTCATATTTCTTTTTCTCGGCCGAATCTGTAGGAGTAGCTGAAGGAAAAGTGTAGCCTGTCTCTACGATGTCCCAAACTTCTGTACCAAGAGATTGAAGATAGGCAGTAACTCTTACCTTCCAATAATTGAAGTTTGTCCCATCAAAAACCGATGGCCTGATTGATGCTTCTCTCTCGTAGTTGCTCATGATGAACGATCTACCTTCAAGCGATCAAGCTTCTCTGAAGGACCTGCTCTGATACCAATTGTTGGAAATAATACTGAGAGGGGGGGGGTGAATCAGTATTATCAGATCAATAAAACTTTTTCAATTTCATACTCAGAAACATATACGCTACTTCAGTTAAGTGAACCCGCGTGTACACGCTGCTGTGTCTAAAGCAACAAGCGTATATCCAGAAATCTTATGATTCAGTTAGCTTATCTTCAGTAAATGCATCAGAACATTATTAACAGTAAACAAGTGTAGTATAACAGAATAGATCATCACACAAAAACCACACACATGAACACCAAGATATAAGGTGGAAACCCAATGTGGGTGAAAACCACCTGCTGCAAGTCGTCTCTATCTTTCTTTAATCATAAACTTCAGTTTACAATATTTTGTACTGGTGCAGCCTTATACCAGTACGCAGGCTACAACCTGCAGAAGGCTACAACCTTCTCTCGTTTTCCAAACTCTCCTGGAAGGGAGCTCCAACCCCCTTAGCTCTTGTACTAGCTAAGATACTAGTACGTAGGTGCTGGCCTACAATCTTCTTTCCTTCAGGTATCAATTTTCAGACTGGATACTCCTGAAGCACAACATTACAATCTGAAGACCACGATTCATTCAATTTTCATAACAGATCATTGAAGCACAAAACAACCAATACTAGCATCATCAATCTTTGAATCACTGAACCACTGAAACCCTGTCAACACCCAGTCACCAGAACACAGAGCAGACTACAGAACTCTGCAATAACAGTCAGACCCAACTGCAACCCCAAAAATTAAGCTTCAAAAGATATACGCTACTTCAATGAAACCAACCCGCGTATACACGCGCTTTTAACGAAGCCAACCTGCGTACAGATCTAAAAATATTTCCTTAAAACTTTGCAGCTGTACCAGATATCAGTCATACTCAGAACATAACATTGCGTCAGTATGCAGATCTAAAGATACGCATAATCAACCATATAAAGATAGTTCATTTCAAACCATTTGATCCCGATCTATCCTTAGATCTAGTCTTCCATCAACCGGTGTGATCTCTCCTTAGCTCAGATCAAGCAACCCAGAACCTACATACTAGATCTCTTTCTTTATCAGATATTCAAGACTTTTTTCATACAATTGCCTAATGATCTTCTTCTCCTTATATAGCCTTAGGCCCTTCACAATACCACGGTCCAAAACCATAGTAACGCAATACCATCAACTTCAAAACTAGGGATCAACACGTCTGTCGAGATACCTTGGTCCAAAAACATAGGCTCAAGTACCGAGGACTAACTACCACAGACCAAAAGAAAGCTTCTCGACATGTACGCTTTTTTCTGTTCATGAAACTGCGTGTATACGTGACTTCATATATAGCGAGCCTGTGTATCCGCGACTTAGTATATAGCGTACCGACGTGTATACGCAACTTGGGCTTAATGAACCTGCGTATATGAAATTTCTCTTCATTCTTGTAGTCTGAACTGAGATCTGTCATCAAAGAGAGTTGCCATCAAGGACAACACCTGTACCGTAGCGCCACACCTGTGCCAAAATGCCAACATCATTATGTTACCCTCTTTAGCCCATAAGTTGAAAGCCTTGATAGCATTTTGACCTAATTATTCCAAAGGTATGAAGTAACTCTCCTCATTGCTATATGTTTAATTATTCAACACATATTCATGTTATCTTTATAATTAATCTTTTGAAGTTGACTAAGTCGCTGACAATTGATGAAACTGTTTAAAGTCTGCAGAACTATAATTCACAGTTGCTGGAACACCAGAAACAACAACTTTGCAGTTGCTGCCATACCAGAAACAACAACTGACTAAAGCGGGTAAAACCTCATTTTGCAATAGCTGAAACATCTGGAACAACAACTGCCTAGTAGGAGTAGTAACCGTCTGAATTTTCCAGAACTATACGTTGAAGATGCTGACATAGCATGATTAGCCACTGTCCAAAATTGGCAAAACACAGTCGCAGATATTGGAACACCAGGAGCAACACGAGAACTTCACGGGAACAGTTGAGATTTACCAAATCGGCAACAATGGTGGAACAACCAAGGACAGTATGAGGATCTCAAAGAGACGGTCGAGGTTTACCAGCTTTGCAACAACAAAAGGATCCGATTAACAAAGATGATAAAATTACACACTGTTGTAACAACATGCTGTAACAGGAATTGATTTCCTATTTTTGTACAAAAGGGTCAACTAAACGAGTAATGACAATCTATTGTAATAGATGTCTCCTCTATAAAGAGGAGACATCTACATTAGGGAAGAACAAGTTGTAACAGGGGTATTTTAGTGCAGAACAAGTCTGAATTCTGATTGTAATTTGACATTTTTGCAGATGAATAAAGCACTGTTCTGAGTATTTTAACTTAGCATCTATGTACTGGGGAATCTTGTGAGAGGGACAGGGCCCACCTTCTTCACAAGATTCACCCATTTCTTTTTTGTTGTGTGTGTGTGTGATTTTTGTGTAGCATTTCTTTTGATATCTTTCCTTTGCTGATACTCTGTTTTCTTAATCAATTGGCGCTGTAAAAGAGTGTGTCACCGGTGATTAGGAATTGCAGTGTGCATTGGCAAATTGGTCACAGGGGCAGGTGCTGAACATCATTACCCTGAGGATAGGGTCCTGATCCTCTGTTACAAGACATCCATCATTTCTTTTTGCAGATTTGTTACCTTTAGTTTATTGATTTCATTTCATTTCTGCAATAGATCATAACTGTTGTAACACAA
This sequence comes from Pinus tabuliformis, assembly GCA_031772625.1. Lineage (NCBI taxonomy): Eukaryota > Viridiplantae > Streptophyta > Pinopsida > Pinales > Pinaceae > Pinus > Pinus tabuliformis. The sequence continues at coordinate 803,023,086 of CM062805.1, read as the reverse complement.
AGTAAGGGTTTGATAGAAAGTAGATTTGTTTATACTACAGCCTTTAATACTTTTAGAATTAAGTGCATACAGTACGAGGTCACCTTTGAAACAAAAGGACTTTCCCGGGTTGACAATTTAATGTGGTACTCGACTGTTTAATAAATAAACAATTCGAGCAGCCAACAGAAGCTTATGTTAAAGTTTAACAAGCTTGGCGAATCTTACTACCTAATATCAAAATTTTAAAATGCTTGATGATAATTTTGTAAAAATGTTTAGATTTCTTTAAGGATGGAAGCTTATCTTAAAGTTTAATAAAGCTTGGCGAATCTTACTACCTAATGTCAAAATTTTAAAATGCTTGATGATAATTTTGTAAAAATGTTTAGATTTCTAATTATTTTATACTAAACAATATATGATGGTAATATTTATGGTAAAATAATTTTATACTATAAAATTTGGGCAAATTCATTTTTAGAAAATGGGAAGTTGGTGAATCATTTTTTGAAAAAAGCATGGAATATTATCCCACCTACAAATATTAGCCCCTAACATTTTCCTTGGATGAGTGCCACTATGACTGGAACCAAACTCCAAGTTCAAGTTAAGGAAGTGGGGCCTACAAATGAACACGTATTGACATTCTATAGGTACTACAGATCACTTAGGAGCTGAACAACCACCCCATGTGATCAATCCCTAATAGGTAACCTTTTTTCTCTGACATATCACCCCAAATACATGCATAACAAGGAAAGGGTGTGGTTATAGGCCTCCAAAAACATGTACATGTCTCCTTCCATGTGGCTCTGACCTAAAACCTTGAGATATTAGCATGCGCTCCTAGGATATGTGCCACATTTTTAGGTCAACCTTCAGAACACTGCCCATAATCACCTGAAACTTTCCAAAATGAAATCAAACGTAATGACAAAGCCACTGAATAAAAAATCAATCATGAACTTGGCCTAAAGATTCCTAATCCATAACAAAAATTTTGTTGAACATATGTAATAATGCAAGCCACATGTCATGAATGCATATCTGATCATAAATTGATAGTATTCATTTGTGAATCATCGAGAAGGTTGAAAACCATCTCTAGCTAGTTCCAACAACACTTGTTAGTCTATATATACATCAACGATTCGATAACTTAACTAATCATGATAGGATCCATAGAAAACATATATCATATAACCAACATATAAACAAGAAATAACCAATGGAGAAACCATGGCAAATCAACCGTAATGTTGACACATAACTGATACAAGTGCTCATAAATCATAGTAGGAAAATAGTTCTTATTTGCATATGAAAATTCCAACCAAGGGACTTCCATGTACCACCGACCATATATTGGGCTTAACCAAATATATCTTTCAGCAAATCACCCTCACATAACATTCCAAGCACGGATGTGGGATCACATGGATTAAACCAAAACAAAACCAAACCAGGGCTTCTAGAGTCCAAATTGGCTCAACCCTCATCCACAATGATTCCACCTCTACGGTCCATAAATCACTAACATCAACCAAACCAGTCTCTACCGAAGTTTTCTAGGGCTCCAGGAACTAGTAACTCAATCCACATCCTTCTAGGGCTCTAGAGCGTTTGTTCCAACAATGGATCTATGGACTAGTAACTCAACCCACCAAGGTCTCCAGAGCATTTTTCTGACCAACAACACTAGGAAATAATAACTCGACCCAAATTGTTCTAGGGCTTCTAGAGAATTTTTTCCAACCGATAGCCATAGGGAACCTGAGCACCAATTAGAAACAAAACAACTGGGAAACCCACAACACCATGGCTATCTAGGAAATGGCAAGGGAAGGTTAAAACCATTATCACTCTAGGAAAATATCCATGTCAATGACAACACGTAACCAAAGAATCACATGCATATTCCATGCATCTGGAAATCAATAAGGAAACCACATTTGCAACCTATTACCTACAAATAAATCCAGTTGTAGTTGTCGATCTAGTTGTTTCCTTGTGCTCCCTTGCATTCCTTTGCCTTCTTTCTCCAAATCCAAGTGAATACTAGAGTTATCCAAGAATTCTCCAACAATGTTGTTAGTGTGCAGGAGTATGCGGGAATGAGAGAATGAAATGAGAGATCCAAATATGAACTAACAAAAGTTCTGAATTGATCCTCAAAATCCATTTTATCATTGAGGCCTCTATTTTCTTCATTTTCCTTTATTTTTCCTCTAATTTCCCTTGCATGAAAATACATTTCCCTTCACCCTCCTTTTCTCCTAGTTTCCTTTATTTTATTTGAATGTAGGCTTCTGTCGGTAGAAATATTTGAAAATAAGGCTTCCCGATCCATCACATAATTGAATACATTGTAACCATTTTTTAAACCAACTAATGTGGTTCATCATCAGGGTGATTTAGATGAAGAGAAACTGAACTGACGAGGGTATAAAAAGAGGGGGGAAGGCAACGTCAAAAGTCAATAAACTAGACATTAATAATTAACCATTAGAAACTAATCGCACATAAAATAATAATAAAAACAACAAATGATAATAATAAAATCATTAAAAAGAAAACAAATAATAAAAAAAATAAAAAGTTTAGGTAATAAGAGAATTAATGACAAAATAATAAATACTTAAAAATAAAAATAATAAATATTATCATATATATTATATTAACAAGAATTAGTGGTCAAAGATACAAAGAAAGAAAGAATAAATAATAATAATAACTTAATTCTAAAATAAAGCAATTAGAATAAATAAAAATAACTATAATATATATATATATATATATATATATATATATATATATATATATATATATATATATAGATATAGATATATATATATATATATATATATATATATATATATATATATATATATATATATATATATATATATATATATATGTAAATTTAATTAAGAGTAAATCAGAAATATAATTATATAAATTATACATAAAAGGGGGAATAGGGGCTGAGGGGTTGGAAGTAAATAAATTAAATTATTATAAAGAATAATAAATGAAAGAACAGGTTAAAATAGACATAAAAATAAAATAAAAATAATGAAAATAAAAATAAAAATAGAAGGGAAAGGAGGAAGGAAGGAAAAAAGGAAATTTTAATATGATCTAGCTAAAGCAATATAGAGCATGAATAAACAAATAAGAATGAAAATAGAAACCAAGAAAAGGAATGAGGGGAGACAATCAAGGGAGGAAATAACTAAAATATTGTGAAAGATACCTAAAGGAGAGAGTATGGATCCAATTTTTACTAATACGCTAGTCGTCATCACTGTTGAGATTGTTTTCCACACGTTTCTTAATCTTGATGGCTTCCTTGAACTTTTTGTGATGATAATGAGAAACCTTAGCTAGGATATAGGAATCCTCAATACATATGTGATGTGTAGTATTAACATAATTCTTAGCAAGAGTCAATGATCACGAGCAATTGTGCTTGGTGCCTGTAGCATGTTCTTGGATTCTTTGATTGATCAAATGACTAGTTTCACCTATATAAGGCTCCCCATAAGAACATGGGATCATGTAAACACTTTTAGAGTTAGAGCGATCGATTTGATATTTAAAAGACCAGGGGGAAGGTCAAGTAGTGATAAGAAGATTAAAGATTGAAGAAATATTATTCTTCTTAATAATTTGATACAACTTATCTGAGGTTCCTTGAATAAAATAAAGATTGATAGTGGCAATGGGATTGCTGGAATCATTTCTAATTCTAGGTCCTATAGATGCTTTGTCTACCTTTTGGAAGGATTTTAGAAGTTTGGGCTTACTATAACCAATGCTATTGAAAAATTCTAAAATATGAGCTTTTTCATCATTGATATGAAGATCATCATAAATCCTAAGGGATTTGGTAGCAAGTGTACTCAAAATGCAAAATTTATGGGATGGTTGATGATGGGAAGAGGCTTGGAGATATTTTTCAGTGTGAGTTTTCTTGTGGAAAATTTAATGGGAGATGGAGCCCTAATCCTTTCTAGTAATAAGGACATCAAGAAAAGGAATCTTGTCATTAACATTAATATCCATATTATATTTGATAAAATTAGAAAAGCTATTAAGATGTTGCTTAAATATTTCAGGCTTTTCCCAACCATGGGGCCAAATGAAAAAGGTATCATCAACATATATTTTCAAAAGATTTGGATGGAAATGAGTAGAAGGAAGGGATTTAGATTCAAAATCTTCCATGAGAATATTAGCCACAATAGGGGAGAGAGGGAAGCCCATTGCCACTCCATAGGTTTGCTCATAAATTTCATCCCGAAAGCTTAAGAAAATAGATTTTAAGAAAATTTAAACTAATTTGGTTGTATTAGGGTTAGTGATATTATTAATGATGTCAATAGCCTTGTTAATAAGAATCCTAGTAAAAAGAGAAACAACATAAAAATTGACCAAAATATCATTGGGCTTAAGCTTGCAGCATTTAATATCATTAATGAAAGACGATGGGTCCTTAACAAAAGAGTTAGAATTACCATCCAAAGGCTTAAGATTCAAGGCGAGATGCTTAGAAATAGGATAAGTAGGCCCACCAATTGTATTCACAATGGGTCTAAATAGAGTGACATCTTTATGGACTTTTGGAAGACCATATATATGTAGAGTGAGCATATTGCTTTCAATAAGATTTTTACTAAAGGTGCTACACACATTGTTAGACATGACAGCATTAGGGACCTCTTTAGGAATTTTTAAAAGAATTTTTTTCTAATCTTTTCATAGCTACCATTTCTAGTGAGGTGACCCAACATCTTATCAATGTAATCCTTTTTTATCAAGAATGGTAATGACACCACCTTTATCATCCTTAAGAACGATGATCTGTTGATTATTATTAATGGATTAGAGAGAAAGGAATTCATGCCTAGAGATATTACATTTGGGAGCTTTGATGTTGAGAAGGATAATATAACAATTGTATATAATAATTTATTTATTTTCATAAATAAAATTTCAATTATTTCTTCTTTTCCTTTGCCAGTTTCCATAGCCATTATTGAACCAAGTCATGCCCACTATGACATTTTTCCCATCATTCAACTTGGAATAAGTGTCCCATGACCTTTGTTTTATTTTATTTACATGGAAAATCAACTAGGTTTTGTTACATATACATGTAAGGGAAATTAGAGAGAAGTTAGAGGAAAATGAAAGAAAAGGAAAAAGGGAAAGGAAGAGGCTAGACATCAATGAAAAAAAGACATCAGAGAAATGATTCATAACTTTTGTCAATTTTATCTTTGGGTCAATTTCAAAAATAGATCTCCAAGAGGAAAGGGAGAAAAAACAAGGGAAAATAAAAGGAAGCAAAGGAAAAGCAAGAAGAAACAAAGAAAGCAAAGGAAAGAAAGGGAGCTCAAGGAGAATATTGGAAGAGAAGTTACAACAAGAAGATTTTGCAGGTAACAGGTTGCATGTGTGATTTCCTTGCCAGGATTTGAATGCATGGTGCATGCATTTGGTTTAAATGATTATTGTTTTCATTGGCATGGTAATTTCTTGTATCAAAAATGGTTTCAGACTTGTATTTCCATTTCCTTAATAGAAATGGTGTGATGGAATTCATTATTGGTTGAGATTTGGATTTCTGAAAGATTTTGGATCTGGGAGAGGTGGTCTCTAGAAAATCCCAAGGGTTGGGGGTGGATATGGTTTTCTCTGGGAAGCCTTTGAAAGGTGGGTGGAGACAGGAAAATTCCTCTGGGTATGGTGAATAAATTATGAGGCATCCAATCTTGTGTTAGTTTAGTGATTTCGAGACTCGTTTAGGTGAAATCACTGTGGTTGAGGGTTGAGGCGGTTTAACCTATTCAAGCCCTGGTTGTTTTTTTTTGGATTATCCCTTGAGATCAAACTTTCATGATTGGAATATGGAACGAGGGTGATTGGGTGAAAAAAATATTTGGTTCATCCTAATCTATGGTCGAGTGGTACGTGGAAGTCCCTCACTAATTTGGCAGTTTCATATGTATTTATGTATTGATTCCTATTGAGAAAAATGAGCACATGTATTGGTTATTATGTCTATTTTATGATTGGTTTGTCATGGGTTCATTCTGGGTAAATGCTAGTGATAAGCACGATTAAATGATGTGCTCTTGTTATGTATCTTGTTCATGATTCAACAAGTTATTGTATGGTTATATGAATGCGTGGGTTAACATGTGTTGTTGACAGTAGGTTGAGAAGTTTGTGATCCTTCTTGATGATTCTCTGGTGAAGAGAATGGGAAAATTATTATATATGCATTCATGACCTGCATTTACTACTTTTACCATATGTTTGATGAAATTTGTATCACATTTTTCATATGTTTGGGAAATTTCTAAGCCTAATATAGCTTATGTAGACTTGATTCTAGAAAGATCTGGGAAATTATAGGTAGTGGTTTGTAGGCTAGACCTGAAAATGTGGCACTGATTTCCTGGCCACATGGATAGTTCTAGTATTTTCTGGTTACAACTACACGAAGGAAGGCTTGCACATGTGGCTAGAGATTTCTAGTCATAGCCACAACTTGGCATGCATTCATATGGGTTGTGAGATTAGTTAAAAATAATTTCTAGAGCAGGTTCTGATCGCTAGAGGTTGCTGGTTGACATCTGGGTGATATTGTGTCCCTGAGAGGTATTAGTAAGTTTATATTTTATAGGCCCCACTTCCATATCTAGAACTTGGAGTTTGGGTCATGTCATAGTAAATCTCAACTCATATTTACCCTAGAGAGCTTGTAAAATTGGGTAAATGTGGGGTATGGTGTTACATTCTACATGAGTTACTTTCTTGTGAGTGTCTTCTCTCCATGTACCCTATGAGGAAGAATATTCATTTTCCCTATGTACTCTCCAAGAATGCTTCCTCCCTCAATTTTTTACATTCATGGATTATTTTTATATCATATCTACCCACGTTGGTCATATCAAAGACTTATAGTGAAGTATTCATGAGTTATATTTCCAACACTCTTAAGAAACCCCAACACTGCTACCTTGTTCCTCTTATTACTATTAGCAATTAATATCACACCTTCATGCAAAGTATTTTCTTAGGGAAAGGTATAAAAATACTGATGCTTATGACACTTAATTTTTCCATTGGAAACTAGTATCTCTTGAATTTCCCTTTGCTAGTTTCCATGTACTTATGGTTTCATATGGTTTATATCATATTAAGTATTCACCACTTCATTAGTTAATATTTAAAATATAATTACAACTACTCTAGATATTTTTCCCATTTACATTTACATGTCTATACATGGGTCAATAGCATGATTATGTATAATTACAATATCAATGAGGTTAAGTGATGGAGTGTTACACTTAGATTTGATATCGCTTTGTATCATAGCTCCAACTTTATCTCAAATAATTTTACATCTCTAGGGCATATCCACCTCGAGTTTTGAATGTTAGCTTTGATACCAATTTGTATTAGAGATCTAACTTTATCTCAAATAAATTTTATACCTTCTAGGGCCCATTCATTTTGAGTGTTGAACCTTGGCTCTGATACTACCTTATAACACACCCAAACCCCTAATTCTATTTCTATATTCTAGGGAATAATTAGGCCCAATATTCAAGGTACATTATGAAGATGGGGTTATATAAAAATCATCTTTCTTCCATAATATCTAATCATAATTTCAAAACTACTATTTTCTTTTTCTCATCGACAGCGTTTGAGTGATATAAATTTTATTTCAATCTAAACTATAGGCACAAAATTTTGCCCCTTTGAATTTTTTCCCTTTAATAAATACCACACCAACATCCATACATTCAACATTCGTAAAATGCAGCTTCCCTTTTTGTATGTAACAATATCACCTTGGTCATGTCTACTACCCAACTATCATATCATTTCCTCAATATATAGGGGTTTTATACCTGTGCGCATTCCAAATCTTCTAGTGCTCTATTATGATAATATACTAAAGGAATGAGGCTCTAATATGGTGATATGTTGTTGCACTAATAAAATGGAATTTCTACATTTATGATAGTCTAGTATGACCTGTGTTCTAAACCACTAATGTAGGCAATATGGTCAAAGTGTCAATATGTCAATATGGCTCCAAAAATTAATATGTTAATATGGCCCTAGACATTGATATTTCAATAAGGGAATGATCATACAAATTTTCTGATATGGACAATATAGAATATATCAACATGGATTACCAAGGGTTTGAGAAAATTATTATAACAGGAAAACTCCTGCAATAAAATGATGGGCTAATAAGATGGTGGCCAAATTCGCTTTCCACTTCATCACTCTACTAACCAATCAGAACCTACCACATGGAAAAATCCATCACGTCTCACATTTTTCCACTTGGCACATGGCATGTGTTGATGTTTCCATTACCACATCTCACTTCTGACATGTTCCATGTGTCACTTATTTTTTCATATTTGGTATTCCAAAAGGGTTGTATCTAGGTGATAGGTCGCATCCACATGGAATTTCCATTCCACTACTTGTGAAATCATCTTAATGTCATTCTTATATCCTATGAATTCCTACTAATTTGATCCTAAGGGTGTTAACTAAAAAATATGGTAATATAATTAAGGTCATCAAGTGATATTCCGTCACTTGGGCCGCAAAATATCATAGTTTCTCCATACATCATTCATTGCATTCATTCAACGGTCGATATGTTGGTAAACCCCGTCCATAGCTAGCTACTAATCCTGGCTCCCCTCATCCCATGCGAACAACCTAATATGAGCCTCCCTAAAATCCAATTTTCTAATTCTCTACCATTCTAATGGGAAAGATCATCCCCAAATTGTCAAGGGACTTATGGGCCAAATTTGACTCTATTTATCACAATGGTTCCATCGCCTTTAACAAAGAACCATGTTAGGTCCCTATAATACTAGTGTATTCCTCTTGTTGTTATTATTAGTGTAGTCCCCTATCGTTATTGTTGTGCCCATGTATCCCCCATGTTGTTATTGTTGTGGCCTATAGAAGCCCACTATTGTTATTTTTGTTCCCTTACATTAGAATTGTTATGTAGGCTCTGATTATATTGTGACCCCTTAGACTCCTATATATCCCAAGGAGGTATTATCATTTGTATCATCTGAGAATTATTCATTTATGTAATATAAAGGAGTTTTTTTCCCTCGAAGAGGATACTTTTTAATTCGTTGATCTATCTTTTCTACTATTTGGTGATCTGGTTGCATAACATTTGGTATCAAAGCTTTGGATTCTAGGGTTTTGCTTCTTGAAACTCATGTTGGAATGTTAGCTATAACGTTTTTCTATGATGCTTCAAATATGAAATTACAACCATGTAGAGATGAAATACTGGTGAACTTCGTGTATGAATTTCATATATTGGTTCACTATATTTCCTGAAATATGATCTGAGGAAATTAAGGTTTTTATAGGCTCCAGAATTAAATCTCAAATAAGTGACCTAGGGAAAAATGCCATAACTTTCTCTTTGAGCATTGGATTTGAATTTTGTAAGAAGTGGTTGAAATATAATAGACTATAGTTTTTTGTGTATCATTTTTTGGGTCCAAAGGTAAAAAATAAAAATAAAAATTACATGTGGAACTTTCTATAAGTACACTCTACAAAACCATTCAATAATTAGGTCATCGTGGTAGATTGGGGATAACTCTTTCTTGAAGAATCCAATCTCAGTCTGAAAAATATGGTTTCATAAAAAACCATGTTTATTGAGGAAATATTTTTAAAATTGATAGAATAACCATTATATTTAAGGATATATTTTCTAATTATAAATATGTGGCACACCATAATAACAAATAATAGAAGTGATCGTTTCCATTTGCATACAACATCCAAATTCATGAGATGAATGAAAATCCATATTCAAGTAAGTTATGATAAATTATCAACTCTTTATTCTTGTGAATTTGAACATATATTTAATGTGATGATAAATAATAGCTTTTAGCCCACAAATATATACACACACAGTAAATTCAGCTTGCCATTAAAACAAGAAGCAATGGATATAAATTATGTTTCATATACAATGGAAGATAATACACTTATTTGTTCCTCTTTTTAGCATTGGAAATTGAATAAGATACTACCGATGTCCACCCAACCATACACATAGTGACACTGCAAATTTCTTGTAGCTAACCACCATTAAGCTAGATCAAAAGTATGAAGGGTGATTTAGTGAGGGAATTCCACCCAAGGTTCCATTCAAGATATAAGGTATGTGTTAAATTGTAGAAATAAAATGCTTCAACTGACTTGTGCCTTAGTCAAATGGAGAAATTCGAATTTCCAAATCAACAGTGACTTGAGCTGCAGTTAGCAAGAGGGACATGGCCAAGTCACTTAAATCATTCAATTCGCATTTGGTGGCTAGAAGTAGAGTAGTGCATGAGTTGATTTCCAATATATAGCAACCTAGTGGAGTTATAGTTAGTGAAACTTAGTTATCTAAGCTCTAGTCATGAATAGAGTCAGTAGGAGTTCAATTGAGTAGTAGTAATTTTTATTAAATCAGTGATCTTTGAGTTAACTAATCAATTTACTAGAAATATCCCTAGTCATGCATGCAATTTGAATTTCCTAGTTGAGTCGAGGAAAAATAAATTATTGTAATTATCAGTGTATATTATTGAATTTATAGGTTTTGCATTGGAGTAGGTGAGAAATTTCTCTTGTATTTGTGCAAGGATATAATATATTTCCCTATTTTTTAGGACCTAATGTCCTCAAGAATTCTGCAAGGAAATAGGAGGAAGCTGGAGGCCTTTTTGGCTAAGTAATGGTCAGAACAAGTAGAGTAGGATGGTCAAAGTAGGAAGAGTAACATATTATTATTGCAGTCAAAGTTGAGCTTCAAGGGTTGAAGTGTCATTGTAATTGATAATTGTCTCATATGATATAATGCAAAATAGAGGATGGCTTTTTCCCAGTTGGTTTCCCTAATAAAAATACTATGTTCATTATGATAGAGTGATTGCATGTGTTTCTATTGTATGTTTTCCTTTACATGGGTTGAGTATAATAATTTTTTGTCTATTGTTTTTAGTTTGAATTCACTAGGAACTGTAAATTTTGAGTTATTTTTACAATATGAAGCACATTCTCCGTAAATCACAAGAGTAGGAAATATGAGTACTTCCCCTCAAGTACTGAATATAGGTTATGAACACATCAAAATATGTCCTACAGGGGCTTGCACAACACAAAGGGAAAACCATTCACCACTTCTTATGGTTCCCTAGGTGATCCTCCCTCTTTCTAGTGTAGCTTTTGCACAAAATAAGAAGACAAAAAAATTGTTCTTGAGTTACTTAACTCAGACTAAGGGATTCCTTAGCTAAAATAGTTGGGTTATTCACAAGAAAATTTATGGCTAACAATGGATTTTACAACACAAAAGGAGACCCCTTAACTACACATTACAGTTCCCTCAGTGATGTTCTCTCTTTATAATGCTTCTCATGCTTAAAATAAACATCCAGTTCATAGGTCTCTAGTTCAAAGTGGGTTTTAGAGATCACTAGTTTTAGGTGCATGAAATGCGTTCTATGATTCACATTCACAAATGATTTTTTTTCATCGCCTTAGATATTGAAATTTCCCATTCACTACATAATTCTCACCCCCATGAGAATTGCATCACATATGAGGGGTCTAGGGTCCCTTAGTGAGCTGCGAAGTCAACTAAGAACTTGCCACATGATATGTAGCCCGTGATTGAGCATAGTTTGGTACCTCATTCCCATATTTTGGAGGGGATAGTCGACTAGCCCAGTTGATTTGACTCAAAATAATTGTATTATAAGTTGGTCAACTCTCCATTCAAGTCGACCAACCAAGTAAGTTTTGTACATTTGGTTCAAATAGTTACATTATTGTAACCATATATATATATATATATATATATATATATATATATATATATATATATATATATATATATATATATATATATATATATATATATATATATATATATATATATATATATATATATATATATATATATATATATATATATATATATATATATATATATATATATATATATATATATATATATATATATATGTATATATATATATATGTATATCTATATATATATGTATATATATATATATATATATATGTATCTATCTATATATATATATATATATATATATATATATATATATATATATATATATATATATATATATATATATATATATGCGCGCGTGTGTGTGTGTGTGTGTGTGCAAAGACAAGAGAAGAGAGACAGAGTAGAGGAAAATCAACAAATCAAAAGTTATATTACATATCCTAAACAACCAATCAATACTAATACTTATATTTGAGTGCAAACATATATATATATATATATATATATATATATATATATATATATATATATATATATATATATATATGTTTGCACTCAAATATAAGTATTAGTATTGATTGGTTGTTTAGGATATGTAATATAACTTTTGATTTGTTGATTTTCCTCTACTCTGTCTCTCTTCTCTTGTCTTTGCATTGCATGTGATATTTAGTTAGTTTTTGTTCCTTCCTACTAGAAACCAATGCATATTTTCTATAAGATTACAAGATTGGTTCCATTTATAGTAGTATTTCCTAAGTACTCATAAATTCTTCTTTGGAAGAGACACAATAGTGGTCACAAAAAAATAATAATAATTACCTAAATAATTATGTCAAAAAAAATATATTGTTAGTTGTAGAAGCTAGAGTGCACTTCTTTGCAAAAGTGAATGAAATATTTATCGAAGTATCCCCTACAAAGATAAATAAATTCCTCTACCACATTACGTTTAGTATGAAAATTATTAGTAGATGTACCAAAAATGATTCACTTAAGCTGTTAGTGACATGCATGCCTAAAAATAGAAGATAATTTCTTCTATGCTTCAGATCTACAATAAGACATGAGAAAACCTTGTAACAAAATATATGATGCAAACTGAAAACATATAGTAGTAGGAAATTGAACTGTAATAACCAAATGGGGGACTCAAATGAATAATAATTTTATTAATACATCTGGTGAGGAAGATTTACAACATGGGTCTATGGACGCCCATTCGTGGGATGTGTCCTTTTATGCCTTATGCTTCAGCAATGTTTCTCTCCCTCAATATGTAGAAAACCCAAAAGAAATTTGGAACTCAAATGAGGGATCGAATGTTATGATATGATAACGGTGAAAATTATAATGATCATGGTGAAGAATGAATGGAAAACCCTTTATTTATAATAAAATATTGAGCCAAATTAGGAATTTTAAAATAATAAAATATTTTTGACTAAATCAAAATCTAGCCATTCTGAATAATTTATTATATTTTTGAGAGGAAAAAGATATTCAAAATGGTCAAATATCTTTATTTAGAAAGTGGTTGAAGGAATTAACAGATAAAAATGATTTATTAATCACTTTGTGAGAATTAAGAAAAATGTGAACTTGAAATAATTATTAAGTAATAGTTTAACAAATATCTCAAAAACAAAAATTAGTAAATAAATAATGATTTTTTTAATTATTCCAAGGTGATTAATTCAAAGGTGACAAAAAATAATTATCAAATAATGATTTAATAATTATTCCTAGTGAATATTAAATAAATAATGATTTATTTAATTATTCTCATGGGGTTTTTTGAATTTTAATGAGAAATAATTTTGGAAAAATGGTTTTCCAAATTATCTCCTATGCTGAAAGTGAATTTACCATGGTAAAATTAATCCTATGTTTTGTATTTCGATCCATCTAGTGATAAATGGATAGGTGATCATTTTTTGGATTATAATATATTTCCCCCCAACATAAGAGTATTAGGAGCAAATCATATGATCAAAATGTGTTGTAGGTTCCACTTTCATGAGACGTTGAAAAGGAGTTTTGTGTGTGTGTGTGTGAGAGAGAGAGAGAGAGAGAGAGAGAGAGAGAGAGAGAGAGAGTTGAAGCGAGACAAGGAAGGACTAGTAATGGAGGGGGTGAGACCTACTAATTTGATATAAGTCTCCTTTTATTTTGGAGAAGTTGTAACATAAAGGGTTTTTATAACTTAGATATTTATAAAAGAGTGTATAAGAAATAGCAAACAAAAAATAGAATAAAAGAAAGAAAATATGAAAATGTTAAAAATATATATATATATGAAAAGAACCCCATGAAAATAAAAATAAGTGTACAATTGAGGAAGCTCAAATGCCACTTGAAATAATTCTTGTTTGAATCATATAGTATAATGATGATCAAATGTGTTTAAATTTATGTTCTGAGATTACGAAATAATTCAACCAGACTGTTTAATCTTGGTTGAAATTAGAACATAGGATAGATTAGAGAAAAAAAATGATCAAAGCATCTAATCTTGGTCAATTTCATTTTATGCACTAGAATAAGGTTAAGAGTTACTGTAGGAAATAAAAGAAGGAATGCTAGATCAAATGTGCGCTTAGGGATTTAAATTATGCTTTGATATCTTTATATTAGTTAAGTAAGAAACTAATCATGTCTTTTAAACATGATTAGAGAGATGTAATAAGCATTAAACATTATTTTTATTATAACGTCAGGAGACGATTTGATCCTTTGTCGGTTTGTAATATCCAATGGGAACTTTTCAACGGTGATGATTTTCCCTGCTTGGATCAACGACAGGAAAACCACTTCGCACCCCCCTAATCCCATTTCTCGTTAATGCCAAGGGGGGTGGGGGGATCCAAAAAGTGATATTTCTTTTCCTAGGCCCCAAGCAACATGGAACCCCCTCATTATTTAGCACCCCCCTCATCCAAATCTGCTTACCATTACCCCCCCCCACCCCCCCGTCCAAACATCCGCCTATCAGTCCTCTACTCCCACCAATGGTCACCACATCACCTCCCGCACTTTTCCTTCTACTAATCATATCACGCTACTTGTCAATCTATCATTCGCTCACATCCTATTCCTGTTAGCATTTTCCCGTTATACACCATATCTATTGCAAATTTTCCCATTGCCCATTAATACACCTTAACCTTGTTCTGTAATGGCTTTAACCACAATGGAAAGTGATCATCGTGTCTATAAAATCACCTTGACTCATTTCATGCAACTCTCCTAGATACTTTTTTATTGTTTTTAAATTGCAGGTACTATTTTAAGTTCTCACTACCCCTACTATTTAACACCTATCAATTTCATCAATTCGGACCCCAGGAACCTTTGACAGAGATTCATTTCTTATCCAGGTACCTCTTCAAGACAAAGCTCTGTCCTCTGATATAATTTTCCTTCTCAAACTCCTTAGTCATGGAACTAAAGGGAAGAGCCCAATCTTCTAGTAGTAAATCAAGGCATGAAGATAACCATAAAACCTTTGCTACCCTATACTTAGATCACATGCCATTAGCAGACCAATATTTCAACATTAATGACACCAAGTATTAATTTGACCAATTCGAATTACATCACTGGTTGAAGAGAAATTACCTAGAACAGAAATATGACATTAATCTTTCGGAATCCATGTTACCTGTGTTTATCTTCCTAAAGACACATTATTTCCCTAATCTGGTCATGTGGTGTCAAGCCAGATACAATCCAATGCAAAGAACCATTGTGGCTCAAAATGGAGAAATTATGATCTCAATTTCACCTAAAACCATAAACCAGATGTTGTTGATTCCTAAAAATGACTCCCTCAACCATTTTTCTGCAGTTGTTCTTATGGACTTATATCATAAGATCACCTTTCCTCAGAGAGCCCGGATTTTCAAGATTTTTCTTCCTGAAGATTCTCAGCTTCCCAAGAAAAATCCACTTATCCAACTTCTATTTTCCCAGAGAAATCCAAACAGATAATTGCCTTAGTTTATTTTCTTTTAGGGTATCCATTAAACTAATTGGTAGATGAACCTATTCTAGGATTTCTATCTATTTTTTCCAATGAGCATAATCCAACATTCATGTTCAATTTTAGCCAATTTTTTACTGATAATATGCGTGAGCAGATGATGAAGATTACTACAAAAGGAATGTTTAATTATGCACCTATATAATTCTATATGTTTCTTTTTAAGCAAGGAGATAAGTTTCCAATAACTTTACATAAGAAAGATGATCAAGGCATCAACCAATCATTGATACAGTGGACTTAATTAGTCAAGAAAAATTCAATAGAGTTTAATTTTGCGGGCTTCATAGATAATTTTTTTGATACAGTTGCAGGGATCCTTAGCAGTAAGAGTGAGCCAAGAATTAGTTCAGAGATTAAAATGTTTTTTCACTTGAGTGAGCAGACAAATACTGGAGACTGGTATTTATACCATAATTATATAGAGATAAGGGTATATGGATGTGATATGGCTCCCTACAAGTTGCCTAAATATGTTCCAATGAGGATTTTCTATTTGGAATATATAAGGAAAATGATCAATATGGATGAAATCCAGTTTGTCTCAGGTAAAGAAAATCGCAATTCAAGATCAAGACTCAAGTAGGACCATTCATTTTTAATACTAGAATAGCAGGAGATGAGGCACACTCAATCCTCAAGCAATTCAACTTTCATCCTAATTTCATTTGGTCATCTGATACATTTAGCATTGCTTCTAATTTCAAGGTGGAACTCATAACCAAACCTTATAATCATACCCCCAGACCAGATATTGAGAAGTTTATGAATCAAGACTAGTGGAAGGAAAATACACTACAAGAAGAAGAAGAGTAGATTTTTTTTACAACCACCCTCCACCCTCCAGTACCTCAAGATAAACAAGGAAAAGGGAAAAGAAAAGAAACTTCATCTCCACCATGTACATAAATAAGTGCTCAAGAATTAATCATTCAAAAGAAAAAGAAGAGGACACGTCTTAAAGATGTCACCATTCAGACTGAGGAAGTAAAATAGAATATTGTAATGAGTGGTTTACAATTTTCCACGGGGTTAGAGGAACACCTCCCTAACACCTCATCCTCCTCCACCTCACATAATCCTTAAGACAAATCACAGTCAATTGAATTGGGTGAACATGATGCTCCTAATATTTTCAACAATTTTTTGCAGATTATGTAGAAAAATGAAACACTCAAAGCCATCACCTATGCTCAATTTTGGAAGAATGCTTATACTTCCCAGCATATGTTGTTAACAACATTTGATAGTGAGAAAGGAATCATGCGAATGGAATTCTTACAGGCTCATGTACCATCTCCAAAAACTCCTCCAGATTATAAGAATACTATCTTCTCATTCGATGCAAAGTTAATACATCCCATTGATCAGGATATGCATAGACAGTATGGAGAAATGATTTTATCCACCATGAAAAATACTTCTATAGAACTGTCAAAGTTAAGTACATCTCTCGCAAATGTCCAGACACAATTAAAATTGGAGAAAATTTATTCATTAGCAAAGGACACCAAAATCAAGACATTGGAAGATTTGGTGATCAAGTTGGGTTATGATCCTAGTGATGTCAAAGAAGTTGAGGAGATCATCAAGAAAAAGAATGGATACAAAGAAGCACTCAATAAATAGCTGAAGTTACCTTCTATAGAGTATCCACAAACAAAAGAGATAGAATAAAGTGAGTAGTATAAAGAATACATGCTCAAATTGATCATTGATCCAAATATACAGATAAATAAGATGGAGGAACAAATAGGGAAGCTACTTAAGGAAAAAGAAGAGGTTGCACAATTTACTGTAGCTCCAGTGACAGCCATATCAATTATAGTTGCAGGGACAGTAGGGGAGTCTACATCAGTGCCATATGATTTGAATAAAGTTGTGCAAGACTTATCTCTTGAGAGACAAGAAAATGATAAGCTCTAGCATAAGCTAAGAAACCTAGAAGCACAAAAAATATAAAAATGATACCCTCTTGGTCGAAGAGATGCAAAAATCTCCTCAAAATGCTAAGAAGATAGATCAATTAGAAAATCAGTCACTGATGGCTCAAACCTTGGCCCAATCTAAGGAAAGATTTTGGGTGGATATCAATCGTGCCATAATTGAGGTTTGACCATCCATTCATATTATTTTTTAACAAGAAGAGTTAATTGACAGGTGCCAAACAACAATTGAACAAGTCAAACCATCATTGGGGTAAGAACCAACTGAGGCTACATCTATGATCAAATTGTTGAACTCAAATACTAGAGTAGAGTTGGAGGAGATTCAAATTTTTGATAGGACAGAGACAATCCTGTCACACGGAATCAGTCAAGAGTGCGGACACAACCGACCTTCCTAGAAGTCTAAGACATTCTAATGACAAACAAAACAAACTGGAGCTATCCTTCTCTAAACATGCATTATGATATGAGAAATCAAATGTTTCGTTCTTACCTTTGTCCAAACGCTGTTGTAGAAGTCCAAGCTTTGTTGATCTGGGTGAGCTCCTCCTTTTCTCCAAAACCTGCAATCACCAACAGTCAAACAATTAAATAGCACCTGATTATAACATAAAACAAAGCATATTCAACATATAGACCAAGGAGTACATAAAATAACCCATAAACAACAAGTTATTGAGAAGAATGGACCAATTTGCATTAAAGGTAATCAAAAGGAACCATTACAACCTGAGCCTTGGTGTTGTGCAAGCTCCTTCCAGGGTCCACAAGAGTCTTCCTCTACTTTGACAAAGCTCACCCACTTCCAAATAGAACAAGCAAAGATGGCAATCTCTCCTCACAAGCTTCTAAATGGGAGTCCTAATTCCTGCAGCATTTACCCTTAGAAAATGTATAGCTTCAACCTCTCCTCCTTCTGGCCCAATGCCTGTATTTATAATGCTCAAGAGGAGGTTAATCAGGTCCACCATCAATGGGATAATCCCCTCTTTGGGTGGGATAGCTCCCTTATTGATGGGATAAGTTCCTCTTTGATAGGAGTGCATGAACCATCTGGAGGCGCCCAATACACGTCGAACAACCTTCTAGAATGCTCTAGAAATGACCACAAGTAACTTTTTAAAGATGAAACTTGCGCATTCTAACCTTTACAGGGGGACGCACCTGTCCCTTTACATACAGAGCGTCTTTGGACGCAGCTTTTGTGAACATTGGGAGCGTCCCCACAGGTAAGGTTGAGAGAACCTGCGTCCCCAGAGATAAATACATTTATACAAGACTTTCTCTCTTTTTTGAAGTTTGACATGGAGAGCAGAGGCATAAGACTTGCCTAAGAGGGTAGCATGACTGTTGATTGAGCCATACTAACTGTAAATAGTCATGGTGACATTTTTTAGTGTAACAAATCCTATAGATCAAGAAGGTATTGCGGAAAGGGAACTTAATGACTCAGTTGGAGACTAAGTGTCAATCTCTGGAAAATGTTGTCCATAGATTTCATACTAAATTCAATTTGTTGAATCAAAGAGGAATGTTAGGGTTAGCAGCACCCAATAATGGATCAATTGGCTTGGAATATTATTGTGAGAACCTTTACACTATTACAATAGATACATCCAAGTTTGTAGGTATTAAGGGACATGTCACAGGTAAAGCATTCATTGAATCCTTGGAGCTTGATTTAACTATCAAACATGAAATGAAGCACATTTTCATCAACAAGCCAACTTTCAAAAAATATACTGAAGTAGATGAAGTTTATAGAAAGCTAATAAATCTTTCTATGCCGAATGATGAAAGGTGGGATGAGTTATGTCATACTATAGAGTAATAACTTTTATCTCCAATAGGAAGATAACAAGAAAACATTTTGGGGCCAAGTCATCAACAGTTTCCTTGAAGATAGTGCTAACAACCTCATAAGTTTAAGCATTCCTACATTTTTGTACTATTTTTGTAATCAATTAGATGTTTCTAGAATCCAATTTTTTGTCAAGTAGCAATTTGATGTATTAAGGATTGAACCCTTGGATGAGTTTTCTAAAACTAGAATTGTATTAGACTGAAATTGCTTCACATTAATGAAAGGATTCTGGATTTGCTTCAAAAATATTGTCACTTTGTGAGTTTGTCTTATGTTTTCACTTCATTTTGTTACTCTACATGTATTTAAGTTTTTATGAAGAAAATTGGGTAAGAGAAGACTTAATATCAGTCGATCTTAAACCCCCTCTAAAGTTATAATCTATTTTAGAGATTTGTTTATAGTACTATTTGTCTTTATAAGCTCCTCTACATTTATAAATTATCAACCATATTCATAAGATTAAATATATTTTGTTTGGCTGTAAACATTGTTTAATTGCATGCTTTCTTATTATTAACTAAAAATTCAGTTTGAGTATTTAGGAAATCATACTCTCTTACATTTCTTCCTTTCCACACACTTTTAAATCAAATTATTGTTCAAAGGTAAAGGATCAACCCTTTATTAATATTTAGTATTAATAAGTTTTAAACACCTGCCTTAATATACTCATAACATTGGTCATCTAAAAACTTTTAAAACAAAAAAACATTTTATATGCTTTGACATAATTAATTAACCTAGAATTATCTCAAAGGACCACATCAGATTGGCATCATTGTCGGGGAATGAAAATTGAATTATTTTTCCCTAGGGAAATTATATAACTTTTCCTTTAAAGTGAATAAATGACCAGTAGGTTGAAATATTTCACCTGGAAAATTCACAAACCCAAACTGGCTCCTTCAAGACACACCAGGTCTCATTCTGATTCTAAAAATGTTTCTCCATTATCTGATCCAGAGACACTGGTAAGGGAAGCCTGTTTAAGAAGAAGACTTGAAGCTTCTTCCTCTTTTTTGTACCACTACAACCTGAGGATATTTCAACCTCTAATCCCTTTAGGTATGTTCCATCTCCTTTAGATTTGGTTGACTTAACACCTAGGGTTTTATATCTACTATCTAAAGGAGTTGATTTGTAGGCAACTCTTTTAGTCCATTCACTAGAATCATATCAAGTTCCTGAAATACCTTTAGATTCACCTAAGTCAGAAGAATAATTGAATGTAAATTTACCTGAGTTAAAACCTATTGATCTTATCTCTCCCACTATTTCTATTTTTCCATCTACTTTTTCCCAACCTAACAAAACTTTTTTTGTATGTTCAAATCCTTTGTTTGAAAACAAATAAGTATTTGAAACATAGGTCCAAAAGTTAGTTATCAAAACAACTTTAAAAACTTTAAGAAATCCTCCACTCCCTTTTCCTCCTCCACCTACTTTTACACCTCCATCTTCACCTACAACTTCATCATCCTCTACCTCATCTACTACCACATCTTCTACTGATTCATATTCATCTTCAAGTATGGTTGCTGTTCAACCTATTGTTCAATATAGGTATGCTTCTTTACAACTTCCTAATATACTCAATAATTTTCCTGAAGAAACTAGTTTGTTAGATGAAGAACATTTAGTTGCCTTCTTGGAATTTGTTGACAACATGAACATTGAATATGAAAATGTGTATATGAGATTGTTTGTTCAATCACTAGAAGGGAATTTCAAAATTTGGTTTAGACAAATTAGACCAAATTCTATCCAATCTTGGAATGAATTAACTACCATATTTAAGAATAAATGGGGGGTTAATAAGGATCGTATTTATTTTCTCAAATAATTTGAAGAACTCAAAAGAAACCATGGTGAGCCAGTGGCTGATTTCATAAAGAGATTTAATAAACTTTATCATAAGATGCCACTTGACTACAAACCACCAGTAGCAACAACCAAAGTTAGTTTTTCTAAAGAATTTTAAGATGATTTTGCAGTTATCCTTAGGGACAGAACATCTCATACCTTAGAATACATGCAAACAAATGCCATAGAAGTTGAAGCCAATAGGTTGGTATCAGCTAAACATAAAGCTAAGGCAGAAAGAGATGAAAGGAAAATGAAAACCAAGGAAGAATGTTCTTCCTCAAAAACTAAAAATGAAGATCAAAATATAGATGGAATCACTTCATTTATTAGAAACCTTTCAAATAGAATTTCAAAAATAAAAGCTCAACTTAGAACAATTCAACAAACTATTGCAAGACCTCAAAATTAATTTAGGACAGCTCCCCAACCACAAATCTTATAAAGACCAAATGTTAATCAACAAATTCAACCTCCATTACTGATTGATGATCAGCAACCTGAAGGCACTAGTCCTTTGATTACTAAGGATATCAATAATATTGATAATTCATATGTCCAAAATTTTATTGTCTCTCTTCCTCTAAATCAATATTCTCAGCAAGATCAAGAAGACTAACAAGTTTCAAAATATCAAGCCTTTTGTGAGTTTTTAATTGCAAAAAAGAATAAAAGATATGATTTAAGACCAAGGTCAGGGCCTGGTAGACCTCAAAAAAATCCCATTCTAAATGAACCACAAATTAAATCTACTGAATCTCAAACAACAACAATCCAACTATTAAATTAGCCAAATGAAACAACTTCAATTGAAAAAAATGTTTTAACCACTTTTAATGTTCAAAAGGAATTAGAAAGAGTCAAAATAGTCATTCCTTTGTTTTAACTTTAAGAGAATCCATGTTATAAAAATAAAGTTTCCAAATGGATCCATTCATCAAGTGTTGATGCTGAGGGATATGTAAAAAAACTTACAAGATGAAAAACCTTTAGTAGTCTTTGGTTCCATCTCAGATATGATTTATTAAAATGTACCACCTTTCTATGTTATTGTTGCGAACGGGATCCCTAAAGGGAAATTTTGGGGATAAAAGCCCATGTTTGAGTCAAATTTTGTAAATAAAATTGTAAAGACTCCGCATTTTTTCGTCACGGAGTGTGAAGGTGTCATAAGTCAAAAAGAGTTGTATGCCCTCAATTTTGCAAAGTAAAGTTGGCTGCAAAAGATCTACCCATGGTTTGCGGACCATGGGATTCTATAAAAAGAGCTAAGCTCTGAGTAGTTAGAACAATCAACCATGTAAGAGAGTCATAGCTCTGAAGTAAGAAGTCTATGTTTTGGGTCGTAGCGTAGGTAGAGGATCTGTAAATGAGTGCACAGAGGCCTAGGGTGGAAGTTCGCAGCTGAGTGCGTAGACCCCTGCAACTTTGTGTGTATGGAGAATAGAGTCTGTAATCACTTGGAAGATATCAATAAAGAGAAGTATTCTGCAATTTTTGTTTCTTTGTTCTGATTAATGCATCTTATCATTTTATGTATGAATTTCCTTTATAATGCTTATGTGATGCGTGAATGTGTATGATTATGTTGGATGAATGAATGCATATAAGAATATTTGTTTACGTGATGCTAACTGTGAGTATCTAATAAGACAAGTAATGCACTTGCACTAGTTTTATAATATGCACGGTATGCTGCCATAGTAATGTGAAAAGTACTTAAGTTGCAGGTTAGGGCTGCACGAAGGGAAATCGTACCCTTTTGTGGAGGTATTGAAGGATGGAATAGAGGGCTCGTCTGGCAAGCCCTAGAGAGAAGTGACCTGTGTGAAGGCGGGAATAAAAGGAATAAAGCAACATCACAACCATCTCACGGTGCGGAAAATTGGTTCCAGCATCCGCCCATATTGCTTCGGGTGAGACTTCGGTCCATGCTTCGCGGGCTAATGCCAAAATGGCTAGTAGTGTAGGGATTTGTTTGGCTAATTAATGTTGAACCTGAGTGAGGCCCTCTCAAACCCAAAAAATGGTTCCATTGCTGAGACCCAGAATCTACATAATAGATGTGTGTTGTCATATCACTAGAATCTGACTAAGAAAGAGATTGGAGACTGGTTGGATACGAAGATCCATGAATTCGCGATGTAGGAGAACAGAAACCTACAACTAAAAAAGGAATAATGGTTGGACAGGTACCTGTATATAGAGATCCACAAGATCTTTTTCTGCTCCTTCTCGATTGAGCTATACGAGTGGATCGCGAAACTAGAAGATAGCTAAGGAAGGTGGAAACTTGACGGTCCTATTGTGTGGACCCCGGAGCTAGTGCAAAGGTTGGAAGCATCAGAGGATAAGATCACATGCACTATCAATCATTGGCTTGATCGCGTCATAGGAGGATTTGCAACTGAATTTGCGGTTGACACCTCAGTCAGCTACAACAAGGCAAAGCGACACTTTTTCAAAGGGCCACGAGGTAAGTATGAAAAATCTTTGAATACCTGGATTAAAATTCTATTGTGCAAAAATTGTTTATGCAACTACCTTGATGTTCGAAGCTACATGAAGCAGAAAAACATACAGAAATGAAGGAAAGAAGGGTCTTGAATATAGTCCATTGATTTCACCTCCGCAAGGTGATGAAGAAGGGATAGTGCAAGTTTCTCCGCGAAGTGTTATTCAGTTAATAAGGCAAGGATTCCCATGAATACCACCACCACTTACACCACCTTCAACTTCACCACCATCACCTATGACTTCACCTGTTCCGCCTTCACCTCCACTGTAATTCAGTATGGAAAATTCAGTGAAGCTGCCTTTGTTCAAGGGCTTAGGGAATGAGGACCCAGACCAATTTTGGTTCATTGTAAAAGTTGTATTGGAAGCTCAGGGCATTACAAATGATAGCATGAAGAAGGCGACATTGGTTAGTGCTCGTAGGATGACATGATAACATAGTATATCAAGTACGCTAATGATAACCTGAATGCTGGAGTAGCAGATATCCCGACAACACTAAATAGAGAATTCAGTAGGCCTAAATCTAAAGAAAAGTCGATTGTAGGGTTGAAAGAAATCCTGATGCAACTAGGTGAGACACCTTGGGAACTTGATCAGAGGTTGAAGTGTACAATCCGTGAAGCTAACATGAACCAAACAGATGAAAAGCATCATGAATGGTTTGTGGCTTCACTCCTACCACACTTAAGGGTTTCTATCACAACAAAAGATAATGACTCAGGTGGAGGCCTTGTAGATTGCAGTGAGACTGCATGAGACCCTGATGTAAGATCCTAATCTGGGGGTTCAACAAATCCATGTGTAGTTGAAACATCAATAGAACTTATCCTTCTTTATGCGCTAAGGTTCCTCCTTCATTCAGATCTAGATCTACACCATAACCCCAATCACAAATATTTCAGATCTAGCACTTATTAGATATTCAATTGATTCAGATTGATTGCCTTGCCAAATGATCTCCTTCCTCTTTTATAGTCTTAGGCCTTTCACAATACCACGGTCCAAAACCATAATAACACAATACCATGAACCAAATACTTGGGGTCAACACTTTTGGATGCAATACCATGGACCAAAACCATAGGATAAAAAACTATCAGACTAATACCATGAGCCAACCATGAAAGTGCGTGAACTTTTCTCTTCATGAAAGGAGCTTTTCTCTGCATGAAAGTGCGTGAAATTTTCTCTATATGAAAGAAACTTTTCTCTGCATGAAAGTGCGTGAACTTTTATTTACATGAAAGAACCTTTTATCTTCATGAAAGTGCGTGAACGTTTCTCTACGTGAAAGAAACTTTTATATTTATGAAAGTGCGTGAACTTTTCTCTACATGAAAGAAACTTTTATCTTCATGAAACTGCGTGAACTTTGTTGCACTATAATTTATCATCTGAGGTGAGTGGGTTTCCATCAAGTACAACATATGTATCATAATGCCAACACATGTTTTCGTTGGGATCTTCATCGCTGGGTTCATATTTCATCATTTGGATGTTCTGAGTCGAAGGGTTGGAGTACCCCTTTTTCGCGCATCTGTGTGATGAACATAGGAAAATCCACTTGTTCATGATCAAACTGAGCATAGTACAAATAAGATATCCTCGTTGGACTGGTACAATCATGGGTGTAGTGCTTTGGTCCTCCGTAATTGTAACAAATCAATGGTCTGCATCCCCTTCCAGGTCCCATTCCTCCTCGTCCTCGACCTCGTCCCTGAAATCCAACACCCGCCATCCCTGTAGTTGGGTCAAGGCCCTGCATTTATGTTTGCATCCTATATGTTGGAGTCTGATACATCATTAGCTCATAGCTATGACAAGTGCACTTTTCGTGTCCTACCAAACTACAAAACTTACAAAACAATTGTTGTGGGGTCTAGGTATACTTCTGCAACAAGTGACAATTGTTTGTCATGTGTTTTCCTCCTACCTGACAAATCTCACACCATAACCCAGGTGTCACACTCAACCCTGCTTGTGCTTCTGCTCTCAATGGCATTGGCCCCTCTCTTGCCAAATATTTTGTGAATATGGGACAATAATCCTTGTTGCGGCCCTGGCCTTTACATTTTATGCACCATACCTCTTCGCGCACTTCTAGCCATGGTGCCTTGTCCTGCTTCAAACTCTTCATCTCCAAGCATAGTTTCTGTATTTGCACGTGGATTTGTTGAACTCCCAACCCAGGATCTTGTATTGGAGTTTCATGCAACCTCGTTGCCATTTCTAATGCTTCCACCTAGGTTGAAAGCTTTTGTTGGGACAGTGTCGTCCTCAGGTGCGGTGTCAGGGATGCCACAAACCATGTGTAGTGTTGCGCATCTGTGAGTGTCATATTAGCCTCGCGAACTGTACTCTACAATCACTGATCCAGATCCCATGGAGTCTCGCCCAGGAGCATCATGATATCTTTGAACCCAATGATTAATTGCATCTCAGATTTTGGCTGGCTAAATTCTGTGTTCAACACATTTTGGATCTTTGCTATCCTTGCATTTGTGTGATCACTAGAGTTCTTGATATACCACATCAAGGCATGAAGTGTGCTTACCAATGTAGCCTTCTTAATGTTATCATCTGTGATCCCTTGTTCTTCCCACACTACTCTTACCACGAACTAGAACTGATTTGGGTCCTCATTTCCTACTCCTCTAAATACGAGTAGCTTGACCACACTCGCCATGCTGAATTGTGAGGTTAGTAGAGGTGGAGTGGGTGAGGGGGGAGGTGAAGGAGGTGAAGCGGGAGGTGGCATGGGTGGAGGTGGTGACTGTGAATACGCTGCTTTATCAACTGGCCCACACTTCTCGGAGAGAACTGAGCAAGCTCTTCCTCGCTTTCTCACGACGGTGAAATCAGGGGACCTTTTTCTAATTCCTCACTACCTCTGTAGATCTTTCTGCTTCGCATTGTTCCAAACATTAATGTATTCGCATAACCGTCTTTTCACATAAAAATATCTTAATCTAGATATTCAACGATTTAATGTTCTTACCTCGCGGTCCCTTGAGAAATCATCGCTTTGCTTCGTTGTAACTCATATTTGTGTCAATCGCAAAATCAGTGATGAATCCTCCTATTATCTGGTTGAGCCAGTGGTCCACAACTCTTGCAATCTTCTCTTCTGATGCTTCTAATCTGCACACCACCTTTGGAGTCCACACTATTGGTTGGTCGAGCTTGTACCTTCCCTGACTATCATCTAATTTCACGATCCAATCATATAGTTATGTTGGAAAGTATGCAAAGAAAATCTTGTGGATTTCCGTATACACATAGAGATCTAGCCACTTTTTCTTAGATAGCTGTGGAGTTTTGTTTTCCTGTGTCACGAACTCGTGAATCTTCTGATCCAACCACTCTTCAATTTCCTTCTTCATGGGATTCTAGTGTTCTGAAATTAGACATCCCTTAGGCAGATCTCGGTCTCGACAATGGAACCATTTGTTGGCTACTTGGGAGTTAACCCAGGTTTAGCAGTGAGTTTAGCCAAGAAAATCCCCGTACTACTGGCCCTTTTGGCAACAGTCCATGGAGCGCAGATTGAGGTCTCACACGAAGTAGTATGGGAGGGTGGTGGAACCAGGTTTCAACACCCTAGGGATGTCTTGATGTGGGCAATCAGTGCCCGATCTAGCCTTCGCACTCACCAGTTTCTGGTGTTTTGTGGAACCGCGTAGCCTCAACCACAGTGTGATCCAAGTTAATTACCTAGTTAATCCTTAGTTAGGGCTTGTTTGTTAATTACTAAGATCTTCTTTAATCATAGACATACATATAAGTGCACGTAGATAAGGAAACAAGTATCATCAACACATAACATTCAATATGAATCAGATGTGCAATATAACAATCAACTGATCTTTATTATTAATATCTTCAAAGCTTGATCCAATACGGACTCGACTCCTTCCCGCGCACACAGCGGCAGGGGTTTGCGCACTTAGCTGTAGACTTTACTAGGCCTCTGCGCACTTAGCTGCAGAGCCTCTACCCTCTACTATAACGCAAGAGTTGGACTTACAGACTCAGAGCTATTTCATCACCTAAAAACTTCATAAGACTTGAGACTGCCTTCTACCCTTAGAGCCTCGCTCTATTTATACAATCCCATGATCTGCGGACCATGGGTAGGCCAACACACTCTATATTAGATTTACAATATTTTAGGGCAGACTAGCGTAGACTCTTCCATTCCATGCCCACATTTTGCAGGGTCTTTACATTACATGGACCCAAAAATCGACCTTTAAGCCCAAAAATTTGTTATGGGGGCTCCGCTATCCAACAGATTTATGGATAACTTTTGTGTCTACTTCCTCTTCCTAGTCTGTAGCCTATGGAGAAGGCAGAATTTCTGTATGATCGGAATCCCCTGGGGATTGAGCTTCCATTAGGTTAGGATCAGGTGATCCTCTAGGCTACATATATGCATTCAATTTTCCAGGACCTGGGCCATCCCTATCTCAAAATCCTGCAAAAGATCATTTTGGGGGCTCATGGTTGGTGTTTGAGGAGGCCCTACTTCATTTTCCAGTTCATCATCAAAATGTATTGCTCATTCTTGCTCTGAGTCTGGTCTATCCTCTTCCTTGGGTTCTTATTTTGAATTGGCCTCTTCCCTGAGTTCTGATTCTAAATGACATCCTTCCCCTTGTTCAGGTTCTTCCTCCGGCTCTGGCTCAAAATTGTCTAGTTCCTCTGATTCTGGTTCAGAGTACTGTATATTAACTAGGCTAGATGATTCCACTGATCATTTAGTGCTATCTTGAGGACCCTCAATCATCCTTTGGACTGGTTTAAACCTTGCAAACCATCTGAGCTTGTGAGGTCTACTTTTTGAAGGAGAAATCCTTTTTCTCTTCAGAATAGGGTTCTGCTTGCTAAGTTCCAAAGTTGCAAAGCTTTGGGCTAAAAGGTCTTGACCACTCTCAAGGGATGCTATGAGATCATTCCATGTTAAGTTTTTTTGAGCAAGATTATGACTAACTATTAGTCTGATCAAACAATGGTGACTAACTACAGTGTCAGGATGTTGAGCCCATCTTATCCTATTGGCGGTGTCATGTAATAATGAATTTAAAAGTGAGAGCAAATTAATAGTTAGTTTTTGCTTTAGAACAACTAAGAGTTTTAGTTGGCATGGCCTTACCACATCTTCTTGACCATCATAGGTAACGTACCTCTAGAAAACTCTTGCCAATTCGCCCCATGGTTCTCCCAGAGAGGATGGTTGAATTCCCTTGCCTTTCTTGGCTTGTTCTTGTCCTGCACCTCTAAATCTCTCCACGGTGTCATGCAACATTATGTGCTTTTTAAACCATACTATTCCTTTTGCTGGCAGCCCAGAAACTTCAGCTATCATAGCATCTGATACTGTGATTCTTGTACCTCTCACCAGGGATTGCCCATTCTGTAGATGTTGTAGAAACTCAATAGCGATTTCCTCACTAGGGGTCTAAAATCTTGTGAAATATGATATCCACCCTGCGCAGACCAGAATTTCCTTGGCTCTGTCGGAGACTTCCAGCACTAAAGATTCTCGGCACACTATCTTTCCACCCATAATTCTCTAGTTCTTCCTACTATTGCAAAGGATTAGTGTAGTGGAGAAAACATAGCAACAAATAGCAATAGAGAGATAGACCAACAAGTAGTTGTGATAACTAAGTTTTACAATGTTAAGCGATATTTCTATGAGAATTAATATTATTAATTCGAGGAATATTATTTTGCCACATGCCACATGATCATGGGATATCATATCAACCTATGAATTCCAATAAAACAACTACAATGCGTGCACGAGTGTAATGGATATCCCCTCCCTCCTTCAAAATGAGAGGTCACCTACGACCAAATGGACGGGGAAATTTTGTTCTAACGGCAAAGTACAAGGGTGAAAGATACGACAATAAATGAGACAGAGTACATATATTAATGAAAGGACTATAAAAGGTATGGGTATAATGAAAGCGAGGTGTGTAATGATGTTTATTGATAAGAGATAAGATGCTTTGGTTGATGTTAGGTTATGTTGTAAGGAAAAAGGACAGTAATATGCAAGAAAAAAATGCTTTGCTGACAATATTCCGGTTGAAAATGATATGATTGATTAAAAATATTAGCTCATGCATAAAGATTTAAAGTACATATAAATTAGGGAAATAATCTCTCTGATAAAAAGAAAAGTAAGAAGAGGGTATTATAATAATTATTGATGTTGAAAATAGAACTTCAATACCATAAGCAGAGCTTCTGCTACCAGCAGGCATCCATAGCCTCGACAGAGTTTCTTTTTAACCCATATGAGCCAGGATCCTCAATTTATAGTTGGAGAATTCCATTGTTGTTTCTACAAAAGAGATCAGTGTGCTGGCATGGTAACCAGATGACCACACTGCCATTCACTGGGAAGTAGCAAAAGTGATCAGGCCAACTCGTGATGAGACCTCCTGTTCCAAGGATATTTTAGCCATCCAATGGATCATAACCCTGGTGTGGTGGCCATAGTGGGAATGTCACGTCGTTACATCCTTATGAACATGGTAGGCTGGATCTTAATGAGACCCCTATCCTCTATCTATAGGCAAAATTTTGTTGTTATTACACATTTTTATGATAAATAAAGGGAGGCTCAATACTCCTTAAGAGAAAGGATGGTGGAAGAAGTTGAACATGTCAATAGAAAAAAATATACCCAAAATCTCATTTATAATACACAATGAGGATTATAACCAGGAGGAGTAGAACCGGTATGGTAAAGATGATCAATCAGTATCATATACAACAAAAATCAATACAGTAAAGTAATATATAAATAATTGTGTCCCTTTTGTTTTCTTTTTTAATATATAATCAAGAAGTTGTCTTGTTAAAGATCATAATGTTAAGGGTATTCACCTACTTCAATAGAATCCATAATTCTTGTCCTCATAAAATTATTGTACTTCATGCCATGAAAGGGAATCAGAAAAATGGGGCTGAGATGAGCTAGGAATAATCTCGCAAGAGGAAAGATGTGTTGTTCAACAACAAAACAATGCAAGGAAAAGGTTGCTTTTGAGAAAACATAAAACTTCACAAGAAGCAAAAATGTTGTTCCAAATATGGAACAGCAGGTGTTCAAAAATGAGAACAAAAAAACACGCTAAGAGAAAAAGGTGTTGTTTAAAAGTTTGAACAACAAACAACAAAAAGTCTGGTCTATCCTCTGAGTATGGTCTATCCTCTTCCTTGGGTTCTTATTTTGAATTGGCCTCTTCCTTGAGTTCTGATTCTAAATGAGATCCTTCCCCTTGTTCAGGTTCTTCCTCCAGCTCTGGCTCAAAATTGTCTAGTTCCTCTGATTCTGGTTCAGAGTACTGTATATTAACTGGGCTAGATGATTCCACTGATCATTTAGTACTATCTTGAGGACCCTCAAGCATCCTTTTGACAGGGTTAAACCTTGCAAACCATCTGAGCTTGTGAGGTCTACTTTTTGAAGGAGAAATCCTTTTTCTCTTCAGAATAGGGTTCTGCTGGCTAAGTTCCAAAGTTGCAAAGCTTTGGGCTAAAAGGTCTTGACCACTGTCAAGGGCTGCTATGAGATCATTCCATGTTAAGTTTTTTTGAGCAAGATTATGACTAACTATTAGTCTGATCAAACAATGGTGACTAACTATAGTGTCGGGATGTTGAGCCCATCTTATCCTATTGGCGGTGTCATGTAATAATGAATTTAACAGTGAGAGCAAATTAATAGTTAGTTTTTGCTTTAGAACAACTAAGAGTTTTAGTTGGCATGGCCTTACCACATCTTTTCGACCATCATAGGTAACGTACCTCTAGAAAACTCTTGCCAATTCGCCCCATGGTTCTCCCAGAGAGGATGGTTGAATTCCCTTGCCTTTCTTGGCTTGTTCTTGTCCTGCACCTCTAAAGCTCTCCATGGTGTCATGCAACATTATGTGCTTTTTAAACCATACTACTCCTTTTTCCGGCAGCCTAGAAACTTCAGCTGTCATAGCATCTGATACTGTGATTCTTCTACCTCTCACCAGGGATTGCCCATTCTGTAGATGTTGTAGAAACTCAATAGCGATTTCCTCACTAGGGGTCTAAAATCTTGTGAAATATGATATCCACCCTACGCAGACCAGAATTTCCCTGGCTCTGTCGAAGACTTCCAGCACTAAAGATTCTCAGCACACTATCTTTCCACCCATAATTCTCTAGTTCTTCCTACTATTGCAAAGGATTAGTGTAGTGGAGAAAACACGGCAACAAATAGCAATAGAGAGATAGACCAACAAGAAGTTGTAATAACTAAGTTTTACAATGTTAAGCGATATTTCTTTGAGAATTAATATTATTAATTCGAGGAATATTATTTTGCCACATGCCACATGATCATGGGATATCATATCAACCTATGAATTCCAATAAAACAACTACAATGCGTGCACGAGTGTAATGGAGGTCCCCTCCCTCCTTCAAAATGAGAGGTCACCTACGACCAAATGGATGGGGAAATTTTGTTCTAACGACCAAGTACAAGGGTGAAAGATACGACAGTAAATGAGACATAGTACATATATTAATGAAAGGTATGGGTATAATGAAAGCGAGGTGTGTAATGATGGTTATTGATAAGAGATAAGATGCTTTGGTTGATGTTAGGTTATGTTGTAAGGAAAAAAGACAGTAATATGCAAGAAAAAAATGCTTTGCTGACAATATTCTGGTTGAAAATGATATGATTGATTAAAAATATTAGCTCATGCATAAAGATTTAAAGTACATATAAATTAGGGAAATAATCTCTCTGATAAAAAGAAAAGTAAGAATAGGGTATTATAATAATTATTGATGTTGAAAATAGAACTTCAATACCATAAGCAGAGCTTTTGCTACCAGCAGGCATCCATAGCCTCGACAAAGTTTCTTTTTAACCCATGTGAGCCAGGATCCTCAATTTATAGTTGGAGAATTCCATTGTTGTTTCTACAGAAGAGATCAGTGTGCTGGCATGGTAACCAGATGACCACACTGCCATTCACTGGGAAGTAGCAAAAGTGATCAAGCCAATTCGTGATGAGACCTCTTGTACCAAGGATATTTTAGCCATCCAGTGGACATAACCCTGGTGTGGTGGCCATAGTGGGAATGTCACGTCGTGACATCCTTATGAACATGGTAGGCTAGCTCTTAATGAGGCCCCTATCCTCTATCTATAGGCAAAATTTTGTTGTTATTACACATTTTTATGATAAATAAAGGGAGGCTCAATACTCCTTAAGAGCAAGGATGGTGGAAGAAGTTGAACATGTCAATAGAAAAAAATATACCCAAAATCTCATTTATAATAGACAATGAGGATTATAACCAGGAGGAGTGGAACCGGTATGGTAAAGACGATCAATCAGTATCATATACAACAAAAATCAATACAATAAAGTAATATATAAATAATTGTGTCCCTTTTGTTTTCTTTTTTAATATATAATCAAGAAGTTGTCTTGTTAAAGATCATAATGTTAAGGGTATTCACCTACTTCAATAGAATCCATAATTCTTGTCCTCATAAAATTATTGTACTTCATGCCATGAAAGGGAATCAGAAAAATGGGGCTGAGATGAGCTAGGAATAATCTCACAAGAGGAAAGATGTGTTGTTCAACAACAAAACAATGCAAGGAAAAGGGTGCTTTTGAGAAAACATAAAACTTCACAAGAAGCAAAAATGTTGTTCCAAATATGGAACAACAGGTGTTCAAAAATGAGAACAAAAAAACACGCTAAGAGAAAAAGGTGTTGTTTAAAAGTTTGAACAACAAACAACAAAAAGTGTTGTTCCAAAGTTGGAACAACAATTGTTCAAAAGGATGAACAGTAGTTGTTCAAATGTTTAAACATCAACTCGTAAAAAGTGTTGTTCCAAAGTTGGAACAACAAACGTGCAAAAAGTGATGTTCCAAAGTTGGAACAACAAACGTGCAAAAAGTGATGTTCCAAAGTTGGAACAGCAGAGACGCAAAAAAAAAAAAAAAAAAAAAGGTGTTGTTACAAAGTCATAACAGTAAAGACACAAAAAGTGTTGTTCTAAAGTTGGAACAACAAAGATGCAGGAAAGTGTTGTTCCAAAGTTGGAACAGCAAAGTTGCAGAAAAGTGTTGTTCTAAAGTTGGAACAACAAAAACGCAAAAAGTGTTGTCCAAAGTTGGAACAAGAAAAACACAAAAAGTGTTGTCCCAAAGTTGGAAAAGCAAAAATGCTGAAAAAAGTTGTTCCAAAGTTGGAACAACAAAGACACAGAAAAGTGTTGTTAAAAAGATGGAACAACAAAAACGCAAAAAGGTTTTGTTCCAAAGTTGGAACAAAAAAACCACAAAAAGTGTTGTTCCAGCGTTGGAACAACAAACAAACAAAGAAAAGTGTTGTTTCAAATTTGGAACAACAAAAACGCAGAAAAGTGTTGTTCCAAAGTTGGAATAGAAAAAATGCAAAAAAGTGTTGTTCCAAAGTTGGAATAGCATACAAACAGGGAAAAGTTTTGTTCCAAGGTTGGAATAGCAAAAACGTAGAAAAGTGTTGTTCCAAAGTTGGAATAGTAGACAAACAAAGAAAATTTTTGTTCCAAAGTTGGAACAACAAAAATGCAGAAAAGTGTTGTTCCAAATTTGGAACAGCAGACAAACAGAGAAAAGTGTTGTTCCAAAGTTGAAACAGCAAAAATGCAGAAAAGCATTGTTCCAAAGTTGGAACAACAAAAATGAAAAAAGTGATGTTCCAAAGTTGGAATAGCAGACTAATAGAGAAAAAACATAGAAAATCAAATCAGAAATCATATTTACAGTTTTTTTACAGAAAGAAATAACTTTTTACAAATATGAAGCTACCAAAGGATTTCCTTCTATAGCTATAACTTGCATGGTGGAGTCCTCGCGTATTTGCTGGTAAAAAATTCTCTTGCAAATGGTTTTTAGTAGAGGTGCGCCAGATGCCCATTTTTATTTAAAGGAAAAACTAGACCCATCAATGGTGGCCAATATAAGAGTGCCATTGTTATGCACTTACTTTATTTCATAGGGGCCTAACCACCTAGTCTGTAGTTTACCAGGGAAGTCTTGAAACCTAGAATCGTAAAGAAGTTCCCAGTAGCCCTCATGAAATGTCTTTTTCCTAATTAGGTAATCGTACCATTTGGCTTTTTTTATTGAATGAGTGCAGTATGTTGTAGAGCCAATAACCAAATTTCATCTAGTTCATTTATTTGTTGTAGTCTGTTATTTTGGGCTTCAGTTAAATCCAATCCCATCTCCTGGGCTATCCTTAGTGTTTGTATCTCAAATTCTATGGGGAAAATGGGTTCCTTACCAAATACCAGTTGATATAAAGAGCGTCCAGTAGTGTTCCTCCAAGTCGTGTGATATTCCCACAAGGCCTCTAGCAGTCGAGTAGCCCAGTCTCGTCTGTGCGATGAGACTGTCTTCGTTAGAATAGCTTCAATTACTTTGTTGGTACTCTCCACTTTCCCGTTCACCTATGGGTGATACGGAGAGGTAATTCTATGCATAATGTGATGATTCTTTAGTGTAGCAGTGATATTGTGGCCCCCCATCAGTAATTACTTGTCTGGGTAAGCCATACCGCATAAGAATTTTGAAAATAAAATTAGTCGTTGTTTCCTCTGTTTCTCTTGGTAACACTACTGCCTCCACCCATTTAGTCACATATTATGTTGCAACCAATATATATGATTTCTGATTGGATGATGGGTTGATCAGCCTGACAAAATCTAATTCCCAATGCTCAAAGGGTTCTATCACCAGTTGTGGATGTAGGGGCATCTCATCAAATTGGCCAAGGCAGCCCATCCTTTTCCAACTATCGAATGCTTGGACAAATTTCTTAGCATCCTTAAAAATCATGGGCTAGTAGTAGCCCATTTGTAAAATTTTATGTCCATTTCTGCGCTCTACAAAATGTCCACCACAAGGTCCATTGTGGTAGGCTTTTAAGATATCATAAATTTCATCTTCCCTGATACACCTACGGATGTGCATATTGACCCCTATGTGAAAAAGGTATCTTCTGATCTAGGAGAACCAAGTGCTGTGCTGCACTATCAATTTCCTTTCTCTAGGTGTTAGATGTTTAGGCGGTTTTCCCACTACTAAGTAATTCACCAAATCTTCATACCATGGTGTTTTTACGGCCATAGCAAACAACTGTTCATCTGGGAACTGGTCTTCTACCACCACTGCATCGTATGTTCTTTGCACTCAGGAGAGGAAGTCTACCACAAGGTTTTCCCTCCCTGGTCGATCCCTTATAGTTATGTCAAATTCTTTCAAATGTATTAACCAACGTGTCACTCTTCCATTCGTAATGGGTTTATTAGCTAAGTATTTTATAACAGAGTGATCAATACACAAAACTACAGGGTATCAAGTTATATAGTGACTAAATTTTTTAATAGCATAAATAATAGCTAGAAACTCCTTCTTTGTTGCTATGTAATTCAACTCAGTAGGAGTTAAGTTTTTGCTAATGTAATATATAGCATAGGGTTTCTTGCCTTGTTCTTGGCCAAGAACTACTCCAATGGTTGTATCTGACACGTCTGATGAAATATGGAATGGTATATCCCAATTCGGGCCTCGTAATACTGGTGTTGATGATACTAGTCATTTCAAATTTGTAAAGGCAGTGCCACATTTTTCATTCCATATAAATTCAATATTTCCTATCAAGGCATATAATGGTGTAGCAATCTGTGAAAAGTTCTTTATAAATCTACGATAATATCTAGAAAATCCCAGAAAACTACATACCTCTGTTTGAGTGCAGGGAGTAGCTAATAAGAGGATTACCTATATTCTTGTTGGATCTACCTGAATTCCAGTTGCTAAAATGTAATGACCCAGGATCATACCCTCTATCATCATGATATGGAACTTCTCGTGGCTTAAGCATAGCCTAGTAGCAATACACCACTCCAGGACTTTCTCCAATGTTTGTAATGCCTACTCGAAGTCATCTCCATAGGGTGTGAAATCGTCCATGTACACTTCCAATCCTTCATTTATCAAGTCTGCAAAAATACTGAGTATGGCTCTTTGTAATGTAGCAAGTGTGTTGCACAATCCAAAGGGCAATACCCTATAAGCAAACATTCTCTATGGGCAAGTAAAAGTAGTCTTATCTTGGTCTTCGGGGGCAATTTGATTTGGCTGTAGCCACTGAAGCCATCCAGGAAAGAGAAGAATTTCTTTCCTGCCAATGTATCTAGAACCTGATCAATAAATGGAAGGGGAAAATGGTCATTTTGTGTTGCCCTGTTGATTTCTCTGTAGTCAATGCACAGCTGCTATTTGCCATTCTTTTTGGGGACCACAACTAATGGAGAAACCCATTTACTATTAGATATAGGATAGATAGAATTCACATCTAACAGTTTTTGAAGTTCTTCTTTAATGATATTCTTTAGGTGAGGATTTAATCTATGCTAAGGTTGTTGAATGGGTCTTGCATCTTTTTCAGTGTAGATGTGGTGCATGCATAGCTGAGGTTCAATCCATTTCATTTCTGGATAATCCAAAGTGAAAGCCCCTTTATATTTCCTAAGGATTTGAATAAGTTTCTGTTGTTGGACATCACTCAAATTAATGTTATGTTCAAGATTTACCCTGGCTCAATTTCGATGGGTTTGTTATTATAGACAGTGGTTGTTGGTATTGGTTGGTCGTTGATATCTCTCAAGAAATATTCTTCAATCTCATTATCAAGGACTGATTCAATCATGTGACATTTTAGATTAGATATTGTAGCAGGGCGATTGATACAAGTGTTAATAATATCATCTTCTATTTATTTTTTAAATTCAAGGGCATCTACCACAGTTAATGGTGACCAAATATTTCTATTAAATATGTTACAGGTTGCTTCCTATTTTTTACAATGGTTAGGCTTGGCTGAGCAGGAGGGTATAAAGCTAGATTCTTCACATCATTTCCTCTGGTTATGGTCATACTACCTGTTCGGCAGCTTATATAATCATATGTTGTTGATATCCAAGGTCTTCCTAATATTAAGGGTTGTCCATCTAACTGGTTTCTGGGATTAATAATAAAAAATCTGTCAGATATTCCCAAGAGTCTACAGAAACCACCACATCCTGTAGCGTTCCTTTTGGCTTAATGACTGAACGGTCGGCAAGTTCCAACAAGGTAGTAGTTGGTTCTAAGGCTGTGATGCCAAGAATTTTGGAGGTTGTTGTTGTGAGAATATTAATGGCTGCCCCTAAGTCGACTAAAGCATTGGGAAAAGAGCAACCATTTATTTGGACTGTGACAATGGGGTTTCCCAGATCTTCATATTTTACAGGTTTCTCTTTTCCTAATAATAAATTAGACAAAGTTCCAACGACATGGACAGTTGGTGTTATTTTTTTTTTCCTCGTATGCTTTTTTGCACAGAAATCCTTAATGGTTTTTGTAGATATTGGAATGTATTAAATAGCCTGGAGGAGGGGCATTTTTATGCAAAGATTTTTGAGTTCACCCAGAATATCAAAGTTAGGATATTCAATTGGGCATGGTATCACCAATATTTCTAGGAATGGGGGGGAGGTAGTTGTGATCTGTTCGGGATTTTTCTACCTGACTATAACTTCCCCATGTTTCTTTTGTTGACCATCTACATTCAAAGGCTTATTTTGGTGTGGTTCTTTAGGTTGTAGATTTTTATCCTTGTCAGGAGCGATTACACATCTAGATCTTAACTTGAGTTCGTTACACTCTCTTAACTCATCTTCAAGGTCCAGACCCTCAATGATTTGTATTGATTGGATTGGTTTGTTGTTAGCATTTGGGTTGGGTTGAGCTAGGAGTTGTGGTCGTATATTAGATTTAGGATTCTGCTGCAATGTGTGAGGTGCTGGTAAAGTTGGTTGAGGCAGAGGAATTGTCCCCAAAAGCTAGTTTGTGGATCTTTGCCAATTTGATTGCCAGTTCTGATTTTGTGAGGTGGAAGGGGACCATTAAGATGAATAGGAGTTGTTCTGCTAGAATGGTGGAGGGTAAGATGGATTTTGCCAATTATTGTTTGGATTTGATTGGTTGGCCCATGGTGGCATAGAAAATGCTTGAGGTGGCTAAGTAGAAATAGGTGGTTGGTTCTGCCATGTTGCCCCTGAATATTACTGAGAATTATATTACGAGGGAGGAAAGAATGAAGATGGGCCGGTAGACATACCTGTCTGACGTACTTGCCATTGACGACGCTAGTTCAACATATATACTAGTTCCACTTCTTCTTCTGCTTCCTTTAATACTGATTTTAATCGTGGGAGTGATGGGAAACTTTCCGTGGCATGCTCCTTAGTGCATATAGCACATGTTTGTATCATATCTAGTGTGCATTCTTTATGACTATGTTTCTTTCTGCAACGGGGACAAAAAATAGCCAGGTTCTATTTTGATTTGGCTTGCTTTTGTTTAGCTTATATGATATTCAATTGTGTCGTCAGGGTCCCTAGGATATCAGTCTTGGAATGTTCCAACAGATTGCCAATTTCGACTCATGTAATGCTTCCTCCTGAAGCTTTTTTGTCTCTAGTGATCGCATTGCATATAGCTCGTTTCAACCTTGTACTGCCCCTGGAGCACCTGATGCACAAGTCTATAATATTATCATAATCTTCTTAATAAATTTCGCCCTCACCCATTACATTCAATGTTTCTACTCATTGGTCTTTCATACCTTTAATCATCATGTTTTTTAGAACATTATCAAGCATGTTTGCATAAGGAGATCTTTGTAGATTATATTGGAAAAGTTTCACATATTCTTCCAGAGTCTCGCTAGGCTTCACTACCATTTGAAAGATTTCATATTTTATTTCTCTAGTTCGGTAATAATATTGGTATTTTTAAGGAAGGATGTTTTCATTTGGTCCCAATCATTGATGGTACCTCCACCAAGTCCCATAAATCAACACAAAGCTACTCCCTTTAGAGTAGAGGGGAATAGCTTTAGCTTCTGGGGGTCGATAGTGTAATCATAACCCCTACATAGGACATCGAATTTGAAAAGGAATGCATCGGGATCTTTTGAATTTAGCCCATGAAAGGTAGGAATATACTATAATGGGATAGCTTTCATGGGGACATTGACATTTATGTCAACAATAAGGTATTGTAACGTAGAGGTTTGGGGCTATCGCTAATTATTCGCCATTTGGTCAAAAATATGCCAGTATCCTTCAGGGATCTCTGGAGCTAGAGTGTTATTCCTAGGATGTTCAAAAGAGGCTGGAATGATTCTAACAGTCCTACCTTGATCCAAAACACTAGGTGTCCTTTGTTTAATCACTACTTCAGGAGATCTAGGTTTTGATGATTTAATTTTAGGATTATCTATTTCTCCTTCTCCTTCATGGAGGTTGCAAGAATTCCCTTCTTGTGAAGGGCATGGTTGTGAATTTTCAATATCTTGAAAACTCTGTTCAAACCCTTCAGTCTTATTGTGAATTTGAGAATTAGCGACAGATGGTGATCCTGTGGCCTGAAGGGAGATAGTAGGATGTCTGGTAGCAACAGTTTTGGGTCCTACTAATGACTAAGACTCAACTTTTCTTATGATTGCGTCAATAAAAGTTGCTCGTCCAAGGGTCACCGGTCCCTTACATTTTTCAAGTTTTGGAGGAGGAATTATATCTTTTTCTGGTCTTTTCTTCTTGGTCATTCATACAAAAATACAAACGTTCATTTCTACCTTCAATTCCTACGAAATTCTGCTAGAAAGTGCGCAAAGGAGCGAGAATTTTACTCACTTGTAGTGCAAGTTCTTACATCCCTTTTTTAATACCCAATTCTCTCTCAGTAGACAAACATAAAACATACATCACTCTTTGTAAAATGGAAACACTCTCCCCGCCAATGGCACCAAAACGTTGGGTGCTGAAAGGTGTCTTTTAAAACTCCTAATTACCTCACATTAATTATCAACTTGGGTAAGTCCTTTTGTTCCAATGATGTACACAATATGTGCAAGCTATAAATCTAGAGAGTAATGCTTTAAAATAAGTTATTAAATTCAATACAAGGGTAAACAGATGCAATCACAAATCTCAAGCTTGTAACTTTAAGGGAAGTAATTCATTTAAGCATCACGACACAATCTCAAACAAAACCATAATTCAATCTTAATCAACAATTCGAATGATAATCAACCGAGAGCACCGTAGCATTAACTGAGCTCTTTTAGATGGACTTAAACTACTGGATAGAAGGAAATAATTTGATCTAATCAATAACACTCTATCCTCTAATTAACCAAAAATGATTCTTTAACTGATGACTAATTCAATCCATGACATGAATAAATAAAACCAATTAGAATTTGACATTAATGAAATGAATACCCAAAATTTGAATTAACGAAAGTAAATCAACTGCAAAGCTATAAAGCAGAATAAAATTGTAGGAAACAGAAAAGTATAAAACAAGGAACAATAGTAAGATCCAGTAGAGACCGGGCCGTAGCCACCAACGAATACTTCTTAGCTACTTCAGAATATACGAATGAACAAGAATGTAAGTCATATATTAATCATCAAATTCACTTGTCATTACAATACGATCTCATTCTTCAAAAGCACACTTCTGTAAATTAAAATTACAATTGAAGTAAAAGGCGAGAGGTAGAGATCCCTTTCTTCCTTCAGTTTTCCCCTTTATAGTCAATAGGAAAAAGATAAATGTGATCTCAGGATCAGGATATCTTGAGGGATTCACAACTAAATGCTATCTTCAGACAATTATTTCATCTGTCGCTAATCCTCTTGATTCGTTCCTTGGTTTGACCGCACATGACACACATCATTCCCCTAATTATCTTTTACTTTTTCGACTTTGGAACAACAACTGTTCCATCCATTGTTTTTCTGCATAAAAAGCAATGAGAGTTAGTTTGGACGGTAAAATCGTATCAAGAGTAGTTTCATTCATCGCTTATCAAAATCCTATTATATGTTATTATATCATGCACAAAGTGGATAAGAAAAGAGGAAAAAGACAATGTAATCAAGAGTAAATACATACCTATTGCACGGCTCAATAATGTTATCTAAACCAAATAGAATACATAATCAAAATAATACCTCAACGTATCTCAGGGAAGGCTTTCTCATCTTCACACATCAATCTAGATTAACACAATATAATGGAAACAACATATATACATTATACATGAAAACACAGAAATATAATAATACTTATATGAATGATAACCATAACCATCTTCATGTACCTCGAGGTCCGATGTTGTAAACCTTGCTTTTTACCATTCTATAACAATGGTACCATAGAAAGGTTTAGAGGGAATGGAACTACTCTGATACCAACCTGTAACACCCCAACCCACATTTTACCTAATTTTACAAGATCTCCATGGTAAATATGAGCTAAGAGTTACTATGACATGACCCAAACTCCAAGTTCCAATTATGGAAGTTGGACTTATAAATCAGAAACTTACTAATACCACTTAGGAACACTAGATCACCGAGATGTCAACCAACAAACTGTGGTGATAAAAAATTGAGATGGAACGTCTTTTTAACTGAGCTCACAACCTAATCGCATGCACGCCAAGTTTTCCATGCGTCCAAAAACCTCCAGCCATAAACACAAGCCTTCCTTCATGTAGTTGCAGTTGAAATTTCCCACAACTATTGTAACACCCTCATCCCACATCTAGCTAAGTAATTGTCCAACCAGGATAAGCATGTGATGAGAGGCTACTATGATATGAATCGACCTACTAAGTCACCTTAAGGAAGTGGATTTTATGGAAGCACAACATATAAACCTTCCAGATCAGCAACATGACTCCCAAGAACCACCCCAACCACTTAGGTAACCAGCTCCTAGGTCCTACTGAGTTTTTAGACTAATTAACCACTAAATGCTCCCATGATATGGGCATGCATGCATCCAGAAGGCTTTGGATTCTCCCACAACATGGTATGCTGGTGTCCTAGGACTATTTTTCTCAGTGTTGTTCTAGCATCCGCAGGATTTGAGCCACTTTTTTAGGCCGAGAGCCAAGTAACCATGTGATGAGAGGCTACTATGATATGGCTTGACCTACTAAGTCACCTTAAGGAAGTGGATTTTATGGAACTACAACACATATACCTTCCACATCAACAACATGACTCTTAAGAACCATCCCAACCAATCAGGTAACCAACCCCTAGGTCCTACTGAGTTTTTAGACTAATTAACCATTGAATCCTCCGATGATATGGGCATGCATGCATCCAAAAGGCTTTGGATTCTCCCACAACATTTTATGTTAGTGTCCAGGGACTATTTTTCTTAGTGTTGTTCTAGCGTCCTCGGGATTTGAGCCACTTTTTGAAGCCCAGAGCCCAGGTCACTACCCAGAACTAAATGACACCTT
Source organism: Pinus tabuliformis (assembly GCA_031772625.1). Lineage (NCBI taxonomy): Eukaryota > Viridiplantae > Streptophyta > Pinopsida > Pinales > Pinaceae > Pinus > Pinus tabuliformis. The sequence goes on along the minus strand of CM062805.1, from coordinate 802,979,485 downwards.
CAAATAGAAAGATAACTACGAAATGATTATACAAATGCAATTACTTGAACAAGGGCTTGATTGGACCCTTACTAACCATGACAAGAATTTCTTCAAGCATGTCACAAATATGTAACATACAGGTCTAAACAACATAGTTGAGCATATGGGTCTCATACTTATCTGAGAATCACTAGGAAGAATTAATTCCTCAACACATTAGCTCTTGTTTCATCCACTAGGACTTAGATACAGTTTTCATTCATTTAAAATTGAAAACATGATGAGATCCATACATAGCTAATGTCATAATACATATTCATAACCAGCATAATAACAACATGAGTATCAAGAATGCATTAGACATAGAATCCACATATAAACCGGTACATTTATAGATAAGATATAAAGCAAAGAACCCCTTATTAATGAATGAAAAATACAACTTGGTAAGGGACTACCATGTTTGACTCGAACATAGAATGGCTGAGCCAATTCTCTCTTTAACCATTCACACCCGTATCATATTCCAAGCATGAATGTGGGACTCAAACCAAAAGAACTAACTAGGGAATCCCAAGGGTAAACCACCTCACCGTCATCAATAAAAACTAGGCTTTACCATAATCCATCTTGGATCACTAGGCCAATACAATAAAGATGTGATAATGAGATTTACCATGATCTCCACCAAATCACTAGGCCAAAACAATCATGGATGCCACCATATTTTTCCACCTACACCATGAGGAATTTCCCTATCTCCTAGTCTCTTAAGCTTTACTGTAATCCACAGTCCAATCCAGGGATCACTAGGCCCTGAAATGAGACACCAACCTCTAGGATTTACCATATATCCCAGCATTCACTGGTTGAGGATTCCTAGGCCCACCGAGGTAACACAAAATACAGCTTTACTGCAACCCACAATCTGGTTCAGGGATTAGTAGGCCACACATTCTATTATTTAGAGATCCACCTCACTTAGCTTTGAATCCATCACGCAATCTAGCTCAACCAAGACATGGGAACCCCATTACACCATGGCTATCTAGAAATGAAAAGGATAGGCTAAAAATATTGTCACACCTAGAAAAACCCATGCCATAACAACAAAAGAACCACATGCAATACCATGCATGCCAAATATAGCAAGTAAAACACAAATTCAAATCAATACCTACAAAGAATCATGTTATAGTTGCTTGATCCCACTCTTCCTTTATTTCTCATTCCTTCCTCTTGCCTTCTCTACCTTACTTGATCTAATACCAAAGTTCTCCAAGAAAAATATAACTGTCCAAGAGTGAGAGAGAGAGAGAGAATAGTGAGAGATCTCTAGAACCTAACTGACCAAAGTCAATGAACTGATCCTCATAAGCTTTTTTATTAATTAGGCCTCTATTTTCTTCAATTTCCATTATTTTCTTTCTTTTTCCTCCTCAAATGAAACCTACGACCTTTCACCTTCCTTTTCTCCTAATTTCCATTATTTTCATAAATAAAATGCCAATTAATGCTACTTTGCCTTTCCAAATTCCTTAGCCTTTTCCTTTTCCAAATTTCTTAGACATAATAACCAAAATGAACACCCACTAGGATGTTTCGCCCAATAGGGATAAGTGTCCCATCAACCATGGTTATTATTTTTTGCCTTTATTAACTTTTTACATGGATTTTTACCATGGCTATTACAGAACCCTCCCCCTTGGGGGAACACTGTCCTCAGTGTTCAATGACACCTACAACCACCAAGACCACTGAAAAAAAAACATACTGCCCATGGAGATTTATAACATATCTCATTGCAGTATTGTTTATGCCTCGAAAATCATTGCATCAACATCAGGGAAAACCACCCGGTCCAAACCTTAATTGCAACTCCTTTTCCGTTTGGTGTGGTGGCTCCAACTGGATATAATGGGACCAGTTTCCCAATGATTTGTAAATAGAATGGATAAGTGGTTGATTTTCCATTATCTAATGATGATGATGGATGATTTATTATAGAATGTAAAATTATAAAAAACTTAATCTATCCTGGGAAATTTCCACTTTAGTGCAACTTTTGATGATCTTTATCTACAAATGGGCATATGGATGACTCCCTTGATAAATAAAGACATTTTTTCATTGATAATTACTTTTTTCAAGTCCTTGAACAAAGTAATCATTAAAACCTTATTATACTATTTTTCATATATCATTTACATAAATAGGAATGAAAGAATAACATTCCTTAAACATTCAATAGTGATAAGTATAAGGAGTGTTGTTAAAACACATACATATATCAAATGATAGCAAGATTGAATAAATGTTGTTTCATATAAAAGAGTGGAGCAAAGACATAGATAATAGTACTTATGTAATTTGGATCTCTTTCGATATCAATCACATTCAGATTTTGTCTTCTAACTCAAAAATGCTCTCTCAAAGAAAACAATAGTGCATATCTCATCAAAGTATTTTTCATTAAAATTCAGAATATAGGCCCAGTCTTCATATATATATATATATATATATATATATATATATATATATATATATATATATATATATATATATATATATATATATATATATATATATATATATATATATATATATATATATATATATATATATATATATATATATATATATATATATATATATATATATATATATATATATATATATATATATATATATATATATAGATCAGAAGAACAACAGTGTGACTCCAAATCCAAGTTTTATACAAAAATTGAGGACCCTTTCTAAAGACATGAATCTATAAATACTATCTAAGCTAACTGATTATGAAATAAAAATGCTATTAGGTGGCATAACCAAATCATGAAAATCTCCTTGAAATAGAGATGCTTATAGTTGGTAGAATGATTCACTGTTTCGGCCAATCATCCTTTGGCTTGGGTTGGCAGATAACAAGCATTGGTTGCAATTCTAGAGGGTGACTCAAGCATGAATGCAGTTGGGCGGAATACATAGCATCATGAATTTCAGGAATCATGTAACCGATTGCAACAGTTAAACATTTTAGTGCTACCTTTTGACTGTATGGTTTAACTAGGAAGAACCATAAGGTGTCCCAAGTTAAACTTTGAATGCCTGCTATTAACCTCCCCTTCTGTTCTAAATCTTGTTTGCATGATTGTTCCAGTGCTTTAGATGATGGCAACTTACTTGGAGTGCACTCTAAAATCAAATTAGACAGATAAAGAGTATCATTAATTAACTCAATCAAATTACCGGTTGCTGATTTACATCTTGAAGTTTCCCTTTCTACTTTCATCAATTGTTATTTCTATTCCAAGAAAAGAATTTCCTTGTGTGGTTCTATAATTCTAGGTAGATTTGCAGCTTTCCCTTCACTGGTTTCTTGCCAGGCAAGAAAGTTTGTTAATGTCTCATCAGCCTGTTCCAAATTCTAACTTGCTTCAATTGATTTATCAATCATTAATGAAGAAATCTCACAAAGGGGCTCAGCAAGGGAAATATTATGACATAGTAAATTTAACTGTTTAATCAATGCTTTATTGATCTGGAGAGCTTTGGATCTGAACTCTGCTGGTTGAGGAAAATTTTTGAACTTTTCTATCTGTTGTGATAGTTGAACGATTTGCTCATATTTTGTTTTGCTCATTTGTTTATTCATTGATTTCAACTTGGCCAGTTCTAGGGATAGTTCTTTTTGTTTCAGAACTGCACTTTGGTCTATCCTCTACTTCTCCTTGAGTAGTTGCTCGTTTAGTTGATTGTTTAATTGTTGTTGTGCTGCTAACTGTTGTTCTAATTGCTCTATTCTCTGTTGTCTTCCGGATACCTGTGCCTCCAATGAAACAATTGTCTGATCTTTTTCCTTAAGTAAATTGCTCACTTATGATGCTTTATCCATAGTGGCTGCTGAGTATGCCCCGACATATTGAGAGAGTTTTGTGAGGTCATCAGAAGGATTGAATTCTTCTTTCCATACCACATTAGCCATCTCTCTTTGTGCAGATAAAGGGGAAGATTGATCAAGTCTTCTCTTTTTCCTTTGTCTTTTTACTAGAGCCCTATGCTTAGGGTTGTAGAAGACATCTAAAGGCGATATTTCTTCTATATGCAAAAAAATTTCATCCAATGGATCCTTAGGAATTATCTCTACATCTTGACTTATGGGTGGGCCACTGGATCCTTCAATTGGAGATGTTCTTGTTGCTGTCTGCTGACCAATTGTCACTTCAAGTGTGTTGAAACCCTGTGAATTCTCGGGATTGATTATAATGGAACCGAACTGTTGCCATTCTTTAAGGAGCTTGAGATCAATTTGAGTATCTATATCGATGTGTTCATTGGCTTTTCCTTGCTCTTCCTCCTATTTTGGTGCTTTTTCTTTCTCATGAATTTTTTCCATAGTAGGAGGTTTGTTAACAGTTTGTTGTTCAGGCTCCCTTGACTGGATTGCTAGGGTGGTGGCTAATAAGTCTAGAGGCAAAGTTTGCAACCTCTGTTCTCTAAGAATATTAAACTTTTCTAGCCCTTCATCTTGATACTTGATCCTCGCCAATGTTTTTACCTGAAATAATGATTCTGCTAAGGAAAATAGGTCATCAAAGTCATCTTTCTCATGATCAGACTTTGTGAGTTTGGCTTGTTCAAGAACATTATAGGCAACTTTTCTTGTATCATATTGTCTGTTGGGGATTGTTGCAAGATTGAGCATTTGTATCTTCTCTACCTCCTTTTCTTCATGTTTGTAATCGTGGAGAGTGAAAACACCGCATCTTAAAGGAAATGTAGGCCATACCCATTTCTTAGAATTTCTAAGGGTTTTGGATGTCCCTTCTGTTATTATCTGATAGGCCAATTCTCGAGCTAACAGCTTATCGGGCACATACAGGGGAAGGACGTGGGGTTTTGTAAGGCTACCAAAAAGCCTTCTATAAGTAAACTTGTCTTCTCTGAACCACTTACCTACTGCAGTCAAGTCTATTCTTGCTTCCTCAGAAATCCTGGGGGTAGGCTTATAAAAAATGGCATAATACATAGGCAACATAAAACCATTGAAAATTTTATACAAATGCTTTTTGTAATGAGCCTTCCATAACAGTCAATGATAAATATGGATTGGCTTAGGGTCTTCGGGAGTCCATCTCCATCCGAGTATCGGATATTCGAAATTAAAGCAAAGAGTATCCATAATATAAGCACTGCAATAAAAATGGGGAATGGTCTTGGTAGTTTTACATGCATTTGATCTAAATTCAAGAATTATTGTGGTTAATTTGTCAGACAAAATATTTTCCCAATCCATCACATAGTTGTTGATAGTTGCCTCCATCAGAGGGACCATTTCAATAGTAAACTTGGCAGAGTCATATATTCCCCACATTCTACACATCATAGCTCCGGCATAACAATAAGGAGAAGATAATGAGTCCATAGAGTACTTACTTGATGATTCATGCTTGTGCTTCTCGGGAAAGTGTCTCCACTTCCTAATCGGGGCTGATTCTGACTCATTTTCATTTGCAAATTTTTAAGAATGGCTTTGTTGTACAACTTTTTAGGCTCAGGTAAGTGATACATTTTTCTTAGATCATCAGGCTGAAATGAGCCAAATATCCTTCCGTCAGCTGTGCAAAATGTTCTATTCGAGACTAGAATTTCCTCTATTACCCATCTTACTACGTCAGTATATGGGAGAATTTTTTCTCGCGTTGCTATTCTGTGCAGATATGAACAAGCTAAATCTTTGAGGGATGCTTCTAATTTTTTAGTTGAGTCAGCTATGGCTCCTTCTAATATTTCCTCAAGCTCCTCTGCTTCTATTAGATTATAGATGCTCTCCCAGCTAGTGTTTCCTAGATTGAGGCATGTAGTGTCTGAGATTAACCCTTTTTTGCTTGGTCTGGGATCCTTGGCTGGCTGCGCTATTCCTGTAGGGGCCGCTACTACGGATTTCTTTGATTCCTTTCCCATTTGTTTCAAATTTTTGATTTCCGTGGAATTTTTCACAAGCGATTTGAAAAACGTGATACAGAGAAAGGTTGTTTCAGACCAATATGATAATGAAAAAGAGTTACATCAATTAGCAAGTGATAATGGATTATAGTAAGATTGTCGCAGATAAAATCTAAATAAAAGATCTACCCTTAACTGCTTCATTGATTATCCTTTTAACCTATCAATTGTGGTAAAGGAGGTTTTAAATGCCCATCATGTCGTTTATATGCCGAATGATTCATTCAAGTGTGGCTTAGATTTCCTTGGTGGATAATTAGTGATAATTCACAAATCGGCAATCAGTAACATGAAAGGAAAGGCTTTAAGTCTTGTTTGAAACATCTCCGATCACCGAAAGGTGATACAATGCATGCAAACCTTTTAAATATATTCTCAAGATATGTGCCTTATTAATTCATCGCAATTGGGGGATGGATTCGGGTTTTATTGTTGTGTCAATGTGATTTCACCAATTGTCGATGGTGATATACTTTATCGCATTAGAGGTTTTGAGCCTACCTTCAATAATGTGTTGGCTTATTGCTATCATTACCGATTTGCCAATTGCGATATGATTTATCGCATCAGAGGATTTTAAGAGGCTCTATTGTGGTTTGGCATTTAACTGTTCCAATATCCGATTGCGATTGAATTTTCGGATCAGAGATAATGGATGTGTCTTTGCGCATGCTTCCTTCGTTATTACAATATGCGATCTTCCAATCGCTTTATCGTAATAACAAAGAATTTTATAATTTATTAAAGCCACATTTTATTTCTATTCAAAAGACCTTTGAAATAATTTGTTTACATTAAGCCTTTTGATAAGGGGTTTTTCTTATGATGGGTTAGTACAAACTTATTTAGGCATCTAACTAAGTTTATTTTTAAAAGGGACCCATTTCATATTACGATTTTGTATAAAAATTTTATGAAATGGGGGGATTGTTGTATAGCACAACAATTGGAGATTCACTGGAAGAAACAGTTATCTCTGGGAAAGTAATATAATACTTAAACTTTCTTAATCTGAAAATCTTAATTGATAGAGATAATCTAATATAACTAGATAATCATAGATTTTGAAGGTAATGTTAACTATTTTTGCTATTTTCTTCTCTTTTTTCTAAAATTAAATAGATTCTAAGCTTTAAGTAAACCTTAATTAGTTGATAACGATAAAACAAAATATTTTTCCAACTTAGTTTTGTAATGACTCCTTTGTCATAGGTAGAGCCTTTTCTACCAGAAAACGTCTATAGTCTTGACAGGGCAACCTTTTAACCATTTGATCATTCATTATTCCATCCATTTTAGAGTATAACTAAAAAGAATGAATCCAAAAGATGTGTTTCCATATTTTTTGTATTGTATTTTCCTTTTTTCCTTATTTTGTAAGATAAGAAGCCATTGTCCTGGTTTGGTGGCCAGCTGTTGACAATGCCATTAACTGGTTGTAATTTAACTGAACAAGCTGGCTTGTGATGCGACCCCTTGTCTTATAATTATAAGCCATTACCCTGTTTTGGTATGCAGTTTTGGTAATGTCAGTTGAACTATTCCCCTATGATCATGGTAAGCAGGCTTATAATAAGACCTCTTATCTTTTATATCAAATATATTTTAGAATTGCACTCTGAGTAATTATAAACTTTGATGGATGGGATGAACAATTTTCTCCTTAAGAGAAAATGGATGACAGGGTGGGAGTTGAAGATGCTAAGATTGAATCAGTCTCTGTTTTGTATTGATAACCATTTTCAGGCCTCTTAAAACTTTAAAATGATTTACAGTATTTCTAAGTTTTGAGAAGATTTCACAAAAATAAAATGGGGTATTCAGAATCTAATTATACCTAATTTCCTAGAATTTTCTTTTTCCTTTAAGGCTTCCATTTCTTAAAAGTAAATATCAAAACTATTTTCTTTTGAGTAACTTTTTCAATATAGCAAAGACCAATGGGAGGCTTTTCACAACTTTATTTTTCTAGGATTTTAAACAAAATAAGTTATTCACACAAATCCTACTGAAAATTGAATATTTACAAAGGGAGAAGGGGTTACCTCCTCAATTGAAGAATTTTTTCAAGATAAGGCTGTTGACCGGAAGAGAATCTCTTTTTCCTGATGGATCTTGCAATATGAATGTAGAAGGGTCTATCTTCTTGCTTATTTGGAATGGTCCAAGCCACATTTTCTGAAACTTAGTGTGTTTTCATTTATCCTCATGGGCCTTGTCCCATTTTAAAACTATATCACCAACTTGTAAATGTTTTGAGCTGGTTGAAGTTGCATCGAAAGATGAGTTAATAATCTGTTGATGTTTAGCATGTATAATTCAGGCTTTCTCTCTTTCTTCTTCTAGTTTTAGGATCTGATCATGTCTTAGTTGAATAGGAGATGAGGGACTTTCTTTAGTAAACTGCACTAAAGCTAGTGATGGAAGAATTAAGTTTGATGGTATGACAGCTTCCTTTCCATACACTAGATTAAATGGAGAAGTGGCTATGGAGGCATTATGTGTTATTCTGTCAGCCCAGAGTGCAAATATCAAAGATTTATGCCAGTTTTTATGATTATGCTCGATAGTTCTCTTAATGATTTTGATAAGATTTTTATTGGTAGATTCTGCTAAACCATTACCATGAGGGTAGTAGTTTTCAAAATAATTCAATTTAAATCCTCTTTTGATAGAAAACTCAAATATAGACTTTCTAGAGAAGTAAGATATATCATAAAAAATAAGAGCGTTTAGGAAACCAAACCTGGTAATGATGAACTGATCTATAAACTCAACGATTGCCTCAAAGTTTGTTGTCTTCAAAAGAATTTCTTCAACCCACTTAGTAAAGTAATCAATGGTTGTGAGGATATACCTATATTGGTTGGACGAATGGGGCATCACTTCTCCAATGATATCCAGTACCCATTGTTCAAAAGGTTGTTCAATGTTGACTGGTTGTAAAGGGAAAGCTGGTTTCCTTTGCCTTCCACTAGCAGTTTGACAAATTTGGCATTTCCTTACATATTCATGAGTATCTCTGAACATGGTAGGCTAGTAATACCTAGCATGAATGATTTTGGAAGTAATTTTATCAGCTCCAAAATGTCCTCCTGCTGGTCCATCATGTAGCTCTTGCAAGACCTTTTGCGCTTCAGGTTTTTCTAAGCATCTTAGAAAAATTGAATCATAATTTCATCTAAACAATACATCATCTATAATTATGAAGTTTTTTTATTTCAATCTTATGGCACGTTTTTTTTTATAGGAAAGACTAGAAGGGCCATATCCATTTTTCAAATAGAAAATCATATCTGCATATTGGGATTCAGGATTAGTGGTACTTATCTGATTGATTTCTTCAGTATCTTTTGTATTTTCAGGTTCCTGAATATTTGAATCTCCTGCTAACAACCTTCAAAAACCTTGGCCTTTGACAATCTTTGCTGGTTTGATTTCCAAGTCATATTCTTGTAACGTTGTGACCCAATTTTCTCTCTTTTCTCCTAATTCTCTTTGAACTAGTACCTGTTTTACTGCTGAAAAAGGGGCTATAACTTTTGTGTGAGCTTTTAAGAGAAAGGGTCTGTAGTGTTTAATGCCTTTGTATATAGCAAAGGCTTGTTTTTCAACTTCTTAGTAATTAAGTTCATCACCTTGAAGGTTTGAACTATAAAATGAAATTGGTACTTCCAAGTTTTGATCATTAATTAGCGTCAGCACTGCTGCGTAAGATGAATCAGATGCAAGAGTATATAACATGAAATGATTTGAAAAATTAGGAGTGCTTAAAGTAGGGGCATTTATAATTTTTTTTTTGATGGAATCAAATGCCTCTTTTTCTAAAGGCCACCATTTAAACACTGAATTTTTCTTGATCATGGTTTGTAATGGCAAAACAATCTGAGCAAAATCTGGAACAAATCTTTTTACAAAGTTAATTTGACCTAAAAATGACTGCATGGATTTTTTATTATGAGGGAATGGAATATCAGAAATCTCTTTGATTCTATCTGGATCAATATAAATACCATCCTTTGAAACAATGAAGCCCAAGAGCTTGCCTTCATCAAGAGTGAAAAAGGACTTCTTTGGATTGAATGAGATACCATATCTTTTGCAGCGTTGAAAGATTTGTTTCAGGTCATGTAAATGATTTGATCTTTTCTTGGAGAACATAGTAATATCATCTAAATAGACAACTACTGATTTTTTGATAAGTTCTTTGAATGCAATGTCCATCGCTCTTTGGAATGTATCTCCAGCATTCATTAATCCGAAAGGCATCTTTTGGTAGGCATAAGTCCCCCACTTGGTTCTAAAAGTAGTTTTGAGTCTATCATCAGGGTGTACCAAGATTTTGTTATACCGTTAAAAACCATCTAAGAAGGACATCAGTTCAGAACTCACTACTGAATGGAGTGTTTGTTCCATGGTAGGTAAAGGGAAGTTATCCTTTTGTCTTGCTTTATTAAGATTTCTGAAATCAATACAAATTCTAATGTCACCATTTTTCTTCCTTACTAACACCATATTGGACACCTAGTTTGAATGTCTAACAGGAAAAATTATCTTAGTCTTCAAGAATTTGCTTGATTCAACTTTTATTTGACTCTCTAAGTTAGGATGAATCTTCCTTAGCTTCTTCTATACTGGTTTTTGTTCAGAAAGCATTGGAATAGTATGTTGTATGATAGATGTACCATACGTTTTCAAATCATCATACTTCCAAGCGAAGACATTTTTATATTTATGCAATAATCTAATGAATGTAATTCTTTCTTCTGAAGAAATTCCTAATCCCAAATTGATGTTTTGTGGATTATGCTCAGTACCAAGGTTTACGAATTCAAATCTCAAAGTAGAGCTTTGGAGCTTCAAATTGGTAACTTGTTTAAACCTGTCTTTGATGTCATAAAGATCTTCAAGCTTAACCACTGGTTTAGGTATTGAATTTTCTTCAAGAATTTCCTTCATTTGAAGGTCATGGTCACTTTCACCAATAATTTGATCATCATAGGATTTGTCAGAAGTTAAGAAATTTAAAATGTCTTCATCGTGATTGAACACTCGCCAATTAGTGACATTATCAGGAATTGATGGTCTAAAAATTAAATCTACTGAGAATCTATCAAGACTGTAATATTCAGATGGAAGAAGCTTGGAAGCAACATTAGCTAATAAATCTACTGCTGCATTCTGGGACCTAGGGATGGGAGAAATATTGAATGCTAAAAATTGAGATATAAGATCTTGTACTAAGGACTAATAGTGTTTGAGGTGACTAGGAAGGCAATGAATAGTATTTCTGACTTGTTTTATAACAATTTCCGAGTCACCAAACACTTTCAGATAATTAACTTTAAGACCAATTTCTTTGTAGAGTCCTTGAATCAAGGCTTCATATTCAGCTGTATTATTTGTGCATTCAAATTCCAACCTGCATGATAACATGGTCTTTTCTCCCTCAGGACTAACTAAAATACATCCTGCTCCTGCACCTTCACTAGATTTAGACCCATCAAAATATAAAGACCAAAAAACAGGTTTATCTACAGTTTTATTTATAGTTTCCTCAACAATTTTAACACATCTTGATGTATCTGTTTGTGAAAAATTTTCAATTTGAGATGTGAAATTATTAATTGAGAAAGGGGATGATTGGGCAGTAAAATTTCTAAAGAATGATTCAGATGAGTAATTCCCCAAAATGTTGTTATTGAACGCTATTGGTTGATTCTCTAGTTAAAATTTCGTGACAGTATGGGTCATGTGTTTCTCTTGATCAATCTTGATCTATTTTGGCTTTCCTTTATAACGCAGCCACATATGAGTCAAATCTGTGGAAATATAACCATGAAGTTTCTCAGACCAGTCTCTACTCAAAATCAAGCCATAGAATTCAGGTATATGAGCGATTAAAATATCAATTCTTTGAACCACTCTTGGATCAGCTGATAACCTAATAGTAACTGAGTTGATTTCTCCTAAAACTTGGACCTTAGTTCTATCCAATTGGACGATATGAATTGCATACTTTTGGGGTTCAATGTTCAGTTTGGAACAAACTGAAGCTAGCATGATATTCGAGGAAGCCCCTGAGTCGATCAAAAAGTTGTGTAGATTTATATTGTAGATCTCATAGGTTAAGAGGAAAGGAGGGGTATGGGAATTGGATCTATCTCAGATTAAAATGGCATCAGTAGCTTCTACTCTACCAGGAGGTGGTTTACCTGTCTCATTAGAAGCTTTGGATAATATAACATTGGGAAGAGGAGAAGAAGGTGCAGCATCTAATTCCTTAAGCAACAATTTTTGTTGATGTTTGAGTTTACTAAGTTCAAGCATAGTGATATTTTCTTTTGTTTTCTTCATGTCTTCAATAATTTTATACTCCATAGAATCTATAACTACTAATGTTTTAGATATTGGAGGTGGATTTGAAGCTGATGGCTGATTTTGAGAAGGTATCGTTGTGGGAACTTTTTCTTTACTAGTAGTACCTTCATTCCTTTTCTTCTGGGTTATTTGGATAGGATCAGGAGTACCCTTACTCCTAGTAGTCATAGGAAAAGCTTCATGTTCATTTTCTATATTAGAATTAGGCAAAAAAAAGTCCCACATCCCATGACATTCCACAGTTCCTCTTCTCCAGGTTCTTCAGATGATAAAATTGTTTCTTCCTCTTCTTCTTCTTTGGGATCTGAGTTTGCATTGGATATAGAATTTGGTGGCTTTGATTCAAGTTTCTTAAAGTTTCTAAATGGCCTTTTTGTTAAAGTCTCAACTACTTGCTTTTTTATTTCTACCATTTCATTTGACATAGTCTTGAGAAATTTTTGGAGACCCTCCATATCATATGGATCTTTAGGCATTTTCTTCTTTGAATCATATTTGAAAGAGACTTTTTTGGATTTTCTATCTTCAAGAGTAGCCTTCTTTTCTAAAGCAATAATGTGTTTCTCTATGGCAAGTGCCTCTTTCATGTTTTCAGCTAGATTTGGTTTTGCATCTCTATCTACAAAAATAACTATGTTTGAAGGTAAAGTTTTTATATACCATTCGCTTCTGATTTGTTCACTGGGTTTAGAGGCAGTTCGAATCTTATTCAAGAGTTTATTAAACCGTGAATTGAACTCTTTTATAGGTTCTTTAGACTCTATCCTAAGGTTAGAAAGGTCATTGATTAATGTTGCTAGAGATCTATTATCACCATATTTAGTCAAGAACTGTTCTTGAAAAATGTTCCAACTTGTAATGGATCCTGATGGTAAGGAAAAATACCAAGAGCCAGCAGATCCTTGTAAGGTATAAGGGAAAATCCTAACAACAACATCTTCCTCTATTACTCCTTTTAAGTTAACTACCAACATGGAGTTATTAATATGTTCATCGGCTTGTATGTCTGCATCTGGATTAAATTTCAGCAACCACTTTTCAGGATGTGCTGGTAATGAGTGTAATGGTGTAGGCATCGTGACTGCACCAGGATTATTCCATGGATTTTGTTCCATTGTCAAAATACTACCTGATGATAGTGACAATAAAGTTCCAGATGATTGGGAAGGAGTGGATATTGAAGTTTGAGGAGGTTCTAAAGCAGATGTTGAAGTTCCAGTTCCCTATTGAACAACAATCTGTAATGGGGGAGTGGATGGTTGACTTCGCACTGAAGAAGATGAAATTGAGGATGATGATGAGATAGTCTCACTATCAGATCTTTCAGTGGTTTTTCTTGCCCTTTTCCTTTTAGGTAAAGGCAACTCAGTAGGTTCAATACCAAGCTTTCCGCTTTGAAGTCTAGTGAAGGGGTGAGGTGGAGTGAATTACGAAGTCACACTGCCTTGGGATACCTCAAATTTCTGTGGTGATATTGAGAAGCCTTGAAGTTTATGGATAAGAGACTGGACTTTAGGAGACTCAGGACTTAACATATCTAAGATAGGTTGTGGATGAAAAGTGGTAGTTGTCTCCTCTTCTTCTCGTTTGAATATTGGAGTTCTAGCATGCAAAGGAGAGGTCGGAGGTGAGGTGGAGGGAGATTTGCTCTTAGAATGGGTTGTAGGTTTGGGTTTACTTGCCATTCATAGCTCAGCCCTCCTTCTAGTGCCAAAAATGTTGATGCCTCGAAAATCGTTGCATCAACATTAGGGAAAACCACCCGGTCCAGACCTTAAAGGCAGCTCCTTTTTTGTTTGGTGTGGTGGCTCTGACTGGATATAATGGGACCAGTTTCCCAGTGATTTGTAAATAGGATAGATAAGTGGTTGATTTTCTATTATCTAATGATAATGATGGATGATTTATTCTATAATGTAAAATTATAAACAACTTAATCTATCCCTGGAAATTTCCACTTTAGTGCAACTTTTGATGATCTTTATCTACAAATGGGCATATAGATGACTCCATTGATAAATAAAGACATTTTTTCATATGATAATTACTTTGTTCAAGTAGTTGAAGAAAGTAATCATTAAAACATTATTACACTATTCTTCATATATCATTGACATAAATATGACTGAAAGAATAACATTCCTTAAACATTCAATAGTGATAAGTATAAGGAGTGCTATTAAAACACATACATATATCAAATGATAACAAGATTGAATAAATGTTGATTCATATAAAAGAGTGGAGCAAAGACATAGATAATAGTACCATATGTAATTTGGATCCCTTCCGATGTCGATCGCATTCAGATTCTGGCTTCTAACTCAGAAATACTCTCACAAAAAAAACAATAGTGCATATCTCATCAAAGTATTCTTCATTAAAATGCAGAGTATAGGCCTAGTTTTCATAAAAAATATATATTAGAAGCACAATAGTGTGACTCCCGATCCAAGTTTTATACAAAAATTGAGGACCCTTTCTAAAGACATGAAAGGGTCTATAAATACTATCTAAGCTAACTGATTATGAAATAAAAATGTTGTTAGGTGGTATAACCAAATCATGAAAATATCCTTGAAATAGAGCTACTTGTAGTCGGTAGAATGATTCACTATTTTAGCTGATCATCCTTTGGCTTGAGTTGGCAGATAGAAAGCATTGGTTGCAATTCTGGAGGGTGACTCAAGCGTGAATGTAGTTGGGTTGAATAGGTAGCATCATGAATTTTGAGAATCATGTAATCGATTGCATCGGTTAAACATTTCAATGCTTCCTTTTGACTGTATGGTTTAACTAGGAAGAACCATAAGGTGTCCCAAGTTAAACTTTGGATGCCTGCTATTAATCTCTCCTTCTGTTCTAAATCCTGTTTGCATGATTGTTCCAGTGCTTTAGCTGATGGAAATTTACCTAGAGTGCACTCTGAAATCAAATTAGACAGATAAAGAGTATCATTAATTAACTCAATCAAATTACCGGTTGCTGATCTACATCTTCAAGTTTCCCTTTCTGCTTTCATCAATTGTGATTTCCATTCCAGGAAAAGAATTTCCTTGTGTGATTCTAGAATTCTAGGCAGATTTGCAGCTTGCGCTTCACTGGTTTCTTGCTAGGCAAGAAGTTTGTTAATGTCTCATCAGCCTATTCCAAATTCTACCTTGCGTCAACTAATTTGTCAATCATTGATGAAAAATATCACAAAGGAGCTCAACAAGGGAAATATTATGACATAGTAAATTTAATTGTTTAATCAATGGTTTATTGATTTGGAGAGCGTCAGATCTGAACTCTATTGGTTGAGGAAAAATTTTGAACTTTTCTATTTGTTGTGACAGTTGAGTGATTTTCTCATCTTTCATTTTTCTCATTTGTTCATTCACTTATTTCAGTTTGGCCAGTGCTAGGGATAGTTCTTTTTGTTTCTTAACTGCACTTTGATCTATCCTCTGCTTATCCTTGAGTAGTTGCCTTTTTAGTTGATTGTTTAATTTCTACTGTGCTGCTAACTGTTGTTCTAATTGCTCTATTCCTTGTTGTCTTTAAGATACCTGTGCCTCCAATGAAACAATTGTCTGATCCATTTCCTAAAGTAAATTTCTCACTTTTGATGCATTATCCATAGTGGCTACTGAGTATGCCCCGACATATTGAGAGAGTTTTGTGAGGTCTTCGAAAGGGTTGATTTCTTCTTTCCATACCACATTAGCCATCTCTGTTTGTGCAGGTAAAAGGGAAGATTGATCAAGTCTTGTCTTTTTCCTTTGTATTTTTACTACAACCCTATGCTTAGGGTTGTAGAAGACATCTAAAGGTGGTATTTATTCTATATTCGAAACAATCTCATCCGATGGATCCTTAGGAATTATCTCTACATCTTGACTTATGGGTGGGCCGTTTGTTCCTTCAGTTGGAGCTATGCTTGTTGCTCTCTTGTGACCAATTGTCACTTCAGGCATGCTGAAACCCTGTGAATTCTCGGGATTGCTTATAATGGAATTGAATTGTTGCCATTCTTTAAGGAGCTTGGGATCAAACTGAGTATCTATATCCATGTGTTCACTGGCTTTTCCCTGTTCTTCCTCCTATTCTGGCACTTTTTCTTTCTCAAGAATTTTTTCCACAGTAGGAGATTTGTTAACAGTTTGTTGTTCAGGCTCTCTTGACTGGACTGTTGGGGTGGTGGCTAGTAAGTCTAGAGGTAGAGTTTGCAACCTATACTCTCTAAGCATATTAAAATTTTCCAGCCCTTCATCTTGATACTTGATCTTGGCCAATGTTTTTACTTGAAATAATGATTTTTCTGGGGAAAATAGGTCATCAAAGTCATCTTTTTCATGATCAAACTTTGTAAGTTTGGCTTGTTCAAGAACGTTATAGGTGATTTTTCTTAGATCATATTTTTTGTTGGGGATTGTTGCAAGATTGAGAATTTGTATCTTCTCTGCCTCCTTTTCTACATGTTTGTAATCATGGAGAGTGAAAACACCGCATCTTAAAGGAAATGTAGGCCATACCTATTTCTTAGAATTTCTAAAGGTTTTGGATGTCCCTTCTGTTGTTATTTGATAGGCCAATTCCTGAGCTAACAGCTTATTGGGCACATACAGGGGAAGGATGTGGGGTTTTGTAAGGCTACCAAAAAGCCTTATATAAGTAAAATTGTGTTCTCCGAACCAATTACCTACTGTAGTCAAGTCAATTCATGCTTCCTCAGAAATCTTGGGGGTAGGCTTATAAAAAATGGCATAATATACAAGCAACATAGAACCATTGCAAATTTTATACAAATGGTTTTTGTAATGAGCCTTCCATAATAGTTGATGATAAATATGGATTGGCTTAGGGTCTTTGGGAGTCCATCTCCATCCGAGTATCAGATATTCGGAATTAAAGCAAAGAGTATCCATAATATAAGCACTTTAATACAAAAGGGGGAATGGTCCTGGTAGTTTTATGTGCATTTGATCTGAATTCGAGAATTGTTATGGCTAATTTTTCGGACAAAATATTTGCCCAATTCATCACATAGCTGTTGATAGTTGCCTCCATCAGAGGGACCATTTCAATAGTAAACTTGGCAGAGTCATGTATTCCCCATATTCTACACATCATAGCTCCGACATAATAGTAAGGAGAAGCTAATGAGTCCACATAGTACTTACCTAATGATTCATGCTTGTGCTTCTCAGGAAAGTGTCTCCACTGCCTAATCGAGGTTGATTCTGACTCATTTTCATTTGCAATTTTTTTAAGAAAGGCTTTGTTGTACTTCTTTTCAGGCTCAAGTAAGTGATACATTTTCCTTAGATCATCAGGCTGAAATGAGCCAAATATCCTTCCGTCAGCTATGCAGTATGTTCTGTTCGAGACTGAAATTTCCTCTACTACCCATCTTACTATGTTAGTATAAGGGAGAATTTTTTCTCACGTTGCTATTCTGTGCAGATATGAACAAGCTAAATCTTTGATGGATGCTTTCGATTTGTTAGTTGAGTCAACTATGGCTCCTTCTGATATTTCCTCATGCTCCTATGCTTCTATTAGATTATAGATGATCTCCCAGCTAGTGTTTCCTAGACCGAGGCATGTAGTGTCTGAGATTAACCCTTTTTTGCTTGGTTCGGGATCCTTGGCTGGCTGGGTTGTTGCTGTAGGGGCCGATGCTGTGGATTTCTTTGATTTCTTTCCCATTTGTTTTAAATTTCAGATTTCAACGGAATTTTGAACAAGCAATTTGAAAAACATGATACAGATAAAGGCTGCTTCAGACCAATATGATAATGAAAAAGAGTTACGTCGATTAGCAGATGATAATGGATTATAGTAAGATTGCTGCAAATAAAATCTAAAGAAAAGATATACCCTTAACTACTTCATTGATTAGTTGTTTAACCTGCCAATAGTGGTAAAGGAGGTTTTAAATGCCCATCATGTCATTTATATGCCGAATGATTCATTCAAGCATGGCTTAGATTTCCTTGGTGGATAATTAGTGCTAATTTGCAAATCGACGATTGGTAACGTGAAAGGAAAGGCTTTAAATCTTGTTTGAAACATCTCCGATCACCGAAAGGTGATACAATGCATGTAAACCTTTTAAATATATTATTGAGATATGCGCCTTATTAATGCATCATAATTGGGGGATGGATTCAAGTTTTATTGTTGTGTCAATGTGATTTCGCCGATTGCCGATGGTGATATACTTTATCGCATAAGAGGCTTTAAGCCTGCCTTCAATCATGTGTTGGCTTATTGCTATCATTGCTGATTTGCTAATTCTGATATACTTTATCACATCGAAGGATTTTATGAGGCTCTATTGTGCTTTGGCATTTAACTGTTTCGATATTCGATTGCGATTGACTTTTTAGATCGAAGAGAATGGGCGTGTCTTTGCGCATGCTTCCTTCGTTATTGCAATATGCAATCTTCTAATCGTTTTATCGTAATAACGAAGAATTTTATAATTTTTTAAAGCCACATTTTATTTCTATTCAAAAGGCTTTTGAAATAATTTGTTTACGTTAAGCCTTTTGATAAGGGATTTTTCTTATGATGGGTTAATACCAACTTATTTAGGCATCTAACTAAGTTTATTTTTAAAAGGGATCCATTTCATATCACGATTTTGTATAAAAATTTTATGAAATGGGGGGGTTGTTGTATAGCACAACAAGTATTTACAATGACCATCTTCTAAAGCATGACAAGCATAACATTTGTTGGAGCTTTATAACACATCTCATTACAATATCTACAAAAGTAACCACATATACACACATACACATTTTCTCAACCAAAAAATAAAAGTATATGATTCCTACATCTATAACAAGGGAATCCAGAGGCTCACACCTCCACCCTCAAAGTAATACCAAGATTCACCTCCTTCCGAGGAAGTCCAAAATCCACTACCAAAGTCAAAGCTACATCCATTGTCTAACGCTACAATCTTGTGCCACTTTTCCTCTCAGTGAATAGTTACTAGCTCATTGTTCCAGGGCACACTCCCAATGTGCATCTGATTCCATCATGCAATGTTAATTACCAAAACAAATATATCCTTGGCCTTCCCTTTTGTTCTATGAAGTCCCTCGGGTAATCCATTCACCCCTTTCCATGCAGTAACTCACCTCCCAAATTCCCCGACATCCCCTATCCCGGGCGATCCATCCCTTGGTAAGGCTCCTTGCATCAGAAGGTCAAACAACCAAGGCATATACCTACCTCAAAACCATCATATTGGTCATAGCATGCTTATGAAAATCAATGGACACTATTGGGTACCAGTGTCCCATAATGACCTTGCTCCTGAATGCTTTACCATCATATTGTTGCATGTTCCAATTCCTTTTTTTTTGGTGCTAGTGCTTCTTGTCAGTTTTGACCACCCAACCAAGAATTGCATGCTTTCCTGTACCAAGCACATAATTCCTATTAGATTCAAAATAAATTGAATAACTTAAAATCATACCTCATTAGTGTCTTGCTAATAAGGTACACTTGCAATTCCACATGTTTCCTTTCACAACAAGTCTAACTAACATCTTTGTCCAAATCACCTTGTATAAGTATATCACATCAAGTTAGCTCAAAACAGAACCATCATAGATCAAAATCATGAATCAAATTTAACCATCATAAACCAGAATAATAAATCACATGTAATAATCATAGACTAAAATCATAAACACATGCATAATAAAAATGAAATAAGATACTGATACTTATCCTTTAATCAATCCTTAGCTTCTACCTTAGTCCTTATTCTTTACACACTCTGGATCAGTTTCCACACCCGACAAACACCCAATGCCTTCTCCTCATTCATGTATACACACACATAGTGTGCATCACACACATATAACCACACACGACATACAACAACAAGCAATACATGCACCTACACTTGACATACAACACATACACCTACACCCAGTGTATAACATAATACATATACGTACACAGAGTACAAAAAATGGATACACATCAGGATACCACAACTACAAAATGCACATACAAAGTACCACATGCCTCAATGCAGCATGTATGACATGCACACAATACCACATGTACACTAGTACCATGTGTACAACATGTACACGATACCACCTATACACCACACCACTTGCAAAATATGTGCATAACATCATATGTACATGGCACCACCTTCACAAAGTGTACATAGAACCATATGTACACTGCACCACCTATATAGTGTGGACATAATACCACATGCACGACATGCATACAACACTACATGCACACAACACCACATGTAAAACATGTACACAACACCACATGTACAGTAATGCACACAACACCATATGTACATAGTACCATATGTACAACATGCACAAAAAGCCATATGTACATATCACTGCATAGACAACATGTACATAGCATCATATGCACACAAAACTACATATCCAACATGAAAAAAACATCGTATATCCAACATGCACACCGTACGATATGTACACAACACCACATATGCAACATGTATATAGCACCATCTATACCAAACGTTTCATATGCAATATTCACACAACACTATCTGTACTACCCTGTCTATAGCATCACATAAACAACATGTACACACACTATATATACACAACACCACATGTGCACAACATCACAGATGCAACATGTACAACATATAAAACATGTGCACAACATTAGTACCACACATGCAAAACCACACTATCTCTACCAACCAACCTTGCTTCCAGTGTCTATTTTCGTCCATGCGTATCCTAGCATGCCACAGATCACATTGTTTTCATTCCGTCGATGTATCCCTCAGAGTTACCTGTCATAACATAAACATAGGCATAAAACAATAATACAACATCAATTCACATCCACTTGATACTGACCTTGTATATCTTTCATGACTACTCTCCCCACTTTATTCACCATAAGACCAGGAACTTTGTCATGTCATTCACTTGCATAAGAAATCATTCCTCCACAAGAATGATCCCTGAAAAACTTGTCAGACAGTGACATAGATACATGGATACATATATACATATACATAAACATTATCATAAAACAATCATGATCTTGTCAGAAAATGATATACATACACACATACATATGTATATGAACATCAACATAATCATTATCATAACATAATTACCACATAGCATAAGGTCAAGGTGAAGAGAAATCCCTTTGTCTGTGCACACCATGAACAACATTAATAACAATTGTTTCCAACATAGTCATGGAACCAGATACCTCAGATCAATTTACTTCACCTTTCATGTTACCTTTCTCATGACCATACTTCCACTATCCATTTACACCAATGGACTGAACCAATCCAACCCATTGTCATATTCTTACCTTAAGCTTCCCTTACTCATGCACTGAGCTTCATTACATGTTGGGTTACATTCACCTCTTTCCGAGCTCCATTAACTTTCCTCTTTCCCAACTAATTCCCAAGACTCAAAACATAAAAGGCAAGACAAGAAACAAAAGAGAAGAAAATCATGAAAACCAATAACAATATGACACCACAAACAAAGTCGCATGATCATGCACTAGACATAAAAAAAGTTGCAAATCAAGTACAAACAGAGAAAAAAGAATCGAAATCACAAGACTCTCAACATAGACCATGACTCAATCCACATGGTTCCCAGTGCTTCGAAATAGAAACTCAACCTGAGCCTTCTTCAAAATTTCATGGCAGTTTCTTTGTCATGTAATCCCCTGCATCACACTACCACAAACACATAATTTCTAGTGTATAAATAAACATAAAAACATACTAGCTACCTTACCTTGTTGTGCCAAGCACATTGCCTTGACATTGAACACGTCCATGCCATCTCTCACGGGAGTCCAATTCCCTTGACAGATTTAGCTATAACTAGACACTAGTTGTTATACCTATCAAATACATGTCCATGAATATAGCACATACCCACATAATGTCAGATGAAATCAAGGTTAAGAAGAATTCCTGTATGCAAACCACTCATTCGTTTGGAACATATCCATAGGAATTCTTTCCCAATTCCTTTCTTTTAACTTTTTTCCTTGTTGCAATTGAGGGTTACTATGTACTATCACATCACCCAACTATTAGTTATATAAACACATCAATTGTTACCTTGTCACGCTAATACCAAGAATATTTCCTACAAATGTTTACACATGTCAACTACATGTTCCAAAAGATGATCATATCTAGCAATTTGAAATCAACCTTCACCAAGTCTAGCAACCATGTCATAATCAAACTCAACTCACATTCATCAGTATTAATACATAATATTACACTCAAGTACTTAGCAGTTGTCTCAACACTTATGTGTTAGTACGACCATCTTAAAACAAGATCATTTCTTTGCCATCTTATAGAAACGTACTCATATCATGTGTTATCACCAAAAAACTGATCGTCTAGTCTAATTTACTAGATGGATCAAAGTACACCATGTAAGGCCAATTTTACCATAGTAAAATTGCTTTCACTGTGAGAAATTACTTTATAAACCACTTTTGTTAAGTAATTTATAATCAAACCTATGAAGAATAATTAAATAAATAACTATTTATTTAATTTTCTTCTAGGAATAATTAATTAAACCATTTATTAATTAATATTCCTTTTCATATTTGACCGAGCGATGAAAAATAAACAGATAAATTATTAATTATCTTATTTTTCTCTAGGAATAATTAATTAACACCAATTATTTATTATTCCTTGTCAAGTTTGACTAAATCCCTCAGGAATAATTAAATAAATCATTATTTGTTTATTATTTTTTAACCATATTTCTTGAGATGATAAATAAACCATTTATTTGTTAATTGTTTCTAAATAAAAGTTTAAATAATTTTTCCCTCCTAACCAAATATAATAAAATATTCCAAGTGGTTATTCCTAGAATGGGGTTAATAATATTTTATTATTACTCATTATTCATGGGTAATCTAATATTTTGTTATAAATAGAATGGTTTTCTATTCATTATTTAATTTTGATTATTTTCATTGTTTCACTCACTGTTATAACTATGATTATTTTCATTGTCACACAACATTTTTCTGCCATTTGAGTTCCCATTAAGCAAAAAAAAAAATTATTTGTTGGGTTTTACATATTAAATAGGAGAGAGGCTCTATCAAAAAGCTAAAGATGTTTGAGGATAACCAAGAACCCATCCCATAAAGGGGGTCTGGTAACATTTATTTGTCCCCTTCAAAGGTGTTATTTAATAAAATATATTCTTTGTGTATCTAGTTTCCATTAGATTATTAGAGTTACCCACATTTATTACTATTTCATTTTGATGTTTAACTATGATTGTGGCATAAAGCGAGACTTTGGTAGATTTTGTTTCTATCATTTGCTGGAGATCTACAATGTTTAACAACCATTTATATTGTTGAGACTGTTTGTCATCCACAATCTTAGGTGATTTCTTTTCGTAAACCTTTGAGAAGAAAACACTATAACATCAAGCAATCAATCAAACATTCAAACAAACTATAAACTTACCATGTTAAATAAATCTACTAGATGACATAATAGACACCAAACACTCAAACACCAAATATACGAGATAAGAAAACTCATACCTTAATGTATCTCAAGGGAGGTTATCTTATCTGCACAATCAATCTAGTTATCACAATGTAACTTTACAACACATTAGCTCAAGCACAAATAAGATCATGATATCCATAACATTAACTAACTAACATGTTCACATCATAAGCTCATAAAAATTTGTTGTTTATGCATAAAAATAACGTATGTATGATCAATCTAGATTAGTATGACATAATATCATAACATATTAACTCAT
The DNA here is from genome assembly GCA_031772625.1 of Pinus tabuliformis. Taxonomy (NCBI): domain Eukaryota; kingdom Viridiplantae; phylum Streptophyta; class Pinopsida; order Pinales; family Pinaceae; genus Pinus; species Pinus tabuliformis. The sequence goes on along the minus strand of CM062805.1, from coordinate 802,955,270 downwards.
ACCTGAATGTCATAACCTTAACCATTTACATTGATCCAAAATGGATCTTAAAAACCCTCTAAGTCTTCAATACTTAAAAACTATCGCAAAGGATAAACCTTCAAGAATGGAAGATTACACTATCAGGCAAGAAAAACACGTAGAAATAGTGAAAATAGAGCCTATCAGAGGCCAAAACAACAATGCACAGGAGTCGTTCGATCTGGCCGATCAATGGTCCAGATCTGATCGGCATATCGCAATCGGTGGTAGCAGGCAGAGTTAATCGGGCGCAGCCTTATGGAAATCATGATAACGATCAAGCACGATTAGACGAGGACCATCGATCAAGTGCGCATATCCGACGGTCCAGATCTAGCCATGCTATATCCATCACTAACATAACATAGGGAAGGACTTAACCCATAGCCTGGAGGTTCAACGATATGCGATTGCGATATTGGAATATCGCGTCACAACTATATAAGGAGTGATGCCATAGACCAGTGACCATGCAATACATCGATGCACCAATAGCTGATAAGGTCAATCAGAGCAATTGGCGATCGTAAGCCAAACGCTATATGCAACATGTGATATGGCTGGACCCGAAAGGGTTATGAATGCGATATTATAATATTTGAAATCCGATATGGGGCGAATTATTGGGTTTTTCTGTGTATTTTGGATTTTTCATAATAAACCCAAATACAAAGGAACCCACGACCAAGCAACTTGCAATAGTGATACAAAGGCAAACCCAATGGAGTTTACGGTGGATTGATAATATTTTAGGTCCGATAAAAGGTGTTTGGGTGGATTTTTACAGTGTTTCTGTGTATTTCTCTATGTAAATATAGAATGACTATTTTTGGATTTCTAATGCCCCGATGGTCCCTTCCGTTGCAAAACAGGTGGCCACCATACCCAAAGACGTTTAAAAATGATTTCTTAATGCTCAGAGGGGATTTGAGTGGATAGAGGCTGGGAGCCAGAGAGCCCGAAAGGGAAAATGAATAGACAAGTGATGGTTGGCTTAAAAAGCCATAGAATGATAGAGACAAAGGCAGGCAGTGTTGAGATAAAGAGGAAACAAAGACAGAGAGTGAGAGGGAGATTCTGTGTACTCAGAAAGACTTGGGGGATCCAAGTAAAGACATGTTGTTTTCTTCCTGTTGTGTTGATACTCAATTTGAGCTCACATTTGTAAAAATTTGCTCTTGAAGACATAATAGAGAGGTCACCACTAAAAGCTAGACTAGGAGACGTAGCCCGAGAGTTTTGGGTGAACTCCTTGATTATTTTCTATGTTACGTGTGTTTTTCTACTATGTTTCTCTAACTGCTCATTGTCTATATTATTCACAATCCATATGATCCATTGGACTAACTAATATAGGCATATCTTACACATGAGTCTATAATACCTTAATATTAATCTAAGATCTTCATTTTCAGATCAAGTGGTATCAGAGCATTTGGTTTTTTTGTTTGTTAAGGTTAGAAAAGCTTATGCTAGACCTTTTTGAAGGCTAACTAGGTCAAAGTTCAAACTGGGAAAAGGGGAACTTGTTGAGGCCAACCCAGAAATTGGAAGAGTCTATCCTAGGAGGAGAATGGTAGAAGAAACTTCATTGGAATCAGAATCTCAGTTCATGGATAGTTTTATGGCCATGCAAACCATGGTGGAAGAGATGTATCAAGAATTTAAGAAGGGTCAAGGTGAGATCACTTCAACACCCAAACAAGACAAAGGAGTAGAGGATCCTTCTCTATATGCCCCTCCAAAGGGCAAAGGGAAAGGGGAAATGCCCCCTCCATCATCTCCTTCACCATCTCCTTCATCATCCTCATCTCCTAGCCCTGATAAGAAAAAAAAGAAGACTTCTTTGATTAAATTAGATGTAAAGTTTGATTTTCCAATTTATGGTGTATATTGCAGGGTGCAAAACATTGATTCAGAAAGGAGAAAGATTCAGCTAGATAGATTTCACCTTGGAGGAACTGCACTAGTGTGGTGGGAAGGCAAGACACAAGCTGATCTGAAGAAACATGGTAAAATTATTTCTACCTAGAATGAATTTGTTTCTACCATCAAAAAAAAATTCTATCCACTAGCTTATATGTAGTAAGCAATGATGAGTTGGCAAACTCTTCGCCAATTAAAGGGCCAAACTGTACAAAGTTATACCCAGGAATTTAGAAAAAGAGCTTTAACTCTAGGCATATCTCTAGACTCACCTGAAAATTTGTTGAGTATATAAGTGGTCTCCATAGCTATTTGAAGCACACCATTCTCATGTTTAATCCCACTAGACTAGATGATGTATCAGTTTAGGCTACACATCTAAAGGCTAGAGGCAAGAATGTGAACTCAAAGATTAGGGGATCATCAAAACCCTCAGCAAGCAAGAACAAGGAAAAGAAGAAGCTGAGATGGAAGAAGAGGGAGACCAATGCTGTACAGAAAGACAAACCTTCATGCACTCATTGTAAGAAGTCGATGATGCACACTGCTGGTCTTTGCATCTGAATCTGAAACCCAAAAATTTTGGTGGTAAGAAGAAGAAGACTACTATTGCTATTAAGAAAGACTTGGGGTTAGACTTAAGTGATGAGACAAAAATCACAACCACAGGTATAAAAGGTAAAAATTATGAAGCATCTACAAGTAATTCTGCACAATCTATTAATAATCAAGATAATGAGAGGAAAAGACATGAGCTTTTTCATCTTAGAGTTATTTCCAAGCACCAAAATATTGATACTTTATTTGATAGTGGATCACAAGTACACTTGATTTCTGAGACAATTGTAAAGAAGTTGGGATTACTAATCACACCTCACAAGAAGCCATATCCATTAGGTTGGGTATGTGATAAAGAAAAGCTACAAGTGACAAGACAATTTAAACTTAGGTTTGCTATCGAGACAACATTTGTAGATGAGTTTGAGTTAGATATAGTTCCCTTGGATATATGTGGTATTGTTTTAGGAAGTCCTTACTTGTATGATAGAAAATCCATTTTCTATAGAGCTGAAAATAAGTATCAACTCATTAAAGATGGAATAGAATATATTGTAAGAGCTCATAAACTCAAAAATAACTATTCTCTCATAAAGTTAGGGCAGATGAAAAGAATTGTAAATTCATGCAAGAAATTTTTACTAATGGTTGTAAAGGAAAAGAATCTTGATAAAACCAATGTATTTGAAGGTTGTGATGCTAAACAGAAAGCTGATTTAGTTAAAGTTGTTTCTGAATATGGTATTCTATTTCAAAAACCTAAATTTCTGCCACCCAAAAGGGAAATAGTACATGATATTCATTTGCAGCAAGATCCTCCATTACCTAATATCGGAATGTATAGGTTATCCGCTTTAGAGAATGCAGAGATCAAGAAGCAGGTATAGGAGCTGCTTGATAAAAGGTTCATAAGACCAAGCACATCACCATGTGGATCTCCAATCATAATAGTGAGAAAGAAAGATGGTTCATGGAGGATGTGCATTGATTATAGAACACTAAATAAAATAACAATCAAGAATCATTATCCTCTTCCTCACATTGATGATCTATTAGATCAGTTGAAAGAGGTAGTTTACTTTTCCAAGTTAGGCTTGTGTAGTGGCTATCATCATGTTAGAGTTGTAGAACAAGATGCATGGAAGATTGCTTTCAAGACAAGGCAAGGGTTGTATGAATGGTTGGTTATGCCTTTTGGCTTAACTAATGCTCCTGCCACTTTCATGAGAGTTATGAATGATGTACTCAGACCTTTTATTGATGATTTTGTAATTGTATATTTAGATGACATTATTGTTTTCCATAAAAGATGGGAAGAAAATTTGAAGCATGTAAAGCAGACTTTAGATGTTCTGAAAATAGAAAATTTATATGTGAAGTTATCAAAATGTGAATTTGGAAAAAAATCTTTAAATTATTTGGGTCATATTGTAGGGGGTGGTAAATTGAAGATAGATCCCTCTAAGGTTGAAGTCATTGTGAATTGGCCTAAACCCAAATTTGCTACAGAAATTAGGAATTTCCTAGGAGCACCACAATATTATAGAAAGTTTATTACTAACTTTTCTTTGATTGCAGCTCCCTTACATGCTTTAACAGGATTGAACAAGATGTTTCAGTGGGGAGGAAAACAGCAGAAAGCCTTCGACACCTTAAAAGAAAAAATTAGTACAGTACTAATACTAGCATTGTCAGATCTTCAACGACCATTTGAGATTGAAACAGATGCCAGTGACTATGCCATGGGAGCAGTGTGTATGCAACATGCTAAACCTATATGCTATCATTCTGGGACATTTACTTCTACAGTAGTTAATTATCCCACATATGATAAATAATTGTATGCATTAGTACAGAGTGTGAAAAGTGGAAACATTACCTAATGGGCAAAGAAACAATTATACATACAGATCATCAACCACTTCAATATTTGCACTCAAAAACTAAATTGTAGCAATAAAGACATTATAGGTGGATGGGTTTTCTACAACAATTTCATCTTGTCATTAGATATAAGAAGGGCATACACAATAAGGTTGCAGATATGTTGTCGAGACTGATCGTAAATGCATCTACTATACTTAAGCATAACTCAGTAATGTACTGTTATAGACATTTTTGTGCCTTACGGCATGAAGCATGAAATGTCCATAATCTAAGGGATCCAAAGTCCCTAAACATGTTGTTCCTACCCCTAGAGGAACAAGGTCAGCAAACCACAGCACTGAATAACAGTTCTCCACCTGAAAACACTCAGAAACAAGCAAATTCTGGATCATGTCAACTGCTCCACTGAGCATCTGCGCTGAATGTCAAGTGCTCCACTCTGTACCTGTGATGAATGTCAACTGCAAAGAAGGCCACCTGCGCTGAGCGTACTTGGACAAGTGGCACAGTCATTCCTCAAGGTGTCAATGCCCAGGAAGCTTCCAAAATGACACTTGGATCAAGGAGTTCGACTGGTGATGAGTAAGAGGGTCTAGATCTCCAAGTGGAAGCAAGAACCTCCAAGTGGACTCAAGAACTGAAGAATAACTGAAGTGAGAGAGGACACTAGTCAGCTCACAAGCTGACTCATCCTTTCTCCAAAACCCTATATATAGATCTCTCTCATGAGGTCTAGGGAGGCTGGAATCTTGGGAATGTAAGGAAGTGCTGTTGGTTTGAGTTTAGAGCTATTGAGTGATTTGCTTTGAAGGAGGTGAAGAGGAGATTTCTTTCTGCTGGGAGGTGATGCTGGATTGGGCCTCTTATGGTTGTATCACTTCTTGAACATTACTTCTTCCATTAATAAAGCATTTGAGGTTCTTCTATATACATGTGTCTCAATGGTGTATTTTTATACTTGTGTATTTGATTTATTCTAATCCTTGAATCAATTATGAATGTATGCTTCTTGTAGTTTCCCCTTCTTTCCATTTTGCAGGATCTTGGTGTAGCTGGGCCAGTGAAAGAGTAAGGAGCTGGGAGCAAGCAGCAAGGAGAGAAGATTGGATCAATCATTAGCGAAAGACATCGGTTAGTGGATCCCTTTCTCCCCTATTTTACTTTCATAAAGAAGAAATCTTAGATAGCTTTGCTTCGGTTGTTGCTGAGGTACTATCACCCTTAGAGTGGGATAGGGTCATTCCGTATTGGATACTTTTCCCAACAACAAATTGGCGACTCTGCTGGGGATCGTATCTTGTTGGTTGTTTGTGTTTTTTCTATTCATTTCCTAAACACAGGGAGTACCGAATCGAATTGCATTTGGATCTTTCAAATGCAAAGTAGAGGGCAGCTACTCTAGCTCAGTTTCTGGGCATGTTTATGATTTGAAGAGCTGATCCACAAGGACTCTGAACAGCTCTTAGTGATAGCTTTTCATCCTCCTAATTACCCTTTAGTGTGTACTTGATTGATAGCTTTTGATTTGGCCAAAAACTGTGAATTTTTGAGCAATCTGTGACCCGGAAACCAAGAGAAACGAGAGTTTCTCTCTTCATTGCAGGCACTGTGAAGACAGTCTGCATTTCATCGCAGGTCCTGAAGGGGCTACCTGCGCTGAATGTCAAACTGACAGTGTACTACCTGCGCTGAACCAGTTTTGCCTTATGCTACTGGGGTTCCCTGCTGTTTATTGCCCTGTTTTCATCCTTGTTTTTGCAGCCTGTTATCATTCAATGTACCTATCTGAAACCAACTTTCCTTACCACTATTCCGCCTCGGTTGTATAAAGAAACTATGATGTTCTTTGTGTATTTCTTACATCATTTGCAGTTTCCCATAACGAAAAGTGAACTAGTCTTGCTGTGGCCTCTTAGATCTAGACCTGTGATAAGTGTCGTATTGATCTTAAGAGTTAGTTTGTTTGCTGTTCATAGCTGATTGAGCTTTTGCTTTCGTCATATGGTTTGAATTTATGTATTTCTAGTGTTGAAACAAGTAAATCTTAAGGTGTCTTTTGATTTTGGACAAAGCTTGTTTGCTTTCACTTGAAATTGAATTCAAAATTATACAACAGCTTTCTTTTTGTAATACATCAACATTGAGAAAGAGAAAAGAAATACCTGCATTGTGCATGTGCATTTTGACAGCTTGCAAGTTGATTTAGGGAAAAGTGCATTAGTGTGTGCTCTATGATCTGTGTGAAAAGATGATGTCTTTATTTTCCCTCAGTAGTTAAGATTTTCAAAGTTGAAAGATTGAAAATCTTGCTTATCATCTTAGACTACATTTAGGAAGTTGTATTACACATCTCGTGGTGATCCATAAAGGCAAACTGCTAAACAAGATCAACCTTAAAATAAATTGAATTTACATAACAATGCTTTGAAACATAACGCTCACAGTAGAGGTCTAAGTAGAGATGTGTTCCGGCGTCGTTAAACGTAGTGACTGTTGATCTCTACGAAGGTGGGTGATTCCTCCTGAGGGACGATAGCACTAATACGGACTTGTGCTCCCACGTACCGTCGCGTATATATTGGGAGACCCCTATAGGAACAAAGCCTTTATCCTTAGGAAGCCGTGTCGGCCGCCCTACTAATCGCGATGCAGTGAACACAGCATTCACGAAGATCGACCACCCGTACCGTAAAACGTATTCTGTGGTTTCGCGAAAGTTTTGGCACACCCTCTGCCTAGATCTCCAGAGCAGTTTCTTTTGGCCTTTTTCAAACTCTATAACTGAAAAAGTCCATCCGAGCATTTGTCACTTCGGGCTCGTTAAAACATCGAAGGAGACTAGAGTCATCTTTAGCTTTTTCTCGACTCTTAAAAAGTGAAAAAGCAAGTTGTGTCTAAAGCGTCGTTATAAAATTTATTTTAAACGGAACATAATCACCTCATATTCCTGCGTTGATCTGTAGGTTGAGAACATGGAACGCCCCAACCAAGGAATTCCCCATGATGGAAATCCTAGTCCTTTCTCCTCTTGGGGAGAAGTTGGTGCGCCCCACATGGCCACATTGTCGCTTCCAGGACTGACAATTGGCCTGCCAATTTGGCTATTCTCAACCAATGTAGTTCAGAACACCATGGTTCCTGAATAGTCGAGTCAACAGTTAGATCAGTCTAGAGTTGCCCACCAGCCTTCTACTTCCTATAACTCTTCCTCCAATCCCTCGTCTTCGCAAGGTAGAGCCGGCAAAAGCCAAGCTCCCATGGAGAAGAAGGAGAAGAAGAAGAGAGAGAAGAAGAAGAAGGAGCCTAAGGCGACTGGGGGCAAGCAAAAGACATCTGACAAAAATCCACACACAGCACAGACCGGGCCTAAATCGCCATGTGTCATATGTAGAGGAGACCATTTCCGTAGAGATTGTCCCTGTATTCCCGGGATACTAAGAGACTGGTCCCCTCGTTTGCACAATTCGGGAGCATCAACCTATGATAGCCATGTTGAATGCTTACCGTCAACCAGCGAAAGTGAAGGTTCAAGACAAAGAAGGGGAGTAAGATCCCCTTGCAGACTGTGTGAAGGCGATCACGCCATCCACCGTTGTCCCTTCTTAGACGAAGCGAAGAGAGTTTTGGAAGATCGTCCGGTTTCACCGCTGAGACTTCCTCCTGGATACAAAAAACTCGTGCCAAGTCCTTCATTGGTTGAGAATACAGCTGGCCCGCTCAAGTGGTCGGCTGAAGCGTCAGTCACTGAAAATGAACCTACTAAATCCAGACCGGACGAAAGTCTAAAGGTCGAAATGGCAGTTGACCCGGTTCTCCCTTCAGAAGTTTCATCTTCAAATGACACCGTCACTAAAGAGTCATCTTCAAATGACACCCTCACTGAAGAGAATAAAGATGACACCATCCAGATTCTTTTCATCAACACAGACTCTGATGAGCATCAGGGCAATGCGCCCATTCCTTTATCGCAGGAAGGAACATCGTCAGGGTCATATCCGGCCGTATATTCGGTCCCACCACCAAGCAACCTGGTTGTATCCTTTGATTGGAATCAACTAGGCAGACCCCGGTTGCCAGCCAGTATACCATTCAGAATCATAGTCCAAATATACAGAATGGTAATGGCTGGCACTATCATTGATGAAGGGGCATCTGTGAGTATCCTTTCCTTTATTGCTTGGAAAGCACTGGGTTCCCCGGCGCTTTTTCCTGAGATAATAAATCTCTCGGGTTTCGATAAAGGAACCAGTCGACCATTAGGGATCCTCCCCAATGTGCCTATAACATTGAAAGGGAAGACCGTTCAAATGAACGTGATGGTCGTTCAAGGACCCTTGGATTATAACCTACTCCTTGGACGAGACTATATATATTGCATGGGAGCAATAGTCTCCTCACTCTTTAGAGTAATGTGTTTTCCACACGAAGGAAGAATGGTCAAGCTCGTAGACCAACTTTCATTTCCAGGATCACGCATCGCAAATAGTCACATACCAACCCTGAATGGTCTATTCAATCAAGAAATGTCTCCACCCCCAGTCCTTCTTCCCGATGAGTGCGAGTGATTCGGAAAGATAGGACTGGAACCCAGGGGGCATGCATCCTGGTCTGCTTTGGGCAGAGAAAACCTTGGGTATAAGATAGAATTTCCGCGAGAGAATATGACTAGTCCGTACCCCGTCCATAGAGGAAGAGGGGTTGTTCTGGAATAGGATTCTTTTGTCAAAGTTACGTGTTTGACAACAGTCATTCACCCTTGTCTATTTCGGTAGACATTGCCGAGGAAATGTTTGGTTTGAAAGATTAACGAGACAATCTTTGGGTAACCTGAAAGAGGTAAGCCTCTCTCGATTAAAACAAATGTTTTGGCGGAGGGTAAGTAGAGGTAACCTTGAAACTCTGTTTTATACCTGGGGGCATGCAACCTTTTGGAGTGCAAGCAAGGGGCGACTATTTATTTTTTTAAATTTTTAGGTCCTCCCTTTAAACCTGTAGGTCTAACCCTTTAAACTCGTAGGATTAGCCGTTTCCGAACTTGCACAAAGAAAGGATGAGAGGGAGCATAGCTTTGGTAAGGTGCAAGCTCTATAAAAAATGGAATCTTTCAGGAGACATTCTTATCTTATGACTGGTATATCGAGCAGTTTTAGCATAAAGTTCATGCTCGTTAAAAAATAAACGCAAGATCCGAGCAGTTTTAATGCGGTCTTCATGCTCGTTAAAAAATAAATAAAAGCAGTGAGCAATGTTTCCCCCAGAGTTTAAGCTCATTTTTAAATAAAAAATGAACCTATTTCCGGTAAATAACCTCTGTGATCGTAAATTTATCAGCCATAAAAAGCCTTGGTCGTGTTTGCACCTGCCACCTCCACCATCATTTGGCCGATCGTTCACCTCCATATGATTGTTTACCCATTTTGAGGAACAGCTGCGAAGAGTGATTTCACCTAGCCATCCTTGTGACACTGCCGTGATTGGAAAATTCCAACCTGTACCTGGAATCAGTTGCTATCCATGTTTATCACTCGTTCCTCAAAAGACGAGTCTTCTTTAAGCTCTTTTCATCTGACTCGTAAAATATGAAAAGTTTGCCGAGTTTTGGCCTTCCAGCTCGTTAAAGTGACCGGAAGAGCTATCCCTCCTCTAGATTTTAATCTTTTTGGACCTGAGGGATTATTGCACAAAAAGGTCGAGCGCTTGTTTTATTCGGCTCGTTAAAGTTATCGAAAACTCATCCCTTCTGTATTGTTTTACACTTTTTCGGACTTAAGGGATTAGATGACGAAAAAGGAATTTTGGAGTTAACTTTCTGTACCTTTTCAGACTCTCTAAAAATGAAAAGGACCGAGTTTTCCTTGTCGTTAGACTCGTTAAAAAGATTAAATAGCAACAAACTTGTCTTTAGATGAGAACGAGTTTCCCTATCGCTAGGCTCGTTAAAACATAGCGATGGGCTTGCCCGAAGGGCAGGTTATAGAACAAGCATATGTTATCCTCCTCAAGCTTGACAAAAATAAAGAGGTACTGGTCAGAAATGACTGGGGAAAAATTGGGAGAACCTCAAAGCTTTAATGGTAGCAAGTCGCTCTTGAACATGACACTTTTCCTCCGTACCACATCGGGTTGGGTTGTTTCATTCACCGGTATCATCACCATGGTCTCGCCAAACCATCCACATTTGGGGTAATGCTACCGATCCATCGCATCAGTGTCGTTATATGTTCAAGAGATGTCGTTCAGAAAGAGTCAACCGTGTCCCATCCACTGCCATACATTATCCTTCATCCATTCATGATCGCCACCCTGAATCATATGTCACAGATTGTTTTCACCTCCACTAAAAACATTAGCTCCGTTCCGTGTCATTGATGTGGGATTCATTAAGGCCCTCCTTTGACGGATCGCTTCTTGTCGACTTCAGCTCATTATCCAAGAAGTTGATCTAGGAACAAACCCCTCAGTACTTTGAAGCTTGCATGCCTCAATGGCGAGTTTCTCACTTTCGGCGACAGGTATACATCAATGACCTTCGACCAGAAGACTTTACGTGGTGTTCGACGCCAAGTCCTATATTCACACCACGTGAATTGTACTGTAGTACCTTGAGGGTCATTATCATTATCGGTGATTCCTCTCGCGCTTGTTAACGGTTTACATCATTGACCGGTAATCAAGCGATGTCTTTCCATGTTCGACTTCAGCGCAATTCTCACATGGATCGACTTGTACTTAGAGTGAAGATCGAACGAGTTTGAAGACCCCGGATCTAGTTTCATCCATCCGGGCTGCGATATATATTCAGGAAATATAAAGACATTTGACATGTACATCATTGCAGCAGATGATCATCCTACTCAAAGGATGATAATTTCAGCAGAGAATTATCAGTCTACCATCAGACGATCATCTGTTCTATGTACCAAAATGAATTTATAAAGCTGAGCATGGGAATGCCCGCCTCAGCTAGATCATGAAAGCAGAATGAAAAATAATGTATTGTATTGTATTTTATTACAGGTCACCTCTCAGCGATTGAATGAACTTCGGATCCTCCTGATAAAGCATTTCACCCGATAAACGACCTCATACTTTAGGGGGCAACTGTTATAGACATTTTTGTGCCTTACGGCATGAAGCATGAAATTTCCATAATCTAAGGGATCCAAAGTCCCTAAACATGTTGTTCCTACCCCTAGAGGAACAAGGTCAGCAAACCACAGCACTGAATAACAGTTCTCCACCTGAAAACACTCAGAAACAAGCAAATTCTCGATCATGTCAACTGCTCCACTGAGCATCTGCGCTGAATTTCAAGTGCTCCACTCTGTACCTGCGCTGAATGTCAACTGCAAAGAAGGCCACCTGCGCTGAGTGTACTTGGACAAGTGGCACAGTCATTCCTCAAGGTGTCAATGCCCAGGAAGCTTCCAAAATGACACTTGGATCAAGGAATTCGACTGGTGATGAGTAAGAGGGTCTAGATCTCCAAGTGGAAGCAAGAACCTCCAAGTGGACTCAAGAACTGAAGAATAACTGAAGTGAGAGAGGACACTAGTCAGCTCACAAGCTGACTCATCCTTTCTCCAAAACCCTATATATAGATCTCTCTCATGAGGTCTAGCGAGGTTGGAATCTTGGGAATGTAAGGAAGTGCTGTTGGTTTGAGTTTAGAGCTATTGGGTGATTTGCTTTGAAGGAGGTGAAGAGGAGATTTCTTTCTGCTGGGAGGTGATGCTGGATTGGGCCTCTTATGGTTGTATCACTTCCTGAACTTTACTTCTTCCATTAATAAAGCATTTGAGGTTCTTCTATATACATGTGTCTCAATGGTGTATTGTTATACTTGTGTATTTGATTTATTCTAATCCTTGAATCAATTATGAATGTATTCTTCTTGTAGTTTCCCCTTCTTGCCATTTTGCAGGATCTTGGTGTAGCTGGGCCAGTGAAAGAGCAAGGAGCTGGGAGCAAGCAACAAGGAGAGAAGATTGGATCAATCATTACCGAAAGACATCGGTTAGTGGATCCCTTTCTCCCCTGTTTTACTTTCATAAAGAAGAAATCTTAGATAGCTTTGCTTCGGTTGTTGCTGAGGTACTATCACCCTTAGAGTGGGATAGGGTCATTCCGTATTGGATACTTTTCCCAACAACATGTATGAAAGCTACATTGAACAATATGCTCAAGATATAGATTTTAAATATGTATATGTAACTTTAAGTCATGGCAAACAAGTAGAAGAATTGAATTATTATGTTAAGGACCAACTCTTGTATCATTTCGGAAAGTTATGCATTCCAAAAACTGAAAGAGTTAACATAATCCGAGAATCACATACTTCCCTTATATCAAGTCATTTTGGTGTAAGTAAAACAATTACACAACTACAAAGGTTCTGTTATTGGTTAAGAATGCATGAAACAATTTCTAGATATATTAAAGGGTGTACTATGTGTGCTAAAAGCAAGCACAGTAATAGAAAAAAAGGCTTGTACACTCCACTTCCAGTTCCTTCTCGTCCTTGGGAAAGTGTTTCCATGGACTTTGTTGGGGGATTGCCAAAATCTAGAAAAGGTCATGATTATTTATATGTTATTGTGGATAGGTTCAGCAAAATGTGTATTTTGATACCTTGTAACAAGCATATTACAACTAAACAAATAGTGAAGTTGTTCTTTTATCATGTATGGGTTCATTTTTGGTTACCTACTTCTATTGTATCTGATCAAGATTCCTGATTTGTTGGGAAGTTTTGGTCAAGTTTATGGGAGTTAATGGACACCAGATTGAAGAAGAGCACAACATTTCATCCACAAATAGATGGCCAAACAAAGGTGGTTAATAGGACAGTGATCCAGTTGCTCAGGGGCTACTACAGCAAGCATCCCAAGCTTTGGGATGAACATTTGTGTTATGTTCAACATGCTTACAACCATGCCAAGCACTCTTCTACTCAGAGATTTCCTTTTGAGACTTGTTTTGGTTTTACACCAAAGTTTCCCTTGGATTTTGTCTTTGGAAAATACATAGCAGTTGATGGACATAGTGATGTGGACAAAGCAACCAAGTTCATTTAACAGTTCCAAGAAATTGACCAGGTAGTGTAGGAACAACTAGAAAGAAGCCATGCCAAGTATAAGGCAAGGCATGACAAGCATCGAATTGAGCATAGCTTCCAAGTTGGTGATCAAGTCTAGTTGTACATCAACAAAGACAGAATGCAAAGTGAAGGTAAGAAGTTGAAGCCAATAAGGTATGGGCCTTTCAAGATACTTGAGAAAATTGGTGAAAATGATTTTCACCTTGATTTTCCAGCTTACGTGCACATCTATTCAATCATTAATGTAGAAAACTTGAGACTGTTTGAACCTTCGTTGATTGAAGACCCCGAAGAGAAAATTTAGTTGCCTTCTATTGATGATATGTTGCATGAATATCTCAATGAGTTGTAGGAAGACACGGTTTTGAACATAAAAGTGAGAACTATGCATAGAGGGGATGTTGAGTACCTCAGAATCAGACTCAAAGGTTCAAAACCAAGCAGTGCATGATGGATAGAGATTGGACAAGTGAGGAAGTTGTATCTTCACTTGATCGATGCTTAAAAACCAACTTTTGGTGGTCCAAAAGCTTTTTAGTGGGAAGGCGTGATCCAAAATGGATCTTGAAAACCCTCTAAGTCTTCAATACTTAAAAACTATCGCAAAGGATAAACCTTCAAGAATGGCAGATTACATTATCGGGCAAGAAAAACACGTAGAAATAGTGAAAACAGAGTCTATCGGAGGCCAAAGCAACAATGCACAGGAGCCATCGGATCTAGCCGATCAACAGTCCAGATATGATCGACATATCACAATCGGCGGTAGCAGACAAAGTTAATCAGGAACAACCTTACAGAAATCACAATAACGATCAAGCACAATTAGACAAGGACCCTTGATCAAGCACGTAGATCCAACGGTCAAAATCTACCCATGATATATCACATCACTAACATAACACATGGAAGGACTTAACTCACGGCCTGGAGGTTTAGCAATATGCAATTGCGATATCGTAATATCGCATCAAACTATATAAGGGGTGATGCCACAGGCCAACAACCATGTGATATGTCGATGTGCCGATGGCCGATAAGGCCAATTGCAGCAATCAGCGATCGGAAGCCAAAAGTGATATGGAACATGCAATATTGTCGGACCTGAAAGGGTTATGAATGTGATATTATAATATTTGAAGTCTGATATGGGGTGAATTGTCGGGTTTTTCTGTGTATTTGGGATTTTTCATAATAAACCCAAATACAAAGGAACCCATGACCAAGCGACTTGCAATAGCGATACAAAGGCGGACCTGATGGAGTTTAGGGCAGAATTGATAATATTTCAGGTCCGATAAAAGGTGTTTGGGCAGAGTTTTACAATGTTTCTGTGTATTTCTCTGTGTAAATGGAGAACGATTGTTTTGGGGTTTCTAATGTGTTGATGGTCCCTTCCATTGAAAAACAGGTGGCCACCATACCCAAAGACGTTTAACAATTATTGCTTAACGCTCAGAGGGGATTTGAGTGGATAGAGGCTAGGAGCTAGAGAGCCCAAAAGGGAAAACAAACAAACAAGTTCTGGTTGTCTTAAAAAGCCACATAATGACAGAGACAGAGAGAAAAAATAGACATAGAGTGAGAGGGAGAGTTTGTGTACTCAGAAAGACTTGGGGGATCCAAGTAAAGCCCTGTTGTTTTATTTCTGTTGTGTTGAGACTGAATTTGAGATCACATTTGTAAAAATCTGCTCTTGAAGACATAATAGAGAGGTCACCACTGAAAGATGGACTAGGAGATGTAGCTCAAGAGTTTTGGGTGAACTCCTTGATTATTTGTTGTGTTACATGTGTTTGTCTATTATGTTTCTCTAACTGCTCATTGTCTATATTATTCGCAATCTTTTCAATCCATTGCACTAAGTAATATAGGCAAATCCTGCACAGGAGTCTGTAATACCTTAATATTAATCTAAGATATTCATTTTCATATCATATGTAGACTAATCCAAATTAGTATGATACATATAACATCAAGATCTTAATGTAATAACCCTAAGCATCAAGTTACTAGCATATATCAAAAAAAAGTTATATATCATGCTCATCAACAACATATAAACTAATCATCAAGCTAACAATCATATAAAAACAAGAAGCTAACGAATAACATACTCGTCAACAACATAGAACATAATCATCAAGTTATCTAACCTAAAACAATAATAGAAATTGATCCTACCACAAGTTACTATCATTCATGACTATCTAACACATGTGCATATGACTACACTAATCAACTAGCATCTATCATACATGTAACCATAACATCAATAGAATGAAAGGTATACACACAACCATAATGGATATAAAAATCCATAACTTACATACTTACATGCCCAATATACAAACCTATATGATGACATGCTCTTGCCCCAAGGTCTAATACCGCAATCGCATTCCGATGATCTCCATCTCCTTCTCTAACTTAGCTAACACGTTAGCCTCATAACATACCAATAACATCATGATGACCTAAAATGCAAAGAATGACCTCACAATTAATGTTTGACCTACTATATATGCATAACTATAACCATGACAATGCATGCATAATATCATATGGACACTGACATGCATAACAAATTCATATACGACTGACATGCATTCATGACTAATCATCCCAGAAACAACATCATCAACATTCACATGGTTACATCGCTACAAAAATGGTCAACACATATGCAACAAACATGAACACATGGAATACAAGCATAAGGAACACATATGCAACCAACACGAATGCATTACCAACACACTGCCCATCTAGTCTAAGGGGTGAACCATTCTCTAATACCACTTTGTAACACCCTCATCCCACATCTACCCAAGTAACTTTCCAACCAGGGTATACATGTGACGCGAGGCTACTATGATATGATTCGACCTCCTAAGTCACCTTAAGGAAGTGGAACTGATGGAAACAAAACATACATACCTTCCACATCAGCAACAAGACCCCCAAGAACCATACCAACCTCTCAGGTAATGAGCCCCTAGATCCCACTAATATTTTAGACAAATTAACCCCTAAACGCTCCCATGGCATGGGCATACATGCATCCACAAGGCTCTGGATGCTCTGCCAGCATGGTATGCATCATTCAAGGACTATTTTTCTCAATGTCGTGCTACATCCTAGGATTTGAGCCACGTTTTTAGCCCTAGAGCCCAAGTTGCTTCCTAGAACTAAATGACACGTTTATAATAGAAAGATAATAGTGGAATGATAAATGCAATTACTTGAACGAGGGCTTGATTGGACCCCTACTAGCCATGACATACATTTTTTCAAACATGTCACAAATATGTAATCTACAGTTCTAAGCAACAAAGTTGGGCATAGGAGTCTCATACTTATATGAAAATCACTAAGAAGCATTGATGCCTCAACACATTAGCCTCAGTTTCATCCATTAGGCCATAGATAGACAATAAAAATGTGATAATAGGCTTTACCATGATCTCCACCAGATCACTAGGCCAAAACAAGCATGGATGTCATTGTATTTCTCCACCTACACCATGAGGAATTTTCATGTCTCCTTGTCTCTCAGGCTTTGCTATAATCCACAATCTGATCAACGGATCACTAGGCCCTAATCTGAGACACCACCCTCTAGGATTTACCATGTATCCCATCGTTCACTGTAAGGATTCCTAGGACTATTCAAGGGTAACCACCTCTAGGATTTATTGTATATCCTGCCATTCACTAATCGAGGATTCCTATTCCCACCAAGGCAACACAAAATCTAGCTTTACCACAATGCATAGTCCAATTTAGGGTTACTAGGCCACGTGTTATATTATTTAGAGATCTATCTTGGATTTTGGTGGCCTGACCCAGGTTTAGAGTTATTTAGCCAAACAAATCCCTACAGTATTGGCCCTTTCGACATCAGCCCCTAGAGCGCAGACTGAAGTTTCACCCAAAGCAGTATGGGGGTATGCTAGAACCAAGTTTCTGAACCCTTGAGATGGATCTGATGTCAGTTTAGTCCAACTAAACTTGCCTTCGCGTAGGTCGCTTCACACACTATTCTACACATCAGTACCTTTTCCATTTGTTATAATCGACTTTCACGTAAGCCTAACCAGGGGATGAAGTCCTTTTGCGCTGCTAAGGCAATGAACTGTGATATCTCCTAAACTATGCCAAGTATCTTACTTATCTTATTAACAGGTCTTGATTATCTTCACATAAACAGATATTCTATCTTGCATTCACTTAGCTAATACAATTATACACATTCACACATCATATAAGCATTAAAAGTGAAATTCATACCCAATATAAAAAAATGCATAAAACATGAAATAAAGACGCTGAGTTGATAGAAACTTCTCTTTATTAATACTTCCACTATTTACAGAATCGAATCACCTTGCACACTCAGCTACAGGGGTGCACACACTTAGCTGCGGACTACTAGGCCTCTGTGCTCTCAGCTACAGACCCTTTTCTTACGCTACGACCCAAAACTAGACTTTACACTTCAGAACTATCTCGCATACATCATTCTTCCGTAGATATTCTATTACTGATGCCCTAACTACTTAGAACTTCTCTCTATTTATACAATCCCATGGTCTGCAGACCATGTGTAGATCTTCTACAATTGACATTACATTATCAAAATAAGGGTGGACAACCCTATGACTCTTTAACAACTACCTACTCCGCACCCACAGAATGCAGACTCTTTACATTGGAATTACAAAATTGACCAAAATCTGGGCTCTAAGCCCCAAAACTTCCCTTGGGGGATCCTGCACCCAACAGGCTTCCAACACAAACATCATGACTCTCCCTCAAGTCACTCTATAGGTGTGGAGATCTTTGCGCGAAGACCTCCCAACTCTGATTGGATCGCTGCAAGTTCGGCAATGCTCTGAGTGGTTGCCTGCTTAACTTCCTCTACGCATTGTCCAATGACCACTGTTGTCGAACTGCTGCCCTGAATCCTTTCCTGAGTTGCTTCCAGTTACACGATATTTTCTTCAATGGAGGTTGTAATGGTATATGTCTCATCAATCAATGGCTGTAGGCACACTTTCAAAACTTCCTCTTTATGCTGAGCAACATCCACCTACTCCTTGAGCGCCTTTTCCTGCTACATCCTTGCAAGTCTCTACGTAAAGGAAACTGCCTGCACGGTCCCTTTTACCTCATCATATCTCTGGTACAGCTCACACGCCTCTGTCTCTAGGCACTCTATGTTTGGGTCCTCCTGCAGGGTGGTAAGGATGTCGAACAAATTTGTGTAGTCTGTCACTACACTGTTAACCGGTGCCATTGCTGTTGTGATCATGGTCGTGCATTGATCCTTATCCTCCAGTGGATTTGAAGGATGTGCCTTCAACTGCAGTTCTGCTATCTAAAGGTTGAGCTCCAACTAAACCCTAGCCATTTCTGCTCTGGCATCACGTACCCCTGTTGCTAACTTTCGGAAGTACACCTCCACCAGTTCCTCTACTTAGATGGCTAGCTCTGGGACAACCTAGTAGGCTTCCTCCACCACCTACACTATCTTTCTATTATGTGCCACTACCTCATTGCCCTGCAGGCTCAACTGCTTAATGTTAATGTGTTGCTTTCTCATTAACTATAACACACAACTCTCCTTAGTTCATAGTTCTGCAGTGACTCCATCTTGCAAAATATAGAGCCTCTCCCGAGGGAGCATAGCCATGTTTAACCTGATTCCTTTCCAGCTGCTGACCATAGGCCTGTTGGCCTTATTTTCTGTAATGAGTGCTCCATATGGTAGCACAATTATGTTGGTCATCCTGATGCACAACATTTCCTTGGCCATGGATGTGCTGACTGCGAGGCCGGTTGACACTATACCAGCCTACGGAGTGCACACCTACAACACCTGTATTTGCATCTGGAGAGCCCCCAATACCATATGGTGTTTCTCCTCAAACTACTGGAGGGCCTTCGTGGTGATGTCCCACACTGTCTCACTGATATCATGTAGATCCCCCTAGTGAGGGTGATTGCATCGAATGAATTATTTGAGGCATCTGTCTTCTTTCACAGCCCTACCTGCTCTCTTGGTTGCGAACATTTTCACTGGGTGGACATTGTCTGCAAGTCCGCGCCACCTTTTTCTGCGTCTGTTTTTGGTTTGGGTGAAGGAAACTTCTATCCTTTGTGCTCTTTTTTTGTGTCTTCTACTGATCCCCAACCAACTTCATAGTGTCACGCACTGCCTGGGCCTTAATTGCTTCTTCTTCCTTCCTGCGTTTTTTCGCCAGCTGCGCCATCCACAATTTCTTTTCTTCCTTCTTCCGCTGCACGGTGGACTTTTCTGCTTCCACAGAGGAGCCAACTAGAGCACACCACTCCAATAGCCAAGACTCCAGGACCATGAAAATTACATTGTCAGTCACTAAGTAAGGTATCTCATGCCATGTCTTCATAGGGTCCTTCCGCACCCTGATGAAGACATGGTGAAAGCTTGCTTTGAACTTCTTGAAGCTTTGCAGACTGTTGTAGACCGTGGGCGATAATCACAGCTTGCAATTAATACCCATTCTAATGTTCATCTCCATGAGCACCCATAATATATTGTTGTCCCTTTTTCTCTGTGATTTAGGGATCTCAATGACTATCTCGACACTCTCTGGGGCTTCCACTTACGTAATTTCATGCGCAGCTTCCTCCACAGTTCTCTCAACGTCTCTAGTAATTGCTGAAGTAACGAATTCACCTTCAGAATATCGAACAAGTCTCGGTTCATGAATATCTGAGCACGCAACAACTTAGTTCTCAAATTTCCAAGTGCTATTTGATGGACATCCCTTTGTAATTTATAACACCTCTTGAATTTGAATTCAACTATTCCTCCGACATTTTTTCCATTAATGTTAGATTGGTGGTATATTTTATGGAATCTAGCCCATAAAGTTTGCCTAAAATTCCTACTGCCCACTCCATTTGAACTCAAATCAAGCATCACATCATTAATAGTGACTCTAATGGTTACTTTTCGGTAGACCTAGACGCTAGCACAACTGTCTTCACACTGTCGTAGACCCTGTGACACTTCACTACTGCACGTAGTCCTGACATCATGTAGTTCCCAAGTAGGGTATTTTATAGTCCCGTGCCTCCTTTCAGCTGCCTAGAGCACTAAGACTGTGCTTCAGTCGGCTAGTCAGGTGGTCGGGCCACCTGTGTATGGATTCAAGCGACTTCCATTCACTTTTCACTTTTCCTAGGAAAGGCTCTCCATTTAACTTGACCAACTATATCACACCACCATTTGTAATCTCCTTAATAACATACGGCCCTAACCAATGCATTCGAAATTTCCCTGGGAATTTATCTAACTTATTATCATACAACAAAACCAAATCATTTACCTTGAAAGTGTGCAGCTTAATATGTTGATTCTGCCAAGCCTTTTCACGTCGCTTTTGGACCTACTCGTGAAATCCAGCCAAAAATCATTCTTATTCGAGCTCTTCTAGCTGTGCGAGCCTCTCCTCTAGGGCTTCATGATCCGTCATACCTATGAGCACTACTATACGTAGACTAGGCATGATATATTCCATAAGAATTATGGCTTCCACTCCATAGACAAGCCTAAAAGGTGTCTGTCCCATCAATTTCTTTCATGTCGTTCGATAAGCCCATAACACTACAGGTATGCATAGATCACAATCACTTCATTGCACATTGCATACCTTGTTCAATGCGGTTTCCAGTACCTTGTTGAACGCTTCTGCGTAGTTTCTCTTCCTGCATAATTTCTTCCCAACATTAAGAGCCATTTGCAAGGTTGCCCCCTTAACACATGCTTATTGAGCATGTATTTTAGCGCAGATTACATGTGCAACTGTGTAGGTTGGGGCTTCTCTCCATAGGCCTGCATCCACTTGGCCAAATGTGTGCATGGGTCATCCTGTTCATCATACTTGTCTACCAATCACATCTTAGGCTTCCCAAACTATACTTCCATCATTCTCCTACATTCACGCCAATCATCAAAGCTTCCTTTGTGTGTACCCCACCATCTCACGGGTGTAGCGCATAGTACCTAGTCCAAGGCCTGGAAGTGTTGCTTTTTTGTCACTTCCCTTTTAAAGGAATCCAAGAAGGTATCTACCTCATTTAGGCCATCATAAGTAGGAAAATCTCTTACTTCTATCGAAACACACTGAAGCGACCTTGTCATCATATTACAATTCAGTGTGGTTACCTCGTGTAACGGATTGTGCCATCACTCTATTTCTTCATCAGAATATGAAATGTAGGAGTTCTCGCGTTCCCATTTAATCTGTCCATCCATGATGGGATTCACCAAGTCTCAGTCTGAATCATCATCACTCTCATACTTTCGGACTGGCTCCGTATAGCGGGATCCTTCAACGGGGTCCAAGGATATAATTATGCGCAGTGACTTCTTTTCAAAGATCATTTTCAACTTCTTCAGATTAATTACCTCATTCATGTCAGTGGCCCAGTGAATTGCTAGGAGCGCAGGGTAGGGATTTCTTTCATCAACAATATCTATTACTTCAAAATTTTCCAGTGCACTCACTCCCTCAATATCCACAGTTATTTCATGCAATCGCCGCATAGGTATTATATTCTGTTGATTCGCCATTCTCAGCTCAATCGAAGACCATTGTAGCATAGGTCTTCCCTTTTGCTCCCATGTCTTCTTCCGTAGGACATTCACATATGATCCCAAATCCAGAATGACTTGATCCATCTCATATTTTCCAATCTTCATGGTAAGTCTCATTTCTCGTCCTATTCTTCTTTATGTTTTCCGATCTTCCGAACTACGCGTGGTTCTCCTGCTACGGTCCCAACGCATCTGTTGATGAGTTCCTATAACCCTTTCACAACCTTACTGTCATGCAGTAACTTCATACATGTTTCAAGGAAAGTTGTCAAGATGGATGGGTCCATTTCTGGCTCCGATTTATCTTTGCTTCCTGAAGTGGAGGCATCAGTGAATCTCTTCTTAGCTTCCATGAAGGTTTCCTAAGTGTGCTCCAAATCAAACTCTGCTTCCTTTGCTGGAGCTTTGTGAACCCAAGTACTATCTTCAAGTTGTTTTCCTTTGTCATCTCCCATTTCAATTCCTCTTCGGAGCACAATGTTTACATTCGGGTCTTCCTCGTGTGGCTTAGACCTCATCATTTGCATGTTCTAAGTTGGGGGGGGGGGGGTAGTGATCCCTAGCTGCGTATCCTAGCTATTAGCGTAGGACAATCTTCTGTCTCATGATCGAACAACATGAAATAGTTGCATGATGGGTGCATTGGATTGGTGAAATTGCGGGCATAATGTCCTGGCCTTTTGCAATTGTAGCAAATAAACTATCTGCGACCTCTCCCAGATTCTCCTCCGCCTCGGCCTCATCCGCGCCCTTGAAATCTTGTTCGTGCCATTCTGACATTTTGGTCAAGGGGCCGCATTTTGGCTTGAACTCTGTAGGTGGGCATTCTATCCATCATCAACTCATAACTTCTGCAGGTACAATTGTCATGACCCACCAACCTGCAAAAGTTGCAGAACAACTATTGTGAATTTTGTGTATACTTCTGTAACAAGTGACAATTTTCTGTGGCATGTTTTCTAGCTATTTGACAGATTGCGTGCCACAAAGAAGGCACTGCACTAGGTACTTCTTGAGCTTCCAGTCTTAACGGAATCAGTCCTCCTCTTGCAGGGTAATTTGTAAAAAATGGGTAGTGGTCTTTTTCATGACCTTGGCTCTTGCATTTTACACACCACACTTCATTGTGCACTTCTGGTCAAATCATTCTGTCCTGTTTCAGGCTCTACATCTCAAGGCACAGATTCTTTAGCTACGAATGGATTTTCTAAATTCCCAAATTAGGATCTTGCATCACAGTGTAGCCTCATAGCGATCTCTAAGGCCTCTGCCTGAGTTGTTATCTTTTGTTGTGATAGCACACTCCTTAAATGTGGTAGTATAAAAGTTACAAACCACTCGCGATGTTGTCCATTTGTCAGATTCATATTGGCTTTGCGAACTGTACATTTCATCCTCTGATCTAGCTCCTAAGGAGACTTTCCTGGTAGCATCATAATCCCATTAAATCTAATGATTGACTGTGCTTCAGATATATGCCTGCTAAATTCTCTATTTAGCATTGTTTGGATATCAGTGACTCTTGCATTTGGGTTGTTGTTTGGTCAATTTAGTGATGTCTAAATTGCAACTTTTAAATGTCAACCCGGGGCTCGTAAGTTGATGAAGTGAGGTGTACTATATGTACTTAGATAACCGTTTTCTTAATCTTTTGTCGTTTTTAGCATTTTAAGTTTGTTTTCGAATGTATCTTTCCTACTGTGATGTGATGGAAGTAATAAAGCAAGTGAAATGTGGATGATTGTGGTGATCTCTAAATGATTTCTCAAAACTTGAAAAGTATTCTACAAGAAAGCTTGAACAACAACTGCAATAAAATCAAAGCTTAAAATCAAATAAAGGACTAATGGCATCGACCCAGTATCTCTGCTGCTGATGAAAATGAAAATGAAATCTATATTAACTCAATTAAAAGCAAGAACGACTACTTTACACTACTTTACATTATTTTAACTCTTCATTTAAATCTAATCAATGTGAAATTTAAGTGAGACAAATCACGCTATTTTAACCTTTTCTTAATCATGTGAGAACAATTATGAACTGGTCAGTAATGTGAGTCTTAAAGCAAAATAAACCAAGCTGCACTAAGTGATATTTTGGCTCCAATAAAGTTAGTTGATTATAGAAAAAGAACCATCAATAAATGAACAACTTGATAACTACTGAGCAGAAAGTAAAGTGCAAGTTAAAGAAATGATAGTAATGAAAATCAAACTGCAGAAAAATAAAGGTCAGCAGCCTAGACAAGATGATCACACATGCCACTAGTTATGAAAAGAAAAGAAAGAAAACTGTCCCGGGCTTGCCTAAGAAACTTGCATAACACACTGATCAGTCATGAACAAAAGTGCAGAAATGTAAATCAGCAGAATTCAAAGTTTATGTACAACTAATATACATGTTGAAAAGAAATAAAAATGCAGCAATTAAAAGACATTTGTACAGCTATTATACATGAAACAAGAAAGAGAAATGCAAGAAATTAAAGATTACTATACAGGGCTTCAACAAATAGGGGCCCTCTGCCTACTTTAGCCGGTTCAAGGAGCAGTTATACGCTTAAGTGTAAAACAGTCTTCTCATGTATTGACAGCAAATGTAAAAGTACAGTGGGGAGCTCAAAATTACAAAGATATTACAACAACGATTAACTATCCAGCGTTCAAAGACGCTTTATTTATAACAGAGGAAAGCAAACTAACTTAACGAAAACTAAGCTATTCAAGAAGCTATGTAAAAACACGTAATCTTGCTGCGTCCTCAGATTTAGGCAACGGTCATTGTGGGCATTCAATCTGCTGTTGGATTCATGTTTCCCACTGTCTTCGTGGCTGAGGAATATGCCACCTGTTCTTCACGTGCTCCAAAACAGAACACGCAGAGCTGTGCCACCGCCAATGACTTCTGTTGACAGTATTTGCCTCCTCGTTGACCACGGGTTTTTATGACCGGTTTGGGTGAGCTGGAAGGACACACACCATGTCCTTGGTTCCACGAACTTGCCCATGTGGCTCTTCTTCCTGGAGGACACCTGGAACATATCATTTAATAAAACAGTTGCGGAATCCGGGGTTGGCTGCGGAAACCCTGTTTGAGCTGCGGAAACATAGCATTTTGAACCAAAATTCTAAACCAACAACAGTCATTAGCATAATTAGCAAACCATGTAAAAAGTACTAAAATACAATGATTTGAGCAATTTGATGGAGGGAATGAGTGGCAAAAGAAGGAAATGAATAGGAAAAGGAGGCTGAGAGGATGTGTAAAGAAGTGCAGGTTTGAGGCTCAACATACCCCCACTGTGAAGGTGTTGCATGTCCTCATGCAACCAAAAATTTGTCATTGTTTTTCAATCCATGTGCTCAGATGCTTCTGCCAAAACATCTAGCCTTCTTCTCTTTCTCCTTGCTGCCAAAATTGTCCTTGGTTTTCTGACTAAACACCTGAATTTCAAATTGATCAATGCCCTGCTCAGCTTCTTACATTTTCTCTTCAATTTTCTGTTCTTCTTCTGCCAGAGTCCTAAGTGGAGCATAGTATTGTCATTGACAATTTTGTCCACCTTGCTTTGTTCTTTCAATGCTTCGTTTTCTTGTTTAATATGCCGGTTCAGGACTTCTAGCTCAAACACCTCCTATTTTAAAGATTGGACCTGTTCATCAAGAGGCAATATAGTGCTTGGACCTGCAACTGATTGCTCCAAGGTCTCCAAATAATTGTATACCTCCTGCTGGTCAGGGTCAATTTCAGGTGTTCTTCTTGGGCTATGTTCAAAATCAAATTCTGTTTGAGGTTCTGGCTGAAAGGGACTCTCTTCACGTGGAGGAGTGGACTTAACACGTGGAGGAATCGACTCAAGGTCAAGCTGAGTTGGAGCCTTTTCAGGTGTACCTTCTCCCAAATCAATGAAATGTGATTGTTTTTCTTTAGTCACACTCATTTTTTCTTTAATTCTATTGCGTCTTCTCACTTGTGCACTAGTGCTCTTTTGCTGGGCACTCTGTTTTTCTTTCTGTTTCTTCTTTGAGAGGGCAGCAGCTTGAAGTTGTGCTAGTCTATCAGCCAAGGTTTGAGAGTCTTCTTCTACTGAAGGTTCAGGTGATGGATATGATTCTTGAACAATTGTTTTCCCTTTATCCTTTTTCTGTTTCTTGGTTTTATCTCCCTCTTCCTCTTCTTCTTCAACAATTTCTTGAGTTTCTACTGTAGGAGGATCTTGGGCTGCAACATCTCTTTCTCTTCTCCTACTTCTTTTTGGGATTCTAGGAGAACTGCTAGAGGCTTCAGTCACCTCTTGGAAATGGTTTCTGATTAGAAACTTTTCCCATGTATCCTTGTTATTCTTCAATTGCTCTTCTATGAGAATTCTAATGAACCCATGATGATACAAGTGGGGTTCAATATGGCCTACATGCTTTTCAACAGTGGAACTCATTTTCTTTAGGCTTGCTAATAGAAAGTAGGGTAAATTGAGGGCATGGCCTTCCATGAAATTCATCATAATCCTTGCATGGTACATATACATAGTGCCAAAGCGGCCCTCACATGTGATAAACTTTTGAGCAAGTAATAATAATGCAGTCCATTCTTCCTTAATTACATGCACATGAATCCCTTTAGTGAATATTGAAGTGTCCATACCTGGGTTCTTAAGCATGTCTTTCCATCCCTGATCTTCCAACCCTCTGTTCTTAAACCATCTTTCTCCCTCCTGAGGTAGACTGGTTGCTATTGCTATGGTGTTCTCTGTTATTGTGAATTTCAAATCCCCTACTTCCACGGTGTGTCCATTGAAGGATCGAGCAAATGCTTTCGTTACCTCCTTATTATACCCTATGAATTTTTGAATAAACTTCAACCACTTTGCTTTCTTTAATGCTTCCTTCATCTGTGGATACCCTTCTAAATACTTCAGACCCTCAGGTTCAGCTCTAAGCAGCTTCCCCATCTTCGGCTCTCAACTTCGGCTGAAGCTTTGACTGTGTGTGGATGCTCAAGGAGGATGCTCACGGGAAAAAACAGGTAGATTACGGCTGTAAGTGGAGTAGCCGTAACGTAATGCAAGGTGTATTGCAGAACTGTAATCGGGGTTTGAAACGGAGCTGTGGAGTTTGTAGCGGAAATGAGAGTGGAAATGGTGTGAGTACGAGGGAGTAGAAGACAAACACAAGAAATGAGTTCAATGCATGCGGAAATGGAGTGATAAGTGTATGGAATAACGGCCGAATCCTTTAGAGTCGGGTGGCTTACACACACGTCTCAGCGTTGGCTGCGGAAATGATGGTAAGGAGAGCCGTGGTACATTGGGTTACGTCACAGAGGTACGGCCAGTAATGGAGGAGCAGCCCCGTTTCAAGTTTTGAATTAATGATGATTAGGGGACCGTTAGAAAGGTATGAGGTGGATGAAGCATTATCGTGGAGGAAGAGTGGGATGATCTTGCCGAATCATTGCATTTAGTGGCTCTTTCCATGATTTAATAACTATGCATAAAATGACATTAAATTGTTGTTTGGAAAAGATTTTGATCATACCTTCATAAGTTTGCCATTTGTTGATTAAGGTTGCTGACCCATTATTGCTTTCTGATCTTGCAGATGCCTCATATCCTTGCTGCCCTTGGTGATGATGATACCTCTAACTGTGATTTTTGAAAACAGAGTAATCCTGGTTGTAGAGACAGAGTGTGCTGGCTGCGGAAATCGTTTCTGGCTGCGGAAACTGGTTTGAGCTGCGGAAACGGTTTCCAGCTGCGGAAACTGAAACAACACCCTTCTGACTGTACAAAAAATAGTTAGAGAAGACTTAACTAAATGAAATAGTCCTGAGAGGGACTTCACTGGTGGAAATGAAATGAGATGAATGAAATGGATCGAGATGGAAGTGAAGTGGAGAAATGGAATGAGATGGAAGTGAAGTGGAGTGAAGTGGAATGGAGATGAAGATGGAAATGACAAGTGGAGTGAAGATGGAGAGGAAGAGAGATTTTTTTTTTTTTTTGGAAAATATAGAGTGTCAGGTGTCCCTGATTTTCACTCTACATTTCCTGTATAAGACTGCCAATCTATGATTGGTTTTCAGGCTTATACAAAAGATTTTTTTTTTCTTTTTTTTTCTCTTTTTTTTTTCTTTTTGTTTTTTTTTTTCAACTGAAAGAAACAAAGACTAGGCTGATGGAGGAGAAGAATTCTTCTCCACCAGCTTCATTGCAGAATTTTCTTGAAGCATTTTGACAAAGTCCTCTTTTGAGAGTGGCTTATGATAAATTTTCAATCGGTGGCCATTCACAATGAGAGGAGTTTGAAACTCATCAATAGTCTTGACTCGAACTGCTCCATTGCTAAAGACTTCATCAATCTCATATGGTCCAAGCCAATGAGTCTGAAATTTTCCTTTGAAGTCTTTAAACTTGGAATCAAACAGTAACGCCCAATCTCCCTTTTGAAACTTTCTCTCTTTGATATATCTGTCATGCCATTTAGTTCTTTGGTGCTGAACTAGATCAGTCCTTAAAATTACATCTTGTCTTATTTCATCTAGCTCATTCAGCTGCTCCATTCTGTGCTTTTGGGCTTTTGATAGATTCATCCCCAACTGAATTGCCATCTTGAAGGTCTTGACTTGAAACTCAATGGGGAGCAAGACTTCTTTCCCATAAACAAGTTCATTGGGAGAATGTCCTATTGTGTTCCTCCATGTAGTTCTATAGGTCCATAAGGCTTTAGGAAGCCTTTCTGCCCAATCTCTTATGTGGAGATGAACAGTTTTGGTGATGATGCTCTCAAGAACTTTATTTGTAGATTCCACTTGACCATTTGCTTGCGGATGGTATGGAGTAGATTTTCTGTGCTTGATTTTGTATTCTTCCATCAGCTTCTCCATCAAGTTAGATGTAAATTGACTTCCCTGATCTGTCACAATTTCTCTTGGGACACCAAAACGAGTAAAAATATCCTCAAAAAGAAATTGAACAACTGAATTTTCAGTGGCAGAAGGCAATGCCTTGGCTTCTACCCATTTAGTAACATAATCAGTGCAAACCAATATATACTTCTTTTGTCTAGATGGTGGATTAATAGGTCCAACGAAATCTAAAGCCCATTTTTCAAAGGGTTCGATGAGTACTTGTGGTTGTAATGGCATTTCATTTGAAAGAGTTGGTCTCCCAACTCTTTGGCAGCTGTCACACCTTCTAACATATTGTTTTGCATCTTTGAAGAGAGAAGGCCAATAATATCCCAAAGAAAGGATTTTATAGGCAGTCCTCTTGTCAGCAAAGTGTCCACCGCACGGTTCATCATGACATGCCTTAAGGATGTCAGGCATTTCATCTTCCCGAACACATCTTCTGATCACACAATCTAGCCCTCTTTTGAACAATTCATTAGAAATCCATGAATACTTTGAACTTTCCTGAATGATTTTCCTTTTCTCATTAGGAAATAAATGTAGAGGTAGCTTCCCTGTAACCAAATAGTTAGCAATGTCTGCATACCAAGGAGTTTTAGTAGTTACTGCAAACAAATATTCATCTGGAAACTTATCCTCTACAGGAGAATCTTCGTTAGTATTTTGGATTCTAGACAAGAAATCAGCTACTGTATTTTGTTTTCCTGGTCTATCTAACACAGTAATATTGAATTCTTGTAAAAGTAAAAGCCATCTTGTAACTCTGCCATTAGTAACAGGTTTGTTCATGAGATATCTAATTGCAGAATGATCAGTATGGACAAAAGTTTCATAGCCTGTTATATAATGTCTAAACTTGTTGATTGCATGAACAACGGCTAAGAACTCTTTTTCAGTCACAGTATAATTTAACTCGGTGGGAGTCAAATTTTTACTGGTGTAGTAAATGGCGTAGGGAATTAAATCCTTTTGACCCAACACAGCTCCTAGAGCTGTATCTGAAGCATCTGTAGAAATATGGAAAGGAAGTTTCCAATTTGGCCCTCTCAAAATGGGTGCTTCATATATTCTTGTTTTTAAAGTCTCAAATGCAGATTGACAGTCAGGATCCAAATTGAATTCACAGTTTTGTAAGTAATTTGAAAAGCGGAGATGCTATCTTAGTGAAGTTTTCAATAAATCTTCTATAATATCCAGTAAATCCAAGAAAACTTCTAACATCTTTCTGACAATTTGGAATAGGTAACTTGGAGATGACTTCAACTTTTGATCTATCAACTTTAATTCCATCTCTTGAAATATGATGTCCTAAAACAATCCCTTCAGTAAACATCATAAAGCATTTTTCATGACTTAATGAAAGATTTGTTTCTTTACATCTTATAAGGACTTTTTCCAAATTTTCTAATGCCTCTTCAAATGAGTTACCATAAACTGTAAAATCATCCATATAGACCTCTACACAATCATGAATTAGATCAGAAAAGATTCCTAGTACTGCCCTTTGAAATGTTGTGGGTGCATTACATAATCCAAAAGGAATTACTCGGTAAGAAAAAGTCCCCCATGGACAGGTAAATGTGGTCTTGTCCTGATCTTCAGGTGCTACCTGAATCTGATTGTAACCACTAAAACCATCCAAAAATGAGAAATACTTTTTGCCTGCTAAAGTATCTAATACTTGATCAATAAAGGGTAAAGGAAAGTGATCCTTCAAAGTTGCTTTGTTCAATTCCCTATAATAAATGCAAACCCTCCATTTACCATTATTTTTAGGTACTATAACCAAAGGCGAAACCCACCGGCTATCTGAAATGGGGTAAATGAAGTTTACATTAAGTAACTTTTTGAGTTCTTCTTTCACTATCTCCCTAAGGTTTGGAATCATCCTTCTTTGAGGTTGTCTGATTGGTCTACTATTTTCCTCAATGTAGATATGATGAATGCAAGTCTTAGGTTCAATACCTTTCATATCAGTATACTCCCATGCAAATGCAGTAGAATGTTTTTGCAAGATTTTGGTTAGCTTTCCCTGTTGTGATTTTTCCAAGTTTCTGTTGATATTCAATGTTTTTCCTGGAAAAATCTCAATGGCAGAACTACCAAACCCTTCCATAGAGAAAAGAGACATTTTTCTAGATGATAGACAGTCAATGTCAGAATCCAACTGAAATTGTGTGTGGTCATATTCTGAAGATGGTTCAAAGTTTTCTAATGTGTTCAGAATTTGACTATCTTCACTAATCTCAGAAATGGTAAAGACAGGTTGTATAGTATCTTCATCATCAACCCACTCATTATCTCCTATTTCTGTAATTGCTTTTGCTGGAGGATATAGATTGAACTTCTTTGTCGAATTACCATCAGAAATATACATATCCCCAGACCTACAACTTATGAAAGCATCAGTTGTGGCTAGCCAAGGTCTTCCTAAAATAAGAGGATGTCCTCCTAGATTACTCTTGGGAGTTAAAATCATGAAATCCACTGGATATTCCCAAGAGTCTAGGGAGACTGGAATGTCTTCTAATACACCATCTGGTTTAATAGTTGATCGATCTGCAGGTTGCAATAAAGTAGGTGTAAAAAGAAGATTAGGAAGTTTTAGTTGTTCCATAGTTTGTCTACTCATGATGTTGATAACAGCCCCTAAATCAATCAAAGTATTTGGTATTTCTACCCCATTGATATGTGTTTTGACAATTGGACTACCGGGATCTACATATTTCTGCATAGTAATTTTTCCCATCATGATATCTGCAATTTTTCCTACCAGGTGGATCCTTCTGGTATCTCTTGGTTTCCTTCCTAGTCTTTTAAAACTCAACTCCTTTATTGTTTTTGCTAGAATAGGAATCTCTTTAATGGCTTGTAACAAGGGAATCTTGATACAAACATTCTTCAATTCATCTAGAAAATTATAGTCAGGCAACCAAATTTGTTTTTCCACTCCTTTGTCAATTTGTAATCTTTCAGGAAAAGGAGGTGTGGATAAAGATGCAGGTTGCTCAACTATGGGAGTTGTGGGGGTTAATTCTTTTTCTTTTTCTTTTTGAGTGTTTGGGTTTTGAAGAGATGCTTCAGAACCCTTATTGGCTTCAAGAGACTCTTCCTCAAAAATGCTTTGCTTTTGAGCATTTATAGAAGGTTTATCTAGGACTCTACCTGATCTGAGTTGTACTTCATTGAGAGGAACAATCATATAGGTAGGAAATTGTTGTCCTTCCATCATGTAAGCATTTTGAGGGTTTTTATTATTGGGGTTTGGCAATGGCTGAGAAGGAAGTTGATTTGAGTTCTGTTGGAATGGAAGCAAGAGTTGAGAATTTGGATTCTGTTGAGAAGGTTGTTGTTGTTGTGGAAATGGCAATGATAATTGTGGATTTTGATTTGGAAGTTGTGGAGCTTGTTGGTTTTGAAAAGATGGAGGATATTGGTAGAATTCAGCAAATCTCCCATAAGGATTTTGCATACCTTGTAACCATGATTGAAAAGGATTTTGAGGTTGGGACCAAGGTTGTTGCCAAGGATTCCAATTTGTTTGGGGTTGAAAATTCATAGAGTTGCTAAACCCTTGATTTTGTTGCCCCTGCCAAGGTCTCCTTGCAACAAAACAGAGAGATTCGATTGTATTTGGATCTTCTTGAAAGATAGCTTTCAGCCCAGGAATTGAAGGACAATCCTTGGTCTCATGATTCTCTGAACAAATTACACATGTTTCTACAACTTTTGCATCCAAGGGACATTCCCTTAGAGCATGTTTCTTCCTACATTTTGGGAAAAAGATGGCCAAAGCCTCAGCTTCTGCTTTCTGTTTATTATGAATCTTAAGGGTGTCTAATTGTTCACTAAGACTCCCTAAGATGTCAGTTTTGAATTCATCAAACATGTTGCCAATCTCAGCCCTACTTACCGATCCAGTTGCAGATTTATCTGCTCTGATGAGAGAAGGATCTCTAGGCCCTTTTTGTGTTTTGGATTTCCCCCTTGAGAGATGGACACATAATTCTGCTATATCAGAAAGTGGAAGTTGAGATACATCTCCTTTTCCCATCATATTCAAAAGATCTATCCATTCATCTCTAATGGCTTTTACTAAAAGGGCTTTCAAGGTCTCCTCATCCAAGTTACTCATTTTTGCTCTTTTCAGATTATATTGAAATCTTTCAAGTAATTCCTCCAAGTTTTCATCTTCTTTTTGCATCATTTTGAATACCTCATCCTTGTGATTGGTGGGCATACAATAGTCCAGGTACCTATCCAAAAATGCCTATTTCATATCATTCCAAGACCTAATGTATTGAGTGAGTAATCCCATGAACCATTTCAAGGCTGCTCCTCTCAATGTTGAAGGAAACAGTTTGAGTTTTTGAGAGTCATCCAGATAATCATAAGTTTGACACACTACCTCAAACTCAAATAGAAATGTTTGAGGGTCCTCATTCCTAAACCCATGAAAGTTTGGGAGGACAGATGGTGAGATGTTTTTCATTGTGGCTCGGGAGTCCTCATCAACTATAGGAAACCCGAATGAGTTATCCCCATCCCTATTTCCCCCAATTTTACCTCTACCTCCTCCATTGTTTCCTCCTCCTCCTCTACCTCTACCTCTACCAAATCCAGTTGCTCCTTCCTCTGTCATGGTAGTTTCCCTGGAGACTTCAGAGTCTTCTTGTTCTTCTACTAAAGGTGTATGAGGAGGAATTTCTCCCTCTTCTTCAGATGATTCTACTTCTTAAATTACAATTTGTCTCTCTGTAGAAGAAAGGAAAGGATCTCCTTCTAATTCAGATTCGATGGAAGGTATGGGAGAGTCGACTCCTGCCTCTTGAATTCCAGGAATCCTAGGGCTAGGAGTGTAAGTTGGAGATGATGGAGGTGTCTCTTGTATATTCCTTGAAGTAGATGGACTTGTAAAAATTGAAGTCTTGGCTCTAGCTAAAAACCTTCCCCTAGAATCTCTTTCTCTATGCATGTCATTTTTTTATTTTTTCTTCAAGTCGGGCTAATAATTCCCTTTCTCATCTTCTAGGTCACTCTAGGTGCAAGAAGAGAGCATACTCAAGAAACTATTAAACCAATAACTTTCTCTTTTATGATCCTCCAGATCACTCTAGGTGCAAGAGGAGAGCATAATTTGAGAGGTTATCAATTTTCCTTCCTTGAAATTTTCTTGTTTTTTTTTTTAGAAAATGGCTACCTAATTTCACTTCCCTGGCAATGGCGCCAAAATGTTTGGTCAATTTAGTGATGTCTAAATTGCAACTTTTAAATGTCAACCCGGGGCTCGTAAGTTGATGAAGTGAGGTGTACTATATGTACTTAGATAACCGTTTTCTTAATCTTTTGTCATTTTTAGCTTTTTAAGTTTGTTTTCGAATGTATCTTTCCTACTGTGATGTGATGGAAGTAATAAAGCAAGTGAAATGTGGATGATTGTGGTGATCTCTAAATGATTTCTCAAAACTTGAAAAGTATTCTACAAGAAAGCTTGAACAACAACTGCAATAAAATCAAAGCTTAAAATCAAATAAGGGACTAATGGCATCGGCCCAGTATCTCTGCTGCTGATGAAAATGAAAATGAAATCTATATTAACTCAATTAAAAGCAAGAACAACTACTTTACACTACTTTACACTATTTTAACTCTTCATTTAAATCTAATCAATGTGAAATTTAAGTGAGACAAATCACACTATTTTAACCTTTTCTTAATCATGTGAGAACAATTATGAACTGGTCAGTAATGTGAGTCTTAAAGCAAAATAAACCAAGCTGCACTAAGTGATATTTTGGCTCCAATAAAGTTAGTTGATTATAGAAAAAGAACCATCAATAAATGAACAACTTGATAACTACTGAGCAGAAAGTAAAGTGCAAGTTAAAGAAATGATACTAATGAAAATCAAACTGCAGAAAAATAAAGGTCAGCAGCCTAGACAAGATGATCACACATGCCACTAGTTATGAAAAGAAAAGAAAGAAAACTGTCCCGGGCTTGCCTAAGAAACCTGCATAACACACTGATCAGTCATGAACAAAAGTGTAGAAATGTAAATCAGCAGAATTCAAAGTTTATGTACAACTAATATACATGTTGAAAAGAAATAAAAACGCAGCAATTAAAAGACATATGTACAGCTATTATACATGAAACAAGAAAGAGAAATGCAGGAAATTAAAGATTACTATACAGGGCTTCAGCAAACAGGGGCCCTCTGCCTACTTCAGCCGGTTCAAGGAGCAGTTATACACTTAAGTGTAAAACAGTCTTCTCATGTATTGATAGCAAATGTAAAAGTACAGTGGGGAGCTCAAAATTACAAAGCGATTACAACAACGACTAACTATCCAGCGTTCAAAGACGCTTTATTTATAACAGAGGAAAGCAAACTAACTTAACGAAAACTAAGCTATTCAAGCAGCTGTGTAAAAACACGTAATCTTGCTGCGTCCTCGGATTTAGGCAACGGTCGTTGTGGGCATTCAATCTGCTGTTGGATTCATCTTTCCCACTGTCTTCATGGCTGAGGAAGATGCCACCTGTTCTTCACGTGCTCCAAAACAGAACACGCAGAGCCGTGCCACTGCCAATGACTTCTGTTGACCGTATTTGCCTCCTCGTTGACCACGGGTTTTTATGACCGGTTTGGGTGAGCTGGAAGGACACACATCATGTCCTTGGTTCCACAAACTTTCCCATGTGGATCTTCTTCCCGGAGGACACTTGGAACATATCATTTAATAAAACAGCTGCGGAATCCGGGGTTGGCTGCGGAAACCGGGATTAGCTGCGAAACTGGGATCAGCTGCGGAAACCCTGTGTGAGCTGCGGAAACGCAGCATTTTGAACCAAAATTCTAAACCAACAACAGTCATTAGCATAATTAGCAAACCATGTAAAAAGTACTAATATACAATGATTTGAGCAATTTGATGGAGGGAATGAGTGGAAAAAGAAGGAAATGAATAGGAAAAGGAGGCTGAGAGGATGTGTAAATAAGTGCAGGTTTGAGGCTCAACAATTGTCGTTGGAATACTTAATATACCAGGTCAGCACACAATCTTGCAGGCTACTAACCATCGTCACTTTCTTTATATGGTCATCTGTAACACCTTGCGCTTCCCATATAGCCCTTACAACAAACCAGAATTGGTAAGGATCCTCATTTCCCAAACCTTTGAACACAGGAAACTTCACTGTGCTTGCCATATTGAATCATGGTGGTGGTGGAGTTGTTACAGGTGAAGATGGAAGTGATGGAGGTGAAGCCGGTGGTGGTGTGGGTGGAGGTGGGATTCATGGAATTCTTTGTCTTATCAGATGAATAACACTTCACGGAGAGACCTTTGTGAACTCTTCCTTGTTTCCTCGCAGAGGTGAAATCAAGAGGCTATTTTCCGGACCCTTATTTTGCTTCGCCTTGTAAACCCTTCCACTTCGTGTAGCCCCGCACATCAAGGTAACTGCACAACCCACTTTTCGCACAACAACATTTTAATCCAAGTATTCAAAGAATTTACTTACTTACCTCGCGGTCCTTTGGGAAAGCATCACTCCACCTCCTTGTAGCTAATTGAGGTGTCAACCACGAACTCAGTAATGAATCCTCCTATAATACAATCTAGCCAATGATCGACGACACGTGCGATCTTATCCTCCGATGCTTCCAATCTTTGCACTAGCTCTACGGTCCACACAATAGGACTGTCAAGTTTCCACCTTCCTTGGCTATCTGCTAGCTTCGTGATCCAATCGTATAAATCAGTAGGGAAGGACGCGAAAAATATTTCGTGGATCTTTGTATACATGTAGTTGTCTATCCACTCTACTTTTGATAGTTGTTTGTTTCTATTCTCCTACGTCATCAACTCGTGAATTCTTCTGTCCAAATAGCCTTTAATATCTTTCTTAGTTATATTCTAGTGATATGACAGCACACATCTCTCATGCAGATTTCGATCCTTGCAATAGAACCATTTGTTGGATTTTTAGTGCCTGACCTAGGTTTAGAGTTATTTAGCAAAACAAATCCCTACACTACTGGCCCTTTCGACATCAGCCTGTGGAGCGCGGACTGAAGTCTCACTTGAAGCAGTATGCGGGGATGATGGAACAAAGTTTCCACACCCTTGAGATGGATATGATGTCAGTTTAGTCCAACTAAACTTGCCTATGTGCAGGTCGCTTCACACACTATTCCGCCCTTCAATACCTTTGTGATTTGTTATAGTCAACTTTCGTGTAACCCTAACCAGGGGCGGAAGTCCTTTCATGCTGCTAAGGCAACGAACTACGATATCTCCTAAAGTATGCCAAGTATACTACTTATCTTAATAATAGGTCTTGATTATCATCATGTAAACATATATTATATCTTATGTTCACTTAGCCAATAAAATTATACACATTCATGCATCATATAAGCATTAAAAGTGAAATTCATACCCAATATAATAGATGCATAAAAAAGGAAATAAAGACGCAAAATTGATAGAAACTTCTATTTATTAATACTCCCATTGTTTACAAATTTGACTCACCCTACGCACTTAGCTGTAGGGGTCCGCACACTTAGCTATGTGTTAGAAAATTATATATTACGGAGCAATGGAACACATAAAATATTGCAGAAATATAAACACAGAAAACGCACAAAACAAGAGAGACACAGATATATGTGGTTCACCCAGTTTGGGCTACGTCCACCCCGAACAGCCAGTCCTTCCTTTTTATTATCCAGCAAAATGAAGAGACACAACCTACAGCAAATCCGCTGTAATATCCTCTGTTTTCTCTCACAGTCTCACCTCTCTGTTTCTCGCTCACGGAATACAAATCTATCTCACAGCCTCAAATACAACACCCTCATACAAAGAGAGGGGTTGCCTTCTAGGGAAAAAAACCCTAAACTAAACATAAGTTCTACCGTAAGATCATCCGCCTAATGAACGGTCCAGACTGACTAGAAATTACTATACTTTTACAAGGAAATTTTACAGCTGTTTTTAGCTTCGGGGGCGCTGCCCCCGAAACCCCCCGCCAGGGGGGGGACTCCCAAAGGTCGCAGTCGCCCCCCCCTGGACCCCCCTGCAGCGAATATTTTACGGGCGGCATTGGCGCCCCCATTTCAAACTGGGGTCCTATGTGGCGATACATTTGAATATATAAGATAATCAGGCTCCACACCCAATAATCTCCCACTTGGAGACTGATTGTAGCAACTCCACCACTGCTCCATTTGCTGGACAATGACTCCTCTTTGGACCTGGCTGTTTCTCATCTTCATCGTCATCCTTGAAGACCAACTGAAATTGAGCATATTCTCAGTTTCTCCCTGGTTACAACTTTTGTTAGCATATCTGCAGGATTCTGGCTAGTGTGTATCTTTTCCAGCTTCAACTCTCCATCTTCCAACACTGATCGTATGAAATGGTACTTGAGCTGTATGTGTTTAGTCCTGGAATGAAATGTTGAGTTCTTTGCGATATGAATGGCACTTTGGCTATCACTGTATAACGTGCCCATATCATGCTCCTTACCCAATTCACCCATAAACCTTTGTAACCAAATCATTTCTTTACTAGCCTCTGTAGCAGCAACATACTCTGCTTCTGTTATTGAAAGTGCAACAACACTTTGGATTTTTGAAACCCAACTGACAGTTGTTCCTCCAACAGTAAATACATATCCTGTAGTGCTCCTCCTGTTATCTCTGTCACCTACCATATCTGCATCAACATATCCTTGTAGGGAGATGTTTGAACCACCAAAGCATAATGCTTGATTTGTGGTACCTTTCAAATATCTGAGAATCCATTTCACTGCCATCCAATGTTCCTTTCCTGGATTGTTCATGTACCTGCTTACAACTCCCACTGCATGTGCAATATCAGGCCTTGTGCAGACCATTGCATACATTAAGCTTCCAATTGCTGATGCATATGGAACTTTAGACATATAATCCATGTCTTCTTGGGTCTTTGGGCACATTTCCTTGCTAAGTTTGAAATGGCTAGCAAAAGGTGTACTAACTGGTTTTGCATTGTGCATGTTAAATCTTTTCAACACCTTTTGTATGTACTCATTCTGAGACAATGTTAATTTACAATTTTTCCTGTCTCTAGTTATTCTCATACCAAGGATTTGTTTCGCAGCTCCCAAATCCTTTATTGCAAATGAATTTTCCAATTTTCTTTTGAGTACATTTATTTCCTGCATGTTAGATCCTGCAACAAGCATGTCATCTACATACAGTAACAATATAATATAGCTGCCATCATTTTTCTTTTTCAAATAAACACAATGATCAGAGTGACATCTAGTATAACCTTGTTCAGACATAAACTTGTCAAATTTTAGATACCACTGCCTTGGAGCCTGTTTTAAGCCATACAAGCTCTTCTTCAACCTACACACTAGTTTCTCCTTCCCTTTCACCTCATATCTTTGTGGCTGCTGCATATATATCTCTTCCTCCAAATCCCCATGGAGAAAGGCTGTCTTTACATCTAACTGCTCAAGATGCAAATCTTCAGCTGCTACAAGACTTAAAATAGTTCTGATTGAAGTCATTTTAACAACAGGAGAAAATATTTCATCAAAATCAATACCTTTCTTCTGTGCAAACCCCTTCACCACAAGTCTAGCTTTATACCTCTGTTTTCCTCCATCTTCTTCCTTCAGCCTGTAAACCCATTTATTCTTCAATGTAGTTTTTCCTACAGGCAACCTGACTAAATCCCAAGTCTGGTTATGCATTAAGGAGTCCATCTCCTCTTCCATGGCTACCTCCCACTTCTTCCTGCTTTCAACCTGCATTGCTTCTTCATAACATTCGGGTTCACCGAAATCAGTCAACAATAAATAATATAATGAAGGAGAGTATCGTTCAGGGGGTCTACCTATCCTGGTAGATCTTCTAACACCACTTTCAGGTGTTTGGGATGCATGTTGCTGTTGTGGTGGTTGTTGTTGTTGTGGTTGTTGATTATTATTATTTTCAGGCACCTTTACTTTTTCAGTGATTTCATCAAGAACTGCGTATTCCTTGTTTTCCTTTTCCTGTTTCTTTTCCTGCAACTGATTCTTATACAAGACCTTTTCATTGAATATTACATCTCTGCTCCTAATGATTTTGTGATTTTCGTAATCATATAAGCGATAACCAAAATCATTAACACGATATCCAATAAAGGTACATTTCTTTGACTTTGCCTCAAGCTTTGTTCTATTTTCTTTATCAATATGGACAAAGGCCTCACAACCAAAAGGCTTTAAAATAGAGTAGTTTACCTTTTTACCTGTCCATGCTTCCTCTGGAACACCACCATCCAAGGAACTTGAAGGCCCTCTGTTTATTAGATAAACAACAGTATCTACAGCATCTGCCCAAAACTGTAAAGGCAATCCTGCATGCAATCTCATGCACCTTGCACGCTCCATGATTGTTCTGTTCATCCTTTCTGACACACCATTTTCTTGTGGTGTTCTTGGAACTGTCCTCTCTCTGTGAATTCCATGCTCTGAACAGTACCTATCAAACTCTTTGCTACAATATTCACCTCCATTGTCTAATTTAAGACACTTCAATTTCTTTCCTGTCTCAATCTCACCCAAAGCTTTCCATTTCTTGAAAGTATCAAATACATCATATTTATTCTTAATACAATAAATCCAAGTTTTTCTAGTTGCATCATCAATAAAAGTAACATAATAACGAGAGCCACCGAGAGATGATACCTGAGTAGGTCCCCATACGTCTGTATGCACAAGCTCTAATTTTTCGTTCTTCTTTTCTTTCCCAACTCTGAGAAATCTGACTCTCTTCTGTTTTCCATAAATGCAGTTCTCACAGAAGTCCAAATCAACATTCTTCAAACCCGGCAACAAATTCCTTGAGTGAAGAATATTCATCCCCTTTTCACTCATGTGTCCGAGCCTATGATGCCATAATGCTGCATCTGCTCCTCTGGAAGTTAAAGCATTAACAGAGTTAGAAATACCATTGCATAAATACAATGTACCAACCTTTTCGCCTTTTGCTATTACCAGGGCTCCTTTAGTGACCTTCCAAGCTTTATCTGTGAAAGTTGTCACACAACCTTCACCGCCTAACTGCCCTGTTGAAATCAGATTTTTCTTTAGATCTGGAACATGCCTTACCTCCTTTAATAGCCATTGGTTTCCATTCTACTGTTTTACAAGAACCTTACCCATTCCAACCATTTTACAGCGTTTATCATCACCTAGACGAACTTGTCCAAAATCTCCTTGAACATAGTCATGAAAGTATTTCTTATCAGGTGTGGCATGGAATGAAGCCCCTGAATCTACCACCCAGGAATCAGTAATATTTTCGAAAGAAAGAATCAAAGCATCTTGTAACACCTCACCTGTCACATTTGCTTCATGATTGTTTTCTTGCTATGCATCTCCTTCTTTTCCTTTCCGAGATCTACAATCTTTCTTTAGGTGTCCTTTCTTTCTACATTTCCAGCACACTATCCCCGATCTGGACTTGGATCTGCCTTTCCTTGATTTACTGCGATATCCTGAGCTCTTTCCTCTTTCCATTTTTCTTCCTCTAGACTCTGCACTCAAAGCATTTCCCGATGTCTCACCGGAGCTTTTCCGTCGCATTTCCTCGCTAAGGATAGCGTCGACAACGTCATCAAACTTTAAAGTACTAGATCCAGAAACAGAGTTACTAATGGCCATTACCAAACCATTCCAACTTTCTGGTAATGAGCACAAGAATAACAGAGCTCTAACTTCATCATCAAAGTTTACCCCTACAGAACTTAACTGACTTGTAACTGTATTAAAATCATTTAAATGGTTTGCAACAGATCCACCTTCCGACATATTCATATTAAATAACCGTTTCATAAGAAATACCTTGTTTGAAGCCGAGGGTTTTTCATATAATTTCGACAACGTCTGCATCAAATCCTCTGTCGTGGTTTCCTTTGAAATGTTGAAGGCGACTGACGCAGCAAGGCACAACAGTATTGTTCCGAGTGCCTTTCTATCGAGAAGGTTCCATTCTTCGTCTTTCATACCCGTTGACATCTTTGTTTTTCCGCCCAATGGTAGGTATAGATCTTTCTGATACAGATAATCTTCCATCTGCATCTTCCAAAGCAAGAAGTTTTGGCCGTTAAATTTCTCGACCCTAAACTTACCATCTTCGGCCATTGCTCCCACTCGAACCAAGAACCCTTCTTTCCTGCGAGTTTATCAGCCAAATAGACCTTCGGCTCTGATACCAGTTGTTAGAAAATTATATATTACGGAGCAATGGAACACATAAAATATTGCAGAAATATAAACACAGAAAATGCACAAAACAAGAGAGACACATATATACGTGGTTCACCCAGTTTGGGCTACGTCCACCCCGAACAGCCAGTCCTTCCTTTTTATTATCCAGCAAAATGAAGAGACACAACCTACAACAAATCCACTGTAATATCCTCTGTTTTCTCTCACAGTCTCACCTCTCTGTTTCTCGCTCACAGAATACACATCTATCTCACAGCCTCAAATACAATACCCTCATACAAAGAGAGGGGTTGCCTTCTAGGGCAAAATACCCTAAACTAAACATAAGTTCTACCGTCAGATCATCCGCCTAATGAACAGTCCAGATTGACTAGAAATTTCTATACTTTTACAAGGCAATTTTACAGCTATTTTTAGCTTCGGGGGCGCTGCCCCCGAAACCCCCCACCAGGGGGGGCTCCCAAAGGTCGCAGCCGCCCCCCCAGACCCTCCCTGCAGCGAATATTTTACCGGCGGCGTTGCTGCCCCCATTTCGAACTGGGGTCCTATGTGGCGATACATTTGAATATAGAAGATAATTAGGCTCCACACCCAACACTACAGACTACTAGTCCTCTGCGCACTTAGCTACAGAGCCTCTTCCTATGCTACGACCCAAAACTAGACTTTACACTTCAGAAATATCTCGCATACATCATTCTTCCTTAGATATTCTATTGTTGATGCCCTGACTACTTAGAATGCTCTATTTATACAATCACATGGTCCACAGACCATGGGTAGATCTTCTACAGCTAACATTACATTATCAAAATAAGGGTGGATAACCTTATGACTCTTTAACAACTACCTGCTCTGCACCCAAAAAATGTAGACTCTTTACATTGGAATTACAAAATTGACCAAAATCTGGGCTCTAAGCCCCAAAACTCCCCTTGGAGGATCCCGTGCCCAATAGGCACCCAACACAAACATCGTGACTCTCCCTCAAGTCACTCTATAGCTGTGAAGATCTTTGCACAAAGACCTCCCAACTCTGATTGGATCGTTGCAAGTTCGGCAACGCACTGAGCGACTGCCTGCTAAACTTCCTCTATGCATTGTTCAGTGACCACTGTTGTCAAACTACAACCCTGAATCCTTTTCTGATTTGCTTCCAGCTGTGCGCTATTTTCTTCAATGGAGGTTGTAATGGTATACACCTAATCAATCAATGGCTGTAGGCATGCTTTCAAAACTTCCTCTTTATGTCGAGCAACATCCACCTACTCCTTGAGCACCTTTTCCTACTACATCCTTGCGAGCCTCTATGTAAGGGAAACTGTCTATGTGGTCTCTTTTACCTCATCATGTCTTTGCTACAGCTCGCGCACCTCAGTCTCCAAGCGCTTTATGTTTGGGTCCTCCTGCAGGGTGGTAAGAATCTCGAACGGCTACTCGAACAACTTCATGCAGTATGTCACTGCACTATTAACTGCTACCATTGTTGTTGTGATCGCAGTGGTGCGTTGATCCTTATCCTCCAGTGGATTTGAAGGTTGTTCCTTCAACTGTAGTTCCGCTATCTGAAGGTTCAACTCCAACTAAACCCTCACCATTTCTACTCTAGCATTGCGTACCCCTGCTGCCAACTTTCGAAAGCGTGCCTCCACTGATTCCTCTGCTTAGATGACTAACTTTGGGACAACCTGGTAGGCT
This sequence comes from Pinus tabuliformis, assembly GCA_031772625.1. Taxonomy (NCBI): domain Eukaryota; kingdom Viridiplantae; phylum Streptophyta; class Pinopsida; order Pinales; family Pinaceae; genus Pinus; species Pinus tabuliformis. The sequence continues at coordinate 802,911,228 of CM062805.1, read as the reverse complement.
TCCTCCACCACCTGCACTATCTTTCTATTCTTCACCACTGCCTCATTGTGCTACAGGCTCAACTACTTAATGTTAATGCATTGCTCACTCATTACCTGTAGCGCGCGACTCTCCCTAGCACGTAGTTCTGTAGTGATTCCATCATGCAAAATATAGAGTGTAGCCATGTTTAGCCTGATTTATTTCAATCTATTGGCCATAGGCCTATCAGCCTCATTTTCTGTAACGAGTGCTCCATCTAGTACCACTATTGTGTTGGTCATCCTGGCATGCAGCATTTCCTCAGTCGCGAATGTGCCGACTGCGAGGCTGGTTGACATTGTGCCAGCATACAGAGTGCACACCTACAACCCCTGTATTTGCATCCGAACGGCCCCCAATACCATCTGGCGTTGCTCCTCAAACTACTGGAGGGCCTCCATAGTGACATCCTGCATCATCTTACCAATATCATGTAGATCCCCCTCACTGAGGTTGATTGTCTCAAATGAAGTATTTGAGGCCTTTTTCTTCTTTCACAGCCCTACCTACTCTCTCGGGCACAAACATTTTAGCTGGGTGGAAATTGTCTGTAGGTCCGCACCACCTTATTCTGTGTCTGTTTTTGGTTTGGGTGAAAGCGACTTCTATCCTTCGTGCTCTTCTTCTATTTTCTTTTATTGTTCCTCAACCAACTTCGCAATGTCACTCACCACCTGAGCCTTAACTTCTTCTCCTTCCTTCCTACATTTTTCTGCCAGGTGTGCCATCTACAGTTTCATTTCTTCCTTCTTCCACTATGTGGAAAACTTCTCTGCTTCCACCACGGAGCCAGCTGTAGCGTGCCACTCCGACGGCCAAAACTCAAGGACAGTGAAAATTACATCATCGGTTGCTAAGTAAGGTAGCTCATTCCACGTATCCGTAGGGTCCTTCCACACCTTGATGAAGACATGGTGGAAGTTTTCTTTGAACTCCTCGAAGCTTTGCAGACTTTTGTAAACCGTCGGTGATAATTACGGCTTGTGATTAATACCCATTCTAATGTTCATCTCCATGAGCACCCAAAAGATCTTTCTCTCCCTTTTTCTCTGTGATTTATGTATCTCAGTGACTATCTTGGTGCTCTTTGGGCCTTCCACTTCCGTAATTTCATGCACGACTTTCTCAGTGGTCATTTCTTCAGTAACCATGAATTATTCGATTGTTTCCATAGTGCAATTTCACGGTTCTCTCAGCAACTCTAGTAATTGCTCAAGTAGCGAATTCACCTTCAGAATATTGAACAAGTCTTGGTTCATGAATATCTGAGCTGTTATAGAAATTTTTGGTCACTGCAACCCCAATCATAAATGTCCATAAACCAAGGGCTCTTAAGTCCCTAAAAGTGTTGTTCCAACCCCTAAAAGAACAAGGTCAACTGATTACATCATCCCCCAGAAGTTCTCCATGAAAAACTACTCAGAACTGGTCAAAATTGGACCATCTCACCTGCTCCATGGTCAAAGTGCACTGCATCCCACCTAAATGCACATGGGAGGTGCGATGCATACTGAAAAGCCCTTCTATGGGGTGCGATGGGCAAGAGTGGACAAATGGAAAGGTCAATCTGCAAGGTGGAGGATCATGGAATCTTCCAGAAACTTCCCCTGTGACACTTGCCTCTTTGCTTTCGCCCAGGGATGAGTAAGAGATCATCAATCTCCAAGTGGAATCAAGAACTATCAGAGAGAGGAAACTAATCAAATCTCAAAAGCTGACTCACCCCCCTTGCAAACATCTATATATGGATCCCTCATCCCAGAGATCCAGGGGTTGGAATTTTGTATCTTGTAAGGAAGTGCTGCTGGTTTCTTGGTGCAACGTCATAGTGTTGGGTGATCTAAGCTTTTCATGAGGTGAAGAAGGGATTTCTTTCTGAGAGTATGACGTTGGGTCAAAACAATTGGTTGTAATCCTCTTTGCTATTCTTGATTATTAATAAAGCTATTCAAGTTTTCCTCCACATTCTTGTATGATTAATGATATATGCATCTGTGTGGTCAATATATATCTGGTCCTATATTGTTTATGATAGTAGATCTCTGTTCTTGGATAGTATTATGCTGATTTGATTCCACGGGTGCTCTTTGAAGCTGGGTAGATGAGGAAGCGAGTGGAAAAGATCTATTAGAAGGGAGAGGAATCAAGCAAGGAACCAAGCGCAATACATAGGTTGGTCTCCTTTATTCCCCTCTTATCTACTTCTCATAAAGGAAAATGAAAGTGGTTTTAGTTTTTTTGTTTCTAAGGTAGCTACCAGCCTTAGTGGGACTAGCAGCTCTGCATAGACACTAGATTTCCTGATAACAAAATGGCAACTCCACTAGGGAGCAAATAGATTGTTTGTTTGCTTTATAAACTTACAGACGGAGCCTGAAGTCAAGCCAGCTAGCCTTCGAACTGCATTTGCTACGCAAGTGAAAAGTAGATCAATGTTGCTTCAATCTATCTCCAGGTTTTGTTTATAAACTGAACAATCGATTTACAAGCTCTCTAATTGCCCTTGTGGTGGCTCTAGTAACCTCTTTAGATCTACCTCTGTGATTTATTTACTGATTACCACTTGCTCAGCCAAAATCCCTGAACTTTGCTGCAAACTGTGATCAAGAACTAGATCAAAAGTCTCGCACTGTACCATCGCACCCTCTCTTCAAGGATATCAGTATGCATCACACTTCCCCTGTGCTGTAGGTGGGATGCATACTGGAATCCCTGTGTAACAGGTGCATTGATCAGAAAGGGTTAATTTTGTCCCCAAACTTTGGTTTTTTCACTCTTTTCAGCTCTATTCAGAAGTTTTGCTGTCTGTAGTCAGTATACCTCTGTTGGAAACCCCCTTCCTTGCCATTATTCCACCTCCATTATGCAAATAACTATAAATTTTTTATGTATTGTGAGCCATTTTCAGTTCTCTTTTACAAAGAAGTAGCGTAATTGAACTATCGTTTCTTGATTTGAAAGTGTCGCAAGTGTCGTTTTCAATCATAGAAGAGAATCCAATTGTTCTTGATAGTCAATTACACTGTTACTCTTGTATTTCATTTGAATTAGTAGTTTTTAAAGTGTCGAAGGCAAGTTTTCAATTCCAAATCGCAAAGTGTTGTCATTGTCATCATTTTGTCTTGAAAAGAAACTTGTTGGTAATGTCAATTTGAAAAATAATTCAGATTTGCACTTAGCTTTCTTTTTATCATTCACACATTAAGAAGGCTGAAAAAAATACATGCATGCGCATTTGCATTTAGAATGTTTGTTGGTTTGATTTAGGATAGTGAATATAGTGTGTGATCTCTGCTCTATGTTGAAATAATATCGTCTCTCTTTCCTTAGTAGCTAGGATTTTCATTGCAAAAAGAAGATTAAACGATTGTTTATCATCTTAGATTGCATTTTAGGAATTGTATATCTACATCATTTGGTGAACCTGAAAGGCAAATTTCTTAAGCAAGATCAACTGTAAAATAAATTTAATGAATCTAAAAATGCTTTGGATCCTAACGCACAACATTTAGAAGTCTAGGCTAGAGATGTATTCCGATGTCATAAAGCCTGGTAACTGTTGTTTTCATTGTTGGTTGGGTGATTCCTCCACTTTGAGACGATAAGTGCCAGTACGGACTTGTGCTCCCACATACTGTCGAGTATATATTGGGAGACCACAATAGGATTTATCTTTCATCCATATGAAGTTGTGTCTGCTGCCCTATCGATGTCAATGCACTAAACACAACATTCGGGAAGATTGACTACCGTACCGTAAAAATTATTCTGCAGTTTTGCAATTGGTTTGGTAATCCCCCTGTCTAGATTTCCAGAGTAGTCTCTTTCGTTCCTTTTTAGACTCCTTAAAAAAAAAGGTCCATCTAAGTACTTGTCACTTCAAGCACATTGAAAATCGAAGGCGACTAGAGTCATATTTTGTTTTTTCTCGACTCTTAAAAATTGAAAAAACAAGTTGTGTCAAAGCGTCTAAAAATCATTTAATTCGGGAACATATTTCCCCTTGATTTTTAGTTTATTGAGTAATCTGCAATCATGGAATAAATTCAATTGAAACCCCGTCGTTCGCAGAGGTTTACGAGTCAACCGTCTTTGTCTCCAAAATCAAAACTATTACGGACGAAGCGAACTCGTTTAACCGGTTCCAAATCCCCTGGTAAAGTTAGAACAAGTGTTCCAACACCATCGGAGACTCGGGTTACTCCAAAAATTTCTGGTATCCCTGCCTTTACAAAAGAAGTTCCACAGCCACCAAAGGACAGTAGAGTTGATCCTAGTGTGAAGGTAAACACTTGTATTACTGAACCAGCTCCATCTATAGGTGGTTCGGAAGGTGTTATTCCCCAAACATCTATCGTTGCAGATTCTATACCTTCTTCGGAAAAAAAAAAAAATTACGAACCTGACGGTCTACCTCTTCCACCTGGTCTGATTGCTATAGAAGATATTGTGGAGGATCCTCCATCTATTACTCCATCATAATTTTGAGTCAGGATCACCCTATATCCTTCTTCATCAGAAATTAGTCTACTGTTATCGGAAGCTCCTATAGAATCGCTAGGAAATATTTTTGATAGACTAGAAATGTCTGAACAACCGTCGACATCTAGGACTGTGTCATTCGAAACAGCAATGGCGGAAATTCCTGCTGTAACTCCAACAATGTTCACCGGAATACCATCTATCCCAACTAGCTCTCAATCGCTAGATGGGGACCACTTAGGGGCTATTTTGACAGTATGGTCCGTTCCCGTTTGTTCATCCAGAATAATATTCGGGAACTCTTATGTTGAGTCTCAGCAAATTGATCCTTTACGGTGTCAATTTGGGCAGTTCGGTCCTCAAGGACAAACCATTCGTTTGAGTACCGGATTACCGCCGTATGGGGGGCAATATACCCTTTCATTGTCTCCTACAGGAGGACAACCATATGAGAGTTTGCAACAAAATTCAGGTTATGCTGGAATTGCATCTAGCGATTGGGTTCCAATACTGCCTCAACAACCAAGAGTTGTATACTCGATGCAACAATGTTTACCTATGTCAAATATACCAACTACGCCTACTATTGTGACGGTGTCGCAAGTACAAGTGTTGCCTGTTGTATGCCAACCTCAGGTTTCTCAGGTTGTAATACAACAATCTCTTGTCCCTGCGGCTCAACCACAATCACCAACTAGTGGAATGACATAAGCCCAAACAGGTACAATTACCCCTCATCTTGGTCAAACAGCCAGTATTGGACAAAAGCACATGGCTTCACAACCATGGCTGGTGCAGTATCAACAACCACAATTCCAACAAGTTTACCAACGATCTGAGCAACAAATCTTTGCAAATAATGGGCAGCCGTATATTCAAAACGATCAAAATCAACCATTCTACAATGGTTATGCCCATCAAACTTATCAAAGTTACCAGCATCAAATGCATTATGCTGGTATGCAAAGACCAACTACCCAGGCAATTCCATCTTATCCTGGGTATGCTTCACCAAACCTGAATCAATAGTTACCCTTCGTGGTGACTTTAGAGTTACTGGATCTAAATCGGCTAACGAACAATCCAATTGCTTACGCCCCTTGGTGGCCAGCGATTCTGCATAAACTTCCGTCAGATATTCCTAAATTTAATGGGAATCCAGGTGAAGATCCGTTGAATCATGTGATGACATTTCATCTGTGGTGTTCATCAAACACCCTATACGATGATTTGATTTGGCTTCGCCTTTTTCAGAGAACGCTAACTGGTTCGGCAACAAAATGGTATATCGAATTACCTAAAGCTTCGTTTGATAACTTCAGTACCCTAGCCACAACCTTTTTAACCCATTTTCAGTTACCCATAAGGTACGAAACAGGAACAGAACTTCTTACCAATTTCAAACAAACGACGGCCACTCACATATCTGATCATATTCATGAGTGGCGACGTCGTCGTAGAATGGTAAAAACGTATGTTCCTGATCAGCTTTTAGCTGAATGATTTATTAAGTCATTGTTACCTTCCATTACAGAAGATGTGGCAAAGGGGAGAGTCGTCACTAAAGAGCAAGTTATTGCTCGTGCACAATATTTAGACTTGATTTATACTCAGCTTGGCACGCTCTACGATAAAATCCTTGATGCTCCAAGGCCGGAATTTTCCGTTCCTCCTCCTCCTAAATCAAACAATGACTCTCATGCCAGCGATGGCATGATTGGTATAACATACACGAAATCAAAAAAGGCTACATCTAAAAAGGCCCGTAAGATTTCTAGTCAAAATGCAAAAGAAGAACTTCTCGCCTCGGAAGTAAAGGTTGTCTCAACTAACAAAGGAAAAGAAACCAAGCAACCAGGAGGTAAGAAGAAAAACAAAGGGAAGAAGAAGAAACAGGAGGAATCATCACCCGAAAAATCTTCTGCAAACCCTTCTGGAGATAAGAAACCAAATCGTCCATGTATTATATGTGATGAGGATCATTGGACAAGAGAGTGTCCATATAAAGTTGAGCTTAGAAAATTCTTCAACAATTCATAAACCTTGGCGGTATTAACTGATCTGTTTCCAAATCCAGGAACAAATCTAGTTGCCAGTGATAATGCTTCCCTGTCCCAAGTGTTGATGTTGTCGGTTTCGAAAAAGAAAAATGATGCTTTGTAAACGACAAGGAATAAAGATTACGGGAATCCACAGCTATCGAACAACAAGGATAAAGATCAACCTAGTAGTTCGACAACAACTTCGACAGAAGTTGCGCTGCCCATCATTCTAGAGCTGACAATAAAACCACCAAAGGGAGTAGTACAAAAGTCAACATTTAATCTGTGTGCCAGAGCAGCACAACATTATAATATAGTGGAAGATCTGGCCCAATTGCCATCCGCTATGTCGACACTTGAGGTACTGCAAAATTGCCCCTCCCAAAAGCAAGTTGTATTATCAGCAATAGGTGGGATTGACCCAAAGGATTCTAATCTTGTGTCCTTTAATCACAAAGGATATGATCCTCAGTTACCAACTCAACTATCTTTCCTCATTCAAGTGAAAGCCCTCAACAAAATTATTCATCGAACAATTATTAATGAGGGGGAATCTACATGTATTATGTTGATGAGTTGCTAGAAAACTTTAGGATCTCCAACCTTGTCATGATCTTCGATGACATTAAAAGCATTTGATGGACAAACATATACCCTGTTGGCATTTTGGCACAGGTGTGGCGCTATGGTACAGGTGTTGTCCTCGATGGCAACTCTCTTTGGTGACAGATCTCAGTTCAGGTGCGCAGAATGTAGGAAATCTTTTATACGCAGGTACACCTTGCAGAAGACGTGTATACATGCAGGTTATACGTTCCGAAGTAGCGTATGCGTATACACGCACTTTTATGCACATAAAAGCACGTACATGGTGGGAAACTTATTTTTGGTCTGTGGTTGTTAGTCCTTGGAATTTGAACCTATGGTTGTGGACCATTGTATCTCGTCAAAAGAGTTGACCCCAGGATTTGGGCCCTCGGTATTGTTTATTATGGTTTTGGACTGTGGTATTGTGCAAGGACTATAACTATAAAAGAGGAAGGAGATCATGTGGCAAGGGATCATCTGAATTATTGAATATATGATATTGTGCTAGATCTACAATATGTGTGATCGGGTTATGGTGCAGATCTAGATCTGAAAAAGGAGGAACCTAAGTGCAAGAAGGATAAGGGATATTGATGGATCAAAATCTCAAGGCTTGAACAATGGTATCTCTGTATAATTTTGATCTATTATATGTGGTGCTCTCTTGATCTATAAATCTGGGTTAACTAATGTCTGAATGCTTAAAAGAATAAATTATCCTTTATAGATCTATACGCAGGTTCAGTGAATTGCAGGTGCGTATACATGCTTTTTCTGTGAATGAAAGACGTGTATACGCAGGTTGGTTGTGGTACAGAAGCGTATACTCGCAGGTTGCTGAACAATGAAGTAGTGTATATTCTTGATTTATGTTCTAGCTGCTTCTGTTTTATTGCTGCAGTGTTTTGGGTTCAGAATTGGTGTTTGATTACAGTTACTGTGTTCTGGGTACAGTGGTCAAAGAAGTGCTTATTTGTTTCAGCTTTTGATTGGTGAAAAGGAGTTTGGGTTATGCAGAAATTCTTGATGTTTGATTGATATTACTTATGGATCCAGTCTGAAAATTAATGAAACGAGGTCCCTGAAAGCAAAGAGAAGGTTGCAGCCTTCTGCAGGTAGGAGCCTGCGTGCTAGTATCTCAAACTAGTATAAGAACTTAGGGGGTTGGAGCTCCCTTCCAGGAAAACTAGAGAATGAGAGAGCGTTGTAGCTCTCTACAAGTTGCAGCCTACGTACCGGTAAAGACTGCACTAGTACAAAACATTGTAAAGAGAAGTTTCTAATTAACAAGAAGATAGAGATGAATTGCAGCAGGGGGTTTTCACCCACATTGGATTTCCTCCTTATATCTTGTGTTCTTGTGTGTGACTATCTTGTGCTCTGTTTCACTATTTTTGGTACTGTTTATTTGCTTATGAAGAACAGATTAATAACTGACATCTGAAAGATAAATCAAATTATAAGTCTGCTTTGTATACGTGGGTTTCTTTATCTGTAGCTGCATATATACGCAATTTTTATTAACTGAATTAGCGTATATCATCTGGAATTAAAAAGGAAATATTTGACTTAGTAATATTGATTCACCCCCCTCTCAGTATTATTTCCAACAATTGGTATCGAAGCAGGTCCTTTTGAAACAGCTTGATCACTTGAAGGAAGATCTTTCATCATGAGCAACTGTGAGAGGGAAGCATCAATCAAGCCACCGGTTTTTGATGGGACAAATTCGTATATTGGAAGGTAAGAGTTACTGCCTATCTTCAATATTTTGGTACAGAAGTCTGGGATATCATAGATACAGGATATACTTTTCCAGCAACAACTCCTACAGATCCGGCTGAGAAGAAGAAATATGAAACAAATGCAAAGGCGGTCAACACTCTATTGGGATGTCTGTCGCAATCTGAATTTGTCAAAGTTATGCAGTATAAATCTGCAAAAGAAATATGGGACAAGATTGTTCTGAGCTATGAAGGAGATGATCAGGTAAAAAGAGAAAAACTTCAAACCCTCAGAATTCAGTATGAAAATCTCAGAATGTATAACGATGAAAGTGTGGCTAACTATTTTCTTCGTGTAGATGAGATTGTTAATTGTATGAAAAATCTAGGTGAAGAAGTAAAAGAGGTTGTTGTAGTTGAAAAAGTTCTAAGATCTTTGTCCCCTAGGTTTGAGTCTAAAGTTTCTGTAATAGAAGAAAAGGAGAATCTTCAAAACCTTAAAATGTCATAGTTGCGTGGAATTCTAACTGCTTATGAAATGAGGAAAGGAGGACCTTCAGACAGCAGAGAAGTTGCCTTCAAGGCTTCCAGCAAAGGAGACCACTATGGGTCAGGACACATATCAGAAGAAGAAGAAGAATCAAATTTTGTCAAAAATCTTCAAAGGGGTGCTGGACGATTCCGAGGTAAGTTACCTTTCAAGTGATTTTCTTGTGGAAGAGTAGGTCACTATGCTGCCAAGTGTCCTCATAAAGATAAGATTGACAAAGGAAAGGAACCTGTTAGATGGAACAAGAAACAGAATCCAAATAAGAAAAGCTATTACACTCATGAAGATAGTGATGGACTCTCAAATAGTGACAAAGATGAACGAGGTAATGAGTATAAACTTTTAATGGATTTTGAAGATGATGAGTACATGGATGCTATAGATGTAGAGGGTTTTTATAATGAAATGTCTGATCTCAAAGTTTGCTTAGAAGAGAAAAGTGCAATTATTGATTCTCTACAATGTCAACTGGCTGAAAGGGAAAAACATCTTGAAAAATTGGAATGTGAAATTGTTTGTCTTAGAAAGGAGATTGAGAAAACAAAATCTATTAATCTTAAATTTGTTAAAGGATCTGAAACTCTGGATGATATTATCAATGTGCAGCGTTCTCCACTAATCAAGACAGGTCTGGGATATAATGGAGAAACATCTCAAGCATCCACATCCAAAAGTTATCTTGATGCAGCAAGGAGGAGCGAGCAAAGGCCTAATAGAAATCATCAGGTAAATCAGGGACAGTTTACCTCAAGAACAAACAAAGACTATCAAAAAAATTGGGGGCAAGCTACCTTAAGGACAAATAGAAGCTACAATCAGCCACAGGTAAAATATTCTCAATTTGCCTCAAGAATGGATGTTAGTAGAAACTACAATCGGTTGGATGATAGATTTGATAATCGCAAGAGTTTCTTCAATGGTCAATGTTTCTCTTGCCATAATTTTGGTCACAAAGCAGCTCAATGTGTTGCCTATAAGACAATCATGACTATAGAAGCCCAAAAACAAAGGAATATGACTGGGATCACGAAAAGGACCTATAACAACTTTTCGGCCCTGAAAATGAAGTTGAATGTTCTATTTGTAATAACTTTGGTCATGAAGATTCTGAATGCAGGAGCAGGTTTTGGAAGACAACTCAGAAGGAACAAACCTCAAGTGCCAGAACATGGAGAATGAAGGAACCACAACCAGAAAGATGTGGGATGGCTTTTTATGCAAAAGGACAGGAAAATCTATGGTATATCGACAGCGGATGTTCGAAGCATATGACAGGGGATAAAGAAAAAATTGAATCATATACTGCATTAGAAAAAGGGAAGAAGGTTTCTTTCGGAAACGATTCCCCTGCAGCCATAAAAGGAAAAGGTACTGCTCAATTGAAAGAAAATTTCAAAGCTGGAAATGTTTTGTATGTTGATGGATTGAAGCATAATCTTCTGAGTGCCAGTCAGATGTGTGATCAAGGAACCGAGGTAATATTTAGATCAAATGGATGTCGTGTTCGTGATCTTGATACAGGTGAAACAGTGATCAAAGGTAGAAGAACTCCAAATGATCTATACATATTTGAAGAAGGACAACAACAATGCTATTTGAGCAAGGATGATGAACACTGGTTATGGCACCGGAGGTTGGGGCATCTAAGCTTTTCACAAATAAGGAAAGCATGCAAATACCAGGCATTTCGTGGTCTTCCAGATATTAAAATTCCAGACAACACCATATGCAAATCATGTCAGTTTGGTAAGCAAACCAGAACTAACTTTCCTGAGAAGGAAGGATCAGCTAGCAGGCCTCTTGAGCTAGTTCATATAGATATATGTGGTCCATCTAAGAAAAGGTCACCTCGAGGAGAAGAATACTTTATATTATTCATTGATGACTTTTCTAGGATGGTTTGGATAGGACTGATGAAGCACAAAGATGAAGCATTCGAAAAATTCAAATCTTTCAAAGCATTGGTTGAAAACGAATCAGATCGCAAAATTAAATGCCTCAGGTCTGATAGAGGTGGGGAGTTTACCTCAAATGAGTTTTTCGATTTCTGTGAAGAACATGGAATAAGAAGGGAATTCTCTACAGCTAGGACTCCTCAACAAAATGGAGTAGTGGAAAGAATGAACAGAACGGTTCAACAAATGGCTCATGCTATGCTTGATGAGTCTGGAACTCCCGCAACTTTCTGGCGTGAAGCGGCTTATGCTGCGGTGGTTATTATAAACAAAACAAATGTCTGAGTAAATAGCACTGAAACTCCTCATGAGCTTTGGTATGGTGAGACTCCCTCGGTAAAACATTTCAAAATTTTTGGAAGCAAATGCTACATTAATAATAATAATGAACATCTTGGCAAGTTTGAACCTAGAGCTGATGAAGGCATTCTTCTTGGTTATTCTCCCCATAGCAAAGCATATATATGTTACAATAAAAGACTTGGAAGAATTGTTGACAGCATTGATGTTGTGGTTGATGAAAAAGGAAACGTTCCTAGGCAAGTAAATTATGAAAATATAGAAGAAGATGAAGACTACCCTCCAAATCAAACTGATGATGAAGAAGAACCTTAAGAGGCACCAGTGGAACAGATAAGGATAGAAGAGAAGACTCCATCCAGGTATGTGCAGAAGAATCATCCAGAATCTCAGATTTTGGGGCAGAAGGAAGCAGGTGTACAAACTAGAAGAACAATTGCAGAAGCCTCAAGCTATTTGGCATTGCTCTCCTCCACTGAACCAAAAAATGTAAAAGAGGCATGCAAAGATGAATGCTAGGTCAAGGAAATGGATGAAGAACTTGAGCAGATCAAAAAGAACAACACTTGAGAGTTGGTTCCTAGACCAAAAGATAAGAATGTCATAGGAACAAAATGGGTCTTCAAGAACAAGTTGAATGAAAATGGGGAAGTTATTAGAAACAAGGCCAGGCTTGTTTGCAAAGGGTATGCTCAACAGGCATGAATAGACTTTGAAGAAAATTTTTCTCCCGTAGCTAGACTTGAGGCCATAAAAATGTTCCTTTCCCTCTCTAGCTTTCAAAAATTCAAAGTATTTCAAATGGACGTGAAATCATCCTTTTTGAATGGAGACTTAGAAGAAGAAGTGTACATTGAGAAACCATATGGCTTTATCCTTGGAAATGATCCAAATCTTGTATGCAGACTTAAAAAGGCTCTCTATGGGCTTAAATAAGCTCCAAGGGCTTGGTACTATCGGTTGGACAAATACCTTCATCAACAAGGTTTTTCAAAAGGATCAATAGATAGCAATCTCTATATAAAAATTGAAAATAACAAATTGCTAATACTTGTTGTGTATGTAGATGATATTATCTTTGGAAGCAATGAAGAAGATATCAGTCAAAGCTTTGCCTTGGTGATGAAGAAAGAATTCAAAATGTCCTTGCTTGGAGAAATGACATACTTTCTTGGATTGCAAATCCAACAAAATGAATGCGGTATCTTCTTGTCTCAAATCAAGTACCTCAAGCGGATTCTGAAGGCATATGGCATGGAAGATTCGAAACCTATATGTACCCCCATGATTACTGGATGCAGCCTCAGTGCAAATGATGAATCAGCAGCAGTGCATCAACCAACCTATAGATCCATGATTAGGAGTTTGCTTTATTTGACAGGTACCCGACTAGATATTATGCATGCAGTAGGAATAGTTGGAAGGTTTCAAGCCAACCCAAAGGAAACTCATCTTCAGGCAATCAAGAGAATCTTCAAGTACCTTTAAGGAACTCAAAACTATGGCTTATGGTATCGATCAAGTATCACTTTCTCCGGGAACAAGTGTTGGAATAAAAGGTCAAATTGGAGTATGTTCCTTCTAAGGAACAAGTTGTTGATATTCTCACCAAACCACTGCCCAAGGAAACTTTTGAATATCTCAGACAGAAGCTGGGAGTCATTGATGCTTCATCCTGCTATTGAAGCTTGTCTGTTCCAAAGAAAAGTTGGTGTACGCGAGTTGGATGAGGGGTATCCGCATACATACGCTGATTTATGTAGGTGCAATCGCGTATATGGAGTTCTGAAGAAAATCAGCAAAGGAAGACTCTGGTTGGAGAGAGTCTGAGATGGGTCTGTCAGAGACCATCAGGCACAGGTTCAGGGGGAGCAGTTAATCTTCTAATAATGCATTGTTGGCATTACCTTAGAAGTTCTTGGTTCTAGTACTCAAGCTATTTTGGTTCAGGTGGATCAGCTGCAGAAAGGAGATCAGAAGGAGAACATGATTGCTGATATCTACAGTGATTGTCAGATGTTGTTGATAATTGTTATTGGTGATGTGCATAGTCTTGATAATTCGTCTCTATGTCATGTATATCTTTTTTTATCAAGGTCATGTAACGACCTATTTTGGTTTCCCCACTATGCCTGGGATGATTGATGTAATTGGTTGTCATATGTGAATTTCTGATGTATCCCCACTTGGTTGGGTGATGGTTGTATGTATTGAGTCTTTTGGTGATAGGAAGGTCTTTTGTGATGTTTAAGTCATGGTTCTTCTTGAAGAACATCTTTTTATAGATCTTGCCTATAGTCAGGGGGAGCATGTTCAGCACAGCAGAGCAGAGATATTAGCATGTACTCATGGGGAGCACACCCCTTTGCCCTTGATGACAAAGGGGGAGAATGAATTTGAGGATCTTGGGGTTGCCATCAAGTCCAAAGGGGGAGATTGTTGGCATTTTGGCACAGGTGTGGCGCTATGGTACAGGTGTTGTCCTTGATGGCAACTCTCTTTGGTGACAAATCTCAGTTCAGGTGCTCAGAATGTAGGAAATCTTTTATACACAGGTACGCCTTACAGAAGACGTGTATACACGTGGGTTATACGTTTCGAAGTAGCGTATGCATATACACGCACTTTTATGCACATAAAAGCGCGTACATGGTGGGAAACTTATTTTTGGTCTGTGGTTGTTAGTCCTTGGAATTTGAACCTATGGTTGTGGACCATTGTATCTTGTCAGAAGAGTTGACCCTAGGATTTGGGCCCTTGGTATTGTTTATTATGGTTTTGGATCGTGGTATTGTGCAAGGCCTATAACTATAAAAGAGGAAGGAGATCATGTGGCAAGGGATCATCTGAATTATTGAATATCTGATATTGTGCTAGATTTGGAATACGTATGATCGGGTTATGGTGCAGATCTAGATCTGAAAAAAGAAGGAACCTAAGCGCAAGAAGGATAAGGGCTATTGATGGATCAAAATCTCAAGGCTTGAACAGTGGTATCTCTATATAATTTTGATCTATTATATGTGGCGCTCTCTTGATCTATAAATCTGGGTTAACTAATGTCTGAATGCTTAAAAGAATAAATTATCCTTCATAGATCTGTACGCAGATTCAGTGAATTGCAGGTGTGTATACACGCTTTTTCTGTGAATGAAAGACGTGTATACGCAGGTTGGTTGTGTTGTGGTACAGAAGCATATACTCGCAGGTTGCTGAACAATGAAGTAGCATATATATCTTGATTTATGTTCTAGCTACTTCTGTTTTATTGTTGCAGTGTTTTGGATTCAGAATTGGTGTTTGATTACAGTTACTGTGTTCTGGGTACAGTGGTCAGAGAAGTGCTTATTTGTTTCAGCTTTTGATTGGTGAAAAGGAGTTTGGGTTATGCAGAAATTCTTGATGTTTGATTGATATTACTTGTGGATCCAGTCTGAAAATTAATGAAACGAGGTTCCTGAAAGCAAAGAGAAGGTTGCAGCCTTTTGCAGGTAGGAGCCTACATACTAGTATCGCAAGCTAGTACAAGAACTTAGGGGGTTGGAGCTCCCTTCTAGGAAAGCTAGAGAACGAGAGAGAGTTGTAGCTCTCTGCAGGTTGTAGCCTACGTACTGGTAAAGACTGCACTAATACAAAACATTGTAAAGAGAAGTTTCTAATTAACAAGAAGATAGAGACGAATTGCAGCAGGGTATTTTCACCCACATTGGGTTTCCTCCTTACATCTTGTGTTCTTGTGTGTAACTGTCTTCTGCTCTGTTTCACTATTTCTGGTACTGTTTATTTGCTTCTGATACACAGATTAACAACTGACATCTAAAAGATAAATCAAATTATAAGTCTGCTTTGTATACGCGGGTTTCTTTATCTGTAATTACATATATACGCGGTTTTTATTAACTGAAGTAGCATATATCATTTGGAATTAAAAAGGAAATATTTGACTTAATAATACTGATTCACCCCCCCTCTCAGTATTATTTCCAACATACCCCATATGGGATTTTAAGTAACTTGCAAGTTGAACTGGGGGGAAAATGGTAGAAATAGATGTTGAAGTAATCGATGGAAACCTCGATTACAACATCCTACTAGGAAGGCCCTGGATATATGCTATGGCTGCGGTTGTGTTAACCTACTTTAGGAAGATTTCATTTCCCTTTTAGGGAGGAATCACAATCGTCGACCAACAAACATTTCTCCCCAATAGTTCCCAAGCTACGGGAAGCATTCCTATGATCCATGGAAGCCCCCATTCGCTTCAAAATATTGGAGTAGGCCTACTTAAAGACCCTATATTAATGGGGACTTTTTCCCTCCCGCCTCCAATCAATCTGGCAGAAGTGGCAATGGTAGGAACCTAAAATATGATATCTTCTATTCAAAAGATCTCAAAAAATGATATTAACATGGATCATCTACAGGTATTGCCTCCAAGCCCAATAGAAATCTTGTAGCAATCAATGTTTTTGGCATGGAAGGTAGACTCGAATCAACGCTCATCAAGCGTTTGGATAGATAGGTCTAAGGAATATGGCACCGCTTCAGATCCTTGGTCGCAAGTGCATTACACTGAAGAAGGAATTTTTGAGTCAATGATAATTGACGGGGCGCCATGGGAAAATTACCACCATCGTTCCCATCTTCCAGATTGTCAAGAAGATACTCCTGATGACGTTCATCATCCTTCATTTTTTGATTTCCTATCAAATACCGTAAACACAGTGGAGTTCGAGCGAAACTTGTCCAATATTGAAGAGACTATCGCCATAAATATCTTGACCAAAACAGATGTTGTAGAGAATATTTATGTTGGCAAATGTTGTTCTCCTTCAGAATTGGAAATATATAATGCTCTTTTTCGCTAATTCAGAGATGTCTTTTCTTGGTCGTATGATGAAATGTGAGGCATTGACTCGAGTATATTTGAACACGAAATAAATATGTATCCAGATGTCAAACTAGTATGACAACGGCTACGATAAGTGCACCCCAAGAAAGCTGCTACCATCAAGGCAAAAGTTGAAAAACTTCTCCATGCTATATTTATTACCCAGTTCCTCTAACCGATTGGGTATCGAACATTGTTCCTGTAATGAAAAAACAAGGAACGATTAGAGTGTGCGTCGATTATAGGGATGTAAATCAAACTTGTCCAAAAGACAACTACCCTACACCCTTTATTGACCAGATAATAGATGAATGCACCGGATGTGAAATCTTTTCATTATGTATGGATTCTCTGGGTATAATTAAATAAATATCCGCCCACAAGACTAGTCAAAGACAGCATTTATTTGTCCGTGGGGCACATTTGCATATCGCAAGTTACCCTTTGGTTTAAAGAAAACAGGGGAAACATTTCATAGGGAAATGAATTATGCCTTCCATAACATCAAAACATCATTCAACCATATCTCGACGATCTTCCGGCTCATTCGTGAAAGCGGACCGATCATCTGCAGCAATTAAGAGCAATATTTCTACGTTGTTGACACTACAAGATACGACTCAATCCACACAAATGTGTGTTCTATGTCAGTTCTGGTCATTTACTTGGATTTGTAGTCTCAAAGGACGAGATTTGTCTCGACCCATGTAAGGTTCAGGCAATCATAAATTTGGCTCCACCTTCAAATTTGCTTCATATTCAAAAACTCCAAGGGAAAGAAAACGTTCTGAGGAGGTTCATTCCAAATTACGCCGAGCTTGCTAAAGGTTATATGTGTTTATTGAAAAAAGAAGTACCCTTCATCTAGGATCAGGTTGCGCAAGCTTCCTTTGATGCTTTAAAGGAATCCCTAATGAAAGCATCATTAAAGTGTGCTCCTGATTATCAAAAAGAATTTAACCTGTATCTCGTTGCAGCAGATACAACCATCACAATGGTTTTAGTACAATAAGACAATGGAATTGAACATCCTATATATTATTTTAGTAGAAACTTAAATGATATGGAAAGAAAATATTCCTATGTTGAAAAGTTGGCTCTCATAGCTGTTCAAGCAATACAGAGATTTCGACACTATGTCCTCTTTCGAAAAGCTACCATTTTATCAGATTGCAACCCCATGACTTATATATTGTCATGACAGTTGCTGGGGGGCAAATATTCAAAATGGATAGCAATTCTTCAAGAGTTTGATCTGGAATTTGTAAAATCCAAATCGAAGAAATCCTTGGTAATCGCGGAATTACTATGTGATCTCCCATCGTCATCCAACGATGAAACATCTGAAGAAACCATCATGGATGAATCTTTGTTTCTGAAATCTTCAAGCAATTCGTGGTATGGAGATATAATCATCTATATCCAAACCCAAAAATATAGGTCTAGTACCTCCCTGATGCAGGAGCATGTGACTCAGAGGGGAAAAATCTTCCAAATTATTCCAAAAATCCAAAAAAAAAATCTACAGGCAAGGGAGTGGGGTCCTTTAGCCTCCAATTTCTATGCTTTCTTAGTTAAAATTAGAATAAATTCTAGCAATAAGTCATGCTATTTGTAACAAAGCTTTTCAAGCTTTAAATCATTCTGTAAAGCATGCTTTTCTTTGTATCGGATAAGGACCAAGAGGGCCTATCCTTAATAATAAATAAAGAGGCAGTGAAGCCCTCAAGGGACAGGGAGGAGAGGAGTGAGTGCCATAGTATTATTTTAAGAACTGTTCTCTCGACGTCTCTTATTAATGACTCTATAATATGCATGCATAGATTATTGGATAGTGCCTTAACAGTGTTGAATGGTTCCTATTTCCGCAGGCTGCAAATACTGTATATTAACCATTGAAATCATCTTCCCTTTCATTTATGCTTATACAGGCTTTTGTTTTACAATTGCGCATACATTTCTGTTTATGCTAAGAACCCTTGAAATCTTTCATAAAGTGGCTGTAGCAGACGCGAAATAATATAATTGTGAGTTCTTACCCATATCGGGTCCGCTGAACCCTTGCATCGCATCGGAAGGCTTGTTGATAGTGGAAGGATCCGCTCCGAAATCCCGGAGCCGATCTATTATAAAGTCTGGTTTATAAAGCCTTTCGGGTCCGAAAAGAGCCATAGCGCAACAAGGGCGAGCGCCGAAATCCGGAGCCGAAATAGTATTTAACAACTTCTATAAGTCGTCGGGTCCGTAAACCCTCCGACCGTGCTTCCCATATCCGGAGCCGAAATCATATAAATTACGATATATTTATCATCAGGTCCAGTATTTCGGAGGTGGTAAGTTGTTAATTGAGGTGACCGCCGAAAGGCGGAACCGCCGAATTATTAAAAGCTACATATAAGTGGATCGGGTCCGCGGAGGTCTTGAAGCGTTTCGGAGGAGCGCTTGACCGACCGCCGAAAAGGTCCAGAACCGAAATCTTTATAGGGGGTTTGGAAAGAGGTCATCGGGTCCATAATATCGGAGCCATTGTAAAGTCCCACCAATAGCAATCGCCGATGCGATATTGCATTGTTCCAAAGAGGAAAGGGAGAATATAAAGCGAGTCTGTTATATTGTGTAAGTCCACCGATAGCCTTTGGGTAATTATTTTAAGAATTCCCGGAAAAAGCCACTATTTATTAACAAAATATGATTAGTGGGTTTTTTTAAGGAAATGAAGATATCAGTCTGATGACTGATACATTCAGAGAAGAAGAGCGGGAAATTGATCAAGACATAGAACAGCTTGCTGGTAGGATAGAGAAATTGTCTCTAAAGCCTGCACCCTCGCCATCATTAGTGGTATCAGAGCCATCAATTGACATTGAATTGAATCTCAAGAGCGGAAGAAGGATGGCTTTCAGAGTTGGAAGAGGACGAGGACGTGGTGGAAGAGGACGACCTGTTGCAAATGCTGAACTAATGGAAACAGTAGAAGAGTTGCGAGCTAGAGTGGATGCATTAACTTCAGATAGAAATATAGATGATGGAGATGTCAGTGAGCCCGAAATTGAAGCTACTAAAGAGGAGGAAGCTGTACAGGTTACTCCTGAGATGAGGTTCTTTCAGTCAGTGTTGAAATCCACAGCCAAGCCATGGAACCAATTAGTACCGATATATCAAGGAGGACTGAATCCAGAAGAATTGATCGATTGGATTAACAACATGGAGAAATTCTTCGATTACAAAGAAACAGAAGTTGAGAAGAAAGTAAAGTTTGCTGTCACCAAATTAAAAGGCCATGCAGCACTCTGGTGGGATGGTGTGTAGGCGGAAAGGAAGAGACTTGGTAAACAGCCAATCAAGAACTGGAGCCGAATGGTAGCAAAGTTAAGAGGTAAGTTCTTGCCAAGTAATTATCAGCAAATGTTATTTAGACAAATGCAAAATATTAGACAGAGAGCTTTAACAGTAAAAGAATATACATAAGAGTTTTATAAAGTAAGCATAAGAGCAGGAGAAGCCCAAGACACAAATGAGAAGGTGGCTAGATATATGAATGGCCTCAGGATGGACATTTAGGATGAGATAAGTTTGTTGTCTCCTAAAACAGAAGAGAAAGCTTATCAGATAGCGTTGAAAGCTGAGGAAAAACTCATGAGGAAGCAGTCTGCCAAAGGGAGAGGGACTTTCAGAGGAAAAGAAAGTCAAGGTGGTAGAGGAAGATCTACAGCACCTAGAGATGGAGCTAGCAGTAGCTCAACCCAGCATGCACCCAAAGAAGGTGATGCAAGAGGCAGAGGGAGTTTTTCCAGAGGAAGAGGAGGCAGAGGAAGAGGCAGAGAATTAAGATGTTACAGATGTAACAAGTTGGGACACAGAGCTTTTGAGTGCCCAGAGAATGCAGACATAAAGCTGAGGAATGCAATTGTTGCTCTAGCTGAAGAAGAAGCACCAGCGACAGTGGTAACAGAAGAAGAAAATACACCAGAAAGAGGAGAATCTCTGGTGGTTAATAAAGTCTTACTTAAGCCAATGAAGGAGGTGGCTGCTGAACCACCGCAAAGGAAAACTTTATTCAGGACAGTGTGCAAAGTCCAAGGGAAATGTTGCCAGATGATCATTGATAGTGGCAGCACTGATAATTTGGTCT
This sequence comes from Pinus tabuliformis, assembly GCA_031772625.1. NCBI lineage: Eukaryota > Viridiplantae > Streptophyta > Pinopsida > Pinales > Pinaceae > Pinus > Pinus tabuliformis. The sequence goes on along the minus strand of CM062805.1, from coordinate 802,890,543 downwards.
CTACAGAAGTAGTGGAGAAATTGAAGCTGAAGACAATGAAGCATCCAACACCTTATAAGGTGTCATGGTTACAAAAGGGACATCAATTGTTGGTAAGTGAATAGTGTGAAGTGGAATTTCAAGTGGGCAAGTACAAAGATAAAATTGTTTGTGATGTGATGCCAATGGGCGTGTGTCACATATTGCTTGGAAGACCTTGGCAATATGACAGAGGAGCCATACATGATGGGAAGAGAAACACCTACAAGTTTGGAAAGGATGGTGTTAATCATACATTGTTGCCTTTGCAAGAAGAAGAGGCACAGGGGCAGAAGACTAGTCCAAAAACTTTGTTGCTTGGAGGGAAGGAATACTTGAAGCAGATTGAAGAAAATGACGTAAACTTTGTTGTAATTTGCAAGCCCAAGGTAATATTGACTTCTACTAAAATTTCTGAATTACCCATTGAAATTCAAGAAATGTTGGAGAATTATTATGATATTATTGTTGATGATTTGCCTAACGAATTACCACCAATTAGGAAAATCAATCATCATATAGACTTGATTCCTGGAGCAAGCTTACCTAACAAAGCAGCATATAGAATGACTCCTGCAGAAAATTAAGAAGTTAAGAAACAGGTGCAAGAATTGCTTGACAAGGGGTTGATCAAAGAAAGCCTGAGTCCTTGTGCAGTGCCAACAGTGCTGAGCCCAAAGAAAGATGGAGGCTGGAGAATGTGTACAGATTCAAGAGCCATCAATAAGATTACAATCAGGTTTAGATTTCTGTTACCCAGAATTGAAGATTTAATGGATTGCTTGTCTGGCGCAAAATATTTTTTAAAGTTAGATCTTAAAAGTGGCTATCATCAGATAAGGATAAGAGAAGGGGATGAATGGAAAACCGCTTTTAAGACCAATGAAGGATTATATGAGTGGAGAGTGATGCATTTTGGGTTTTCCAATGCACCAAGTACATTCATGAGGCTTATGAATGAAGTTCTTAAAGAATTCATTGGTAAATTTGTAATAGTATATCTGGACGATATATTAGTCTATAGCAGGTCCAAGGAGGATCACTTGAGGCATTTACATTATGTCTTACAGAAGCTACAGCAAGAAAAATTATTGTTCAATCTGAAGAAATGTTTATTCATGAAAGAGGAGCTGGTGTACTTGGGATTTGTTATCTCAGCTGAAGGATTAAAGATGGATCCAGAAAAGATCAAAGCAATTGTGGAGTGGCCTTCACCCAAGAGTATTTTTGAGGTAAGGAGTTTTCATGGTCTTGCTAGTTTTTATAGAAAATTCATTAAGAATTTTAGTAAGATTAATGCACCTATTATTGAGACCATAAAGAAGGATAAACAACCATTTAAGTAGACTACTGAAGCAGAGAGAAATTTTCAGCTGTTAAAGAGGAAAATAACTGAAAAGCCTGTTTTGGTTCTTCCTGATTTTAACAAAACTTTTCAAGTTAAGTGTGATGCGAGTGCAGAAGCAATTGGAGGGGTTTTAAGCCAAGAAGATAGACCAATAGTTTATTTCAGTGAAAAGCTAAATGATGCCAGAAGGAAGTATTCTTCTTATGTTAAGGAATTTTATGCAGTTGTGTAGGCACTAAAGAAGTGGAGGAATTATTTAATGTCGAAAGAATTTATCCTTTATTTAGATAACCATGCATTGCAGTTTATAATGCAGTAGCCAAAACTCAACCAAAGACATGCTAAATGGGTAGAGTATCTTCAAGGCTTTCATTTTGTGTTGAAGCATATAACTGGACAATCAAACAAAGTCGCAGATGCCTTAAGTAGGAGGAGTGTATTGCTGCAAGAAAGTCAAATCCAAGTGTTGGGTTTTGATTTTCTTAAGGAATTATATGAGACCAATTCAGATTTTAAAGAGGCATTTGAGGCTTGTAAGAATCCTGTTTTGGTGGACAGGAGCAAGTGGCTGGATTATTTTATACAAGAGGGACTGTTATTTAAACAAAATCAGCTGTGTATACCCAACTGTTCAATGAGAGAGAATTTAATCAAAGAGAAGCATAGTGGAGGACTTGCAGGACATTTTGGCAGAGAGAAGACATTTGAACAACTCAACAGATTTTACTTCTGGCCGAAAATGAAATTTGAAGTAGAGAAGTATGTAAGAAATTGTAAAGTCTGCCAGTATGCAAAAGGAAGGAGCGAGAACATAGGGTTGTATATTCCATTGCCAATTCCAGATAGACCTTGGGATATGGTAAGTATGGATTTTGTGCTAGGATTGCCAAAGACTCAAAGAAGATATGATTCAATTTTTGTTGTAGTGGAGAGATTTTCAAAAATGGCACACTTTATTCGATGTTATAAAACTAGTGATGCTTCTCACATTGCTAAGTTGTTTTTTAAAGAAATTGTAAGATTACATGGATTGCCCAAAAGCATTGTTTCAGACAGGGATTCAAAGTTCTTTGGACATTTCTGGAGAACACTATGGAAGAAGCTGGGAACTAAATTAAATTTCAGTTCTGCCTATCATCCACAAACTGATGGACAAACTAAAGTTGTGAACAGAAGTTTAGGCAATCTTTTGAGGAGCTTTACTGCAGAACATCCAAAGCAATGGGATCAAGTGTTACCACAAGTTGAATATGAATATAATGATTCACCAAACAGGAGCACAAGGCATAGCCCTTTCCATATTTTTTATGGAATGCACCCAAGGGGAATATCTGAATTAAGGAACTTGGGAAAAGAAGAAATGAGAAGTGCAGAAGGTGAAGACTTTGCTTCAAGAATGCAGGCGATACATGAACAGGTGAAACAGTAGCTACAAGACAACAACATTCAATATAAAACCAGAGCAGACACAAGGAGAAGAGAAATGAACTTTGAAGTTGGAGACTTGGTTTTAGCACACCTCAGAAAGGAGAGATTTCCAAAAGGAGAGTATAATAAGTTAAAATCCAAGAAAATTGGACCATGCAAGGTATTGAGGAAATTCTCTGCAAATGCTTATGAAATTGAATTACCACCTGGTGTGGGAATATCACCAATTTTTAATGTTGCTGACTTGTACAAATATGAGAATGAAGCTACAGATGATACAGCACAGGATCAAAAGACTCTGGAGATTGACTGGGTAAAACAGTTACCCACAGCTAAGGATTTACAGCAAGAAAGAATTCTGGATAAGAAAGTGTATAAGAAGACAAGGGCACGAGAGTATTTCCAGTATCTGGTGAAATGGAAGGGACAGCCGATCACTGAAGCTACTTGGGTTACAAAAGACATTCTACAGAAATTGGGCAAATCTGTAGATGAGCTCATGGATAGGAGCCCATGAAGAATTTTGTCCTCAGGAGCCTGATGCGGGAGCATGTGACTCAGAGGGGAAAAATCTTCCAAATTATTCCAAAAATCCAAAAAAAAATCTACAGGCAAGGGAGTGGGGTCCTTTAGCCTGCAATTTCTATGCTTTCTTAGTTAAAATTAGAATAAATTCTAGCAATAAATCATGCTATTTGTAATAGAGCTTTTCAAGCTTTAAATCATTCTGTAAAGCATGCTTTTCTTTGTATCGGATAAGGACTGAGAGGGCCTATCCTTAATAATAAATAAAGAGGAAGCGAAGCCCTCAAGGGACAGGGAGGAGAGGAGCGAGTGCCATAGTATTATTTTAAGAACTGTTCTCTCGGCGTCTCTTATTAATGACTCTATAATATCCATGCATAGATTATTGGATAGTGCCTTAACAGTGTTGAATGGTTCCTATTTCCGCGGGCTGCAAATACTGTATATTAACCATTGAAATCATCTTCCCTTTCATTTATGCTTATACAGGATTTGTTTTACAATTGCGCATACATTTCTGTTTATGCTAAGAACCCTTGAAATCTTTCATAAAGTGGCTGTAGCGGACACGAAATAACATAATTGTGAGTTCTTACCCATATCGGGTCCACTGAACCCTTGCATCGCATTGGAAGGCTTGTTGATAGTGGAAGGATCCGCTCCAAAATTCCAAAGCCGATCTATTATAAAGTCTGGATTATAAAGCCTTTCGGGTCCGAAAAGAGCCATAGTGCAACAAGGGCGAGTGTTGAAATCCGAAGCCGATATAGTATTTAAAAACTTCTATAAGTTGTCGGGTCCGTAAACCCTCCGACCGTGCTTCCCATATCCGGAGCCGAAATCATATAAATTACGATATATTTATTGTCAGGTCCAGTATTTCGGAGGTGGTAAGTTGTTAATTGAGGCGACCGCCGAAAAGTGGAACCGCCGAATTATTAAAAGCTGCATATAAGTGGATCAAGTCCGCGGAGGTCTTGAAGCGTTTCGGAAGAGCGATTGACCGACCACCGAAAAGGTCCGGAACCGAAATCTTTATAGGGGGTTCGGAAAGAGGCCATCAGGTCCATAATATCGGAGCCATTGTAAAGTCGTGCTGATAGTAATCGCCGATGCGATATTGCATCGTGCCAAAGAGGAAAGGGAGAATATAAAGCGGGTCTGTTATATTATGTAAGTCCACTGATAGCCTTTGGGTAATTCTTTTAAGAATTCCCGGAAAAAGCCATTGTTTATTAACAAAATATGATTAGTGGGTTTTTTTAAGGAAATGAAGATATCAATCTGATGACTGATACGTCCAGAGAAGAAGAGAGGGAAATTGATCAAGACATAGAACAGCTTGCTGGTAGGATAGAGAAATTGTCTCTAAAGCCTGCACCCTCGCCATCACTCTCGCTCGGAACAAAAACTTATTCGATACCAATCAAAAGACTACATGATCGTCAGTGATACACTTTACCATCGTGGTGTCAATACAGTTTTTAGGAGGAGCCTCACCCATGAGGAGGCCCAAAAAGTCCTGAATGATTTCCATTCAGGCACGTGTGGGGGGCATCAATCTGGTTACGCTACAGCGCAAAAAAAATTATGAGTAGGATACTTCTAGCCAACAATGTTCAAAGATTACATAACAGCAATCAGAAGTTGCCATGCATGTCAAATTTTCGATAACAAAACTAGAATACCACCACACCCCTGCGACCAATAGTTACTGTTGGCCCGTTCACCAAATGGGGCATAGATTTTATGACATGTAACCCCACCTCGACCGGGGGGCATGTGATGCAGGAGCATCATCTCCAAAAAACACCTTGTATTTTACCTAAGCTCGGGGGTTTCATGTTTTGAAGAAATATTAAAATTTCATGTAAATATTAATATTATTTTGAGCGATTAATTAATTATTTGTGATAAATTGTAAATTTGAGAGAAATTAGTTCTAGATTATTTAGAATTAATGAGGGAGCCTAAGTTGGAATTAGTTTCTAAGTTTTAGGGATGAGAATCTATCTTTTAGGGACGTTGAGAGATTTAGGGATATGTTGAGATATTAAGGGGATTGAAAATTTAATTAGATCATTTTTTAAAATTGTATAAATAGGAAGGGGTTTGAGAGGAAAATACATTGAGATTGTGAGAGAATGTGAGATTGAGAGTAGGCTTGGACAGCAAGGCTGTAAGCCTTCAGCAAATTGTAAGGCCACGACTGTTGAATATTTGGCCACGAAGAAACTTTGTAAGTATTTATTTGCATTTGTTAATGTAAAACAATGTGTTTTCAGAATTGTGGGGTTTGATTCATTAAGTGGTGGAATATTTTTGTAACTAGATTTTAAGTTGAATACACGTTTCATATAATTTGGTTGTGAAGACATCAGATCGAACGCGGTGTGAATGACTATTTATTTTATATGAAATTGTGTGAAATCGTGGAGTTAAAAAATTAGACTGCGCCTTAATTGAAATCGTGGAGTTAACAAATCGATCTCAATGGATCGACTCCAAGGAGACATAATTATGTATAAGTAAATTGCCAGTGAATGTTTGAAATAGGGCTCTATTGCATATTTTTGTCAAAAGTTTTGTCTGGAATGTTTTGTTTACCCATCTCTGAAAATGCAGTACACTGTCATTGAAAGGAATAATCTTCACAATTTCAGAATGAATACATGGTTTGGAGCGTTAATGAAACACTGTTCACTTTAAATGGAAATGAAACATAACTTAGCTGCAGGCTGGAGTGGTTTTGTGTATGTAGGGAAGTGTGTTAACACCATAGCAGATTGCGTATTGAGAAATCGATGGATGGCATAAGTAACATAGCGCAGTATTAAAATCGATCTGTGGATGCAAGGAACTAGATTTTAAACTATTTGATAAATTCAACCGAATCAATTAAGCTTGATCTTCAATTGATAGCTACACTGTCAGGGAGAGAGTATTCTCACCTTTCTGGGTTCGATTGGTCTATATATTCTGGGTAAGAGAAACGAAATTAATTCATGAATTTGTAATGAATTGCATGGAAGGGAGATTCGATTTGATATAGCACTGTCAAGTTTTATAAATTCAGATTCAATTCAGAAAAAGGAATGTTGAATGAGAATTATGGATCGAGTCTTATTTCTATTGTGAATTGAGCGTTAGTGTAAAAAGGGAATAAATGTGTTTTGACTCTGTTGTATGGAGGATCGGATACATTTATTAATGATGTGTGTCATTACTGATATAGACAGCGTTGAACTCATTTGTTATCGCGGTGGAAAAAGTTGAGAATCATGAATATTGAGTGCGGTTATGTTCAACTGCTGTAGTTCATAATGAGCCTGTAGCGATGTTATTATTTGAAGTCATTTTGTTATATTGTTAGAGACCGGTAGCCATGATGTATTGACAAAGTGTAACCTACCGTTGTAGAAGGTAAAGGGATACCATAACCGACCCACATAAATGTACGCCCGCTAACACATCTTTGTTATATTTGGGTTGTGGAGCTGTCATTCAAAGGGATTCATCCTTTGAAGAATTTCGTTACACAGATTGTGTGCGAAATTAAAACCGTTGAAACAAGGTTGCATTGTTTCATCAACCTATGATCATAAGAAATCTGCAACTCGAGAAGAGTTCCACACAATTTAGACAGAGACATAAAATTGATATTTGTGCAGGAATGATATGCCAGAAGGCGTTGTCCACAATCTAAAGGCGCGATCCAGAGATTATTACAGGAAATCGAACAGGTAAGTTATATTGGTGATGGACGCATTGTTTATGGAGATTTGTTGAAAACAATGAAATGTTTAAGATTTAAATCCAAGAGTAATGTGTTTAAAATTAGTTGGCAAACGTATGGAATTAAATTATATAAGTTGCCAAAATTGAATATAACAGTAAGGGCGCACTCTTTAATTGAACCTAGCATATGAGAACGTAATTGTAATGGTGGGACCATTGGATGTTAATTGGATTGGGAATGAAAAAGGTGCATGTAAAATTCAAGCTTTGGTTATTGGATTGAGTAGTGTTTGTTACACTTTTACATCAAAGTAGAAATTGAGATTGTATTGGGTTGAAAAGGAAATTTAAGTTGTTGAATTTTCCAGCGACAGAAAGATAAAATTTAGGTTGCAGTGAGTCAAATTGTTTTAAATTGGAGGTTTTGATTGGGCATTTACTTAATGGAATTTGTCATGGACAAACTTATGGAGATCCTGGGTATTGCAGGCTAGCCCTGCATCATTTTGGTATCAGAGCTGGAATGCTCTGTTGAAGATGTTTGTTTTTGAATGAGTACAGTTGAGAACTGAAATGTATTTTTGAATGTGTGATGAATGATTGAAAGATCAGATTTTTAAATTTGATATGAAAACTACACAAATGCAATGAACAGGATGGCAGAAATGAAAGGAGGACAAGATCATGAAATATCTTAAGAGGTGAGATGATTTTTCTGATTTGAAATTTGTAAATGAAATTTATGGTTGCAGAGAGGATGATGGCAGTGAACCTGGCATTCAGCTAAAGGCTGGATAAAGAGGACAATTGCAGTGTCCTGAAGAAGAAGGTGAGTTGAAGAGATAGCCCAGAGAGAGAGCAGAGGAAAGTGCTCAAAAGGTTCCAGAGTCAGTGAACCAAGTACTTACCAAAAGACTGAGTTAGGAGAGCTTAGTGAGGTAAGTGACAACAGAAGAGATTGTTGTCGTAAAGGCTAGTACAACTCATGGTGAGTGAGAAACTCATGGAGAAGATGATCATGGAGTATCAGAGAAGAGGTTCAGAGGAATGCCACAGAGATGAGATGACTGCAGAAGTTCGAGAAATGGAGATTGCAGTAATAAAGGTACAATTGTAGGTACTAGAAGAATGGCTGCAAGAGCAGGAAAACCAGAATAGAGGATGGATCTTTCCACTGAAGGGAAAGAAAGTGAAGTGGCAGAAGCTACAACAGAAAAGAGATCCACAGATAAACATGCAGTTAATGGAAGAGTTAAAGAAGCTCGAGCAGATGATGGATGTACAGCTGAAGTGTACACAACTCAGAGCAGCTGAGTTGGAAGAGGAGGTTTCCATTGATCAAATAGAGGAGGAGATCATTGATGATTTCTTGAATTACTGGGAAGATCCAGATCAGCTGGATAATGTGAACTCTTGTGTTTTTATAGTTGACAGTTGTGATGTGATTACAGGTTTTGTTGAAGAGGATGTGCAATCTTGTGAAATTGTCATAAGCATGGAAAAGAATCTCTCGGGAGATAAGTACTTTAAAGAAGAAAGCAGTGATGCTTTTGCTATTACAATACAAGAGGAAGTTCATGTGAATGAAGAAGGTGATCAACTAGAAGAGCTAGTATATGAACCGACGATTAAAGTTGTTGAGACTTGTAGTTTTCAAACTGATAAGTTGTGTATGAATGCAGGGACTGTAAGTGATGGTGATGTTATGCTTCAGCAATGTCACAGAGAAATTGCATTTCTAGAATATTTGTTGAAAAATTCGGATTATGACAGGGAGATGGAAGAAGAAAGAGTTCAGTACAGTGAAAGAGTGCAGAAAGATATCATGGAAGTCAGAACAGAAACAAGCATAGAAGCAAGAAGTCAGCAAGTGACAGTACAGATAGAGAAAGTAAAAACTGAACAAGCCATCTTAGCTCAGCAGGCAGCAAGAAATCAACAGCCGGGAGATTATTTGGACCGAGAGATTGAAAGTATCAGAAGACTGATGACAAAAGAATCCTGGAAGAGACCAACAACAGAAAAAAAGAAAAGGAAAGACAACAAGAGAAAAACAGTGAAAGATTGCAAGAGTAGAGCAAGTGGAGCACTACAACACAAAATATGGAAGCCTGGAGGACAACAATAGTTAACAACAGCAGTAAAGCAATTGACAAGCAAAGAAAGATTACAAAATAAAATTTGGGATCCAGGAGGAAATATCCAGACTTATGACCAGGTGGTCATGAATTTTCTTACATGGGGAGTCTAATGCAGGAGCATCATCTCCGAAAAACACCTTGTATTTTACCTAAGCTAGGGGGTTTCATGTTTTGAAGAAATATTAAAATTTCATGTAAATATTAATATTATTTTGAGCGATTAATTAATTATTTGTGAGAAATTGTAAATGTGAGAGAAATTAGTTTCTAGATTATTTAGAATTAATGAGGGAGCCTAAGTTGGAATTAGTTTCTAAGTTTTAGGGATGAGAATCTATCTTTTAGGGATGTTGAGAGATTTAGGGATTTGTTGAGATATTAAGGGGATTAAGCATTTAATTAGATCATTTTTTAAAATTGTATAAATAGGAAGGGGTTTGAGAGGAAAATACATTGAGATTGTGAGAGAATGTGATATTGAGAGTAGGCTTGGACAGCAAGGCTGTAAGCCTTCACCAAATTGTAAGGCCACAACTGTTGAATATTTTTCCACGAAGAAAGTTTGTAAGTATTTATTTGCATTTTTTAATGTAAAACAATTTGTTTTCATAATTGTGGGGTTCGATTCATTAAGTGGTGGAATATTTTTGTAACTAGATTTTAAGTTGAATACACGTTTCATATAATTTGGTTGTGAAGACATCGAATTGAACGCGGTGTGAATGACTGTTTGTTTTATATGAAATTGTGTGAAATAGTGGAGTTAACAAATTAGACTGCGCCTTAATTGAAATCGTGGAGTTAACAAATCGATCTCAATGGATCGATTCCAAGGAGATAGAATTCTGTATAAGTAAATTGCCAGTGAATGTTTGAAAGAGGACGCTATTGCATATTTTTGTCAAAAGTTCTGTCTGGAATGTTTTTGTTTACCCATCTCTGAAAATGCAGTATGCTATCATTGAAAGGAATGATCTTCACAATTTCAGAATGAATACATGGTTTGGAGCGTTAATGAAACGTTTTTCACTTTAAATGGAAATGAAACATAACTTAGTTGTAGGAATGAGTGATTTTGTGTATGTAGGGAAGTGTGTTAACACCATAGCAGATTGCGTATTGAGAAATCGATGGATGGCATAAGTAACATAGCGCAGTATTAAAATCAATCTGTGGATGCAAGGAACTAGATTTTAAACTATTTGATAAAGTCAACTGAATCAATTAAGCTCGATCTTCAATTGATAGCTACGCTGGCAGGGAGAGAGTATTCTCACCTTTCTGGGTTCGGTTGGTCTATATATTCTGGGTAAGAGAAACAAAATTGATTCATGAATTTGTAATGAATTGCATGGAAGGGAGATTCGATTTGATATAGCACTGTCAAGTTTTATAAATTTAGATTCAATTTAGAAAAAGGAATGTTGAATGAGAATTATGGATCGAGTCTTATTTCTGTTGTGAATTGAGCGCTAGTGTAAAAAGGGAATAAATGTGTTTTGACTCTGCTGTATGGAGGATCAGTTACATTTATTAATGATGTGTGTCATTACTGATATAGACAGCATTGAACTGATTTGTTATCACGGTGGAAAAAGTTGAGAATAATGAATATTGAGTGCAGTTATGTTCAACTGCTGTAGTTCAAAATGAGCCTGTAGCGATGTTATTGTTTGAAGTCATTTTGTTATATTGTTAGAGACCGATAGCCATGACGTATTGACAGAGTGTAACCTACTGTTGTAGAAGGTAAAGGGATACCATAACCGATCCACATAAATGTACGCCCGCTAACACATATTTGTTATATTTGAGTTGTGGAGCTGTCATTCAAAGGGATTCATCCTTTGAAGAATTTCGTTACATAGATTGTGTGCCAAATTGAAACTGTTGAAACAAGGTTGCATTGTTTCATCAACCTCTGATCATAAGAAATCTGTAACTCGAGAAGAGTTCCACACAATTTAGACAGAGACATAAAATTGATATTTGTGTAGGAATGATATGCCAGAAGGCGATGTCCACAATATGAAGGCGCGATCCAGAGATTATTACAGGAAATCGAACAGGTAAGTTATATTGGTGATGGGCGCATTGTTTATGGATATTTGTTGAAAACAGTGAAATGTTTAAGATTTAAACCCAAGAGTAATGTGTTTAAAATTAGTTGGAAAAAGTATGGAATTAAATTATATAAGTTGCCAAAATTGAATATAACAGTAAGGGCACACTCTTTAATTGAACCCAGCATATGAGAACGTAATTGTAATGGTGGGACGATTGAATGTTAATTGGATTGGGAATGAAAAAGGTGCATGTAAAATTCAAGCTTTGGTTATTGGATTGAGTAGTGTTTGTTACACTTTTACATCAAAGTAGAAATTGAGATTGTATTGGGTTGAAAAGAAAATTTAAGTTGTTGAATTCGCCAGCGACAGAAAGATAAATTTGAGGTTGCAGTGAGTCAAATTGTTTTAAATTGGAGGTTTTGATTGGGCATTTACTGAATGGAATTTGTCATGGACAAACTTATGGAGATCCTGGGTATTGTAGGCTAGCCCTGCATCAGCATGGGTATATGATAGTCGCGGTAGACTATTTTACCAAATGGGCCGAGGCAATGCCTACATTAAACAAAATTGGAGAAACAACTGCCCTTTTCTTTTTCAATCATGTAGTCACTAGATTCGGCGTTCCACAGGCCATAGTCATAGATCATGGATTGCATTTTCGCAATCACATGATGGTTGAATTGGCTGCCAAATTGGGGTTGTCCCTTGACAGCTCTACTCCATATTACCCACAAGCCAACGAACAAGTTGAAGCAATCAACAAAGTCCTAAAGTGGATGCTACAAAGGATGATTGGAGTCCACAAAAGGAGTTGGCACCTGATCCTGTACTCAGCCTTGTGGGCATACCGAACATCGATAAGGAATGCACTGGGTTTACACCCTTTCAACTGGTGTATGGCCTAGAAGTAATCTTACCAGTTCAATGTGAGATCTTGTCCCTCAAACTCGTAGTCGACCTTCTCCCCGGAACTTCAGAAGAGGAGGCTCGTTTCTTGGAACTAATCCAATTGGATGAAACCCTTCGTGATGCCACTTTGGCTAAAAAAACCCATAAGAAACGAGTCAAGGTGCAGTTCGACAAAAATGTCAAACCCCGTGTCTTCTCAGAAGGTGGCTTGGTCTTACTTTACGACCAAGAATTCAATAAACTGGGAGCAGGAAAATTCAAGTCTTTGTGGATGGGCCCCTATATTGTTAAACATGTATTAGCAAAAGGGGCCTACGAGTTAGTGGATTATGACGAGATTCCACTGGCGCAACCCCATAACCGGTTGTACCTTAAGTGTTACTATGCATGATTCAGTGTAGTAACCCTTATGCTTTTGTTACACTTTTGTTTTCGCTAAGGGTAATTTTTTGGTCAAGTAATCCACTTTTTACATTTGTCACAGATGTCGAACCTATTGGAATCTTTTGTTGGATATGCTGATGGAGTGAGTCGTATTTCGCGAAACCTATCTTCTGCAGCCTGGGCCATTTTTGATCCAAGCGGCGAGTTAGTAAGTTTCAGAGGGGTATGTATTGGTCGGTCAACAAATAATATCATTGAATATAGGGCTGTTACACTAAAAAATGTCACCATGACTATTTACAGTTAGTATGGCTCAATCAACAGTCATGCTACCCTCTTAGGCAAGTCTTATGCCTCTGCTCTCCATGTCAAACTTCAAAAAAGAGAGAAAGTCTTGTATAAATGTATTTATCTCTGGGGACGCAGGTTCTCTCAACCTTACCTGCGGGGACGCTCCCAATGTTCACAAAAGCTGCGTCCAAAGACGCTCTGTATGTAAAGGGACAGGTGCGTCCCCCTGTAAAGGTTAGAATGCGCAAGTTTCATCTTTAAAAAGTTACTTGTGGTCATTTCTAGAGCATTCTAGAAGGTTGTTCGACGTGTATTGGGTGCCTCCAGATGGTTCATGCACTCCTATCAAAGAGGAACTTATCCCATCAATAAGGGAGCTATCCCACCCAAAGAGGGGATTATCCCATTGATGGTGGACCTGATTAACCTCCTCTTGAGCACTATAAATACAGGCATTGGGCCGGAAGGAGGAGAGGTTGAAAGCTATACATTTCTAAGGGTAAATGCTGCAGGAATTAGGACTCCCATTTAGAAGCTTGTGAGGAGAGATTGTCATCTTTGCTTGTTCTATTTGGAAGTGGGTGAGCTTTGTCAAAGTAGAGGAAGACTCTTGTGGACCCTGGAAGGAGCTTGCACAACACCAAGGCTCAAGTTGTAATGGTTCCTTTTGATTACCTTTAATGCAAATTGGTCCATTCTTCTCAATAACTTGTTGTTTATGGGTTATTTCATGTACTCCTTGGTCTATATGTTGAATATGCTTTGTTTTATGTTATAATCAGGTGCTATTTAATTGTTTGACTGTTGGTGATTGCAGGTTTTGGAGAAAAGGAGGAGCTCATCCAGATCAACAAAGCTTGGACTTCTACAACAGCGTTTGGACAAAGGTAAGAATGAAACACTTGATTTATCATATCATAATGCATGTTTAGAGAAGGATAGCTCCAGTTTGTTTTGTTTGTCATTAGAATGTCTTAGACTTCTAGGAAGGTCGGTTGTGTCCGCACTTTTGACTGATTCCGTGAGACAAATTGGCGACTCCACTGGGGATTCCATTGATGAGAAAAGTCTTTTCCTTTGTGTGAACTTTGCTTTGAGAAAATTGGTTTATTTTTCTGGTTTTGGCTCTGTGATTCTGTCTCTGGGTGGGTTAGCTTAGGATTAGTTTTATTTTGGTTTTTCTTGAGATTTTCAGTAGGACGCACCCTCTGAGTGCTGCACAGTGCGTCCCTGGATGCACTTTTGCTGTGTGCACAGAGCGGGCCCGCACCTGTGCTAACGGGTTGCCTGCGTCCCCTGCCAAAATTTGAGAAAATTCCATTTTTTACACTTTTTGCTCTTAGATTTTGTTTTTTCTTAGTTTTTCCTGCCCAGATTCATTAGTCCCTTGCCAAAGATCTTCACCTGAACTTGTTTCATTAGCATTATTGCTCTAATCTTTCATCAATTGGGTGTTTTGAGTCTCTTTCTTGAGAAATTCTTGATTTATTTTCCTTTGGTCATTACTTGGAGGTTTCTCTCAGTCTTTTCACAATTTTGCATCTTTTTGCTTTTGTTTTTGCAAAAAAATTTCCCCCTCATTCGCCGGGGGGGGGGGGGGGCTAAATTGTGTATGAGTGTTAATCGCCTTTGAGTATTTTTATTTTTGATCTTTGGAACTCTCACCCAATTTTCTCGACTTGCACTTGATTGGTTCTTAGATCACATTAGAATCATCTTGTGTTTGAGGATTCTCTTGCATAGATCACATTTGCATAATTAGAATTCTCACTTTCAGAATATGAATGAAAAATGTGCATAGATTACATTTGCATACTTTTCAAGTGAATTGTGCTTCGATTACCATTGCATAGTTTACATTCTGAAAAATCAATCGTAGATTTAGATCAGCTTTCTTTGATTTGAATTTACACAAAAATAAAAATAAAAAAATTGGTTTGGAATTGATTTGCATTAGTTTTTCTTGATAAAATTAGTGCATTAGAGAATCTGTTATATTTTCTCTTAGTGATCAATTTTTGCATTGTTGGAAGTGAATGGAAACTCTCTCCTTACTTTAGTTAGGATTCATCGAATTGAAAGGATTGCATTATCATATTCGATTGCATTCAGTTGAGTCGGGTCATAACACCATTGGTTTCGTATCCATTTACCCATTTGAGTAAAAACAGCCTTAATAACACAACGCTTAATTAAAATTCATCTAGTAATTTTTACATTTCTAGGGCTCTGATACACCAACATAGCTTAGGCTAGTGTCTTGGAGTAGGAGAGTAATTAACTCTCCAAGACAGCAAAACCAAACAAGTAGCTTATCTTGTGGTAGGATAAATCCAACTGTTTCATTTGTACTCTGGGAAAGCTCCTCTTAAAGGAGAAGCACGAGCTAGTGTCCGAACCAGTGAGGGGATCAATCCTCCCTCGTTGGGAACGACGCCAGACACGCACGTATTACAAACGGTAAACCTCGGATTAACCATTGTCGAGGAGCCAGGGGTCACTTGTCGGTAAACCTTGGATTATTGTCAAGGAGCCGGCAAGGGGATTGAGCTTGATACTCTGCCCTTGCATGCTGTCGGAGTGTAGACTGTTCCCCCAGGTGCATTTGTTGCTGTTGGTAACCTTAGTGACCATTATCTTAGGATTCTACCCAAGGTGACGGTGGAGGGAAGATCCCACTGTACCTGGAGCAGACGTCGGTTATACTCACTTGGATTTTCTGGGGGGTTCACTTCACTCGAGACGGTTAAAGTGGAGGAACTTGGTCCAATCTATTCATTAAGCAGGTTGTCGGGGTAACTGTTCCACCCACTATTTCTGTACTGGATTCTGCGAGGTTGGGCTTCATCACCAACTAGTGTTTTCGGTCCGGAGAGCTTACTGTTTGTGTGTGGTTTGACTCCTAGATTTGATAGCGCGTGTTAATTTGTTTGTTTTTACTTTTAGAGACCATAGGTGTGAATTGTGAATTTTAATTGTTAGGTGTGAATTGTGAATTGTTAATTTTAGTTTTAAAAATTGTTAATAAAATTCACTGAAGTTGAATATAATGGCAAATGTTCCGGAATTTACCAACCTAGGAACACCTCCTAACGAGAATCCTAGTACTTTTCCTTACTTTGGAAATGTTGGTCCTCCTTATATGGCTACTTTGTCATTACCTGGATTTACAATAGGTTTACCGATATGGTTATTTTCAACTTCGTTGGCCCAAAATACTCCAATTGTTCCATCTCAACCGGATGCTTCACCTCAACAGAGTTCACCATCTCAACATCACCAACCTTCTGTTGATCCTTTACCTTCTTCGCCTAATTTTTCTTCCTCCATTTCTTCCTCTTCGCCTGGTAAAAGCCTTGATGCTAGTAACCAGGAGGCTAAGAAGAAGAAGAAAGGGAAGAAGAAGAAGAAGAAGAAGAAGCAAGATAAGAAAGAAGTCAACCAACCAACCATG
Organism: Pinus tabuliformis; assembly: GCA_031772625.1. Lineage (NCBI taxonomy): Eukaryota > Viridiplantae > Streptophyta > Pinopsida > Pinales > Pinaceae > Pinus > Pinus tabuliformis. The sequence continues at coordinate 802,874,235 of CM062805.1, read as the reverse complement.
GCTGTAAGTGTTAGTTGTGTTGAGGAAAATTCCGACATGCATCGTAAACCCAAATACCCTTGCAGGCTTTGTAAGGGTGACCACTTCCTTGTCAATTGCCCTGGTATTCCAAAGGTCTTGGAAGTATGGTCAGAAAAATCTCATCAACTTTCCGTTGATCCATCAACCAGCGATAGTCAGGTTCCTGGGAAAAAGGGTAAAGTTAGGTTTCCTTGTAAGTTATGCAAAGGGAGTCATCAAACTCACATTTTCCCTCACATGGATGAAGCCTCAACATTGTTGGAAAAACTTACTGTTCCACAGCAAGAATTTCCAACTGGTTACCGTAAACTTTCTCCCAAACTACCGTCAACTGACGGAGTGATTGATCTAAATTCAAGTACAGTCAATCACACTCTTCCATTGGAGAGTGAAACTCATGTCACTCAGGTTGATGATCCATTAGTTGATCAAGTGGTCGATTCAATTTCACATTCGGTCGATCCCACTTTCCATTTAGAGAGTGAACTTCATACCGCTCAGGTTCTTCTTGTTACATCAGATTCTTTTATGCCGGGGGGCATTTCACCTGTTTCTACAGAACCCCCTCCAAGTACTGAGGTCTTTTCCTTTGATTGGAATAGACTGACAGAACCTCGTCTTCCTTCCTCCATCCCTTTCCAAATCATTGTCAAGGCTGGTGGTAGGGACATACATCGTACTCAGGTAGATGAAGGTGCTTCTGTTAGTATTTTATCCTCAACTGTTTGGAAAGCTTTGGGTTCCCCTCAGCTTGCGCCTATTACGCAGAATCTGAAAGCTTTTAACATAACCATTAGTGAACCTTTAGGGATCCTTCCTAAGTTTTCTATTACCATGGAAGGTAAAACTGTCTATATTGATCTTATGGTAGTTCGAGGTCCCTTGGATTTCAATTTACTCCTTGGGCGAGACTATGTTTATGCAATGAAAGCTGTCGTATCGACACTCTTTCGCGTGATGTCTTTCCCTCACAATGGAAATATTGTGACTGTAGATCAGCTTTCGTTCCCTAGTCTTGTCTCAACTACCAATAATATGACACCCCTAAATGTTCCTGATTCTAAAGTGGTATCTACCCTGCCACGGGTTAATTATGTGGCAACTGGTCCCATGTTTTCAGTTACCGATGTAAGTGAGCCTCTCACTGTTGATTTAGATCCGGTAATTGACATGGAAAACTCTATGGGATTACTTGAACACGATGTTCTTATCCCTTTTGAGTCCCTTGACATGTGTTCCTTCCAGAGAAGTGTTCTTCCTTCTGATGAAGACCTTTTGGAAGCCATGATCAAGGTGTGTCCATTGACATGTCTTTCTTCCAGTTGGAAGCCATGATCAATGTTGCGAGGATAGTTTTTTCTTGTATCAACCTCGTTAAAAAATGAAACAAGGAGTATCGAGGAAAGTTCCTTTTACTGTGTCAACCTCGTTAAAAAATGAATCAGTGTGTACGAGGATAGTTTTTTCCTGTATCAACCTCGTTAAAAAATGAAATAGGCTGTAATGAGGACAGTTCTTTTCCTGTGTCAACCTCGTTAAAAAATGAACCAGGTACGAGGATAGTTTTTTCCTGTATCAACCTCGTTAAAAAATGAAACAGGCTAGCATGAGGACAGTTCCTGTTACTGAGTCAACCTCGTTAAAAAATGAATCAGGTGCGAGGATAGTTTTTTCTTGTATCAACCTCGTTAAAAAATGAAACTGGATGTAGTGAGGAAAGTTCCTTTTACTGTGTCAACCTCGTTAAAAAATGAATCAGTGTGTACGAGGAAAGTTCCTTTTACTGTGTCAACCTCGTTAAAAAATGAAACAGGCTAGTATGAGGATAGTTCTTTTACTGAGTCAACCTCATTAAAAAATGAATCAGGTAGATTTTAGGATATGTAGGTAGATTGTAGAAAGTATGGTTTTGAGGATAGTTCCTGTTACCGAGTCAACCTCGTTAAAAAATGAATCAGGTATGAGGATAGTTTTTTTCTTGTGTCAACCTCCTTAAAAATGAAACAACTCCCTTTTCAAGTTAAATATTGAAAGTAAACCTTCATTTCATCCAGCCGGTTGAATGCAATGAAGCCTGGGGGGCATGTACCTCGCTTTGCATCATTATGCTGGGGGCATGCAAACTTTTTGAGCATAGTTCCTTGTCTTGTGTAAAGCTCGTTAAAAAATGAAACAAGGGTAGGTTAAGTAGGTAAATTGTAGAGAGTAGTCATGAGCATAGTTCCTTGTCTTGTGTCAAGCTCATTAAAAAAATGAATCAAGGATTATAGAGCATAGTTCCTTGTCTTGTGTCAAGCTCGTTAAAAAATGAATCAAGGTTTTTAGAGTAGAGTTTTTGTTTGGTAGATTGTAGAGAGTAGTTATGAGCATAGTTCCTTATCTTGTGTCAAGCTCATTTAAAAAATGAAACAAGGGTTTTGAGGATAGTTCTTTTCCTGTGTCAACCTCACTAAAAAATGAAACAACTCCCACAAGTCTTTCCAAGATCTTGAAAGTAAAGATTCATTCCATCCACCTCATTGAATGCAATAAAGCTTGGGGGGCATGTACCTCGTTTTGCGTCATTATGCTGGGGGCATGTGAACTTATAACAAGCATAGTTTTTCGTTTCAAGCTTGCATAAACATGAAACTGAATCCGAGCATAGTTCTTTTCCTGTGTCAAGCTCGTTAAAAAATGAAACAAATCCTCCTCTACTTGAGTCGAGAGATTGACGAGATCTTATAAATGTTAAGTATTTAGGTTAGTTATTTCAGTGTTTTGCATAATTTTCTTATAGTTTTAGGTCGAGTCTTTCAAATGATCTCGTAACTGAACCTTCATTTCATCCAACTAATTGAATGAAATGAAGCTAGGGGGGCCTGCACTCTAGCAGTCATGCTTAGGGGGCATCAAGCACAGTTTTCTCTCTGTTTCAAGCTTGTGTAAAAATGAAACTACTTTGAAGCATAGTTTTTCTCTGTTTCAAGCTTTTGTAAAAATGAAACCTATCTCGAGTCAATTTCAGTTATTTTCAAGACTCGTTAAAACTCATGAAAATCTCGAGAATATTTTGCTATCTTTCATTCTCGTAAAACAAATGAAAATGCCGAGTTCTTTCCGTCTTTTCCTGCTCGTAAATTAAATTGAAAGTTGGCCATATGAGTACATTTTTATCCCTTTTTCGAACTCATTAAAACTTACGAAAAAGTGAAAACCATGAGTACATTTTTATCATTTTTTCGAACTCGTTAAAACTTACGAAAAAGTGAAACCTTAGAGTCATCTTTTAAGCTCTTTTCTGACTCCTAAAACATGAAAAGATTGTCGAGCGCTTCTTTTACACTCGTTAAAACGGAATTAAAAGACGGTCCCCTTACAGCTCTTTTCTGACCGTAGAATCAGGAAAAGATTGCCGGGTTTTTGTCGTTTCAAACTCGATACGGAAATAAAACGACGTGTCCTTGATCGCTTTTTACTTTTCAGGTCAGTGACACTAATTATGAAAGTAATCCTTGGTCGCAAGATCAAGCGGTTCCCCCAGGTATTATTTTATACTTTTTCGGGCTTGAGGGACACAAATCTACGAAAAAGTTCAACTTGGAGTCTTCTTAAGTTTTTCAGACTCTCTAAAATTGAAAAACACCGAGTTTCTCCTATACTGGGCTCGTTAAACATTTCACAGTAAAGGACCTGTTCAATTACAAACAGGAACGAACCACTCCTTCCTAGGGTTCGAATCAAAACTAGGTTGGACTCATCCGAAGGATGAGCTTATAATCAAGCATATGTTATCCTCCTCAAGCTTGTTAAAAATAAAGAGGTACTTGCCAGAAATGGTGGGGGAAAAGAGAGAAGAATGAACCTGTTTGTTACCTTTTGTCTCAAAAGAAACTTTATTACCACTCTTGAACACGACACTTTTCATTCACCTGGGTTGGGAAATCTTTTACCTCACAGTTGATCAAACCACTTTGAAAGTCTTTAACCAGGTTCCGGGGATTAACTTTGAGCTATTCGTCACCAAGCCATCTGTCGTGTCGTTATGTGTTCAAGAGGTCTGCAAGCAAAACTTTCATCTGCAAAATACTTGTCATCCATTTGACCATCCCTGAGTCAGTCCTTACAGCAACATTTCTTCAACTTGAACAATGATTTCGTGTTGCGGGCTTGCCTGCAACGGGTCGCTTTCTATCGACGTCAGCACATTATCTAGAGAGATGACTTAGAAATCGTCAGTACCTTGAAGTCTGCATGCATCAATGGCAGGGTTCTCGCCTTTGACGTCAGTTTACATCATTGACTTTCAATCGAAGGATTCCGTGAAATGTTCGACATCAACTCATTCATTCACATCTCATGGATTGTACTGGGTACTTTGAGAACCATTGACATTACTGGTGGTCTCTCTCACGCTTGTTAACAGTTTACATCATCGACTGGTAATCAAGTGGTTTCTACCATGTTCGACATCAACTCATTTATTCGCATGGCTAGAATCGTACCAATTCGGGAAGTAGAAATGAAGACCCTGGATCTAGTTTCCACCATCCAGGCTGCGAGGAGTTTTGTATTCATTATCTAAGTAGACTAATCATAAACAAATGGTTGTGTCCATACTGTGTCTACAAAAGTCTATGATTGTGATGTACTGCAAGATCATTCCTGTATCAGAGTAGTTAGTCTGTTAGTCAAAGTTTTGATCTGAGTATGGGAATGCCTACCTCAGTGATGATATAATCTTATACATGTATTTTGTGTTGAAAATTGCAGGTTCTAACCAGGCTCTCCACGGGATAATCCTTGAAATGATAAAGCGCTTCACCCTTCCTAGATATTACAAACCCTAATCTATTCCAGGCTTCGCACTTTAGGGGGCAATCTGTTACACTAAAAAATGTCACCATGACTATTTACAGTTAGTATGGCTCAATCAACAGTCATGCTACCCTCTTAGGCAAGTCTTATGCCTCTGCTCTCCATGTCAAACTTTAAAAAAGAGAGAAAGTCTTGTATAAATGTATTTATCTCTGGGGACGCAGGTTCTCTCAACCTTACCTGCGGGGACGCTCCCAATGTTCACAAAAGCTGCGTCCAAAGACACTCTGTACGTAAAGGGACAGGTGCGTCCCCCTGTAAAGGTTAGAATGCGCAAGTTTCATCTTTAAAAAGTTACTTGTGGTCATTTCTAGAGCATTCTAGAAGGTTGTTCGATGTGTATTGGGCGCCTCCAGATGGTTCATGCACTCCTATCAAAGAGGAACTTATCCCATCGATAAGGGAGCTATCCCACCCAAAGAGGGGATTATCCCATTGATGGTGGACCTGATTAACCTCCTCTTGAGCACTATAAATATAGGAATTGGGCTAGAAGGAGGAGAGGTTGAAAGCTATACATTTCTAAGGGTAAATGCTGCAAGAATTAGGACTCCCATTTAGAAGCTTGTGAGGAGAGATTGCCATCTTTGCTTGTTCTATTTGGAAGTGGGTGAGCTTTGTCAAAGTAGAGGAAGACTCTTGTGGACCCTGGAAGGAGCTTGCACAACACCAAGGCTCAGGTTGTAATGGTTCCTTTTGATTACCTTTAATGCAAATTGGTCCATTCTTCTCAATAACTTGTTGTTTATGGGTTATTTCATGTACTCCTTGGTCTATATGTTGAATATGCTTTGTTTTATGTTATAATCAGGTGCTATTTAATTGTTTGACTGTTGGTGATTGCAGGTTTTGGAGAAAAGGAGGAGCTCATCCAGATCAACAAAGCTTGGACTTCTACAACAGCGTTTGGACAAAGGTAAGAACGAAACACTTGATTTCTCATATCATAATGCATGTTTAGAGAAGGATAGCTCCAGTTTGTTTTGTTTGTCATTAGAATGTCTTAGACTTCTAGGAAGGTCGGTTGTGTCCGCACTTTTGACTGATTTTGTGTGACAAGGGCGTTGATAGAACTCCTCTCTGATGCCATCACACATGGCATATGCCGACTTTTCATCAAGCTAGACCCCCAACTCGTCATACTACAACTCACTGGTATCTACTACATCCGAAATCCAGCTATCTATCGCATGTTCCTAAGGGTCAAGATTTTGGAAAGGCAATTTGATTTTATTAAATATTAGAATATTTCCAGAAACATGAACACATTAACAGATTCATTGGAAAATTATGTGTTAAATAGACATTTGCAACATTTATAAAAAGAAGCATTTCATCAGTATTTGCATCAGGATCATGTAACTTAACCAAAATAAAGCTCCGAAAATAAAAAATATATATATATATAATTGTTTATGGTTTACACATAATGTTCTGTAACCAAGAAAAAAATTGGTCAGATGACCCAAAACTCAAAATGCTAGGGGGGCACCCTAGTCTAATGATGCTGGTGATAACAAGTCACCACCTGTGCAATCATGCATAAAAGCCTAGTCCATCGACTCGACACGCCAATAGTATGTCGCTGCAACCTCAGAGGAAGCTCGTCAGTCCTCATGTCTGGAATACCAAGAGTGAGGCCTTTGACCTGATCCTACAATGCTGAAAGAGTCTCAACCACATCAACATCGCGAAGGATAGCCCTTCCCACAGCCTCTCCTGTTGGAGCGGCAGCTGGCACTCTCAGGTGTACTACTGGCCGAACTAGTACAACATCTGCATGATCACATGAGTTTTGATTAGTCCTGATAGAAAAAGCACAAGAACATTATAAAAGAAACAATAAACAGAGATATGGTTAGAGAATTTACCGATGACACCCCACTGCTCACCAACCGGTAGTACCAAATCCGGATCACCCCGGAAATCCATACCAACATATGGATACTTGGAAAAAACCATCTACTAATGGTTGAACCACTCGAAGAAGGTATCAGAAAAGGAAACCTGTGATTGACTAGCATGTTTGGCCATAAGGTCGACCCATCTCTGCATCTATGGCTTAGTCGGTGGAGGTAAACCAAGTGAAACATACTGCGGCTGCATCAGCGGGATATTTTCCAAGGCAAAAGCGGTCAAAATAGAACCATATCCAAAGTTCTTCAATCTTCCATTTTTCACCTTGGTTAGTTGCTCTTTCATCACAGAGAGTATTGCATCACACCAGTTGAACACCTTTGGTTCAAGGCATTCTAAGGCATACTGCATATAAGACCTGTTGGCCACATGAAGAGTTGCACTACCAACCAGTCTGGCAAAAGTGAATAGAATGGTCCTCAAGGACCTGTCAATGACATCTAGGATAATGATCTTTCCGTCCTTACTCGGTTGAGATCCCTCTCTGCAATACCTGCGAATGTAATCTCTCACGGATTCACCCCCACGGGCCGAACCTGATAATGAGATAGGGGCACCCCGCCTCGATAAGCCGGTCAAAAAATATATGTCCACGACAGTCAAGGGGATGGAATTGCCCCTAATCTGGAAAACCTGGGTGGTAGGATCCCATGCATCGAGAAAATATTGCAACAAGTTGATTTGCTGCCTCATGCTAGAGATGCGGAAAAACTTGAATAGGCCACAGTTCCACATTGCATTTACCATAAACGGATCATGTAAAGCAAGCATGTCCTCTTCTTCATGCTCACATTCTCGCCATGTAATAGGCATTTTTCTCCAATGAATCTCTGAAAACAAACAAGAGGAGAGTTAGGATCTTGATTTGGTGAAAAACAGGCAAAAATTTCCATGAAAAACTGTGCACAAATTTCCCTCCTTGCGCCCATCACACCCCAGCAGTGTTCTGGGTGGGATACATACTAACTGGCCAATGGCCAAGCCAGCATGCATCACACCTTTTGATATAGAAGAGGTGCGATGGAGCCAGGGCGAGTTTTTCAAACCCCAGAGGCTCAGAAAATCCAGAAAACATGCTCAGAATTCGAAAAGGAAAGCATGAAACTGAAGAGCTCAGGTTTAGCTCCTACCTAGTCTAGATGGCACCAAGAATCGTCCACAGAATCTCTCGGAATCAGTTGGTGAAAATCAAGGGGGAAAACACCTCCAAAGCTCCAACAAACCAAATTTCAAATGAAATGGTAAAATGAGAGGTAAAAACCACTTTTAAATTACTTTTCATGTAATTCAAGTAAAATATTAGTGTTTTGATTCATTTTTTTAAACATATATTGTTCGTTTCTAACTAGTTTCATGAAGCAATTCAGCAGGCAGTACAACCTTTGAAGGAACAAAAGTTGTGAATGGTAAAATCAAAATAATCAATGACCATTATTTTGAGAAGTTTTAACATGGAATTCAAGCTCGTTAAAAAATAAACATAAGCAATGAGAAAACGTTCCCCCAGAGTTTAAGCTCATTAAAAAATGAACCAATTTCTGGTAAATAACCATCGTGAATGAATTATCATCAGCCTTTGAAACCTTGGTCATGTCCTCATCATCACCTCCACTCTATATTGTCCGATCATTCACCTCCATTTGATTGTTTACCCTTTTTGAGGAACAACTGCGAAGAGTGATCCTGTTAGCCATCCTTGTGACACTACTGTGATTGGAAAATTCCAAACCTTACCTGGAATTAGCTGCTACCCGAATTTATTACTCGTTCCTCGAAAAATGAGTCTCCTTTAAGCTCTTTTCATCTGACTCATAAAATATGAAAAGATTTCTGAGCAATTGGCCTCTCCAGCTCGTTAAAGTGACCGAAAGTGCTATCCCTCCTTTAGATTTTAATCTTTTTGGACCTGCGGGATTATTACACAAAAAGATTAAGCACTTGTTTTGTTCGGCTTGTTAAAATTACCAAAAATTCATCCCTTTTGTATTATTTTATACTTTTTCAGACTTAAGGGATTATATGACGAAAAAGGATTATTTTAGTTTTCTTTACGTTCCTTTTCAGACTCTCTAAAATTGAAAAGGACTGAGTTATCTTTGTCTTTAAACTCGTTAAAACTGAATAGTGACAAACTTGTCCATACAAACAAGAACGAGTTTCAGTATCGCTAGGCTCGTTAAAACATAGCGATGGGTTTGCCCGAAGGGAAAATTATAGAACAAGCATATGTTATCCTCCTCAATCTTGACAAAAATAAAGAGGTACTGATCAGCAATGGCTGGGGAAAAATTGGGAAGAAAACTTGAAGAAATTTTATTGGTAGCAAGTCGCTCTTGAACTTGACACTTTCACTCCGCATCCAAGTCGGGTTGGGTTGTTCCGTTCACTAATCATATCACCATTGGTCCATCACACCATCCATATTTTGGGTTAACACTACCAATTCATCATGTCAGTGCCGCCAATATGTTCAAGAGAAGTCACTCAGAGAATTCACTTGTGTCTCATCCACTGCAATACATTTACGCTCCATTCTTTCATGACCGCCACCCTGAACCTTATGTCATCAGATCGTTTTCACCTCCATTAAAATTATTTGCTCTATTCTGTGTCATTGATGTGGGATTCATTAAGGCCCTCCTATGATGGATCGCTTCTTGTCGACATCGGCTCATTATCTAGGAAGTCGATCTAGGAACAACCCTTTCAGTACTTTGAAGCTCGCATGCCTCAATGGCAAGTTTCTCACTTCCAGCGACAGGTTTACATCAATGGCCTCCGACCGAAAGATTTTGAATGGTGTTCGATGCCAAGTCCCTTATTCACACCACGTGAATTGTACTATAGTACCTTGAGGGTCATCATCATTATCGATGATTCCTCTCATGCCTGTTAACAACTTACATCATTGGCTGGTAATCAGGCGATGTCTTTCCATGTTCGACTCCAGAAATATCTCACATGGATCGGCTTGTAGTTTGAGTGAAGATTGAACGAGATTGAAGACCCCAGATCTAGTTTCATCCATCCGCGCTGAGATATATATTCAGGAAAATAAAGACATCAAATGTACATCATTTCTGCACAGATAATCATCCAATCCAAGGGATGATGACTCTACCAGAATCATTAGTCTTCACACAGACGATTGTCTGTCTTATGTACATGAAAATGAATTTATAAAGCTAAGCATGGCAATGCCCGCCTCAGCTAGATCATGAAAATGTTATGAAGATAATGTGTTGTATTGTATCTTATTACAGGTCGCCTTCCAGCTCGAAAAAACTTTAGATCCTTATGATAAAGCATTTCACCCGACATCAAAAATTAACAACCTCATGCTTTAGGGGGCAACTGTTATAGACATTTTTGGGCACTGCAACCCCAATCATAAATTTCCATAAACCAAGGGCTCTTAAGTCCCTAAAATTCTTGTTCCAACCCCTAAAAAAACAAGGTCAGCTGATTACATCATCCCCCAAACGTTTTCCATGAAAAACTACTCAGAACTGGTCAAAATTGGACCATCTCACCTGATCCATGGTCAAAGTGCACTGCATCCCACCTAAATGCACACGGAAGGTGCGATGCACACTGAAAAGCCCTTCTATGGGGTGCGATGGGCAAGAGTGCACAAATGACAGGGTCAATCTGCAAGGTGGAGGATCATGGAATCTTCCAGAAACTTCCCCTGTGACACTTGACTCTCTGCATTCGCCCAGGGATGAGTAAGAGATCATCAATCTCCAAGTGCAATCAAGAACTATCAGAGAGAGGACACTAATCAAATCTCAAAAGCTGATCCCAGAGATCCAGGGGCTGGAATTTTGTATCTTGTAAGGAAGTGTTGCTGGTTTCTTGGTGCAACATCATAGTTTTGGGTGATCTAAGCTTTTCATGAGGTGAAGATGGGCTTTCTTGCTGAGAGGATGACGCCGGGTCGGAACAATTGGTTGTAATCCTCTTTGCTATTCTTGATTATTAATAAAGCTATTCAAGTTTTCCTCCACATTCTTGTATGACTAATGATATATGCATCTGTGTGGTCAATATATATCTGGTCCTATATTGTTTATGATAGTAGATATATGTTCTTGGATAGTATTATGCTGCTTTCATTCCACAGGTGCTCTTTGAAGTTGAGTAGATGAGGAAGCGAGTGGCAAAGATCTATCATAAGGGAGAGGAATCAAGCAAGGAACCAAGCGCAAGATAGAGGTTGGTCTCCTTTATTCCCCAATAATCTACTTTTCATAAAGGAAAAAAAAAGTGGTTTTAGTTTGTTTGTTTCTAAGGTAGCTACCATCCTTAGTGGGACTAGCAGCTCTGCATAGACACTAGATTTCCCGATAACATGAGCGCACAACAACTTAGTTCTCAAATTGTCAAGTGTTGTTTATTGGGCATCCCTTTGTAATTTATATCACCTCTTGAATTTGAATTTGTCTTTCCCCCCAAATTCTGTCCATTAATGCTAGATTGGTAGTATATTTTCACGAATCTAGCCCATAAATTTCACCTAAAATTGTTTCCACCTGCTCCATTTGGCCTCAAACCAAGCATCACATCATTCATAGTGACTAACGGTTACTTTCCATTAGAATTGGGTGCCAGCATAGCTGTGTTCGCGCTGTCGCGGACCTTGTGACACTTTGCTATTTCTTGTAGTCCTGACATCATGCAGCTCCCAGGTAGAGTAGTTTATAGTCCCGTGCCTCCTTTCAGCTACCTGGAGTGCTAAGACTATGCTTTGGTTGGCTAGTCAGGTGGCTGGGCCACCTGTGTATGGCTTCAAGTGACTTCCACTCACTTTTCACTTTTCCTAGGAAGGGCTCTCCATTTAACTTGACCAAATGTATCACGCCACCATCTGTAATCTCCTTAATAACATACAACCCTAACTAATGCATTCAAAATTTCCCTGGGAGTTTATTAAACTTACTATCATACAACAACACCAAATCGTTTGCCTTGAATGTGCGCAGCTTAATATGTCAATTGTGCCAACCATTTTCGCATTACTTTTGGACTTGCTGGTGAAATCCAACCAAAATTTACTCTTCTTCGACCTCTTCCAGATCCGCGAGCCTCTCCTCCAGGGCTCCACGATCTGTCATACCTGTGAGAACTGGTATACGTAGACTAGGCACAATTTATTCCATAGGCACTATGGCTTCCACTCCATAGAAAAGCTTAAAAGGTGTCTATCCCATCAGTTTCTTGCATGTCGTTCGATACGCCCATCACATTGTCGGTATGCGTAGATCCCAATCACTTCGCTGCACATTGCATACCTTGGTCAACGCGGTTTCCAGTACCTTGTTGAATGCTTCTACACATAGAATCTTGTACGTGGCTTCTCTTCCTGCATAATGTTTTCCCAACATTAAAAGCCATCTGCAAGGTCGCCCCCCAACACATCCTTATTGAGCATGTATTTTAGTGTGGACTATGTGTGCCTCTGTGCAGGTTGGGGCTTCTCTACATAGGCTTGCATCCACTTGGCCAGATGTGCGCATGGGTCATCCTGTTCATCATACTTGTCTGCCAATCACATCTTAGGCTTCCTAAACCGTACTTTCATCATTCTCCTACATTCATGCCAATCATCAAAGCTGCCTTTATGTGTACCCTACCATCTCGCGAGTGTAGCACACAGTACCCAATCCAAGGCCTGGAAGCATTGCTTTTCTGGTACCTCCCATTAAAAGGAATCCAAGAAGGTATATACCTAATTTAGACCATCATAAGCAGGCAGATCTCTTACTTCTATCGACATGCAGTGCAGCGACGTTGTCATCATATTGTAATTCAGCGTAGCTACCTCGTGTAACCGATTCTACCATCACTCTATTTCTCTATCAAAATATGAAGTGTAGGAGCTCTCACATTCCCATTTAACCTGTCCATCCATGATGGGATTCACCCAGTCTTGGTCTCATGTTGTTATCTTATAAATACAGTCTGAATCATCATTGCTCTCATAGTTTCAGACCGACTCCGTATAGCATGATCCTTCAACATGGTCCAGGGGTATAATTACGCATAGTGACTTCTTTTCAAAGATCATTTTCCACTTCTTCAAATTAATTACCCCGTTCATGTCAGTGGCCCAGTCAATTCCTAGGAGCACAGGGTAGGGATTGCTTTCATCAACAATATCTATTACCTCAAAATCCGCTAGCACGCTCGCTCCCTCAATATCCACAGTTATTACCTGCAATCGCCCCATAGGTATTATATTCTATTTATTTTCCATTCTCAGCTGAATCAGAGACCATTACAACATAGGTCTTCCCTTTCACTCACATGTCTGATTTGGTAGGACATTCACATATGATACGAAATCCAGAATGACTTGATCCATCTCATATTCTCTGATCTACGTTGTAAGCCTCATTTCTCGTCCTGTTTTTGTTTTATGTTTTCTGATATTCTGGAATACGCCTGGTTCTCATAGCATGGTCCCAGTGCATCTGCTGATGTGTTCTTGTAACCCTTTCACAGCCTTATTGTCACGCAGTAACTTCATACATGTTTCAAGGAAAGTTGTCAAGATGGATGGGTCCATTTCCAGCTCTGGTTTATCTTTGCTTCTTGAAGTGGAGGCATCAACGAAGCTCTTCTTAGCTTCCATGAAGGTTTCATGAGTGCGCTCCAAATCAAACTTTGCTTCCTTCACCAGAGCTTTGCAAACCCTCGTACTATCTTCTGGCTGTTTGCCTTTGTCATCTCCCATCACAATACCACTTCGGAGCACAATATCTACATTCGGGTCTTCCTCGTGCAGTTCAGACCTCATCATCTACAAGTTCTGAGTTGGGGGAGGTTGTAGCACTCCTTTATTGCGTATCCTAACTATCATCGTAGGACAATCTTCTGTATCATGATCGAGAAACATGAAATACTTGCATGACGGGTGCATTGGACTAGTGCAATCATGGGCATAGTGTCCTGGCCTTCCACAATTGTAGCAAATAAACTATTCGTGACCTCTCCCAGATTCTCCTTCGCCTCGGCCTCGTCCACGCCCCTGAAATCCTGTTCGCGCCATTCTGAAATTTTGGTCAAGGGGCCACGTTTCAGATTGAACTCTGTAGGTGAGTGTTCTATCCATCATCAACTCATAATGTCTACAGGTACACTCATCATGTCCCACTGACCTACAAAAGTTGCAGAACAACTATTGTGAATTTTGCATATACTTTTGTAACAAGTGACAATAGTCTGTGGCATGTTTTCCAGCTATTTAACAGATTGTGCACCACAAAGTAGGCACTGCACTAGGTCTTGCTTAAGCTTCTAGTCTTTATGGCATCGGTCCTCCTCCTGCGAGGTAGTTTGTAAAAAACAGGTAGTGGTCTTTGTCATGACCCTGGCTCTTGCATTTTACGCACCACAATTCATCATGCACTTCTGGTCGAACTGTCCTTTCCTATTTCAGGCTCTACATCTCAAGGCACAGATTCTTCAACTGCACGTAGATTTGCTGAATTCCCAAATTAGGATCTTGCATCATGGTGTAGCCTCATAGCAATGTCTAAGGCCTCTGCCTAAGGTGTTATCTTTTTTTGCGATAGTGCACTCCTTAAATGTGGTAGCAGCGAAGGTACAAACCACCCATGATGTTGTCCATTTGTTAGATTCATATTGGCTTCACAAATTGTACATTTCAGCCTTTGATCCAGCTCCCAAGGAGTCTCACCTGGTAGCATCGTAATCTCTTTAAATCCAATGATCAACCGCACTTTAGATTTAGGCCTGCTAATTCTCTATTTATCGATGTTTGGATATCTGTAACTCTCACATTTGGGTTATCGTTGGAGTACTTAATATACCAAGTTAGCACACGATCCTCCAGGGTGCTAACCAACATCGCTTTCTTTATATGGTCATCTGTAACACCTTGCACTTCCCATACAGCGCTTATGAACCAGAATTGGTCCGGAGCCTCATTTCCCAAACATTTAAACATAGTAAGCTTCATTGTGCTTGCCAGATTGAATCATAGTGGTGGTGGAGTTGGTATGGGTGAAGATGGAGGTGATGGAGGTGAAGCTGGTGGTGGTGTGGGTGGAGGTGGAATTCACAGAATTCTTTGTCTTATCAGATGAATAGCACTTTGCGGAGAGACCTTTGTGAGCTCTTCCTCGTTTCCTCGTAGAGGTGAAATCAAGGGGCTATTTTCTGGACCCTTATTTCCTTCATCCCTATAAACCCTTCCACTTCGTGTAGCTCTAAACATAAAAGTAACTATATAACCCTCTTTTCACACAACAACATCTTAATCCAAGTATTGAAAGACTTTACGTACTTACCTCACGGTCCTTTGAGAAAGCATCACTCTGCCTCCCTGTAGCTAACTAAGGTGTCAACCACGAACTCAGTAATGAATCCTCCTATAATACGATCGAGCCAATGATTGACGGTGCGTGCGATCTTATTCTCCGATGTTTCCAATCTTTGCACTATCTCTAGGGTCCACAAAATAGGAACGTCAAGTTTACACCTTCCTCGGCTATCTGCTAGCTTCGTGATCCACTCGTATAGCTCAGTAGGGAAGGACACAAAAAATATTTCATGGATCTTTGTATACAGGTAGCTGTCTAGCCACTCTTCTTTTGATAGTCATTGATTTTTGTTCTCCTACGCCGTGAACTCGTGAATTCTTCTATCCAACTAGCCTTTAATCTTTGTCTTACTTGGATTCCAATGATACGACATCACACATCTCTCATGTAGATTTCAGTCCTCTCAATAGAACCATTTGTTGGATTTTGGGTGCCTGACCCAGGTTCAAAGTTATTTTTCCAAACAAATTGCTACACTATTGGCCCTTTCACCATCACCCCGCAGAGCGTTGACTGAAGTCTCACCTGAAGCGGTATGGGGGGATGCTGGAACCAATTTTCCGCACCCTTGAGATGGATGTGATGTCAGTTTAGTCCAACTAAACCTTTCTTCGTGCAGGTTGCTTAACACACTATTCTACCCTTCAGTACCTTTGCAATTTGTTATAGTCAACTTTCGCGCAGCCCTAACTAGGGGCTAAAGTCCTTTCATGTTGCTAAGGTAGCGAACTGCGATATCTCTTAAACTACACAAAGTATCTTACTTATCTTATTAACAGGTCTTCATTATCTTCACGTAAACAGATATTCTATCTTGTGTTCACATAGAAAATACAATTATACACATTCGCGCATCATATAAGCATTAAAAGTGAAATTCATACCCAATATAACAGATGCATAAAAAAGGAAATAAAGATGCAAAATTGATAGAAACTTTTATTTATTAATACTTCCACTATTTACAGACTCGACTCACCCTGCGCACTCAGCTACAGGGGTCCAAGCATTTAGCTGCAGACTACTAGTCCTCTGTGCACTCAACTGTAGAGCCTCTTCGTACACTACGACCCAAAACTAGACTTTACACTTCAAAACTATCTCGCATACATCATTCTTCCTTAGATATTATGTTACTGATACCCTAACTACTTAGAACTTCGCTCTATTTATACAATCCCATTGTCCGCGGACCATGGGTAGATCTTCTATAGCCGACATTATATTATCAAAATAAGGGTGGACAACCCTATGACTCTTTAACAACTACCTGCTCCACGCCCACAAAATTAGACTCTTTACATTAGAATTAAAAAATTGACCAAAATCTGGGCTCTAAGCCCCAAAACTTCTCTTGAGCGATCCCGCGCCCAACATGCCCCCAACACAAACAATGTGACTCTCCCTCAAGTCACTCTATAGGTGTGGACATCTTTGCGTGAAGACCTCCCAACTCTGATTGGATTGCTACAAGTTCGACAATGCACTAAGCAGTTGACTTCCTTTACGCATTGTTTGGTGACCATTGTCATCAAATTTTTTCCCTGAATCCTTTCCTGAGTTTCTTCTAGTTGCGTGATATTTTCTTTAATGGAGGATGTAATGGTATATGCCTCATCAATCAACGGTTGTAGGCAGGCTTTCAAAACTTCCTCTTTATGCTGACTAGCATCCACCTACTCCTTAAGTGCCTTTGTTTGCTGCATCTGTTATCACTCAAGAGAAAATATTTTAAATTCTAAACATCAATTCTTTTTAAATTTGTCAAAGGGTTGGTGTCAGTTTTGGGTCTAGTCTCTTCATCTTGTTTTAGAGTCTTGTTAGTATGTCAAATGGGGTCAATTCTCTGTTTTAGTCTATCATTGGTCTCATATCTCACATGAATATCATATGTCAAAACTCATTTCAAAGTTCATAGCGCAGAAACCCGGTCTGGGTGATTTCGTAGTGCAAAACACCGATTTTGCACTAATTGCGCTATGAAATTGGGAATTCGTGTTGATCCATAGCATATCTCACCCTAGCTGTCATATTTACCAAAATCCGTTGTGTTTACATCAACAGTTGTCATCTTATACACTTTCCCTTGTCGAATTCAGCTGTGATTCGGTGGTTTTTGTCCAGTCTAGCATTTGTTCCCTCGACAGACTGCTAGCCGCCTTCACTTGCAGCCATGTATGCTCCTGTTCTCGTTTTGAATGACGTTATAAAGTGGGAGACTAGAAATAGGGTGTGCCATGCAAATATTCAAGCATCAAAGGCTGTTGCAGATATTATTCGAACCACATTAGGTCCCTGTTCTATGATGAAGATGCTACTTGATGCAGGAGGAGGCATCGTGGTTACAAATGTTGCAGGCATATCATTTCAATGCTGAGCCAGAGATGATTCGAGCTCCACACATTGTTCATGTTGGTCTTATTCAAAATTCCATTGTTCTTCCCACATGTAGTCAGTGGAAAAGTTTCAAGATTTAGCCCTGAGAATTTAAATTCTTCTTGGAGTGTTCTTGCAGTGAATGATAACATTGTTCTTGCAGTGTCTAGCAGCCCAGCCAATCCTTTGAAACTGAAATATGGCCGTCTGTCAAGAATTGACACGGATAATGATGAAAAAACAAGGTGGAGGTGGTTAGATATGTCAATTCCCTTCATGGACTATTCAGAGAAAGTGAAAGCTTCGCTGTCCTCAATTGAATTTAATATTTTGAAGATTCCAGTTAAAGATCAAGAATTTTTGTTAACAGAAGGTGCCAAACAGCCTTTTGAGGTGATATTTGTGTCATCTAGATTCTCCAGTGAATCAGAAAGTAAGGAAAATGCTTTTCGGGAGGATGCTTGTAATCCACTCATTGTTATCCTCCATGGTGGGCCACATTCTACTTCATTGACAGGCTTTTCAAGAACTCAAGCCTTTTTGTCATCAATGGGCTACAACCTACTTTATGTAAACTACAGAGGTTCTTTGGGCTTTGGAGAGGAGGCTTTGCAATCTCTAACTGGTAATGTTGGGCGACAGGATGTGGCTGATGTCATAAATGTTGTTGATCTAGTAATTCATAAGGGACTTTCCCTCCCACGGAGGGTTTCTTGCAACCAATTTAATTGGCTAGGCACCAGATAGGTTTGTTGCTGCAGCTGTCCGGAATCCTGTGTGTAATCTCTCATTAATGGTTGGCACAACAGATATTCCTGATTGGTGTTATGTGGAGGCATATGGAAAGAATGGGAAAAATGTTTACACTGAAGCACCTTCAATAGAATATATCACCATGTTTTATCAGTGTTCACCAATTAGACATATTTCAAAGGTAAAAGTACCCGTTCTCTTACTTTTGGGTGCGCAAGACCTCAGGGTTCCTGTATCAAATGGATTGCAGTATGCTCGAGCTCTGCGGGAGAAGGGGGTGGAAGTAAAAGTCATCGTTTTCCCAAATGATGTACACAGCATTGACAGGCCGCAATCCGATTTCGAAAGCTTTCTGAACATTGGACTTTGGTTTAAGAGATTCTTGAAATGAAGGCCTTTGGCAGGCCCATGTTCCTCTATTGGTTACATGCTTGTTTTGTTCTGTAAGATTGTGGATATTAACAAAAAGCATTATATATAGACTACAATGTAGGGCCTAATGAAGCTTTAATATAAAGCCTTCATTTCTCCTCAGATGCATTGATCCTGAATCGGATGTTTAGACATTTATTTAACAAAGGAATTATCTTGGTTTCCACTTCCAACAGGGCTCCTGATAATTTATATGAAGGTGGTCTTCAGAGGAATCTATTCTTGCCTTTCATCTCACTTTTGAAGGAGCGATGTGTTGTTCATGAGATTGGATCTTCCACTGACTATCGAAAGCTCACTTCAGCTCAGAAAGGATTGTATTTTTGTGGCAAAGATTCTTCTCGTTTGCTCAAAGAAAAATTTCAAGAATTGATAAGTGGATATATGGCCACTCCAACAGCTGTTGAAGTTGTCATGAAATAGACATTACAGACTCCTTTTGGAGCCAATGGTTGTGCTTATTTCCAGTTTGAAGACCTCTGTTAGAAACCTTTGGGTGCAGCAAATTATTTTGGGCTTTTCAAGCATTTTCCATACTCTTGCACTGGAAGGTGTACCTACTTTTGGAGTACACAACAGGACATCAGCATATCGTTTTGTCATATTAGTTGATGTAATGTATGAGAACAAGGAAAAGCTACTTTGTGCAGCATAGGCATCACGAGTGATAATCTATTCAAGCAGCTTCAAAGAGGTTTTGTCTTGACACAGGTATATGGGAAAGGTCTATAGCACATGAGGAACGTGACACTCCAGTACATTTTTGTGATCAAAGAAGAACAACATGGTGAATTGGTTTCGAATATCGTTAAGGAAACCTAAAGCAGAAAAACAAGGGCAGCTTCCTACTTTTCAAGAGCAGTAAAGAGATGATACATTAAGGACTAGTAAGGAGTTTTAAAAACATCCACCAAAGCTAAACTGAAGGAGACCACTTGTCAGATAACGAGATTTGATTGTAATCAATGCTATTACCAGCATGATGTAGAATTAGACTCCTAATTTTCTTAGGTTTCTAAAAAAATTATTTAGCCATTTATTGCATTCAATAGTTAGTTAAAGTTTGAATAGGTGTCATAGAAAGCAGAATTCGAATTCCCCTCATGCTGGAGGAGGAATCTCAGCTATGGAAATAATTCTATAAATAAGAGAGAGAGCAATGGACCAAGGGTTGGAAAATGATTCAAGAAAAGATCTGATATTTGGCTTTATGTAAAGACTCTGCTTTAGTAATATAAGATTGGCTTTGCTTCTCAAGACTCAGGAGGGATTCGATGTTCAGAATGTATTGTATTGTTCCTTTCCCAATATTTGCAGTGGTATGAATGTGTAATCACTTAGAACTCACTCATGGTGCTCTAATTTCCAGTATACATTCATAAACTGTGTAGTTCTATATGTTTCTGGTATGTTCTAAATGTGTTGAATCCTGAATGCCCTGACTTATATGTAAGGTTGATACCATTGTTATATTGAAATGAGGTTGACTCCATAAGCCCAATGGATAGTTTCTAATTGTGTTTCCACCACTCACATTTTACCTTTGTTTCACAAGAGTTAGCCATCTTATTCATTATCCAAATCTTTAATCTTGTGAGAGAGCCTTCTCAGGTTGTGGAGGCTAAGCCTCAGCCTAAAGTAGGTTTGAAATAGTTACTTAAAGTCTGCCTGATCACAACAGCCTATCAGGTCTTGATTTTGAGATAACAGCATCCTTGCGAGCCTCTACTTAAGGGAAACCATCTGCGTGGTCCCTTTTACCTCACCATATCTTTGCTATATCCTGCGCGCCTCTGTCTCCAGGTGCTCTATGTTTGGGTCCTCCTACAGGGTAGTAAGGATCTCGAATGACTGCTCAAACAACTTCGTGTAGTCTGTCATTACACTATTAACTGCCGCCATTACTATTGTGATCACGGTGGTGCATTGATCCTTATCCTCTGGTGGATTTGAATGTTGTGCCTTCAACTGCAGTTTTGCTATCTGAAGGTGTTAGCCTCCTATATCAATAGGGTTTCATTTTTCATGATTGACAGTGGAAGTGCCAAAAATGTTCATCTTTGATGACACAAAGGTTCTATTTTTGTGAAGGAGACAGACAGTTAAAAAATGTAAAGAGGGTATGTCTTAAAAGAATAATCAAAAGGCAAGAAAATGAATTGGTCAGAAAAAATAATTGAAATGAACCCCAAAGAAAGACTATGAAAGTGGCCAACCAAAATGCCACTGCTATCTTGATGGATGGCCCAACAGTTCAAGCTGGGCCATGCCATGTTTTAAATTTCCTGTTCTAGACTAGAGAAAGAAAAATCTGTCCAAACAATTTAAGCTTGGCAGATTAGTAGTTAGGCAGAGAACAAAGGCGCCCAACTGCTTAATCTAGGCCCTTGGGAGTGATAAGGGTAGTTTTAGATAGCAAATTATTTGAAAAGAAAAAGAAAAGATCAATTGAGGCTTTGCAAGTCTAAGTGCACCCTCCCTGAAGTAACAAAAAATGCTAGGTACTAAGATGGGTAGGTAGACAGGGGTTGCCGAAGCCTGATTTTCTTCATATGTTAGCTTGACAAAGAAAGTTTATATTGGCTAGAACAGAGCTGTCTATTCAGCATTTTGATAACAAAATATGGAAGCATGTCTAATTTCCCCTGTTTCCCCCAGAAAATCCCTTTCTAACATCCCTCCAATGGACCTTGGGACATACCCAACAAGTCCTAGCACCACTTTATCTTTTGTGAAATATTAAGCCAAGGTGTTGGTTTCTATCACACAAGAAAGCCACATTTCTTGTGTAAGATCATTTCTCACTCTCATCTGCTTCAAAATCTAAGTTTACTTCTTAAAACTTAGCTCTCTGTTCCTCTTTCACATCTCCAATTCATATTGACTTCTAACCTTACTGTTTAACTCCCTAAGTGTTCCCCTCCCCCTACTATTATCATATTTTATACAAAAACCCAAAAATACGTACATACCCCCCCCCCTTTGGGCATTATAGCCATATATTTTAAAGTTTGGGAAGCATGACAAAATCTAAGGCTTTCATGTATATAGTTCTCCAGGCTATGTTCGGGAATTAAATTAACACGTGGTTAATTTAATAACCCTCACTCGCTATACCCTTCATAATATTAATTCCCTCTTTTCCACATCACTTGTATAAAGCTCCCGTAAACCCACATTTACCATTTATCCAAGGTTTTGTGTATCTGCGCTATATCAAAAGAAATAATTTTATAATGGTTGGGTCCCACCGTTATCGCGTTGGCGGCTTGTCCTCCCGTCCGTCGTCGGATCTGGGCGCTCCCATCCGACGGTCATCGAGCATTTCGGAGCCCCTCTGTTATCTGTCCGTTAGCGCCTGAAAACTGTTAGAGGGTGATGTAGTGCCAGGGACGCGTGCCCATTTGTTATTGGATCAGGTGGCCTCTAACCATTACCAGGCCCGTACCAAAAGCGGTCCAATAAATACCGCTTACCACCGTTTGCTTCCCGCCCCAACGTCATTGCCCACATCAGCAGACACGCCAACTGCCGTTTCACTCTCTATACGACATGGCCACCGCGTCATCCCTCCATGTCAGCCCAGTCATACATCGCCATGTCACCTGCTGTAACCGGGCCCAACCAGTGATGTCATGCTGACGTCATTTACAAAAAGGCGCCAAATCCCTTGTTTTCCATATATTCACCCAAAATCATTTTTTTTTCATATTTCTATTGGACAATTGTTGTGCACCCTTGCATGTTGTTTTATGTCGATTGTCCACCAACTAAAAAAATCATGCCCTGAGCTGCTGGCGCTGTAAGTTCATCAACCTTCAACACCGTCGGCCTCACAGTCCCCAGGTATTTACCGATTTCCTCTGTGTACCTGTTATAGACATTTTTGTGCCTTACAGCTTTGAGCATGAAATGTCCATAATCCAAGGGATCCAAAGTCCCTAAAAGAGTTGTTCCTGCCCCTAAAGGAACAAGGTCAACCAATGACAGCTTCTCCCAGACGTTCTCCACCAAAAACTGCTCAAAACTAGTCAAATCAGGATCAATTCAGATGCTCTACTAGCTGCCTGCGTTGTAATGCACCCCAGTACACTAGCTAGGTGCGTTGCAACGCACCTAAATGCACTACCAGGGTGCGCTGAGCGAGAAATGCCAAATGGCAGTGTCATTCCGCGAGGTGTACAGACAATGGAAGCTTCCAGAATCTTCCTCAATGACACTTGCCTCACTGAGTTCGACCAAGGATGAGTAAGAGGCTCTCAGCCTCCAAGTGGAAGCAAGAACTGACAGAGAGAAGCCACAAGTCAAAACATAAGCTGACTCATCATCTCTGCTTACATCTATATATGGATCCCTCATCCCAGAGATCCAGAGGCTGGAATTTTGTACTTTGCAGAGAATTGTTGTTGGTTTGAGATTGAGATTAGTGCATTGGGTGATTTATGCTTTGTTGGAGGTGAGGAAGGGATTCCTTTGCTGGGAGGTAGATGTTGGATCGGGACTCACTTGGTTGTATCTCCTCTTGGACTTTCTTATCATATCAATAAAATTATTTGAGTTTCTCCTATATGCTTGTATATCAATGATGCTTTGTTATATTTGCATGTTTATCTTAAATCTGATCCTAAGCTAGTTATGAATGTAAATCTATGTCTTTTGTGTAGTTTTCTTCTTCTGTGATCTTGCAGGAACTTGGTGAAGCTGGACCAGTGAGGGAGCAGACAGCAGGAAGAGAACAAAGAGGAGAGCGAGTGGATCAACAAACTAGCGAAAGACACAGGTTAGTTACATCCTTCCTCTTCGTTTACATTTCATAAAGAAGAATACGAAAATAGTTTTCCTTGTTTGTTGCTAAGGCACTATCACACCTTAGAGTGGGATAGGGGCATTCTGAATAGATACTTTCCCAACAACAAATTGGCGACTCCGCTGGGGAGTGTATCTAGTTATTTTATTTGTGTTTCTATTGTTGTTCTTCTCATAAACTTAGGAGTGGCGAATCGAACTGCATTTGCCATTTACAAATACAAAGTAGAGATCTGCTACTCTAGTCCATTCACTGGGCCTGTTTATGATCTGAACAAATGATCCACAAATTCTCTAATTGCCCTTTGTGATAGCTCTTAGTCCTCCTTTAAATCATCCCTCTAATTGTACCTTATTGATAGCTTTTATCCGGCCAAAAACCGTAGATTAAACTGCAAACCGTGACCCAAAACCCAGAGACAATTCTCATTTCTGCTTCAGCGCAGGCTCTATGAAGAGACTCTGCATTTCAACACAGGTCCCGAGAGGGCTACCTGCGCTGCAATTCAGTTTCTCTGTGCAACAGGTGCGCTGATCAGCCTTTGCCCTGTGCAGCTGTGGTTCTTTGCTTCTTTTTGTTCAGTTTTATCTCTGATTTTTGTAGCCTGTTATCAGTGTGTGTACCTATCTGAAAACCCGTTTTCTTTGCCTTAATTCTGCCTCAGTTGTATAAAAGAAACTGTATTTGTTTTTGTGTATTTGTTACATCATTTGCAGTTTCCCATTACAAAAGTAAACTAGTCATACTGTCGCCCTTAGATCTAGACCTGTCGTAAGTGTCGTTTGATCTTAGGAGTAAGTTTGTTTGCTGTTGACAGTTGATTACACTTTTACTTTTGTCTTTTGGTTTGAATTTATGAATTTCTAGTGTCGAAACAAGTGTTTACTTCAAAATCATAAAGTGTCGTAATCGTCTTTTTGATTTCGAAAAAGAAGCTTGTTTGTGTTTTTCACTTGAAATCGAATTCAAATTTGTACAACAACTTTCTTTTTAGGCATCAATATTAAGAAAGTGAAAACAAATACATGCATATGTGCATTTTCATTCTGACAGTTTGTATGGATTGATTTAGGAAAAGTGCATTTACAGTGTGCTCTATGCTCTTTGAGAAATGATTGTGTCTTTCTTTTCCCCTTGTAGCTAGGATTTTCATTGTTGAAAAGAGATAAAAGCTTTCTTATCATCTTTAGACTGCATTTAGGAATTGTATCTACATCTCGTGGTGATCCAAAAAGGCAAACTTCTAAGAAATATCAACCTAAAATAAATTTAATTAACTTAACAACGCTTTGTAACTTAACGCACAACATAGAGGTCTAGGATAGAGACGTGTTCCGGCATCGTAAAACCTGGTCATTGTTCGCCTCACTGATGGTTGGGTGATTCCTCCTGAGAGACGATAAGTGCCAGTACGAATTGTGCTCCCACGTACCGTCGAGTATATATTGGGAGAC
This sequence comes from Pinus tabuliformis, assembly GCA_031772625.1. Lineage (NCBI taxonomy): Eukaryota > Viridiplantae > Streptophyta > Pinopsida > Pinales > Pinaceae > Pinus > Pinus tabuliformis. Next base: position 802,849,267 of record CM062805.1, on the reverse strand, counting down.
CCCTATAGGCATAAAAACTTTATCCATAGGAAGCCGTGTCGGCCGCCCTACTGATCGCAATGCACTGAACACAACATTCGGGAAGATTGACCGCCCGTACCCTAAAAAGTATTTTGCGGTTTTGCGATTGGTTTGGCACACCCTCTACCTAGAACTCTAGAGCAGTCCCATTCGTTCCTTTTCAGACTCCTTAACGGGAAAGGTCCATCTGAGCACTTGTCACTTCAGGCTCATTAAAAATCGAAGGAGACTAGAGTCATCTTTTGCTTTTTCTCGACTCTTTAAAATTGAAAAAGAAAGTTGTGTCCAAGCGTCGTTAAAATTTATTTTAAACGGAATATTCATACCCTTTTTCCTGCGTTGATCTTTAGGTTGAGAAAATCGAGCCTACCAACCAAGGAATTCCCCTTGGTGGAAATCCTAGTCCCTTCTCCTCTTGGGGAGATGTTGGTACGCCCCATATGGCCACATTGTCGCTTCCAGGACTGACAATTGGCTTGCCAGTCTGGCTCTTCTCAACCAATGTCGTTCAGAACACCACTATTCCTGAACAGTCGAATCAGCAGTTAGGCGAGTCCAGAGTTTCCCATCAACCTTCTACTTCCTCTAATTCTTCCTCTCTTCCTTCCTCTTCGCTTGACGGGACTGGTAAAGCTAAAGACCAAGTTCCTAAGGAGAAGAAGGAAAAGAAGAAGAAAGAGAAAAAGAAGAAGGAGCCAAAGGCAAATAAGGGAAAACAAGTGTCGTCTAATGAAAATCCACACACAACACCGACCAGGCCTAAATCGCCATGTGTCATTTGTAAGGGAGACCACTTTCACAGAGATTATCCTTGCATCCCTTGGATACTAAGGGACTGGTCTCCTCATTTGCACAATCCAGTTTCGTCAACCTCTGATGGCCATGTTGAAAGCACACCGTCAACTAGCGAAAGTGAAGTTCCAGGACAAAAAGGGAGGGCTAGACCTCCCTGTAGACTGTGCGAAGGCGACCATGCCCTCCACCGTTGTCCCTTCTTAGACGAGGCTAAAAGAGTCTTGGAAGATCGTCCGGTTTCACCGTTACGACTTCCTCCTGGATATAAAAAACTCTTGCCGAGTCCTTCGTTAGTTGAGAATCCAGCTGGCCCGCTCAAGTGGTCAGCTGAAGCGCCTATCATTGAAGATGAACCTACTGAATCCATACCCGATGAAAGTCAAAAGGTCAAGGCGGCAGTCGACCCGGTTTTGCCTTCAGAGGAATTATCTTCGAATGATACAGTCACTGAAGAGGATAAAGATGACACCATCCAAATTCTCTTCATCAACACAGACTCCGACGAACACGGGGGAAATCCACCCATTCCTTTATCGCAGGAAGGAAGTTCGTCAGAGCGATACCCGGCCGTCTACTCGGTCCCACCACCAAGCAACCTAGTTGTATCCTTCGACTGGAACCAACTAGGCAGACCCTGTTTTCCAGCAAGCATACCATTCCGAATTATCGTTCAAATATACAGAATGGTCATGGCTGGCACCATCATAGATGAAGGGGCATCTGTGAGTATCCTTTCCTCTATTGCTTGGAAAGCGCTTGGTTCGCCATCGCTTTTGCCTGAAATGAGAAATCTGACAAGCTTTGATAAAGGAACCAGTCGACCTTTAGGGATCCTCCCCAATGTGCCTATCACATTGAAAGGGAAGACCGTTCAAATGAACGTGATGGTCGTTCAAGGACCCTTGGATTATAACCTACTCCTTGGACGAGACTATATTTATTGCATGGGAGCCATCGTCTCCTCACTCTTTAGAGTAATGTGTTTTCCGCACGAAGGAAGAGTGGTCAAGCTCGTGGACCAGCTTTCATTTCCCGGATCAAGCATCGCAAATAGTCATATACCATCCCTAAATGGTCTCTTCACGCAAGAAATGTCTCAACCCACGGTCCGTCCTCCCGATGAGCGCGAGTGATTCAGAAGGATATGACTCGAACCCAGGGGGCATGCGTCCTGGTCTGCTTCGGTAGCAAAACTTTGGGTATAGGGTAGGTTTCCGCGGGAGAATATGACTAGTCCGTACCCCGTCCGTGATTGGAAGAGGGGTTGTTCTAGAATAAGATTCTTTTTTCAAAGTTATGTGTTTGGCGCTCATTGTAACTCACCTTTGTCTATCCCGGTAGACATCGCCGAAGAAGTGTTTTGTTTGATGCGCAAATGAGACAATCGTTGGTAACTTGAAAGAGGTAGGCCTTTCCTGGTAGAACAAATGTTTTATCTGCAAATTGAGGGGTAACCTTGAAATCGTATTTTATACCTGGGGGCATACAAACCTTTTGGAGTGCAAGCAAGGGACGGCTATTTATTTTTTTAAATTTTTAGGACCTCTAACCCTTTAAACTCGTAGGATTAGTCGTTTCCGAACTTGCATAAAGAAAGGATTCTGGGGCAAAGCTTTGTAAGGTGAAAGCTCCATAAAAAATGGCATCTTCAATGAGACATTCTTATCATATGACTGGATTAATCGAGCAATTTTAGCACATAGTTCATGCTCGTTAAAAAATAAACATAAGATCGAGCAGTTTTGGCACATAGTTCATGCTCGTTAAAAAATAAACACAAGATCGAGCAAGTGTTTCAACCCGCGTTTAAGCTCATTAAAAAATGAACTATCCTCCGGTAAATAACCACCGTGAATGTAACATTATTAGCCATTAAAGCCTTGGTCGTGTTTGCACTGTCACCTCCACTTTTCCATTGGCCGATCATTCACCTCCATTTGATTGTTTACCCATTTTGAGGAATAGTTGCGAAGAGTGATTTCACTAGCCATCCTTGTGACACTGCCGTGATTGGAAAATTCCAACCCTTACCTGGAATCAGCTGCTACCCGTTTTATCACTCGTTCCTCAAAAGACGAGTCTTCTTTAAGCTCTTTTCATCTGACTCGTAAAATATGAAAAGATTGCCGAGTTTTGGAATTCTAGCTCGTTAAAGCGACCGGAAGTGCTATCCCTCCTCTAGATTTTAATCTTTTTGGACCTGAGGGATTATTGCAAAAAAAGATCGAGCGCTTGTTTTGTTCGGCTCGTTAAAACTATCAAAAATTCATCCCTTCTGTATTGTTTTATACTTTTTCGGACTTAAGGGATTAGATGAATAAAAAGGACTTCTGGAGTTATCTTTACGTACCTTTTCAGACTCCCTAAAAAGGAAAAGGACCGAGTTATCTTTGTCGTTAAACTCGTTAAAAAACATTAATAGCCACAAACTTGTCTTTAGACTAGAACGAGTTTCATTATCGCTAGGCTCGTTAAAACATAGCGATGGGTTTGCCCGAAGGGAAAATTATAGAACAAGCATATGTTATCGTCCTCAAGCTTGACAAAAATAAAGAGGTACTGGTCAGCAATGACTGGGGAAAAATTGGGAAGAAACTCAAAGAACCTTTATTGGTAGCAAGTCGCTCTTGAACATGACACTTCCACTCCGTGCCTGAGTCGGGTTGGGTTGTTTCATTCACCGGTCACATCACCATGGTCTCGCCATACCATCCACCTTTGGGGTAAATGCTACCAATCCATCATATAAGTTTCGCTAATATGTTCAAGAGAAGTCATCCAGAGAAGTCACCCGTGTCCCATCCACTACCATACATTATACTTCATTCTTTCATGACCGCCACCCTGAACCATATATCATCAGATCGTTTTCACCTCCATCAAAATCATTTGCTCCATTCCATGTCACTGATGTGGGATACATCAAGGCCCTCCTTTGATGGATCGCTTCTTGTCGACATCAGCTCATTATCCAAGAAGTTGATCTAGGAACACCCCCTTCAGTACTTTGAAGCTTGCATGCCTCAATGGCAAGTTTCTCACTTCCAGCGACAGGTATACATCAATGACCTTCAACTGAAAGATTTTGCGTGGTGTTCGACACCAAGTCCTTTATTCACACCACGTGAATTGTACTGCAGTACCTTGAGGGTCATTATCATTATCGGTGATTCCTCTCGCGCTTGTTAACAGTTTACATCATTGACTGGTAATCAAGCGATGTCTTTCCATGTTCGACTTCAGAACATTTCTCACATGGATCAACTTGTACTTAGAGTGAAGATTGGACGTGATTGAAGACCCCGGATCTAGTTTCATCCATCTGGGCTGCGATATATATTCAGGAAAAATAAAGACATTGACATGTACAGCATTGCAGCACAGATAATCATCCTACCAAAAGGATGATGATTTCATCAGAATCATCAGTCTACCATCAGACGATTGTCTATCCTATGTACATAAAAATGAATTTATAAAGCTGAGCATGGGAATGCCCGCCTCAGCTAGATCATGAAAACAGTATGAAAAATAATGTATTGTATTGTATCTTATTACAGGTCTCCTCCCAGCATTGAAAGAACTTCGGATCCTCCTAATAAAGCATTTCACCCGATAAACGGCCTCATACTTTAGGGGGCAACTGTTATAGAAATTTTTGTGCCTTACAGCTTTGAGCATGAAATGTCCATAATCCAAGGGATCCAAAGTCCCTAAAAGAGTTGTTCTTGCCCCTAAAGGAACAAGGTCAACCAATGATAGCTTCTCCCAGAAGTTCTCCACCAAAAACTGCTCAAAACTAGTCAAATTAGGATCAATTCAGATGCTCTACTAGCTGCCTGCGTTGCAATGTACCCCAGTACACTAGCTAGGTGCGTTGCAATGCACCTAAATGAACTACCAGGGTGCGCTGAGCGAGAAATTCCAAATGGCAGTGTCATTCCACGAGGTGTACAGACAATGGAAGCTTCCAAAATCTTCCTCAATGACACTTGCCTCACTGAGTTCGACCAAGGATGAGTAGGAGGCTCTCAGCCTCCAAGTGGAAGCAAGAACTAACAGAGAGAAGCCAAAAGTCAAAACATAAGCGGACTCATCCTCTCTGCTTACATCTATATATAGATCCCTCATCCCAGAGATCCAGAGGCTGGAATTTTGTACTTTACAGAGAATTGTTGTTGGTTTGAGATTGAGATTAGTGCATTGGGTGATTTATGCTTTGTTGGAGGTGAGGAAGGGATTCCTTTGCTGGGAGGTAGATGCTGGATCGGGACTCACTTGGTTGTATCTCTTATTGGACTTTCTTATCATATCAATAAAATTATTTGAGTTTCTCCTATATGCTTGTATATCAATGATGCTTTGTTATATTTTCATGTTTAGCTTAAATCTGATCCTAAGCTAGTTATGAATGTAAATCTATGTCTTTTGTGTAGTTTTCTTCTTCTGTGATCTTGCAGGAACTTGGTGAAGCTGGACCAGTGAGGGAGCAGACAACGGGAAGCGAACAAAGAGGAGAGCGAGTGGATCAACAAACTAGCGAAAGACACAGGTTAGTTACATCCTTCCTCTTCGTTTACATTTCATAAAGAAGAATACAAAAATAGTTTTCCTTGTTTGTTGCTAAGGCACTATCACACCTTAGAGTGGGATAGGGGCGTTCTGAATAGATACTTTTCCCAACAACAGTACCCTGGTCTTCTGAGTTCTCTGCAGTATATAAAAAAAAGAGACAAACAGAAAAAAGCATAATAACTACTCAAATTCCTGGATGCTAAGACCCTCCATCTGCCAGTTTGGCCCCAAGTTCATGTGAAAGGGCTTCCATTGTTCAAATTTCGCCCACTTCCCACAGCTTCCTGCGCGTTTGCGACTTAAAACCATTAGCAGACAAAGTCCACTAAAAAGGCAGCACTCACTCCCAGCATTGGCTACTTTCACCCTCTCAACAAGTTGTTGCTCCTTGTTAGCCAAATTCACCTTCATTCTCATCTCTGCAATTCATCCCATGGACTATAATTCACTGTTCACTGCCAGTTTTGCTAAACCAAAGCACAAATTCAACTCCAAGTGAGAACTAAGCAATGGAGACCCCTGTGGCATTGAATATTGAACCCCTGAATGCCCCACATAAGAACCTGGAATGGTTGGCCCTTGCTGACTGGGATTATCAAATCAAAGAAACAGTTGAGATAAGTAACAAATATCACATAGAAACCATTTGTGACCTGAAGAAGAAACACATAAGTGCCGCTGATGACATAGGTATCTGGGAGTCCAACTTGCCCATCTATTATCTTCCACAAGTGAATGTATTCCTAGACTTGATTCATCAGTGTTGTGAACACTATGAACCCTCTCAAAGAGTAGTTTTGGGTCCATCTGGGACCATTTTATTTCACATCACTCCTCCATCCATAAATGAGATCCTAAGCTTTGAGCCAACTAAACCTCTGGTGCCCCTTTCTATGAATTTTCTGCTCAAACAAGGTGCCAAGCTGCCCAGCTCAGAGGTCACAAGGATTGGCCAGTTGTTCATGCGGCCAGAATATCAGCCCCGACAACCTCCTCCTTATCTACATGTCTGGTTCAATGAAACAGGGAGACTGCTAGTGGATATGATATACTGCATTTTAGGATTCAATACCAATGAGTTTGTGGATGAAACAATCTTGGTAATGTTATCCATGCTCACTCCAGGACAGCCCCCAGCTGTCCAGTATGATTATGCCACATTCATTGCTGACAAAATTCATGAGCAATTCATGAATTTGGAGAGAGAGAGGGTATTCAAATACACATCCTATATATATCATTTGATATTATACTATCAGCCTGACAGTTTCCCTATTTTCTTAAAAAAGTTGGATGCAAAAGGAAACACGAGATCAGTGGTATTCTAGACACCAGTTTGTCACCATATCTCTTGCTCTCCATACAACTATTGTGAGTTCATTGATCTGTTCATCCATCCAGCCTTGTCCCTACTGCCGAGTTCTCCTCCTCCTAAGCTCACCGATGAAATGCAGAAGATCCTCCAGCTTTCAAAGAATTATAGCATTGGAGATTGGTACTTCTACCAAGACCACACAGTAATTAGAGTATATGGCTATGAGCTAGCCCCCTACAAACTGCCAAAGTACGTTCCCATGAGACTTTTTGCATTAGAATACTTCCGGCAATCCGGAAATGCAGACATGATCCATGTTCATAGAAGAAATAAGAAAGCATAGCTGAAAATTAAACACCAACTGGGTCCATTCATCTTTAATAAGAGGGAAGAAGCTTGGGGAGAAGCATACAAGATCCTAAAAAGCCTCCAGCCGAAAACAAGCTTCTATTGGGCACCATATGACCCTAATCATTTCATAAGCCTCAGAAGAATCAAGTATAGGCTTGCTACCTATGATCACTTTAGCATTCCACAAATTGAAAAATATGCTAACCAACTAGAGTGGAAAGAAGGCACATTAGTGGAGGATTATTCTGAAGAAGAATTAGCAGAAAGAGTAATTAAAAAATTAGAAAAAGCTGTTGACTTGGAATATTTTGGATAGGTTTGGTCTCCAGCCCCTCGGCATCTTGGAGAAAGTGCCTCATCCTCCACTATTCCCCAGCAATCTGCCAAAGCAACTGGTCAAGCAGCAAATATAGCTAAAGGCAAAGAAGTACAATAGGAGGAGTCACTTCCCAATTTGGAGCAGCAAGTAGAGAAGCAAGAAGAAATGGCTAAAATGCCTGCCTCCACAGAGCAGCAAACCCGAGAGCAGATCCCTCCAAGGCAGGAGGTGACAATTGAAACTACAGTTTTACAGACACCTGCAAATGAAGAAAGAATGAGGAAAAGAGATAGGCAAGAGGAGACTCCTCCTATCACTTCAACAGATCAGCAAGGTGAGAAAAGGAAAAGACTTAATCCTTTCTCTGAGGAGGAAATGCCTGAAATACCAACTGATACTATGCTCCCTCCTAGCATCGAAACATCGGTCAACTCCTTGCAGAAAGAGCAAGAACTGCAACAAGGAACAGAAGTAAGTTCTTCAAGGCAGCGGACCAAGGTAGATTCTAGCATCAAGAAGCAGTTTACAGACATAAAAGCAAGAAATGAGCCGGTTAGATACCAGCTCTATAACCAGCTGCTCAGAATGGCACCCACCAATCAAGAAAGGCTCATGTCAACATATGATATTCAAGAAGGAAAAATGACTCTTAGTCATTTTAGGCCTACTATGAAGCAACCTCAATCAGCTACAGACTACATCAGAACTAACTTGGAGGTATTTGCCAAAGACATCCACCCCATGGACCAGATCGAGCTACACAAGCAAACAGGGGAGATGCTCTATTCTACATTGGCTGATAAAACTCTATTAGCACACCGCTTGCAGAATTCTCTACATAACACTACTGCCCAGTTAGAATTAGAGAAGGCTTCATCTCAAGCCAAGGACAACAGAATCAAGTCCTTGGAAGAAATTATTATAGAGCTAGGACATGACCCAAATGATCCTAAGGGTGTGTAGGCATTGATGAAGAAAAAAGATGAGGATATAACAGCTTTGAGAAAGCAGATCAAAATACCACCTGCCCATCACCCCCAAACTGAAGGGGTTACAGAACAAAAGAAAGATCAAGATGTGGTGGCTCTACTTTTGACCTTGCATAAGAGATTGGTGGAAACAGAGGGTGCCTTGGAGGTGGCATTAAAGGCAAAACAAGGAGAATTACCAACTCAGCCAGCACAGACATCTACAACCATTGAAGATGTGCCTCTTGTAACTACTTCAGCAGGTCCTCCCACTGGACAAACATTAGAGGCAAGCCCTTCAGGCTCAACACCAGCTCCAGAAGCGACAGCACCAGCAACAACATCAGAATAGGTACCCAGCCTTGACATGAAAAATATGATGAAAGAACTAGAGGCTCTTGAAGCACAGATGGCAGAACTAAAGGTGGCTAAAGAGAAATTGGCTACGCTTGAAGAAAAATATGACAAATCAAAGCAGAATATAGCTGAAAGAACAAGAGAGGTAAGGGATCTTGAAAAAAGGATAAAGGAGTTAGAAAAAGAGCTTACTCTGGACAAAACTATAAGTGAAATCAAGAAGATTCTATGGGCCAACATTGGTCAATCCATTACAGAACAATGGCAATCCATTGAAACTATCCATGAGCAAATGGATCTCCTAAGCATGGCAAAAGCAGAAGGTCAAAGAGCCTGGGCATCATTGGGAAGTATGCCTGAAATAGCCTACAGAATGATTCAAGTGCTTAACAACCGCACCGGCCTTCAGCTAGCGGGAATGGGTATCAGAGACAGGACTGATACCATATTACTAATAAAGAGGGTGCTTACCTTGAGGAACTATGTGAAAACATTGGACAGAAGATGTCAAGAAATGCAGATAGAGGTAAATGAATTCATTGCAAAAATCACTGAATTGCATAACAGAGGTCTTCCCAGCTTGGTAACTAGTGCAGGAAGGTTGTTATCACATGAAAATTATGCAAAGAGGGTCAACAATTATGCAACAAATCAAATAACAGCATCTGCAAGCAGTCCAGAGGAAGCAGGGCCCCCATCTAGGCAGACTCCCTATGAGAAGTTGGAGACTTTGTTTTTTATTGAGCATGAGATCAAGCAACTTTTTGAAGCACCTCCAAATTACTACAAATATACTGAAGCTGATGAGACTCTGATTAAGATACAGAGACACTAATTGCCTACTGAAGATTGGTGGAGAGGCATGATAGAAACATTTCTCTAAGAAATCAAATTTGGAAGAGCAACTGAATGACAAAGATGATGACTAGGCACCAATGGATGATTACAAGTGATGCGACCACAACAACAACAGCATAGCAAAGCAGCAAGAAAGCAAAGACTTCCGACATGAATGCGAATCAGTCGGTTGGCCCAGTTGGTTCTAAAGTCAAGGATCTCTGACAAAGATAAACAGTTGTTTATTAATCCTTTAATAGCAATAACGTTTTGTATCTACTATTCGTAGAAAGTTGGTAAGAAAGTTATGAGTTAATGACTCATCTTTCAGATATTTTGTGAAACACTTTTGTATATATATCCCCACGCATAACTTATTTGGGGTTGTTGATTTTTCTTCTGAAGAGCTACATTGTAATTACAGACTTTGAATACAAGAAGCTGATGAAGTTCCTGAAATTCTGCGTTGTTTGATGTGTTGTGATGAGATTGCTTGCTGCTGCAGGATTCCTACATTATTTCATGATACAATAAGTTTTCTAAACCGTGTCTTTATATTTTCTTCGCTTACAAAACCCGCATATGCTGTATGTTTAATGGTCTTAGCATCAGAGAAAAGGAATAGTTCAGTATTTGTTTATCAAACACCCTAAGCTCAATCTCTGTTGTTAATTATGTTTTCTTCAAAATTAGTTATGAATGTGAAATTCTTAATTGCTCACATTTACACTAAATCTTTCATAGTAAATACTGTTCAGGAATTCTTAGTTGCTCCTGAGCAATATTTCATTTCTCGGTCTCACCAGCATAGTGAAAGAACCTTAATTGCCTCTCACTGACTGATTGCAATCCATACGTCCCAAATTTGAAGGTTGTTTCATGAATGCCCATCTGGCTCCGCAATATCATCATTCTCACCAAACACCTCAAGCAACACATCATCATCGACTCCAATGCCCAATGGACTAAAACCCTCTGAACATTGCATTGCAGCTGTTAGAAGATATCATTCAACCAAACTTTAAACAAAATTCAGTGCATCATAACTAGCCTAAAATTCCCGAAACAAAGCTAAATCAGAAAGAGAGAGCCCTCTCTGATTGCAAGTGGGCTAGAACCTATAATCCAAAGATTGGTTAGTGGTTACCTCGGCCGTATTCCCTTAGGAGTCAAAGGGAACAACCTGAGTGATAACATTATTGGCAACTCCACTGGGGAAAGAACAAATTTTTTCAACAGTTGTTTGCTTTAGATAGTTGTTCCAGAATTTGAGCAGTTCCTTGATACTTCTGATAATATTCTAAAAAATACCAAAAACAAATTTGGAAGCTGGCTCCTAAAAAGAGAACCAGGCATACCAGGTAAAATCCTGACCCAAATCCTCCACCTATTTTCAATAATCCTAATTTGATTCCCAAGGTTCTTAGGAACCAAAATGAACCAGAAGAATTTGCTAATTCCAGCCCTGAGGCAGTTCAACAAAGTTATATCCCAACCCCTACTAAACCATCAGTTCATCCTCTCATAACGTAGTCTTCTCCCTCTTCCTCATCCTCTTTCCAAAACATACTATTCACACCTCCATCCAATACACAAACTGCTATTGTTTCCCCTGTTGTTCCAGTTGTTCCCCTTCTACCTGTTGTCCCATTGATCCCTGTAAATATGGCAAATCGTTATGCCCCCCTTAAACTACCTGGTAATCCTGGGGCTATGCCTCAGGACTACCAAAGTAAGATCACTTATTTTGATGGAACCAGTACATATACTGCCTTACAACATACTAAGAAAATACAAGATTACTTTGAAAACTATGAAATAAACGATGATGATGTGAGAATGAAAATTTTTGTCCAAAGTTTAACAGGTGAAGTAAGAACTTGGTTCATAGCACTTGCTGCAAATTCCATACCCAATTCGGTTACTCTTTATCAATCCTTCCTGAACAGATGGGAAAAGAAAAAGGACCCTCTACATATTTTATCTGAGTATGACACTATAAGAAGAGGCCCACAAGAGACTATCCTAGATTATTGTGCCATATTTAACAATGTTTATGATGCCATTCCCCAAAATCTTAGGCCTCCACCTGATTTAGCCTTAATCAAATTCCTGGATGGGTTTGATGCTAATATGGCATATCAACTAAGGGAAAGAGACCCTGCAACCCTGGCAGACATGCAAAACATAGCTGTAAGTGTAGAGGAAAATTTGATTGCCAAAAGAAATCGGGCAAGAGCTGAAAGAAGAACCACTTTTAAGGAAGAATCCTTAGCATTTGAGCAAACTCTAGATGCAATCATCAAAGGCATGGACAGACTTGGGGACAGGGTAGAAACAATAGAAAGAAAATCATCATGGGAAGGTCAACCCGGTACTGCTAGAAACCAAAATTTTAGAAAGAATCAGAATCCAAATGTTGGAAAGGCTGATCCCGACCAGCACATTAGACCCCCCTTTCAAGAAAATTATGCTGAGGCTTCAACATCTAGAGAACCAACCGAGGACCCTCACATCAACCTAATGGGTCTAGACAGTGAGCATCAGGTCTTTCTAACACAAGAAGATCAAGAGGCCTATAATTGTAATCAATTTCAAACTAAATCAGGAGAGTATTTTGACTTTAGGGAAGGCTATGATGCAGCGGTGTATGAGGTACATAAACAGTACAAACTAAGGAGTAGAACCATAGATGTATCCGAACCTTTTAAACCAAAGGACAGTAAGCAACCAAAAAAGACCAAGGGTAGTACTGTTCTTCCAGAAGCTGCTGATAAAACAAACCCCCATCCTAGAGAAGTCACCGTGGAGGATATTTCAGATCAACAACCCTTTGAAAACCAGCCATCTCCATCCCATCCTTCAAAAGCTAGTCCAAACAGCATCCCTGAAAATAAATCTAGGACTAATTTCATTCAAAATCATACCAATCATGAAGAAAGGATTACTGAAAATCTAGCTGAAAAGGAAAAATCCGCTGCACTTAATGCCAAGATGGAAATGGAAAAGCCCTTTAACTTGGAAACAAAAATAAGTAAGCTAAAGATAGTTGTCCCTCTTTCTGAATTGGCCAAACATCAAGTGTATAGACAACAGATTAATAGGTCACTCCAAATATCAGATACTAAGGATGCTGTGAATGTTCTAGATGATCAACCCGAATTACTCTTTGGTCCTGAGGTTAATGGAAAGACAACAAATGGAGGGGTTCCACCCTTCTATGTCAGCTTAAACATTCATGACAAGATTTTACACAATGCAATGTTTGATTCCGGGGCCTCACACAACTTAATGCCCAAATCTGTAATGGAAAAACTAGACCTAGACATCACAAGACCTTACAAAGATCTTTTTTCATTTGATTCAAGCCAAGTCAGGTGCTTAGGATTGATTAAATATTTGTGTGTATCCCTGGTCCAATACCCAACCAAAACAATTTTGATGGATGTGGTGGTAGCTGACATACCTCCTAAGTACGGTATGCTCTTATCTAGATCTTGGGGGACCAAACTTCAAGGATCTTTGCAACTAGACATGTCCTACGCCACCATTTCAGTCTTTGGGCAGCCAAAGAGATTATACCGTGAAACACTAATGAAATATGTGGTGAGCAGTCAAGAGAAGCCCCAAAACTTCCCAATCTATTCAATACATTCGGACATGGATTCATTCATTTTGTATAATGCTGACATGTGCACCAAAGCTTATTCCAAACTATTAGTGGCAGCACAGACAAAGGGAATCAATCAACAATGTGCTTCTCAAGATCAAAGAACTCTTCATATAGTTGATACAACAAAGAAAAATGATGCATCAAATGACTTACAATAAACCAATCTGCCCATGATCCAACTTTTTAAGAGTCTCAATCCAAACCTTGACCATGAATCCTTATGGTATTTATAATTTGATGGTTCTGTAAACAAGTTGGGAGCTGGGGCAGGAGTCTGGATTTACAACATGCACAATGAGTAGGCTAAAGGTCATGCGTATAGGTTGAAATTTCGATGCACAAACAATATGGCTGAGTATGAGGCCCTTTTATTAGGTCTCAAACTCATAAAAAATTTGGGTGCAACCAAAGTTTCAATCTTAGGAGATTCAGATCTGATCATACAACAGATGAAAGGAAACTTTACCACAAATGATCTAAGGTTAAGAGCTTATAAAGGAGCAGCCATCCAAGTACTTGATACCTTCTCAGAATCTCAGTTAACTAAAATTTCCAGAGAGCTCAACTTACATGCTCATAGCTTGGCGACCTTTGCCAGCACTTGCAAGCTACCTTTCAAACCCAATCACACTTTCACTGCTAAAATAAAACATAGACCTACCGTCCCGGACAACATCAAGAATTGGCAAGTCTTTGAGAGTGACACACAAATAAAAAACTTCCTCACTCTAAAAGAAGAATTTTCAAGCATCAACATTGATACTAGCACTATGGATGACCAACCGCAGGCTCTCACAGCCAAGCAAAATATATCAGCTGAAACAACAAATTTGATTTTGAATCCAACCACCTTTAACAACGAAAATATACAAGAATTGAAGCAAATAGATGTAGATGAAATAGCTGAAACAGAAGTCGAGGTAATTGAGTTAAAGGATAATTTTTTGCCCACAGGTTTAACCCCTTTGGAGGATCTGTTTGATTCAAATGATATCTCAAGAAAACCAAAAATGCAAGCACTAAATGCTGAAATTGAAGATTGTAACATTGGAACCACAGAAAATCCCAAAATGATAAATTATCTAAAGCATTACCAGTTGATCAGAAGTTAAAATACCTTGAATTGTTCAGGGAATTTCAAGATATTTTTGCCTGGAGTTATGAGGACCTAAAGTCATATGACACTTCAGTCATTCAGCACACCATACCTTTAAAGGAAAACCAAAAACCTTTCAAACAAAAGCTTAGGAGAGTGAACCCAGTGCTCCTTCCCCTCATTGAAAAAGAAGTGAAACGTATGTATGAAGCAGGAATCATTGCTCCAATCAACTTCTCAGAATGGATTTCAAACCTAGTGCCTACTAGGAAAAAGATGGGAGAGATCAGACTCTGTGTTGACCTAAGGAATTTGAACAAAGTCTCTCTCAAAGACAATTACCCCTTACCAAAAATGGATCATATCTTGCAAAGAGTAGTGGGAGCCTCTAGGATTTCATTATTAGATGGATTCTCTGGATTTAATCAGATTTTAGTACACCCTGATGATCAAGACAAAACTGCCTTCACAACACCTTGGGGAACTTTCAAATATGTCAAAATGCCTTTTGGGCTTAAGAATGCAGGGGCCATGTTCCAAAGAGCAATGGATATAGCCTTTGCCAAGGAATTCCATGATTTTCTGGTGGTCTACCTCGATGATCTTACTGCCTTTTCAAAATCAGACCAGGAACATTTAGAACATTTGAGACAGGTTTTCTTAATTTGTAGAAAATATGGCATGTCTTTGAATCCCAAAAAATCATTGTTTGGCCTAGAGGAAGGTAAACTCCTAGGGCACATAATCTCAAGAGATGGTATTAGGATTGATCCAGACA
This sequence comes from Pinus tabuliformis, assembly GCA_031772625.1. Taxonomy (NCBI): domain Eukaryota; kingdom Viridiplantae; phylum Streptophyta; class Pinopsida; order Pinales; family Pinaceae; genus Pinus; species Pinus tabuliformis. The sequence goes on along the minus strand of CM062805.1, from coordinate 802,834,182 downwards.
GAATTCAAGCTATCCTTCAGGTTCCCCATCCAAGAAATATCAAAGAACTACAAGGTTTTTTAGGAAAGATTAATTTCTTGAGAAGATTCATTCCTAATCTGGCCGAGTTAATAAGACTGTTGAATAATATGTTGAAGAAGGATTCTAAGGTCAAATGGACCATGGAAGCTAAACAATCCTTTGAGGATATCAAAAGAGCATTGACAAACACACCCGTCCTAACAAGCCCTAGGTTTGATAGAGATTTCATCATTTTTTCCTTTGCATCTGAGCATACAATTGTTGCTGTCCTGTTACAAAAAGATGACCAAGGATGTGAAAAACCCATTGCATTTTTTAGCAGAGCCCTTAGAGATGCCCCCTTAAAATATAAGATTATGGAAAAGAAAGCCTATGCATTGGTAAAGGCCATCAAAGACTTCAGAATCTATATTTTATACTCTCATATAATTGCCTACGTCCCAAATGCAGTGGTTAAAAACATTTTAACCCAAGAGGGAATTGAAGGCAGGAGGGGCAAATGGAATGCCAATATCTTAGAATATGACATTGAAATCAAGCCTACCAAACTGATAAAAGGACAAGGTCTAGCCAAGCTAATGACTGAAACCAATTTTCAAGCCCTTGACATTAATGAACTGGACAACAAAGAGGAGATGATGACTCCACAGATCAACCAAGCCTTTTTGCAATCTCCTTGGTATGCTGATATATGTTTTGTATTGTTAAACCTGCAAGCTCCTCCAGGGTTGTCCAGAACTAAGAAAAGGTTCTTTAAAATGAAAGCATCAAAGTTTTGTAGCATAGATAATGTTTTGTTTTGGAGAAATCATGAAGGAATCTTACTCAAATGTTTAACATATGATGAAACTGACAATGTCCTCAAGGAATTTCATGCAGGTGACTGTGGAGGAAATTTATACTGGAAATCCACAATTGATAAGATCCTAAGGGCTGGTTTCTATTGGCCCTCCTTATTTACTGATGTGAGAAAATTTGTAATGTCCTGTCACAAATGCCAAATCTTTGAAGGCAAGAGAAAGTTGTTGCCTTTACCACTCAAGCCTATCTCAACTGAGAGACCATTCCAACAATGGGGTTTAGACTTCATTGGTGAAATCCACCCTTCATCCTCTGGTCAGCATAGGTGGATTTTGACTGCAATAGACTATTTTACCAAATGGATAGAAGCCATCCCTTGTAGGCAAGCCAATGACTCCATCATTATACAATTTCTAGAAACCAACATCTTGTCCAGGTTTGGCTGTCCAGATAAAATTATTACAGACAATGCTGCTGCTTTCAAGTCCAAAAAAATGATCAACTTTTGCCATAAATATCATATGACCTTGGGTCATTCCACAGCTTATTATCCGCAAGGCAATGGCCTAGCTGACTCTTCCAATAAAAGCCTCATCAACATCATCAAGAAAGTTTGGGAGGAGAACAAAAATAATTGGCATAAGAAGCTGGTAAATGCACTATAGGCAGATAGGTTGACCACTAAAAGATCCATTGGCACAAGCCCATATGAACTTGTTTATGGAATGGAAGCAATATTTCCTTCATCTTTGGGAATCCCTGTAATCAAGTTGCTGCAAGAGATACAAGCTCAGCCAAATGACATCCAAAGAAGGATCAATCAGAAAATTCACCTACAACAAACAAGAGAGGAAGTCTATCAGACAACCCAAATACTGCAAGAGAAGCTCAAAAGAATATTTGACAAAATAACCAAAGCTGAAGACTTCTTCATAGGAAGCAAAGTGTTGAGATGGGATTCCAGGAGGGAGGACAAAGGAAAACATGGTAAATTTGATTCCTTGTGGAAGGGAACATATGTCATTTATGTTGTACAAGGTAATAACACCTATTTTCTAAAGAGTTTGGATGGCTTAAACACTGAGGAAGGCCCAGTCAATGGGAGGATGCTCAAGCATTAGTTTGACCACCATTGAGGAAACACTACAGAACCACACATTGTACATAAATATTTATATTTTCAGTATGTTTATTTACAACAGATAGATAAAGGTCCAAGTGAACTTGATTTTGAGAAGGACCAAGGTGTTGCACCATTTTTGATATATATTTTGACCCTATCATTGGAAATCAAGAGAAAACACATGGGAACTATCAAGGTGATGAGGAACACTCAGAGAAACAAGTAAAAACAGAGCTGTAATTTCACAACAAATCAGCTTGCAGGCTATTTCATATAAGTTCCTAAAGATTCAGATGAATGGTCTTTAACAAAAGGAGGATTCAGGCTGCAACAAGATTGGGAAAAACAAGGCGATCTGACCTGCTGTTCTTGACTTTTCATCTGGAAAAGTCATCCCCAAGTGGAGCCACTGTTAGCCTCCTATACCAATAGGGTTTCATTTTTCATGATTGATAGTGGAAGTGCCAAAAATGTTCATCTTTGATGACACAAAGGTTCTATTTTTGTGAAGGAGACAGACAGTTAAAAAATGTAAAGAGGGTATGCCTTAAAAGAATAATCAAAAGGCAAGAAAATGAATTGGTCAGAAAAAATAATTGAAATGAACCACAAAGAAAGACCAGGAAAGTGGCCTACCAAAATGCCACTGCTATCTTGATGGATGGCCCAACAGTTCAAGCTGGGCCATGCCATGTTTTAAATCGCCTGTTCTAGACTAGAGAAAGAAAAATTTGTCCAAACAATTTAAGCTTGGCAGATTAGTAGTTAGGTAGAGAACAATGGTGCCCAACTGCTTAATCTGGGCCCTTGGGAGTGATAAGGGTAGTTTTAGATAGCAAATTATTTGAAAAGAAAAGGAAAAGATCAATTGAGGCTTTGCAAGTCTAAGTGCACCCTCCCTGAAGTAACAAAAAATGCTAGGTACTAAGATGGGTAGGTAGACAGGGGTTGTCGAAGCCTGATTTTCTTCATATGTTAGCTTGACAAAGAAAGTTTATATTGGCTAGAACAAAGCTGTCTATTCAACATTTTGATAACAAAATATGGAAGCATGTCTAATTTCCCCTGTTTCCCTGAGAAAATCCCTTTCTAACATCCCTCCAATGGACCTTGGGACATACCCAACAAGTCCTAGCACCACTTTATCTTTTGTGAAGTATTAAGCCAAGGTGTTGGTTTCTATCACACAAGAAAGCCACATTTCTTGTGTAAGATCATTTCTCACTCTCATCTGCCTCAAAATCTAAGTTTACTTCTCAAAACTTAGCTCTTTGTTCCTCTTTCACATCTCCAATTCATATTGACTTCTAACCTTACTATTTAACTCCCTAGGTGTTCCCCTCCCCCTACTATTATCATATTTTATACAAAAACCCAAAAATACGTAAATACCCCCCCCCCCCCTCTTTGGGCATTATAGCCATATATTTTAAAGTTCAGGAAGCATGACAAAATCTAAGGCTTTCATGTATATAGTTCTCTAGGCTATGTTTGGGAGTTAAATTAACACCTGGTTAATTTAATAACCCTCACCTGTTATACCCTTCATAATATTAATTCCCTCTTTTCCACATCACTTGTATAAAGTTCCCGTAAACCCACATTTACCATTTATCCAAGGTTTTGTGTATCTGCTTTGTATCAAAAGAAATAATTTTATAATGGTTGGGTCCCGCCGTTATCGCGCTGGCGGCTTGTCCTCCCGTCCGTCATCGGATCTGGGCCCTCCCATCCGACAGTCATCGGGCATTTCAGAGCCCCTCTGCTATCCGTCCGTTAGCGCCCGAAAACTGTCAGAGGGTGATGTAGTTCTAGGGACGCGTGCCCATTTGTTATTGGATCGGGTGGCCTCTGACCATTACCAGGCCCGTACCAAAAGCGGTCTGATAAATGCCGCTTACCACTGTTTGCTTCCCGCCCCTACCTCATTGCCCACATCAGCAGACACGCCTACTATCGGTTCACTCTCTATCCAACATGGCCACCGCGTCATCCCTCCACATCAGCCCAGTCATACATCGCCACGTCACCTGCCGTACCCAGGCCCGACCAGTGACATCATGCTGATGTCATTTACAAAAAGGCGCCAAATCCCTTTTTTTCCATATATTCGCCCAAAATCTTCGTTTTTTCGTATTTCTATTGGACAATTACTGTGCACCCTTGCATGTTGTTTTACGTCGATTGTCTGCCAACTGCAAAATTCGTGCCCTGAGCTGCTGGCGCTGTAAGTTCATCAACCTTCAACACCGTCGGCCTCACAGTCCCCAGGTATTTACCGATTTCCTTTGTGTACCCTGGTCTTCCGAGTTCTCTGCAGTATATATAAAAAAGGAGACAAACAGAAAAAAGCATAATAACTACTCAAATTCCTGAATTCTAAGACCCTCCATCTGCCAGTTTGGCCCCAAGTTCATGTGAAAGGGCTCCCATTGTTCAAATTTCGCCCACTTCCCACAGCTTCCTGCGCATTTGTGACTTAAAACCATTAGCAGACAAAGTCCACTGAAAAGGCAGCACTCACTCCCAGCATTGGCTACTTTCACCCTCTCAACAAGCTGTTGCTCCTTGTTAGCCAAATTCACCTTCATTCTCATCTCTGCAAGTCATCCCATCGACTATAATTCACTGTTCACTGCCAGTTTTGCTAAACCAAAGCACAAATTCAACTTCAAGTGAGAACTAAGCAATGGAGACCCCTGTGGCACTGAATATTTCACCCCTGAATGCCCCACATAAGAACCTGGAATGGTTGGCCCTTGCTGACCGGGATTATCAAATCAAAGAAACAGTTGAGATAAGTAACAAATATCACATAGAAACCATTTGTGAGCTGAAGAAGAAACACATAAGTGTTGTTGAATGTATTCCTAGACTTGATTCATCAGTGTTGTGAACACTATGAACCCTCTCAAAGAGTAGTTTTGGGTCCATCTGGGACTATTTTATTTCACATCACTCCTCCATCCATAAATGAGATCCTAAGCTTTGAGCCAACTAAACCTCTGGTGCCCCTTTCTATGAATTTTCTGCTCAAACAAGGTGCCAAGCTTCCCAGCTCAGAGGTCACAAGGATTGGCCAGTTGTTCATGCGGCCAGAATATCAGCCCCAGAAACCTCCTCCTTATCTACATGTCTGGTTCAATGAAACAGGGAGACTGCTAGTGGATATGATATCCTGAATTTTAGGATTCAATACCAGTGAGTTTGTGGATGAAACAATCTTGGTAATGCTATCCATGTTCACTCTAGGACAGCCCCCAGCTGTCCAGTATGATTATACCACATTCATTGCTGACAAAATTCATGAGAAATTCATGAATTTGGAGAAAGAGAGGGTATTCAAATACACATCCTATATATATCATTTGATATTATACTATCAGCTTGACAGTTTCCCTATTTTCTTAAAAAAGTTGGATGCAGAAGGAAACAGGAGAGTGTGGTATTCTGGACACCAGTCTGTCACCATATCTCTTGCTCTCCATACAACTATTGTGAGTTCATTGATCTGTTCATCCATCCAGCCTTGTCCCTACTGCAGAGTTCTCCTCCTCCTAGGCTCATCGATGAAATGCATAAGGTCCTCCAGCTTTCAAAGAATTATAGCATTGGAGATTGGTACTTCTACCAAGACCACACAGTAATTAGAGTATATGGCTGTGAGCTAGCCCCCTACAGACTGCCAAAGTACGTTCCCATGAGACTTTTTGCATTATAGTACTTCCGACAATTCGGAAATGCAGACATGATCCATTTTCATAGCAGAAATAAGAAAGCACAGCTGAAAATTAAACACCAACTGGGTCCATTCATCTTTAATAAGAGGGAAGAAGCTTAGGGAGAAGCAGACAAGATCCTAAAAAGCCTCCAGCTGAAAACAAGCTTCTATTGGTCACCATATGACACTAATCATTTCATAAGCCTCAAAAGAATCAAGTATAGGCTTGCTACCTATGATCACTTTAGCATTCCACAAATTGAAAAATATGCTAACCAACTAGAGTGGAAAGAAGGCACATTAGTGGAGGATTATTCTGAAGAAGAATTAGCAGAAAGAGCAATTAAAAAATTAGAAAATGCAGTTGACTTGGAATATTTTGGACAGGTTTGGTCTCCAGCCCCTCGGCATCTTGGAGAAAGTGCCTCATCCTCCACTGTTCCCCAGCAATCTGCCAAAGCAACTGGTCAAGCAGCAAATATAGCTAAAGGCAAAGAAGTACAACAAGAGGAATCACTTCCCAATTTGGAGCAGCAAGTAGAGCAGCAAGAAGAAATGGCTAAAATGCCTACCTCCATAGAGCAGCAAACCCAATAGCAGATCCCTCCAAGGCAGGAGGTGACAGTTGAAACTACAGTTTTACAGACACCTGCAAATGAAGAAAGAATGAGGAAAAGAGATAGGCAAGAGGAAACTCATCCTATCACTTCAACAGATCAGCAAGGTGAGAAAAGGCAAAGACTTAATCCTTTCTCTAAGGAGGAAATGCCCAAAAGACCAACTGATACTATGCTCCCTCCTAGCATCGAAACATCGGCCAGCTCCTTGCAGCAAGAGCAAGAACTGCAACAAGGAACAGAAGTAAGTTCTTCAAGGCAGCGGACCAAGGTAGTTTCTAGCATCAAGAAGTAGTTTACAGACATAAAAGCAAGAATTGAGCCGGTTAGATACCAGCTCTATAACCTGCTGCTCAGAATGGCACCCACCAATCAAGAAAGGCTCATGTCAACATATGATATTCAAGAAGGAAAAATGACTCTTAGTCATTTTAGGCCTACTATGCAGCAACCTCAATCAGCTGCAAACTACATCAGAACTAACTTGGAGGTATTTGCCAAAGACATCCACCCCATGGACCAGATCGAGCTACACAAGCAAACAGGGGAGATGCTCTATTCTACATTGGCTAATAAAACTCTATTAGCACACCGCTTGTAGAATTCTCTACATAACACTACTGCCCAGTTAGAATTAGAGAAGGCTTCATCTCAAGCCAAGGACAATAGAATCAAGTCCTTGGAAGAAATCATTATAGAGCTAGGACATGACCCAAATGGTCCTAAGGGTGTGCAGGCATTGATGAAGAAAAAAGATGAGGATATAGCAGTTTTGAGAAAGCAGATCAAAATACCACCTACCCATCACCCCCAGAATGAAGGGGTTGCAAAACAAAAGAAAGATCAAGATGTGGTGGCTCTACTTTTGACCTTCCATAAGAGATTGGTGGAAACAGAGGGTGCCTTGGAGGTGGCATTAAAGGCAAAACAAGGAGAATTACCAACTTAGCCAGCACAGACATCTACAGCCATTGAAGATGTGCCTCTTGTAACTACTTCAGCAGGACCTCCCACTGGACAAACATCATAGGCAGGCCCTTCAGGCTCAGCACCAGCTCCAGAAGCGACAACACTAGCAACAACATCAGAACAAGTACCCAGCCTTGACATGCAAAATATGATGAAAGAACTAGAGGTTCTTCAAGCACAGATGGCAGAACTAAAGGTGGCTAAAGAGAAATTGGCTACGCTTGAAGAAAAATATGACAAATCAAAGCAGAATATAGCTAAAAGAACAAGAGATGTAAGGGCTCTTGAAAAAAGGATAAAGGAGTTAGAAAAAGAGCTTACTCTGGACAAAACTATAAGTGAAATCAAGAAGATTCTATGGGCCAACATTGGTCAATCCATTACAGACCAATGGCAGTCCATTGAAACTATCCATGAGCAAATGGATCTCCTAAGTAGGGCAAAAGCAGAAGGTCAAAGAGCCCGGGCATCCTTGGGATGTATGCCTGAAATAGCCAACAGAATGATTCAAGTGCTTAACAACCGCACCGGCCTTCAGCTAGCGGGAATGAGTATCAGAGACAAGACTGATACCATATTACTAATAAAGAGGGTGCTTACCTTGAGGAACTATGTGCAAACATTGGACAGAAGATGTCAAGAAATGAAAACAGAGGTAAATGAATTCATTGCAAAAAGCACTGCATTGAATAACAGAGGTCTTCCCAGCTTGGTAACTAGTGCAGGAATGTTTTTATCACATGAAAATTTTCCAAGTGGGTCAAAAATTATGCAACAAATCAAATAACAACATCTGGAAGCAGTCCATAGGAAGCAAGGCCCCCATCTGGGCAGACTCCCTATGAGAAGTTGGAGAATTTGTTTTTTATTGAGCATGAGATCAAGCACCTTTTTGAAGCACCTCCAAATTACTACAGATATACTGAAGCTGATGAGATTCTGATTAAAATACATAGACACCAATTTCCTACTGAAGATTGGTGGAGAGGCATGATAGAAACATTGCTCTAAGAAATCAAATTTGGAAGAGCAAATGAATGACAAAGATTATGACTAGGCACCAATGGATGATTACAAGTGATGCAACCAAAATAGCAGCATCGTGGCAAAGCAACAAGAAAGCAAAGACTTCCGACATGAATGTGAATCAGTCGGCCGACCTAGTTGGTTCCAAAGTCAAGGATCTCTGACAAAGATAAGCAGCTGTTTATTAATCCTTTAATAGCAATAACTTTTTGTATCTACTATTCGTAGAAAGTTGGTAAGAAAGTTATGAGTTAATGACTCATCTTTCAGATATTTTGTGAAACACTTTTGTATATATATCCCCACGCATAACTTATTTGGGGTTGTTGATTTTTCTTCTGAAGAGCTACACTGTAATTACAGACTTTGAATACAAGAAGCTGATGAAGTTCCTGAAATTTTGCGTTGTTTGATGTGTTGTGATGAGATTGCTTGCTACTGCAGGATTCCTGCGTTATTTCATGATACAATAAGTTTTCTAAACCATGTATTTATATTCTCTTCGCTTACAAAACCCACATATGCTGTATGTTTAATGGTCTTAGCATCAGAGAAATGGAATAGTTCAGGATTTGTTTATCAAACACCCTAAGCTCAATCTCTGTTGTTAATTATGTTTTCTTCAGAATTAGTTATGAATGTGAAATTCTTAATTGCTCACATTTACACTAAATCTTTCATAGTAAATACAGTTCAGGAATTCTGAGTTGCTCCTGAGCAATATTTCATTTCTCCTTCTCACCAGCATAGTGAAAGAACCTTAATTTCCTCTCACTAACTGATTGCAATCCATACTTCCCAAATTTGAAGGTTGTTTCATGAATGCCCATCTGGCTCTGCAGTATCATCATTCTCACCAAACACCTCAAGCAACACATCATCACCGACTCCAATGCCCAATGGACTAAAACCCTCTGAACATTGCATTGCAGCTGTTAGAAGATATCATTCAACCAAACTTTAAACAAAATTCAGTGCATCATAACTAGCCTAAAATTCTCGAAACAAAGCTAAATCAGAAAGAGAGAGCCCTCTCTGATTGCAGGTGGGATAGAACCTGTAATCCAAAGATTGGTTAGTGGTTACCTCGGTCGTATTCCCTTAGGAGTCAAAGGGAACAACCTGAGTGATAACAGAAGGTTCAGCTCCAACTAAACCCTGGCCATTTTTTCTCTGGCATCATGTACCCCTGCTGCTAACTTTAAGAAGCGCACTTCTACTGGTTCCTTTGCTTAGATGGCTAACTCCAAGACAACCTGGTAGGCTTCCTCCACCACCTGCACTATCTTTTTGTTCTGTGCCACTGCCTTGTTGTGCTACAGGCTCAACTGCTTAATGTTAATGTGATTCTCGCTCATTACCTGTAGCGCGCGACTCTCCCTAGCGCGTAGTTTTGTAGTGACTCAATCCTGCAAAATATAGAGCTTCTCCCGAGGGAGCGCAACCATGTTTAACCTAATTCCTTTCAAGCTGATAACCATAGGCTTGTCAGCCTCATTTTCTGTAACGAGTGCTCCATCTAGTAGCACTATTGTGTTGGTCATCCTGCCATGTAGAATTTCCTCATTCGTAGATGTGCCGACTGCGAGACTGGTTGACATTGTGCCATATTGCAGAGTGTGCACTTGAAACCCCTGTATTTGCATTCAGAGAACCCCCAATACCATTTGGTGTTTCTCCTCAAAATACTGGAGGGCCTCCGTGGTGATGTCCTGCACTGTCTCACTGATATCATGTAGATACCCCTCAATGAGGGTGATTGTGTCGAATGAAGTATTTGAGGCCTTTGTCTTCTTTCGTGGCCCTACCTACTCTCTTGGGCATGGACTTTTTAGCTCGGTGGACATTGTCTATAAGTCAGTGCCAGCTTATTATGTGTCTCTTTCTGGTTTGGGTGAAGGTGACTTCTATCCTTCGCGCTCTTCTTCTATTGTCTTCTATTGTTCCTCAGCCAACTTCATAGTGTCATGCCCGACCTGGGCCTTAGCCGCTTCTTCTTCCTTCTTGCATTTTTCCGCCAGCTATGACATCCACAATTTCATTTCTTCCTTCTTCCGCTACATGGAAGACTTCTCTTCTTCCACTGCGGAGCCACCTAGAGTGCGCCACTCTGACGGTCAAGAGGACCATGAAAATTACATCGTCGGTCAATAAGTAAGGTAGCTCATGCCATGTCTTCATAGGGTCCTTCCGCACCCTAATGAAGACATGGTGGAAGCTTGCTTTAAACTCTGCAAAACTCTGCAGACTGTTGTAGAATGTGGGCAATAATCGTGGCTTGCGATTAATACCCATTCTGATTTTCATCTCCATGAGCACCCAAAATATCTTGCTCTCCCTTTTTCTCTATGATTTAGGGATCTCAACGACTATCTCGACACTCTCTGGGGCTTCCACTTCTGTAATTTCATGTGCGGCTTCCTCACTAGTCATTGTTTTAATATCCATGAATTGTTCAGGTGTTGCCATAGTGCAATTCCACCATTCTCTCAGCATCTCTGGTAATTTATCAAATATCAATTCACCTTTAGAATATCAAACAAGTCGTGGTTCATGAATATCTGAGCACGCAACAACTTAGTTCTCAAGTTGCAAAGTGTTCTTTGCTGGACATCCCTTTGTAATTTATAGCACCTCTTGCATTTGAATTTGACTGTTCCCTCTACATTCAGTCCATTAATGCTAGATTAGTGGTATATTTTCAAGAATCTAGCCCATAAAGTTTGCCTAAAATTCCTGTCGCCCACTCAATCTGGCCTCAAACCAAGCATCACATCATTAATAGTGGCTCTAACGGTTACTTTCTGGTAGACCTGGGTGGTAGCGCAGCTGTCTTCGCGCTGTCGTGGACCTTGTGGCACTTTGCTACTGCGCGTAGTCCTAACATCATGCAGTTCCCAGGTAGAGTAGTTTATACTCCCGTGCCTCCTTTCAGCTGCTTGTAGCACTAAGACTATGGTTCGGTCGGTTATTCAGGTGGTTGGGCCATCTTTGTATGGATTCAAGCGACTTCCATTCACTTTTCACTTTTCCTGGGAAGACCTTTCCCTTTAACTTGACCAGTTGTATCATGCCATTATCTGTAATCTCCTTAATAACATACGCCCTAACCAGTGCATTTGAAATTTCCCTGGGAATATATCAAACTTACTATCATACAACAACACCAAATCATTTACCTTGAATGTGCGCAGCTTAATATGTTGATTGTGTAAAGCCTTTTCGTGCTTCTTTTGGACCTGCAGGTGAAATCCAGCCAAAAATCGTTCTTCTTTGAGCTCTTTCAACTGTGCAAGCCTCTCCTACAAGGCTCCACAATCCGTCATACATGTGAGCGCTACTATACATGTTAAGTGATGGTATGTTCTATGCTTATAACAGTTTACTTCTTTTTCTTATTATATTCCACCGATTAGTAATCACATGTACATAAAGTAAAGTGCAGATAGAACATTAAACGATCGATAGAAAACAAGCCAAGACAAGAGACACAAGATGTGGCGGCTAGCCAGGGACAAACCCCACAATGTGTGGGGAAACCATTTGATCAAATATTCTTTTATCTTCAATAATTCAGCAGAGAGAAATAGTACAATAAATCTGATTCATATCAGCAGTAGCAAACCCTAGATCAGTAGCATCAGCATTAGCGGCTTCATTATCAAACTAGGGCAGACCATATCTCACAAACCGACCGTCGGATTGACTTCATTCCACCACCAAAATTTTTGGCTTCCAGAGGAGGTTCATATGAACCTATAGCATAGTTCAGATGAGGAGATCTTCTAGGTCATGCGAGTCAATCTTTACTTCTGCAGTTGCAGCTTCAGTTTCAGCAGTTTCTGGCTTCAAACTAGGGCAATCGATATCTTGCAAACCGTTCGTCAGATTGACTTCATTCCACCACCAAAAATTGCAGCTTTCAAAGGAGGTTCAGATGAACCTACAGTGCAGTTCCAAAGAGGAGATCTTCTAGGCCACGCAAGTCAATCTTTACTTCTGCAGTTGCAGCTTCAAATTCAACAACTTCCGGCTTCACATGTGTGAGAGAGAGAGACCCATTTCAGCGCAGTAGAGAAGAGACTCATATCTGCGCAGTAGAGAGAGAGAGATGTGATGAGATGAGTGAGTCGAAATGAGGAAAAGTCCTCTTATAGTTATACACAACGTTGGTGGGTGAATAGATGCGACTGTTGGGCTTCTGAGCCTACATGAGTTGTAGGTCAGCTTGATAATAATTCCATAATCAAAATAAATTCATATCTCCATGAATACTTATCGGAATCGGATGATCTTTATATCAATCCTACACCTCTTGACGAGAGGAATCTAATAAAAATATTATCAGCCATGAATAAGATGACCCACATGAAGTTTTTCCCTAGTTTCCAATTTTAACACTCCCTCTCAACCATGGAGAACTTCATCTGCAATCTATCTATCAGTCGTTACTATTCATCCATAAAATGCACTGCCCTGTATAGCCTGACCCTTGCCCTGCTCTGCTCTATTCTTCCTGTTCTGCTTCGTCTTGTTCTGCCCTGCACTGATCTGTACTGTTTTGCTTTGTTCTGCTCTGCTCTTGCATTGTTCTGTTCTGCTCTGCTTTTGTTCGAATTATGAAGAAGAAGAAATGATCGAGGATGTATCATACTGACTCAAAGTCAGTCTCAGAGTATGTACCACTGGTCCCAGATCAGTCTCAACCAACCCAAAGTCAGTCTCAGAGTATGTACCACTGATCCTAGACCAGTCTCAACCGACCCGAAGTCAGCGTCATAGTATGGTACAACTCCTACCACTGGTCCCAGACCAGTATCATTGATCCTAGATAAATGGAGGTCATCCTAGCGTAGGGAGTACGGTAGTTACAACGATGCATCCATCGGTACTACTATGGTCCCTAACTTCATTTCCCTGCTCATTGATCAGATGAGAGGTACTTCCCATGAGTCCCAGACTGCATGGGTAGGATGTCTCGACAGGAGAACTAATCAATCCTGTCCTCATAGGAGAACACATCAATCCTGCTACAATTTCCATGGAGAACACATCAATCCAGGCCTCACAGGAGAACACATCAATCCTGCTACAATTTCCATGGAGAACACATCAATCCAAGCATCAAAGGAGAACACATCAATCCTGCTACAATCGTCGTGGAGAACACATCAATTCAGGCTGCCATGGAGAACACATCAATCCAGGCCTCACAGGAGAACTAATCATCCTGCTACACAGGAGATCGAATCATCCTGTTCCACAAGAGAGTGAATCATCTTGTCCCACAAGAGAGCAAATCATCTTGTTCCAGTGTGCATGACCAGGGGAGGGTGAGTCACCCTGTGGTCATATGTTTTTCCAGTAGGAACCGCAAGCCCTCAGAGCTCTCAGAGCTCAATGTATGCAACATGCAGGACCCTTGTACAAGGGTTTCTTGTCGACTCCAAGTCGTTTGGGAAAATAATAGATTAGATCTTTCCTCGGGGCTTTGACAAGGTATATCAACCTCTACATCATCTTAATGTGATGGAGCTTCCTTGCTCATCGACTTACCATATCCCAGATGATGTCTATTTGCTGGAGCAATTGACAAATATGGGATTCCTCAATAATCGAATCCCACCTCTGGTTGTTACAGAGAATCACAGTGGTATCCAATGTAAATCCAAACAGCTCACTGAAGAGCTTTTGCAACCAGACTGCCTCACACAAGGTTATGCTAGCAACAATATATCTTGCTTCGACGGTGCTCAAAGCCACCGACTTCTGCTTCCTACTCATCCAGGATATCGAAGCAGATCCAAAGGTGAAACAGTACCCGGAAGTGCTCTTACGGTCCACCACACTGCCTGCCCAATCAACATCAGTATATCCAAGTAGTCTCACATCTCCGGCAGTGTATCTTAATCCATGAGAGATTGTGTCCTGAAGACATCTCAGAAGATTCCTGGCATCAATCTAGTGAAGCTAAACCAAATATGAGCTCACAATGCTAACTGCAAAAAATATGTTCGGACGAAGGTTCACCAAGAACATCAATGCAAATGAGTTTTTGAAACTTAGAGGCATTTCCCAATTCTGGTCCAACATCACTACCATATAACTTCTAAAAGTTAAGATCCTCGAGGTAGTCACAGGCTTGCAGTTCATCATACCAAATCTTTCCAATATATTTACCACATATTTTCCTTCAGATAGGAAAATTTCCCTTGGCTTCTGCCACACTTCAAGTCCTTGGTCCTTCATTTCAAATTCAGAAGCCAACTCCCTCTTACATTTGTGAATGAGAGGTTCTGCACTTGTTAGAAAGAGGTCATCCACATACAACACCAGTATGAGAGGCTTGTCATCTTCAACCTTAAAGTAAAGGTTAGGATCGGCTTCACTCCTAGTGAATCCCTGCTTCATCAAGTAGCTATTGATCCTCTCATACCATGCTCAGGGTGCTTGCTTCAGCCCATAGAGAGCTTTCTTCAACCTGCATACATGAGATTTTCAATCATAAATCTCAAATCCTTCGGGTTACTCCACGTAGACCTCTTCTTTGATCGAGCCATGCAAGAACGCAGTCTTGACATCCATCTGATGTAGGTTCCATCCTTGTGAAGCGGCAAGGGCTATGATCGAGCAGATGGTCGTATATCTGGAAACAGGTGCAAATATCTCATCATAGTCTACACCTTCCTTTTGGGAGAAACCTCGAGCAACAAAACGAGCCTTATACTTTTCCATGCTTCCATATGCTACATGCTTTATCTTGTAAAGTCATTTGGAAGTAACAACAGTCTTGTCCTGGGGTCTGGGAACTACTTCCCAAACATCATTCTTTATGATAGACTCATATTCTTCGGTCATAGCATCCTTCCATACTTGATGCTTGATGACATCTGAGAATGACGAAGGCTCATTTTGTATGATCGTGCTCATGATGGTCAGGTATCCTTGATACCTATTAGGTTTCTTACTTTCACGAAAGGTTCCTCGGGGTGCAGCATGTCCTTCAGCATCATCAAGTAACCCCTTAAGCCATGAAGGCCTCTTCCTAGAAGAGGAAGGCTCATATGGAGGAGCATCAATCGAATCCATGGGTTCTTCTACATCAGGCATTGATTCATCATCCTTTTCTTTCGGTTCCCTCGTGTCGGCTTCTTGAGAGCTCCTCAAAGTTGGAAGATTGATCACCTTGCTGAGAGCCATATCTTCGTCAAAGGTGACATCATGACTAATTATGACTTCCCTTTGACCGGCTACATAGATTCTATAGCCTTTAGTATTTTCACCATAGCCCACGAAAATTCCCTTCTTTCCAGATGCTCCCAATTTATTTCTTTTCTCTTTCGGCACATGAAAGTATACAGGGCTTCCAAAAATTTTAAAAATGAGAAACATTAGGTTTCTTACCGGTGAATTTTTCTTTAGGAGTCTTGGAACCCAATGCTTGATGAGGGCATCGATTTTGTACATATACGATAGTGTTTGCAGTTTCAGCCCATAGAAACTTTGGAAGTCTTTGATCATGTAGCATGGCCCAGACAGCTTCCATCATCGTGTGGTTCTTCCTTCCCACCACACCATTTTTCTCAGGAGTATGTGGTGTAGTAGTCTCCCTCTTAATGCCAATCTCAGGTGTGCCTGAGTAAACCAATTGTAATATATCGGAGGTCTTGCTTTGGCTTGAGGGGAATGGTTCCCTTTTGAGCTTTCCTTAGGCACATCCCGGACATACACCTTCTTTCTCTACTTGGAATTCGGGCATCTCTATTACCATCTGTCTTACATCGGGTAGAGCTTTGTAATGAAGGTGGGAAAATCTCCGATGCGAAAGTTCGGACTAAAGAGATGTGTCACAAGACATGACACCTAGCGGACTTCCATCGACCTGATATAATGAATCAACACTAAACCCAAGAGTAAAGGCATCTTTAACATAATTTTTCCATATACATACCTTGCCATTGCTGAAGGTTACCTTGAAGCCTCTGTCTTCCATTGCCAAGATGGACACCAGGTTCCTTTTGAGGTCAGGTGCATTTAATACATCCTAGACTTTCTAGCCTTCTTGAATGCTTGTCCTCTTCCTTGATTCCCAGCTCTCCTCTTACCTTTGCTGTTGAATTTGTCATTCCTTTGATTGCCATCAGAGGGATTTCGAGTTGCACCACTGCATACTGTACCATGCTTCTCTAATCATGATTATCATCATGCTGCCCATATCCATGATTTTATCCATCATAATGCTGCTTAAACTAGTGTGCATCATCATCATGCTATCCTATATATGCATGATCTCATGTTGCCCTTTATGTCCATGATCACATTCATCATGATGCTCATGATCTCATACAAGTGACTTGCTTTATCGCAAATGTAACATCGTCATTTTCTTCTAGCCTTAGGTTCAGCCTTTCCTTTTGATTTAGTCTCAGAATTATTTCTTTTATTTGCATGAGAAGAAAAGGCAACAGGAGGACCTTTAGGCATGGGCATTTCCTACTCTTCTACCCTTGTTTGTTCTTGAATGCATCTAGCCATTAATTCCTCGAAACCAGGAATTACATTATAGTTCAAAAGAGTAGTCCTGAACACATACCATTCAAATGGCAATCCTCCAAGAGTTGTGAGTGCCATTTCTCTGTCAGTAATAGTTTCCCCAATAGATAGGAGATCGTTCTTGATCTCGGTGATTCTTAAGAAGTATGCTTGCATACTTTCACCTTTACCCTTCTTGATTTCCCTCATTTTATTTCTAAGAAACAAAACTTTATCTGCATCATTAACTTTAAATAAACTCACCAGTCTATCATAGATTTCCTTGGAGGTGTCCAGTTCAGAGATGTAGGCGACCAAGTGCTTGTCGATATAGTCCCAGATGATCTTCTATTGTTTTGACTTCTCCATTTTTTCATTTGTTCCAAGCAGCAGCGGATGCATTTGATGGAGGCTCAACAATATTGCCTCTCACATGATCCAACACTCCTTGATTCTCAAGGGTTAGATCGATAGACATCTTCCATCCGTGATAGTCAGCTTTCTCACAGAGCTTGTCTTCAGCAAGAAAGAGTGTTGAGGACCCCATAGTTCTTTTAGGATAGCCTTGCCAATATTCTCTTCGATGATTTCTCTTGCTCTTGCTCAGGCTTTGTCTTCACCTCAGCTCTGATACCATGTTAAGTTATGGTATGTTCTATGCTTATAACAGTTTACTTCTTTTTCTTATTATATTCCACCGATTAGCAATCACATGTACATAAAGTAAAGTGCATATAGAACATTAAACGATCGACCGAAAACAAGCCAAGACAAGAGACACAAGATGTGGCGGCTAGCCAGGGACAAACCCCACAATGTGTGGGGAACCCCTTTGATCAAATCTTCTTTTATCTTCAATAATTCAGCAGAGAGAAATAGTACAATAAATCTGATTCATATCAGTAGTAGCAAACCCTAGATCAGCAGCATCAGCATTAGCGGCTTCATTATCAAACTAGGGCAGACCATATCTCACAAACCGACCGTCGGATTGACTTCATTCCACCACCAAAAGTTTCAACTTCCAGAGGAGGTTCAAATGAACCTACAAAGCAGTTCATACGAGGAGATCTTCTAGGCCACGCAAGTCAATATTTACTTCTGCAGTTGCAGCTTTAGTTTCAGCAGTTTCCGGCTTCAAACTAGGGCAGTCGATATCTTGCAAACCGTTCGTCGAATTGACTTCATTCCACCACCAAAAGTTACGGCTTTCAAAGGAGGTTCAGATGAACCTACAACGTAGTTCCAAAGAGGATATCTTCTAGGCCACACAAGTCAATCTTTACTTCTGCAGTTGCAGCTTCAAATTCAACAGCTTCCGGCTTCACATGTGTGAGAGAGAGAGACCCATTTCAGCAGAGTAGAGAAGAGACTCATATCTGCGCAGTAGAGAGAGAGATATGTGATGAGATGAGTGAGTCCAAATGAGGAAAAGTCCTCTTATATTTATACACAATGTTGGTGGGTGAATAGATGCGACTGTTGGGATTCTGAGCCTACATGAGTTGTAGGTCGGCTTGATAATAATTCCATAATCAAAATAAATTCATATCTCCATGAATACTTATCGGAATCGGATGATCTTTATATCAATCCTACACCTCTCGATGAGAGGAATCTAATAAGAATATTATCAACCATGAATAAGATGACCCACATGAAGTTTTTCCCTGGTTGCCAATTTTAACAATACACAAACTAGGCACGATGTATTCCATAGGCATTATGGCTTCCACTCCATACAAAAGCCTAAAAGGTGTTTGTCCAGTTAGTTTCTTTCATGTCATCCGATAAGCCCATAACACTACAGGTATGAGTAGATCCCAATCACTTCGTTTCGCATTACATACCTTGGTCAACATGGTTTCCAGTACCTTGTTGAATGCTTCTACGCATAGAATCTTCTACGTGGTTTCTCTTCCTCCATAATGTCTTCCCAACATTAAGAGCCATCTACAACATCCCCCCCCCCCCCCAACACATGCTTATTTAGCATGTATTTTAGTGTAGAGTACGTGTGAATATCTACAGGTTGGGGCTTCTCTCCATAGGCTTGCGTCCACTTAGCTAGATGTGCACATGGGTCATCTTGTTCATCATACCTGTCTACCAATCACATCTTAGGCTTCCCAAACCGTACTTTCATCATTCTCCTACATTTGCGCCAATGGTCAAAGCTTCCTTTGTGTGTACCCCACCATCTTGCGGGTGTAGTGCACAATACCCAGTCCAAGGCCTGGAAACGATTATTTTCTGGAACCTCCATTTCAAAGGCATCCAAGAAGGTATCTATCTCCTTTATACCATCATAAGTAGGTAGATCTCTTACTTCTATCGACACATAGCACAGTGACCTTGTCATCATATTGTAATTCAGCATAGCTACCTTGTGTAACCGATTCCGCCATTGCTCTATTTCTTCATTAGAATATGTAGTGCAGGAGCTCTCGCATTCCCATTTAATTTTTCCATCCAGGGTGGGATTCACCTAGTCTTGGTCTCACAATTTTATGTTATAGATACAGTCTGAATCGTCATCGCTCTCATAGTTTCAGATCAGTTCTGTATAGCGCGATCCTTCAACGAGGTCCAGCGGTATAATTACGCACAGTGACTTCTTTTCAAAGATCATTTTCTACTTCTTTACATTAATTACCCCATTCATGTCAGTGGCCCAATGAATTCCCAAGAGGGCAGGGTAGGGATTGTTGTCATCAAAAATATCTATTACTTCAAAATATGCTAGCGTGCTCACTCCCTCAATATCTATAGTTATTCCACAATTGCCCCATAGGTATTATATTTTTTTGATTCACCATTCTCAACTAAATCAGAGACCATTGCAACACAAGTATTCCCTTTTGTTCCCATGTATGCTTTGGTAGGACATTCACATATGATCCCAAATCCAGAATGACTTGATCCATCTGATATTCTCTAATCTGCGTGGTAAGTCTCATTTCTCATCTCATTCTTTTTTATGTTTTCTGATCTTCCGAACTACATGAGGTTCTCCTTATGCAGTCCCAGTGCATCTATTGATGAGTTCCTGTAACACTTTCACAGCCTTACTGTCGTGCAGTAACTTCATACATCTTTCAAGGAAAGTTGTCAGGATGTATGGGTCCATTTCCAGCTCCGGTTTATCTTTTCTTCCTAAAGTGGAGGCATCAATGAAGCTCTTCTTATCTTCTATTAAGGTTTCCAAAGTGTGCTCCAAATCAAACTTTTCTTCATTTGTCAGAGCTTTTCGAAACTAAGTACTATCTTCTGGCTATTTGCCTTTGTCATCTCCCATTGCAATTCCACTTCGGAGCATAATGTTTACATTCGGGCCTTCCTCATGCGGCTCAGACCTCATCATCTGTAGGTTCTGAGTCGAGGGAGGCGGTAGGGGTTCTGGCTATTTGCCTTTGTCATCTCCCATTGCAATTCCACTTCGGAGCACAATGTTTACATTCGGGTCTTCCTTGTGCGGCTCAGACCTCATCATTTGCAGGTTCTAAGTCGGGGGAGGCGGTAGTGGCCATCTGTAACACCTTGTGCTTCCCATATAGCCCTTACAACAAGCTAGAATTGGTCCGGATCCTCATTTCCCAAAGCTTTCAACACAGGCAACTTCACTGTGCTTGCCATATTGAATCGCGGTGGTGGTGGAGTTGGTACGGGTGAAGATGGAGGTAATGGAGGTGAAGCTGGTGGTGGTGTGGGTGGAGGTGGTATTCACAGAATTCTTTGTCTTATCAGATGAATAGAACTTCACGGAGAGACATTTTCGAGCTCTTCCTCGTTTCCTTGCAGAGGTGAATTCAAGGGGATATTTTCTAGACCCTTATTTCCTTCTTCCCTGTAAACCCTTCCACTTTGTGTAGCCCCGAACATCAAGGTAACTACATAACCCACTTTTCACACAACAACATTTTAATCCAAGTATTCAAAGACTTTACGTACTTACCTCGCGGTGCTTTGAGAAAGCATCGCTCTCCCTCCCTATAGCTAACTGAAGCATCAACCATGAACTCAGTAACGTATCCTCCTATAATACGATCTAGCCAATGATCGACAGTGCGTCCGATCTTATCCTCCGATGCTTCCAGTTTCCGCACTAGCTCTGGGGTCCACACAATAGGACCGTCAAGTTTCCACCTTCCTTGGCTATCTGCTAGCATCATTATCCACTCATATAGCTCAGTAGGGAAGGAGGCAAAAAATATTTCATGGATCTTTGTATACATGTAGCTATCTAGACACTCTTCTTTTGATAGTCGTTGGTTTTTGTTCTCCTGCACTGTGAATTTGTGGATTATTTTGTCCAACTAGCCTTTAATATCTTTCTAAGTTGGATTCCAATGATACGACATCACGCATCTCTCATGCAGCTTTCGGTCCTAGCAACGAAACCATTTGTTGGATTTTAGGTGCATGACCCAGGTTCAGAGTTATTTAGCCAAACAAATCCCTACACTACTGGCCCTTTTGCCATCAGCCCATGGAGCGCAGACTGAAGTCTCACCCAAAGTAGTATGGGGGCATGCTGGAACCAAGTTTCTGCACCCTTGAGATGGATGTGATGTCGGTTTAGTCCAACTAAACTTGCCTTTGTGCAAGTATTTTCACACACTATTCTACCCTTCAGTACCTTTGCGATTTGTTATAGTCCACTTTCACGTAGCCCTAACTAGGGGCTGAAGTCCTTTTGTGTTGCTAAGGTAACGAAATGCTATATCTCCTCCTCTACGCCAAGTATCTTACTTATCTTATTAATAGGTCTTGATTATCTTCATGTAAATAGATATTCTATCTTGTGTTCACTTAGAAAATACAATTATACACATTCACGCATCATATAAGCATTAAAAGTGAAATTCATACCCAATATAACATATGCATAAAACAAGAAATAAAGACACAGAGTTGATAGAAACTTCTATTTATTAATACTTCCACTATTTACAAACTTGACTCACCCTGTGCACTTAGCTACAGGGTCTGTGCACTTAGTTGCAGACTACTAGTCCTCTGTGCACTTAGCTATAGAGCCTCTTCCTACGCTACGACCCAAAACTAGACTTTACACTTCAGAACTATATCGCATACATCATTCTTCCTTATATATTCTATTATTGATGCCCCAACTACTTAGAAGTTTGCTTTATTTATACAATCCCATGGTCTGTGGACCATGGGTAGATCTTCTACAGCCGAAATTACATTATCAAAATAAGGCTAGACAACCCTATGAATCTTTAACAACTACATGCTCCACACCCACAAAATGTGGAGTATTTACATTGGAATTACAAAATTGACCAAAATCTAGGTTCTAAGTCCCAAAACTTCCCTTTTGGGATCCCACGCCCAACACTACCTCACTCATCTTTGAATCCATCTGGCAATCCAGCTCAACCAAAACATGAGAACCCCATCACACCATGGCTGTCCTAAAATGGCAAGGCTAGACTGAAAAAACTATCACACTTGTAGAAACCCATGCCATAACATCAAAATAACCACATGCAATACCATGCATGCCAAATATAGCAAGTAAAACACACATACAAATCAATACTTTAAATGAATCGTGTCGTTGCTACTTGGTCCTGTTCTTCCTTGATTTCTCCTTCCTTCCTCTTGCCTTCTCTTCCTTTCTTGATCCAATTTCAAAGTTCTCCAAGAAAAATCTAAGTGTCGAACACTGAACGAGAGAGAGAGAATAATGAGAGAGCTCCAAAACTGAACTAACCAAAGTCCATGAACTAATCTTGAGAAGCCTTTTTATCAATGAGGCCTCTATTTTCTTCAATTTCCATTACTTTCCTTCATTTTCCTCCTCACACGTAACTTGTGACCTTTCATGTTCCTTTTCTCCTAATTTCCATTATTTCCAGAAATAACATGCCAATTAATGCCACTTTGCCTTCCAAATTCCTTAGCCATTGGCTTTGCCAATTTCCTTAGCCATAATAACTAAAATGAACACCCACTAGAATGTTTCGCCCAACATTCAGCTTGGAATGAGTGTCCCATCAACTGTGGTTATTATTTTTTACTTTATTAAATTTTTACATGGATTTTTTACCAAGGTTGTCAGAACTATGCATGAAGTCATGAAATCAGTGCCACATTTTTAGGTCTAGACTATAGGCCACTACCAATAATTTCCAATAACTTTCCAAAATCATGTCTAAGGAAATCACAAGTCTTCATAAGCTATATTAGGCTCATAACTTTCCAAAACATATAAAAAATGTCATAAGCATTTCTTCAAACATATAATAAAAACATAGTAACTATAGGTCATGAATGCATTTCTAATCATTTTCCCATTCTCTTCACCATATAATCATAAAAAATGCTCAAAACCCTCTCAACCTAACTGCAAAAAAACTTGTTATCCCATGCATTCATATAACCATACAATAACTTAGTGAATCATGATAAAGATCCATAACAAGAGAACATCATTTAACTGTGCCAATAACCAACATTTAACCATAATAAAGCCATTACAAAATAGTCATAAAATCAACACATTATCCAATTCATGTGCTCATTATTCTCAATAAGAATCAATACAAAAATACATATGTAAATGCCAACCAAGTGAGAGACTTCCATGTACCACCTAAGCATATATTGGGCTGAAACAAATATTTATTTCACTCAATCACCACCATTCCATATTCTAAGCATGAATTTAGTATCTCATTGGATAAACCAAAACAAAACCAACTAGGGCTTCGAGAGGATAAACAACCTCAACCCTTAACCATAGTGATTTCATCTAAACCGGTTTAGAAATCACCACACCAATAGAAGATTAGATGCCTCATAATTTATTCACCATATCTAGAGGAATTTTATTGTCATCGCGCACTTGTTAAGGGCTTCCTAGATAAAACCATCTCCACCCCCAACCCTTGGTATTTTCCTAATACCACCTTACTCGGATCCAAAGTCTTCCATCAATGGAAAGCTCAACTAAGAATGAATCCCATCACACCATGGCTATCCAAGAAATGGCAAGGCAAGGTTGAAACCACTCTCAATCCAATAAACTACCATTCCAATTATAATGATAATCATGTAAATTGAATGCATCCACTATGCCTTCAAATCCCAACAAGGAAATCCAACATGCAACCTTTTACCTTCAAACTCTTCCTGTTGTAGCTTCTCTTCCAATCTTCTCCTTCAGTTCCCTTTCTTTCCTTTATTTTATTTCTTACTTCTTACTTGTCCTTTGCTTCCTTTCATTTTCCCTTGCTTTATCTCCCTTTCCTCTTGGGGCTCTCTTTATAAAATTGATCCAAAGCTAAAACTAACAGAAGATGTGAATCATTTCTTTGATGCCTTTTTATCATTAATGTCTAGTCGCATCCTCTATTTTTTCCTTTTTCCTTCATTTTCCTCTAATTTCTCTCTAATTTCCCTTGCATGCATATTTGTGTCTCTTCATCTCCATTTTCTAATATTTTCCTTTATTCTTTTAATTAATTTCCATTAATTTCTTTTTTTATTTGCCAATTTCTATAACCCTATTTCCCACTCCATTATAGTGAGAGAAACCCAATATCAACTTACCTCAGTTGTTTGGCTAAAATGCATCCCTTTCACATTTTATTTTACTTATGTGAGAGTTATCCCATGATAAAAGTGTGAAATTACATGATTTAGTCATTTCTCATCATTATTTCACCAAAATATTATAATTATGAGATAATAATTATTTCATAATTGAGATAATTAAGAAATAGCTCATAATTGTGAAAAGGTTTCTAGAGCTTGTCATTCCCAAGGAGATCAACTTGACCCACTTGTGTATGGGTTTGCTAGGGGTCCATTATTGTAAAAGTTTCCTAACTTCTCAAGCCCCTAAGTGTCTAGATACATTCTCCTAGAGGATAGAATGAACCTATATAATCTCACCAGGAGGAAAGGGGGTAAAAGGGAGAGAGGATCCAAACTATAGCACAAGAGCTCCACCGTATTGGGAGAGGAGACCATACTAGAAGCTAGAGGAGAGGATATTGTTTGTTGAAGGTATATTAATGTACTTAGATTTATATGGTTAATATAAATCTATGTTCCTTCCCCTTATATAAGTATTTCAGTAATTTATATGTGTGATTTATAAATGTTTTGGGCTAACGATATTCCGTAAAAGATCACTTGTTGTCTCTAGTTGGTTGTGTTTGTGTGTAGGCTTTGGATCGGGAGTGGATGAAAGAGATTGATTGATTGGAGTGCAAGGATTTTTCATCAGGTCCAAAACCCTTCACCAACCCTGCGAGGAGGCAATGTACTTGCTCATACTTTGTATCATTAGAAATTGCATTGAAGCTGCATTCATGGCCATTTGGATTTGGGATTGATATTATATTGTCTTATTCATTCTATTTTGTTGTCTAGTGATATCAATTGGGCATGAGATCGTAGAGAAAAAATATCCTTGCATAATTAAATTAAATACAAATTCTATTCCTAATTTCCATAGCCATTAATTAAGCACAAGTGATACCTGCTATAATGTTTTCCCCCTTCATTCAACTTGGAATACTTGTCCCATGACATTGGTCTTATATTTTTCATTTAATATCCTTTATTACATGAAACTTTAACCCATGATGTTACCTAGAAGAGGAGGATACCCATTGAGCGAGAGAGACCCTTATGCATGAAGAAAGAGAAGAGATGTGTGTAAGGAAAAGATAAAAGCATGATGGAGTTAAGGATAACGTGAGGGCATAGAGAGAAAAGTATCATGGAGTTAAGGATAACAGAAGGGAATAGAGAGCAATGAGAATTCATGGAGTCTGTGATGAGAGCACAGATGAGAGACAAAGGAAAGACATAGATCGACCAGTAGTAGCCTGATAGAGCTTTCCATTGTGGTGATTATGGTGCTAAGTAGCTTAGAAAACACCCATCAAATATGGGTATAACTTTGGGTTTAATTTGATCGTATGGGTAATGATGGATCCATCATGTATTGTTGTGTGAGAACTTCCCTCATGGATTCTTGTTCTAGCTCAAGGGTGGCCACATGTAAAAAATATTTAGTGTAGTTGAGCCTATGGTGGGGTGGAACATGGATCACCCTTCCTTAGTTGTAGGCAGTATGTGATTGAAATTAGATATGTATTCCACAGGTACTTTAAGTTCTGTAATGAAGTCTTCATAGATAAATAGAATAAATATTAATGAATTGTTTAATATATGAGACTACCTATTGAATGTCCATTACATCCTATGTATTACTTATTTTATGTTATTAAATAGTAAATTTTCAATTGAAGGTCATCATAGGGGAAGATTATGTGCATTAGTCTCTCTTATTTTAGGTGAGGGGCTGATTTGGTATCAAAAGAATTCCCTTCGTAGGTTATCCTTTACAAAGATAAATTTAGGGATTGAACCCCTTAACACAACATTCTTTGGAATTTTGAGAATGAAATTCTACACCTTTTTGGTAGTTCAATGGAAATTTGGACTTGGAAGGCCTTGACCCTAACCCATAGTGACTTAGCCAATGCAAATTGTATTACTAAAAACTAATGCCTAGCACTTATGTTATCACCAAAAAAACTGATCATCTAGCCTAATTTACTAAATGGATCAAAGTACACCATGTAAAGCCAATTTTACCATAGTAAAATTTCTTTCACTGTGAGAAATTACTTAATAAACCACCTTTGTTAAGTAATTTATAGTTAAACCCATGAAGAATAACTAAATAAATCACTATTTATTTGATTTTATTCAAGGAATAATTAATTAAACCATTGTTTTATTATTATTCCTTGTCAAATTTGACCCAATCATGAAAAATAAACAGATAACTCATTATTTTTCTTATTTTTCTCTAAGAATAATTAATTAATCACTAATTAATTATAATTCTTTGTTAAAATTGACTAAATCCTTTAGAAATAATTAAATAAATCCTTATTTGTTTATTATTCCTTAACTTATTCCTTGAGATGATAAATAAATCATTTATTTATTTATTTATTATTTCTAAATAAATGTTTAAATACTTTTTCCCTCCTAACCAAATATAATAAAATATTCCAAGTGGTTATTCCAAGAATGTGATTAATAATATTTTATTATTGCTCATTATTGGAGGATAACTCAATATTTTGTTATAAATATAAGGGTTTTACATTCATTTTCCACTTTTGATTATTTTCATTGTTGCACTCACTCTTGTAACTTTGATTATTTTCATTGTCACACACCATATTTTTTTTTCATTTATGCATTATAGAGGAGAGAGACCCTACACAAGTTGAATATGTTTGAGGATAGCCAATAACCCATCCCATAGAGGGGGATTGGTAACATTTATCTGTTCTCTTCATAGGTGTTAATATAAAATTATTCTTTACATATCTGGTTTCCATTGGATGATTGGAGTTATTACTCTTTATTTTTGTTGTTTAACTATGATTGTGGCATAGATCAGAATTTTGGCAGGTTTTGTTTCTATCAGTTGCTGCAGATCTACAATGTTTAGCAGCCATTTATATTGTTAAGATTGTTTGTCATCCACAATCTTAAGTGGGTTCTTTTCATACATCTTTGAGAAGAAAACACTACAACAAATTTGGAGACTCCACTAGGTTTTTATACTTCAAATCCAGAAACCTGGGTGACCTTTGGTTTTCAGCTTAGGGTTTCTTCCTTTTTCAATTCTCTTAATGTTTCTTAGTATTTTAACCCTAGATATGATTAATTTATGACTTTTGCAAGCTTTCTAGTCGTTTTTGCAGGTCACAGGAACCAGTCCCGACAAAGGCGACACTTTTTTCTGAGATTTACTGATCGGGATCCACGAAAAAAAAATTCACATTTTTTAGCCCAAAAAGTGTGATCTAGGCTCCATAACGCACCTTTCAGCCCAAAAAGTGTGATCCCTACAGAGAAACAAGTCAGTACCTGTGATTTTTGGGTTTTTCTCAGATCGGCTTGTGGGTTTTGCAGAGAGTTGTCTGTTGGGTTGTCTGACCTCTATCTCAACTTGGTTAAGCCTTGATCCACTCTGATTTGCTCATCTAAGTTGAATTTATCCTCCCCTAGGGCCTCTAGTACGCTTCCACCTTTTTAGGAGGAGTTTAGATGAGTGAGCAGTGTTAGTATCTACATTTCTTTCAGCCACATTTTCTAGATCTGTACCCTTTAGTTTTAAATATATTAAGATAGGTTGTTACCATCCATAGTTCACATTTAAACTTGTTTGGTAATTTTCCTTAGGGTCCCATTTGTTTCCCTAGGTGTTTCACCCATCTCCCTATCTTTTTGCAACAATCTTCTCTTTGGTTTTTTGTTGTTGTTGCACCACTTTCCAACAGCTTAGTGTCTCTTGATCCTGGTCACATCGACATTTAGATCTCTTGACCATTTAAGTGTATTTCCCATTGATTTAGCCACCAATTAGTACATGTTTTCAAACCCAGTTTGGATGGGGTTTAGATAATTGTTTTGTTGTTCATTTTCTGTTATTTATTTTAGTTTATTTTCAGCAAGCTTTTTTCTTTTTTACAAACAAGATCTAGACTTAATCAATTAATACACTTGTACACACAATCACACCTTAAGCAAAGGGTGCTTGGTTTAAACTTCCAAGCCAATACTTAACATAATAAATTTATCTCCTCGCATCAAGACAAAGAAATAGTATTGAATCTCCCTTCACCATTTCTGTGTCGCATGTGTCTTGCCATGATTGCACCACCAAGGTGTGTGTTGTAGATAATATTAGGCCTTCACCCCCAGTTTTTGCTTGGGAATATTACCCATCCCCATCAAGTTCAAGTTCATAGATGTACGAGTCCCCATACCAACTCTTCTCTTGATTCCTCATCTGATTTCGAGCCTCTTTCATCGCATATTGTCACCATGTCTAGATCCACAGTTGGTGTAGGAACCTGACCTAGTGTTGGATCTGGTTCTATCCTGGTGGTCACATAAAGCAGAACAATCTCAGGAACCTTTTTGGCCGCCCCCATGCTCCCTTTTATGGCTAGGTTAAGTCTACTGGATTTTAACTAGTTGATAAACGACCCCATACACCATGATGCTAGTTCGCCTTCTATGTCGACTAGGCTTCCTTTAGACATCCCAAAGTTTGAGGGTAATGCTAGAGAGGATCCTACCAAACATGTCCAATCCTTCCAGATGTGGTGTTCGTCCAACTCCATAACCGATGACTCCATTCATCTTTGGCTCTTCCAATGCACGCTCACTAGAGACACTGCAAAATGGTATGTTGACCAGCCCTCCACATCTCATTCCGTTTTCAAAAAGGTTGCTAAAGCATTCATTTCATATTTCCAGTTACCTATCTGGTACGACACTAATACAGAGCTATTGATGACTTTCTGTCAGTCCTTCGCCACTCGCCTTTCTGACAATGTTCAAGAGTGGTGACAAAGGAGGAGTAATGTCTATATAGATTGGTTTCTTAGGAGCCTTTTATCCTCCATTGGGAAATATGTCGCATCCCATTTTCCTCATACTAAGAAAGAAGCTCTCCAAACTGCCCTGAGATATGATCTGATTTATGAACAATCCGGTTATGTCTATATTATCATTCCAGACCTCCCTCATCCCGGAAGTGCCAATGCATTGGGGGTATCTCATGCCACCAATGTTATCATTAGATCCTTTTCACACTCTTTGCCACATAATCAACAAAGTTATGGCTACCCTCAGGGGGGCACTAGTTCCTCCAACACTTATGCCCCTCCTACTAGCAACAAGTTTCTAGGGCCCCAACATGTCTACCAAATTGTTTCTCCTCCTTATGCATAGCCGAGTGGTCCAACTCCTCAAGCATTAGCACCGTAGCCTCCCATTCATCCTCAACCCCAGAAGCCACCACCCCCTCAGGGTCAGGTGACTGCACAACAGAGTGCTACCAATCCCCCAAATTCGATGAAAAAGAACAAGGGGAAGGGTAACAAGGGTAACTAGGGTAATCAAGGTAACCAATCTAGTGAACCCTAGGGGAACTAGCCTAACACCAACAACCAACAACAGGGCGGCTAGCCCATGTAGAACAAGGATATTCATACAAAGAATACTTGCACATGTTGTGGTGTACATGGCCATTATACACATGAGTGTCCTCTCTTACCCCAGATGTGCCAAATGTGGGAAGATCAAGTAGCTTCTAGAGGTCAAAAATCACCTCAGAATCATGTGCTATCTCAACTGATAGTTCTGACGAAAAATTTCCCTCAGCAAGGATTTGTTGCTGCTCAACCTCAGCCAGGTCAAGCAGCCCATCCACCCGAACCTTCTGGTCCCGGTGATTACCAAATCATCATGATGAATTCTGACGAGGTAAATACCTCTGAGCAAAAACCACCTCCTCAACACTCTGTCGTTACCATCTCAGCTGAGTAATCTAGATCCACCCACCCAAGACCTCATCCATTTGTGGGTGCCTCTCCTATGTTCCCACCAAGAACTGTTCCTCCAAGTCTTAACCATCCAGGAGCTATTCCATCAGGTCATTACCTAACAGGCTAGATACCTTTCTTATTTCCCCCTCTACGAGTATTTTCTGTCCTTGTCATGGATTTTCTAGTCCTTTCTAACATGACTCTGGGGATCGCAGTATGGTATATCAATCCCCCTATGAACACTCCACCTAGTCAGCTCATACCATATTGCTATGGGGTAAAATGCACGGTGTATGGAGAATGAAAACAACCCTCAAAGGCCTTCCCGGGACATTCGACAGACTATAATATTATCTATAGAAGCTACCAAGTTTTACACATGCTCATCTATCAAATATCAATTAACAAAGTATGGAAAGAGGATTACCTCAAGTCTCCTTCTAGATTTGTTTGGAGATCTCAATGCAGCCAAGAAGAACTCCTTCAAAGCCGGCTCCAAATCAATTCCTGCACAAAGGAAAGGCAAACACAATCACATCACATAATCTTGAAAACTAATATAAGAATGCATAATGAACATCTATTTGCATATAACTAAACCACTCATCTAAGCAAGTATCGAATGACCAACTTAATGAACAAGGTTACCGACACCATGGGGTGGGGAACACAACTACAGGTATGTATTAATAATGGAAGAGTGAATACAACCATCTGTTGTATCAATATTCCTTGGCCCCTTCCACTTCTCTCTCTCTCTCTCTCTCTCTCTCTCTCTCTCTCTCTCTCTCTCTCTCTCTCTCTCTAGCTCACTTCTTCAAGCATGTGATAGTTCACAAAAGCGTAGTAGGCTATCCTTTCAAATGCTCTGACCCCTTTCACAATGGCCCTCTCACTGCTTATGTAGCAATCGAGTTAGGGTTTCCAATCTCCTAATTGAGTTCATTAGGGAAAAAGCAATGAAATTGCCCTGATTTCCATCTCTTTCCCATTTTCCTTCTTTTTCAGATTGGAATTTACCCAAATAGTTTTATTTTTGGGAATTTCCTTGCTTTTCTTGAGCAAATTTAGGGATAAATATCTAGATATTTGTGAGAAAATTCGTTGGTTTGACCCACTAAACTTCCCTTAGTTTCACTAATGATATCCCTGGTCTAAAAAATTGAGTTAGTAGGGTCACTAACGCACCCTTAGTCTTGGTAACAAGCTTTATAAATCAGCGTCTCAGTGTGCAACCATCGTTAGTGTGGAGTCAAGGCTTGCAATTTTGGTCTTTGCTTCAATCATGCTATCTTTCACCTCTGAGTTGATGAGGAGGTAACTTTGTTGCATAACAGGTGCCCCCTGAGTTATGAGATCAGAGGCAGAGATGATGGCCAAAATACTTTACTGAAACTATAATTTTTCTTGTCAAAATGTAGAGAGAGAGAAGCTTCGGGCAACAAGGGAAACTTGATACAACACATATATATAAAACTGCTAAAATAATGTCCTGAGTCAGGAATTCCCATGCTCAGTAGCTATGTTAGAGTAATCTTCTCAAAATAGATATGATGATACCAGCTGTCGATAAGCACAATGTGGGTCCACTATCATAACAGAATCATCGTGAAACAACTATCTCCAAAAAACAATATCTGCAGCTTCGGAGAGGAAACAAGGCTGAATGATGTAAGCCTCTACCCAAGGTCTTGATTTCTGCTTCATCGAACAGCATAGATTGATACATGCATGAAATCATCTGATTACGAGCCAATAATGGAGACAGGTAATAAACGCGAGGAAGGCCATCGATAATGGTGATGGTATCCAAGATTCATAGTACAAACTAGCGAGTGTGAAAGATGTCTTTGTCATCGAACACTCGTAGAATCGATTAATTAGGAGCTAATAATGAGAACCCTTGACCAAGCATAAGGCCGCCTACCACTAATTTCTACAAGTACCAAGGCACTAAATTTGTTTCTAGGTTATCTTCCTAGATAGAGTGTTGAAGTCGATAGGAAGAAACCTGTCGAAAGGTAGGCAATGATGTGTCCTACATCAATCAACACGAAACAAGACAAGAATGATTTTGTTTTTTGAGGAATCTTTTGAGCATTTGGGTCTAAAAAATGGAGGGCATGATGAAATGATATGTTTGATTGGTTGATGGAGGAAACAAATGGGTAACCCTTGAACAAAAGAAGGCACGACAATGGTTTTAACCAGACAGCACTAGACTCATGAACACTAAAATTACATCAGGGTATATAGGCTAAAAATCATAGGATGATAGGGTTCATATTGAGAGGCCATAAAAAGGAAGGTTTTTCTGAGGGAGTGCCATGTTCAAGGGAACTACTGCTGGCAAACCACACTTTCTAATATGGAATACAGTTGTATTGTCCACTTTCCCCGTCTGATTAATTTTATGAGTCCAGACGGGTAAACTCATCGATCTTTACATATTTAAAGAGTTTGAAAAGGACCACAAAAAGAGCGACTCTGTGCCCTGTCGATTAGTTTAACTAGTCCAGATAGGCAAACTCGTCAATTTTTTCATGTTTTAAGAGTCTGAAAAGTATCATAAAAAGAATGACTCTATATCTTTTCTGTGTAATTTAAAGAGTCCAGACTAGAAAAATCGATGGTCTTTTCATATTTAGAGAGTCTAAAAAGATAGTAAAGAGAGACTCCATGGTGGTCCCTTTGTCATAGTTGTTAACCGGGTGCGACAAAAGGTTAATATTATACCCAGATCAATTAGTTTTACGTAAGTTAATCTATTGAGCCTGGAAAAAGAGAAACCTGCTTTCAATAGATGTCGACTTCATTTTGTTACGAGTACGAGGTGACAAACTAAACTCGTTTTTCATTGTGAATTTTTAATGAGTCACGTGACGACAAACTCAATACCTTCATCAAAATTTTTAATGAGTCAGATGAAGAAAACTCAGGGTATCTTTTTTAGTTTAGTGAGCAATAAAAAGAGGGAAAAGAATGGCTCATCCCTTCTACATAGTTTTACGAGCTTGAAGGAGGGGAAAAACTCGAGGATTTTTCGATATAAGATTGAGAAACAGTCCCAAAAAAGAAAGTGCTCTTGCTGCTGCCATATATTTTTAATGAGCCCAGTAACAAAAACTTGGGATTTTTCAGTTTAACGAGCGAGAAAAGTACCTAAAAGAATGGTCTGGTCATCTTTATCGAGTTTAACGAGCAGAAAGACAAAGCTCGGGATTTTTTCAGTTTAAAGAGTGAGAAAAAAGCACCTAAAAAGAATGCTCCCTTAGTCTTTTTCAGTTTAATGACCTAGAAAAATATCAAAAAGGAGTTTCTCAGAGCATCG